>CM066033.1:727658612-728258612 GCA_033557465.1 Ichthyophis bannanicus
TAAGACACTGACCAACAGTGCAGAGATCAGGGGTTCAATCCCCACAGTGCCCAATGGAAACATCTGGCTGAGGCATTATTTTAGGAGGCATATAAATGATGGGCGGCATAAGGCGGCACGCTGATGTGCAATCACAAGAACAAAACCACAGCACAATGGTTAAGACACCTAACCAGTGGTGCAGGGAATAGGGGTTCAATCCCCCAAAGTGCCCAATGAACAAGGTTGGCTAAGGCATAACATATTATGGGGAAGATTGCTTTAGGAGGCATTTTAGTCATATTTTAATTACCACTACTAGCAAACGCACTCCCAAAGCGTGTTAACAGCAGGTGCCCTATAAGGCACATTTTAAAGTGCACTGTCAGCCAAGGCACCCTAGATTGTTGCTTATAGGGCGCTTTAGAGGGTGCCGTATGAGGTACCGCAAGGTCAGTGTACTGTTTTTTATGGCAGCACTGTGCAGTTTAAGGAATGAAAAGCATACGTAGGTGCGCTGACAGGCAAGGAGGAGCAGCAGTGGAGCACAATGGTTAAGGCACTGACTGCTGATACAGGGGTCATGCGTTTGCTCCCCAGTGTGCCTAATACGTAAGGCTGGCTGTGGCATCAGCTTTGCATTGTACATATTTTGTCCTGCAGCACTTTATATTTATGTTATGAATTGCTGCCAGCAAACACGCCCTCACGTGCCGTAATTGAAGGTGCCATATAATGCACCCTATAAGGCACTCCATAGGGCACATTACAAATTGCACTGTCCGCCACAGCACCCTAAAATGTCCCCTATAGGGCACCCTATAGGTTGCATCACAGGAGAATGTATAGTGCACCTTATATGGACGGGAACCATAAGGTTCCCTATAGGGCGCCCTATAAAGCACCTTCAGAGGCACCTTATGGGTACAGTACGCTGAGGGTGTTTTTGCTGGCATCAAAATATGTACATTAAAAAAAGATAATGCATTGGACAACCCTATCAAATAACCCCACTGTGGGTTTGAACCCATGATCTCTGGCTTCAGAGGTAGTGCAGTAACCATTGGGCTACAGCTCTATAGCTGCTAGCAAGTCCCTGGCTGGCTGCAGAGAGCATGCACGTCACCACACAGACAGTCTGCTGTGGTCACCAGGATAAGGTTAGCCTACCCATATCCATGATGCACTGCACATGCAAATCAGCTGTCCACAGATTAACACAAGATGGGCAATGCACCCCCACAGCACCTCGGCCCGGTAGAGGGAAGTGACCATGTGCACCCACACACCACCTCGGCCTGGTAGGGGGTACTGACCGTGTGTTTTACTGGCACAGAGTAGCTACACACCGTCACATTGTGCAGGTACTGTGCTCACCCTGAGGGTGCAATGAGGCGCCCAGGACCAGGTCCACAACACCTTCCATGGTTGAAAGAGACCATGCCGGAGGTCCAAGACAGTGTTAATGTGTGAGATATGTAGTTTCTGCACAAACACCTTGGATATCTCTGTCTGTTTCAGTCAGGTATAGCCCCCATGGACCCCCCAGGTGGGCCATGCACCCCCTCCCCAGGCTGAGGGTGGCAAACAGGGCCTCCCATCAATAGATCCACATTCTACCTCCCTGCAAAGGTGGCAGTAGAGGGGACCATCAACCCAGGTCCTGCTGAGGAACAGACACCCCACAGGGCAGTCAATGCAGCTCTATACACATCCATACCACAATAGCAAACAGACTTTAGGCCTGGATATGGTGAGCTGCACCCCACCACAATCCGATATTCTCCTGCAGCAAGTCATCAGCCACTACACCCCACAAGCTGCTCCATTTTATTTATTTAGTATACATTTGTATACCGCTACTTCCAGCAATCAGCAGCAGTTTGATTACAGATTGGAAATTGTCAAATCATGACAGGAAATTTTTGAGGTATAAACACATTGATTAGACAGGAAAGCACAGCACACAGAGAACCATTTTACAGGGAACATCAAGACACATACCAGCTGCAAACAGTGTGCTAGTTCATCCACAGTGCATGCTCCCAGTGGAGATGCATGCACCCAGAACTGGGATGTCAGCATACACAGCAAGCAGTTGCATCAGTGACTAGGCCCCAAAAGAAAACCCATATCAATCACATGAGAGAAATGCTATATAGCACTATGGGGGTGCCTAGCCATGCTGTGGTCACTGCACAGTCAGGGTGAGAGTGATCTCTCAGCAGGACATACTGAGGTCACCCTGTCTGTGTAGGTGGTGGCCAGACACTAATATGTCCCAGTCAGTGCCCTATGCCCTGTGCAGATGCACCCTGGCCAGGCCACCCTGTCCGGCCTATACCCATGGTACCTTGCTCCTCATTATGCACATTGGCAGCCCAATACTGGCAACATTGCTGGCAGTGTGGGCTGTGGAAGGTGTTTGCAGCCACCACACACTGGATAGGCAGACAGCCACCCCCACACCTATGCCGGCATTGTGCTACTATAGAGGAGTCCAGCAGCCATACCCACCACACCAGTCCTGGGCACAGTACAGGCATGGATATGGGACACACTACTGTTGGGGGTCACTCCCCAGGGTGGTAAACACTGTCAGAGACCAGACCTGCAGCGCACACCGCAGACATCACAATGATTGTTATGGTGGAGATCAATGAGCAAAATGTGCTTAACGTAGGAATTGATATCTGCCAGTTATCATGGGCAACGTTTGATAGCTGTGTACCATATACCCAGGTGTAGGGTGGCAGTGCTAAGGTATGCAACTGCTAGTATTGGGGGATACAGGCAGGGCCCAATGTCCTGCCTCTCTAGGAGGCATTGGCCAATGGGGCCGGGGGGGGGGGGGGGTGTCTGGCCCTGTTGGTTGCTGCTTTACGGCAGAGTGTCCCAACTCCAGTCCTGGTGTTCCAACCACTGTTCGGGTTTTCATGCTATCCCTCATAAATATGCATGAGCTACATCAGCATACCATGGGGGTGGTGCAGAGATATGCAGCACAGGCATCTTTAGCAGAGGCAGCATGGATCCTGAATGGTGTGGGGCCCTCCAGGACTGCATTTGGGAGACTCTGCTCTGGGTAATGCGGCTGTTTATGGTGTCTGTGTTTGGTGTGGTAAAATATAGGCGTGTGAACCATGCGTATGTTCTCAGTCATAAAGGTTTCTCCTTACTATCACGGTTTAGTTGTAGGAAAAATATGTGGACTGGATTGGCAGTAGCCCTAGCTGGGCTTTGAACCTGTGACCTTCTGTTCCTGCACACGCTGTCTGTGTGCACTGCACCACCGTGTTGCCACAGATATGCTGTGTTCCCTGGGGAGTCCATGACTGTACATCCGACAGAGCCTGTCTGTTACGGTGGATGATGCCAGCCTGCACAGGCCTAGGCCACTGTCTGCTGTGGTTTGCAGCCACTGCCCCCTCCACCACCTGTACCCTTCCGCCATCATGCAGACATGTCCCTATCTGGAAAAAGCATATGACCTGATTGAGTTGTGGCACTCCAGGACTGAATTTGGGGGACTCGGCTGTTGGTAATGCCCATTGTTATAGTTTGTGTGCGGTGTGGGGTAAAATATAGGTGTTGGAACCATGCTTATGTTCTCTGCCATACAGGAGTGTCTGTACTATCACTGTTTAGTGGTGGGTAAAACAATGGGGACTGGGTTGGCAGGAGCCCCAGCTGGGATTTGAACCTGTGACCCTCTGGTCCTACAGGCACTGGCTGTGTCTGCTGCACCACACTATGGCCACAGAGACAGTGCAGTCTCTGGAGATAGGAAACCTGCCCGCACGAGTCAGACACCCTGCTCTGCACAATTTTACTGTGGGCTCTTTTACCTTGTATGGGGACAGGGGTGCAATTAAACCTCAAAAATGACCTCCAAAAAAGGGGAAAAAAACAAAACCAAGCTGGACAACAGTGATATTAATGGGCAACCAGAAAAAACACTCCCAGGAAAGCTCCATTAAAATGCAGTGATTTTTGAACGAGTCTACGGAGCGTAGACCCTTCCAAAAATCATTTCTCTTTTTTGGAGCTTTCCTGGGAGTGTTTTTTCTGGTTGCCCATTAATATCACTGTTGCCCAGCTGGATTATGATTTATTTGGAATTTTTTGTGGTCATTTTCAATTTATATTTGCTATTTTGTTCTGTGCACATGTATCACACTGCTCACGTTTTGCAGGTTTCCCCGGTTTTGCTGTACATTGCTGACGGAAATGGTTTCTCTTCCCTTTAAATGGGCTCTAACGCGAGGGTTTCACTCGCGGTATTTTTAATGTCCAGATTCAGCCACGCTCCTGTGCGGGGAGCCTCTCCCCTCCCACTCATTGACCCCGTCCCCCCGCCCCTCGGGAGCCTTCCTCCGCCCTCCGTAAGCGTTTCCCCGCCTCTATCGCACATGAGCGCCCCGCACGCGTGCGCCGGCCCGTTAATGTGACGCGCACGCGTGCGTGGTGCTTAAGAGCACTTAAGTGCATCATTAGCGTCCGCTCTTGTGCGCCGCGCACGTGTGCGCGGTTTAGTAAACATACCCCATAGTCTCCCTTTTTAAAACTAAGTACTACATAGAAACATGACTGCAGTAAAAGACCATACGGCCTATCCAGTCTGTCCTTCCTTACCAATTAATAAGCTTTACAGTCCCTTTTTTTTCTTTTAGAGATCTTCTCTGTTTGTCTCATGCTTTCTTTTTTTATTATTATTATTATTTATTTATAAGTTTTCAAACAAAAAAAATCAAGCAAACTGCTTGACAAAAAAAAAGATGCTTATTTCCACAATTTTAAGGCAACATTCTACTAAATACAAATACAATCAGAAGCATCAATAGTCCTCAGGATGAGGGAGGAAGCATAAGAAATAACATTGAAGGTAGGAGGACCCGACAGTGATAAAATAAAGCAATTAAACTGCAAATTTAACGCCTGGTGGCAAAAGACGAGAAACACTAATTAATGATGAAGGAGCCCCCTTATAAAGGTGAAGATGTTACTAAATGGGTACTAACAAAAGAAGACAAATCCCCTGGCTGAAAGAATACGTATTTCTGAGATTTGTAAACCACAATGCATTTACACGGAAATCTCAAGAGGAAAGAAGCACCCCAGATCTCAACAAAAGAAAAGATTTACGCCTTTTCTGGGTGTCTCTGGCTACATCCGGGAATATAGAAATCTTTTTCCCCATAAATAAATTAGCTCTCTTTTTATAGTATACTTTAGGGAGCCAGTCTCTATCGGAGGACAACGCAAAAGTCACCAATAACGTGGAAACCACTAGTTCTTTTTCTTGGGGAGATTGAAGCAATGCAGAGATATTAAGAGAGTCCATCTCTAAGGGACCAACAGCATGATTCCCTTCCTTTCTCCCAGCTGGTAAATAATTTGCTTTTGATATTGGAGGTATTAACTCAGTAGGTATCATTAAAGATTCTTGAAGGTACTTCTTGAACAGTTCTACTGGAGCTACCGCCGGAACAACCGGAAAGTTTAATAACCGAATATTAGAGGCCTTGGTAGCATTTTCTAATATCTCCAATTTTGCTTTCAACACAATATTATCTTTCATCAAGGATTCAGTTAATTCAGAAACCTGTACAAGTTTCTGATCAGAAACCACTGCTTTCTCTTTGATTTCCGACATATCATTAGATAACTTGGTAATATTATTCTCCATTTTAGAAACATTAGAAAAGGATAAAGTCAATTGCTGGTTTACAACCTGAGAAAGTTGATTAATGGCTTCCCAAATGTTCTCCAGTGTCACCTTAGCAGGACGAGAAAGTGTAATCAGGGGTGGCAGTACAACTTTAGATATATCAGGTTCAGTCTTCTCTATGCCAATACCCTCCACCGAGCAGGCGGCACCAGCGACCTCTGCATGTTGTTGTTCTCCGTGAATAGCTGCCCCAATCCCAGGCAGCGCACCATCGGGGTCCACCATCAGCACGCCCCTCTCCAGACTCGCAGCAGCGCCCTGAACAGGAGGCACCATAGATCTGCGTGCCGACGGAATCCCGGATGAACCCGGAACAGCAGGAGAAATGCGTTCATCAGGGGAGAGAGATATCTCTAGGGCGGAAGACACCGAAACCTCCTCAGCCGGCGCAACCAAGCCCACTCTAATCTCCCCAATCTGTTCCTCGGAGAGCCGCACAAAACGATCCATAGGTCCAGAAATAGCAGGTAAGGGCTCCGTGGGTAGAGCCCGAGGTTTGCCTTTACGCTTAGGCATATTGCTCACTTCAATTCTGCCACCATCTTAGATTAGCCACTCCCCTGATCAGCTTTGTCGCATGCTTTCTTGAATTCAGATACAGTTTTTGTCTCTACTACCTTCACTGGGAGACTATTCCATGCATCTACCACTCTTCTTCTGTAAAAATATATTTCCACAAATTGCTCTTGAGACAATCTCTTTTCATCTTCATCTTATGTCCTCTTGTTGCAGAGGAGTAATTAGGCCTTACTTGCTAATTGCTTTTCCTTGAATCCCTCTATTCCAGTCCAGATGCATGGGTTATGCCTGCCAACCAGCACGTGGAGACTGAGCAAGACTGGCTTTTTCTGATGTCACTATACTAAGGGCACTGTAGATCAGGAGACTAGCAAGTATTGGATTGCCAAAAGCAGAATTTAAGCCAACCACGGACAACAACCTTCCAACACCAACCACAAACTCAAGGAATGTGCAACCTGATACCTCTCAGGCCATGTCCTACAGGCATCGTCTCATTCACCTCCTCCTATACCCATCTTCCAGTGAAGGTTTAAGGAGTTATACTGAACAAAATCTCCTTTGTTATTTTTCTCACAGGTTTTTTTTTTGTATGTGATATCTCAATGGCTCTTTCACATGAAGACACTTGCACACACAGCTCATGGACACATATGGATGCCCACGCAATCCCCAATCCATAGTGGAATGTACTGCCTGAAAACCATCCAGACCAGCTGAATTAGCGGCAAAGGAGACACGAAAATGGAAGGGTCCTGGACCGGAGGGATTCAAGGAAAGAATTAGCAGGTAAGACCTTATTACACCTTCATTTTATTTATTTATTTATCTAACGGTTTTTATAATGCTTTATCATTTTAGACAAAGTGGTTTACATTTTAACTTAAACTTGGTAATGTATATTAAACAGGGACATTGATAACTTGCTGAGGCAATGGAGGGTTAAGTGACTTGCCCAAGGCTACAAGGAGTTCTAGTGGGAATCAAATGCTGGTCTCTTGGTTCCTAAGCCAGTGATCTAGCCATTAGGCTACTCCTCCATCTAGCCAGTCCAGTCCAGATGCAGGGGATGCAACAGAGCAGTACAATTTACCGGGCAGGAGTCGCGAGGCCGACCCACAGCAACATAGCTCTGAACCTTGCCTCCCCAAGGCCCCCATATCAAGCCGATAGTGCCTCATGAAGATATGCAATGAAGCCCGGGTGGTCACCCTGCAGATTTCCCTGGGCAGAATCAAACTTGCTTCTGCCAAAGAGGTTGCCTGCATCCTGGTGGAGTGGGCTCACAGCCTCAACGGCACCGGCCGACCTTTCAAGATATATGCAGTCACAATGGCCTCCTGGAAAAGGGAATAACGAGTGAGGTTATCAAATCTGCAGATGACACAAAACTATTTAAAGTTGTTAAAACCCATGAGGATTGTGGAAAATTGCAAGAGGATCTTGATAAATTTGAAGACTGGGCACCAAAATGGCAGATGAAATTGAATATGGACAAGTGCAAAGTTATGCACTTAGGGAAGAACAACCCAAACTATGGTTACACGATACAAGGTTCCACATTAGGAACCACCACCCAGGAAAAAGATTTAGGCGTCATTGTGGATAACATGTTAAAACCCTCCGCCCAGTGTGCAGCGGCAGCCAAGAGAGCAAATAGAATGCTAGGTATCATAAGGAAAGGAATGGAAAATAAAACAAAGGATATTATAATGCCTCTGTATCGTTCCATGGTGCGATCGCACCTTGAATATTGTGTGCAATTCTGGCCGCCGTATCTTAAAAAGGATATAGCATTATTAGAAAAGGTACAGAGAAGAGCCACCAAAATGGTAAAGGGGATGGACGGATACCCCTATGAAGAAAGACTGAAAAGGTTAGGGCTCTATAACCTGGAAAAGAGATGGCTGAGGGGAGATATGATAGAAGTCTATAAATTAATGAACAGAGTGGAACGGGTAAACGTAGATCGATTGTTTAAGTTATCAGAATATAGAAAGACTAGGGGACATGCAATGAAGCTACAGGGTAAACTATTTAAGACAAATAAGAGAAAATATTTTGTCACTCAACATGTAATCAAACTCTGGAATTTGTTACCGGAGGATGTAGTAAAAGGTGTTAGTGTAGCTGGGTTTAAAAAAGGTTTGGACAAGTTCCTGGAGGAAAGGTCCATAAACCATTATTAAGAAGGGACCCAGGATATCAATGCTTGACCCAATACAAGCATTGTGGAACCTGTGTCTTTTGGGGAAACTGCTAGGTACGTATGACCTAGATTGGCCACTGTTGGAAACGGGATACTGGGCTTGATGGACCTTGTTCTGGCCCAGTATGGCATATCTTATGTTCTTATGTTCCTTCAACCAGCACACTATGGGCGCCTTGGAGGCCGCGATCCCTTGCCACGCCCACCCCCCAAAGAGGACAGACAGTCGGACCTTTGAAAGGCTGCCATGCACTTCAGATACAGGCGAAGCACCTGCCTGATGTCTAGCAGCTGCAGCTGCCCGGCATGCGCGCCACACTCTCCCCACAACACGGTTAGGGAGACAGGCTGGTTTACATGGAAACCATCTTGGACAAAAAGGAGGGCACCGTCCTCAACATTACCTTCTCTGGATGAAACACCAGGAAGGGCTCCCGACAGGACAGTGCCTGCAGTTCTGAAATTCACCTCGTTGGACAGACAACCACCACAAAGACAGACTTCAGAGTCAGGTCCTTCAAGAAAGTTTCCTTCAAGAACTCAAATGCACACTTGTCAGCACTGACAGCACCAAATTCAGGTCCCATGGAGGTACCACTAGCCACCGAGGAGGCCATACTTGCTTCACATCTCGAAGAAAATGTACTACGTCCACATGCACCACCAACGAGGCCCCCCGAATCTTTACATGATAGCAGGCCATGGCCATCACTTGGACCTTCAGTGAACCCAGCGCAAGGCCATTTTCCAGCCCCGACTGCAGAAAGGCCAGGATGTGCGTGATGAAGGCCGAGAGGGCCGAGACTCCCCAGGCCTCCCACATAGCCTCGAAGATTCTCCACACTCTAATGTAAATGGAACGCTTGTGGGTCTTAAGCAGCATTGCCACCACTGCGGGCCAGTAGTTCCATTTGCTTAAATGCACCCTCTCAAGAGCAAGGCCGTAAGCAAGAATCAATCCACTTGAAGCATCTGTACCGGTCCCTGGACCAACAGGTCCAGCCTCGTCGGAATCCACCACAGAGCCGTCAGTTTCAGGCGCAGCAGATCTTTGTACCACAGCCACCGTGGCCAGTTTGGAGCTATCAGGATCACCCGGCCCAGATGTCTTTCCACCCTGTGAAGGACCCGGCTGATTAGGCGCCAGGGCAGAAAGACATAACGGAGCACATTCTGAGGCCACAGTTGAACCAGCGCGTCGAGTCCCTTTGACATGGACTCACATCGTCTGCTGAAGAAACAGTTTGCCTTGGTATTGGCCACAGAGGCCATCAGGTCCATCATCGGCTGGCCCCAGCCCTCCACTATGAACTGAAAGACCGAGTCCAAGAGGGACCACTCTACCAGATCTATACAATGCCGACTCAGGAAGTCCACTTGGACATTCTCCTTGCCTGCCACATGTGCCACCAAGACAGCAAGAAGGTAGATCTCTGCCCACTGGAGATGAGGTGCCGCTTCCTCCATCAGCGATGCACTGGCAGTACCCCGTCAGTTGATGTAGGCTACTGTTGCACTGTCCAAAAAAACATGCATCACCCAGATGCAAAGAAGATGGTGGAAGTGTAGCAGTGCCTGAAACACAGCTCTCTACTCCAACCAGTTGATGGACCATATTGATTCCTCTTCTGGCCACAGTCCCTGGGTGAAATGCGCCAAACAGTGAGCTCCCCAGCTGACCAGACTGGTGTCGGTCGTGACGGTCACCCAAGTCACGCTCTCAAGCGGAAGACCATCAAGGTAGGGGAGGAGAGCCACCACTGAAGGCTGAGCTGAGCCTCCCATGGGCAGGGCAGCTGCCTCAAAAGTGCGTATCTCTGTGGGGACCAGTGTGATAGCAGGTTGTGCTAAAGCGGCTGCATGTAAGCCCTTGCTCACAGAACCAGGTCGATGGTGGCTGCCATGGAGCCCAGTAACTGAAGGTAATGACATGCACACTCTGGCGGAAAGGACACCTGGCCTTTTTCGGTATTGAATAGCGATTCCAAGTAGGTCAGTCACTGAGAATGCAGTAAAAGACTTTTGTCGAGGTTCACCACCCAACCCAGACTCTGCAGGAGCTCCACCACTTGTCGAGTGGCCCTTTGACTTTCCTTCAAGGACTTCACCCTGATGAGTCAGTCGTCCAAGTACGGGTGAACCAAGATGCCTTCCTGCCTCAAGGCTGCTGCCACCACAGTCATGACCATTGTGAATGGCCGAGGGGCGGTGGCCAGGCCAAAAGGCAAAGCACAGAACTGAAAGTGCCCCATAGACATCGCGAAGTGCAAGTATCGCTGGTGCTTGCTGCAAACCGGACTGAGGGTACGCCTCTATCAGATCTAGGAAGGTCAAAAACTCTCCCTTTTGCACCACCACTATAACTGAGGGCAGTGTTTCCACATGTGAAAATGCAGGACCCGCAATGTCCTATTGACAAATTTGAGGTCCAGAATAGGGCGAAAGGAACCTTTCTTTTTGGGGACAACAAAATAGATGGAGTATCAACCAGAACCCACACTGGCCTGCCCAGACCGGGCACACCGCCTCCAGCTGGCCCAGTGTTGCCCGCATGGCCATCCTCTTAGCCGGAGACCTGCAGGGACAGACTAGGAAGGTGTCGCGGATGGGCTGCACCAGCTCCAGTGTGTAACCCTCCTGAATGGTCTCCAACACTCAGTAGTCCTGCGTGATTCGTACCCAAGTGGAATGGAAGAATCTGAGCCTGCCTTTGATCCGCTCCCTCCCTTGGGTCCCCTTGCTTCATTGGGGCTTTTTAGCAGAGCCAGAGAATAAGGGGTAGAAGCCCCTACCCACTCCCTGATTCTGATAGGATGAGTTTCCCTAGGAGGGGTACTGCCCCTGCAGATAAGGTACAAAACGGGTTGCCTGGAACCTGCAAAAGTCCTTAGACTATCCCCATGGGGCTATGCCAGACTTCAACCCCCTGGGCTTATCCTCAGGAAGGCAAGCACCCTTGGAGTCTTCCAGATCCTTGATCAACTTTTCCAAGGTTTCACCAAACAAAAGCTTTCTCTTGAAGGGCAGCTTAGTGAGCCTGACCTTTGATGAGATGTCCGCTGACCAATTACGAAGCCAGAGAAGATAACGAGTGACCACTATGGACGCCATGCTCTTGGAGGACATAAGGACCAGATCACAAAAGACGTCTGCCAGGTACGTGGCGGTCGACTCCATATGGTCACCTCAGAAGCATTCGCCGAGTCCTGTAGGCTTTGGGCCCAGCGGAGACACGCTCTAGCCATGTACACGCCACAGATGGGATGTCTGCAGGGTGAGAGCATTGGCCTCTAAAGCTTGCTTGAGCATGATTTCCAGCTTATGATCCTACACATCCTGAAGGACCACGTCACCTTCCACCAGGATAGTGGTCTTTTTAGTCATTGCAGACACCAAGGCATCCACTCTAAGTAGCTTGAGTTCCCTCTCTTCCGGCACCAACGTGTAAAGGTGCACCATTGTCCGCGTCCTCCGCAGGCTAGATTCAGGTAACTCACATTCCATGTCTATCATCTGCTTGATTGCCTTGGGCACTAGAAAAAAATCCTGCAGAGCGTGAAGGCCCTGAAATATTCAAAGCCGCCAGTGAGCTGAATATGAGGCCTGACAACTCTTTTCTGTGAAAGGCCCACACGTCAGTGGGCTCGTCGCCTGAGAGGCACTCGGCCATGTTGGACTCGGGCCCCATTGGCTTCTCTCAATCCCCCGAAGTACCCTCGGCCGCATCTCCTGATGGCTGGGACCCTGAAGAGGCTGGCTCCTCCAGGAGATCCAGCTCCGTGGAATCTCACCTCATCTTCGAGAACAGAGCTCTGCTTAAATTCATCAGCACCTTGAGCTCTACTGCCGTTGCCCCTGAGGGTGCAACCTCGAGCTGTGCTCCTGTTCTGCTTCAGGCAAAAAGCCTTATGGAGCAGGAGCACAAATTTTGGGGAAAGGGCATCCCCAACTCTTGCTCCTGCGCTTCTGACATCCTATGTTTCTCTTGGCTTTGGCCTTAACGCCAGAGCCCTTGATTGCCTCCCCTTGCTGCCCAGCTCAAAATGGCCGCCTTTGGCACCAAAACCAAGCTGCATAGAAGAAGGGCAGCCTCAGGACTCCTGTGCCATCCTTGGAAGCACTCCCAAACGCTGCGCCATCTGCAAAGCCTGCTCTGCCATCCTGCCCTCCTTGGAGCACAGACGGCAGAGCCCGGCAGACAAGACCATTCCCCTGCAGGCCGCGCAAGCAGATTTGGAAGAGGCCATCTTGATTCCTTTTCAAACTACCCAAGAGCACCGCCAAATCAAGAAACCCAAAAGAAGGACAAAGCAGCAGCCCTAGCAAAGTGCAGAAGAACCGTTCTGGGAGCCCCAATGCAGCAAAACCCAGTAAGCCAGCACACGCAACCACACATGCAGCAAGCAAGCCAAGAATGCAGTAGTTCTGTGGACTCAGAGGAAGGGACCCAGGGTTCCTGAGTATGTACCCCACTGCAAGCAAGGCCATCACCAGTTCAGGACGGTTCACGGCACTCGTGCAAGGAGGCAGTTCTTCTTGGGGCAGAAAGAAAAACTTGCAATGCTCCTTTCTTTCTTTTACTTTCCTCCTTTGAACCGTATCACGCCAAGCACCACCAACACTGCCTCTTCTCAGGCCCTTTTACCTTCTTTCTCTATTTTGTATGTTTTGTTTTGGTTTTTGTATCAGCTCAATTCCACAAAGCACTCCTGGGTTATCCCCAAAGAGATCTCTACCGAACAGCTTGGACATAAAGCGAGAGGTCCCCCACCTGCTGAAGACTGAGCAATACTGACTAGTCTCCTGATGTATAGTGACATCAGCAAAAGCTGGTCTTGCTCAGTTTCCACCAGCTGGTTGGGGGGCATAATCCATGTGTCTGGACTGGACTGGAGAGATGAGATGGAAGTTTTCTTTCAATTTAAAGAGGTTCTCCTCCTGTGCATTTATGCCATGGAAGTATTTTAACGTCTCTATCATATCTCCCTTCTCCCGCCTTTCTTCCACAGTATACATACTGAGATCTTTAAGTCTGTCCTCATATGCCTTATGACAAAGCCCACTGACCATTTTAGTAGCCACCATCTGCACCGACTCCATCCTGTTTATATCCTTTTGAAGGTGTGGTCTCCAGAATTACACACAATACTCTAAATGAGGTCTCAAAAATGTAATGTGTGCTGTGGGTTTTGTTGGCAAGGTGCAAATAGAAGTAGATTGCCAGGCCTTTCTTCCACACAGTTTTCAGCACTTCACCAAAGACTTATACAGAGGAACTATCACCTCCTTCTTCCTGCTGGCCGTTCCTCTCTCTATGCACCCAAGCATCCTTCTGGCTTTTACTGTTGCCTTGTCTACCTGTTTAGCCATCTTAGGATCATCAGAGATAATCATCACTTTAGTGTCCTCCTTCCAGTAATTATGAAAAATTTCATTACAACATGATCACTACTGACAAGTGACACAATCACCGTTACCCCTCATACCAGATCCTGTATTCCAATAAAGACTTGTCAGTTACAGTACTGGTTGCTTCATCAAGTAGTCTTTTATGGCATCCAGAAACATTTTCTCCCTAGCATGTCCAAATGAAACATTTACCCATCACTATTGGGGTAACTGAAAAATCTCCCATTCTATTATTGTGTTATGTGCAAATAAAGGTCAACAAGCAAATTGTAGGGGATGCCTTTTTACTGGACTAACTTAATATATTTTTGACAAGCTTTTGAGAACTATTTTTATTTATTTAACATTTCTTATATACTGCCTTTCATGATATCAAGGTGGTTTACATTGAACAGAACATTATAACTTGGAGATAACTATTTTACAGGGAACTTGGCCAATGGAGGGTTAAATGGCTTGCCCAAGACTACAAGGAGTACCTGGGGGACTAGAAACCCAGCCCAAGGTTGCTGTTCTCTAGTGGGATTTAAACCCCTGACCTTGTGGCCTGAGGTAACTTGCCCCAACCACTAGGCCACTCCTCCACCCCTATATTCTCTTCATCAGATCTATGAAGGCATAATGCAGATAAACTGGATTTAAATTCATCTATGTTCTGGGTAGTTTGCATATGTCATTACATATCAAAGTAAAGTGTGGGATACATTGACAATTACATAGGTCTTGTCTGATCTTAGCTAGTCTGCATCTATCATTAAGTTACAATGAAAATCATAGACGAGGAAACATTACCCCTTTGCAATATGTTTTATCTCTGGTAATGGGTAAGAAAACCAATGTCTGTGTTACCAAATTTGTTAGCCTAATTTCTGTTAGCATTTCACTGACTCTTTATCTGTCCAGGTGGATGGTAGTGCAATGGATTCTCACTCATGTCCCATATCACTGATCTTACGCACTGCAATGGATTCTGAATTATTCCTCACACCACTTTCTCACATATTGTCAAGGAGTTTCACTCATTTCTTACCTCCCTGGTCTCACTTACAGTCATCATTCTTTTAAAGTTCACTGATTTAGTCATTTACATATGTAGGAAGCATCAAAGTAGTGCATCAACAAATACAGTGCTAAGTAGTGCATATCAAATTGGACCCACTAAATTTAATGTGGACAAGTGCAAAGTTATGCACCTAGGGAAGAACAACCCAAACTATGGTCATAAGATGCAAGGTTCCACATTAGGAATCACCACCCAGGAAAAAGATTTAGGCGTCATTGTGGATACCATGTTAAAACCCTCGGCCCAGTGTGCAGCGGCGACCAAGAGAGCAAATAGAATGCTAGGTATCATAAGGAAAGGAATGGAAAATAAAACAAAAGATATTATAATGCCTCTATATCGTTCCATGGTGAGACCGCACCTTGAATATTGTGTGCAATTCTGGTCGCCGTATCTTAAAAAGGATATAGCGTTATTAGAAAAGCTTCAGAGAAGTGCCGCCAAAATGGTAAAGGGGATGGAAGGATACCCCTATGAAGAAAGGCTGAAAAGGTTAGGGCTCTATAACCTGGAAAAGAGATGGCTGAGGGGAGATATGATAGAAGTCTATAAATTAATGAACGGAGTGGAACGGGTAAACGTAGATCGATTGTTTACCTTATCAGAATATAGAAAGACTAGGGGACATGCAATGAAGCTACAGGGTAAACTATTTAAGACTAATAAAAGAAAATATTTTTTCACTCAACGTGTAATCAAACTCTGGAATTTGTTACCGGAGGATGTAGTAAAGGCTGTTAGTGTAGCTGGGTTTAAAAAAGGTTTGGACAACTTCCTGGAGGAAAGATCCATAAACCATTATTAAGAAGGGACCCAGGATATCAATGCTTGACCCAGTACAAGCATTGCGGAACCTATGTCTTTTGGGGAAACTGCTAGGTACGTATGACCTAGATTGGCCACTGTTGGAAACAGGATACTGGGCTTGATGGACCTTGGTCTGACCCAGTATGGCATATCTTATGTTCTTACTGTAAAGAGCTCCAGTGCTAGCACCTGTGCAGTAAATGCTTCTCTGGCACTGTATGGCTGCAGTGTCAGTGCCGTGAAAAATCATTTTATGTCACACACATTCAAGTAGTTTACTCGTATTTCAAAGTACAGGACAATGGGGAAGGAGAGAGTGCAATGCTGACTGATAGCAGGAATGCATTTGATTAATAAATCACAGTGTCCCCCTAGGAAAATAAAGAGTGGTTTCTCTCATTTCGGACCAGTGAATTAACAGATTTTCTACAGCCCGCCACAGGACTTCAGCCTGTTTTCCCATCAGTGGAAGTTGGCGTCTGAGCTTACAGCCTTGCGGCTCCAGGGACTGAGGTTTAGCTAATGAGAGAATGGTAGTTAATTCAGCCTTGTTTTTCCAGTCCTTTTCCCACCCTCCTGCCCTTAACGCTCTCCTCACTCACAGTGCCTGTAGGGAAAACCTTTCACTAGCCAGATTTATTCCAGAATTTCAATGGACGGCACAGCCATTTTGAGATCACATTCTGCAGATACGTCTATTAACGTTAGAGAAAGGTTGAACAGTTATATCTGGATCCCAAACCTTATCCGTATTTGGGATATTTTCTCACAGGTGAAAATTTATTGGAGCACAGCAATGAAACCCCGAGAAACAAAGAGAAAACATGAGAAGAGACAGTCTGCACAAAAACATGACATGTCGCTTGCACACTTCCTATGCACAACCACTGCCTGTCACTCTCACAGACAGGATGTCAAGCTAGAGGGACCTGTGGTCTGACCCAATTTGATAGTTCTTCAGATCAACTGATATTGCAAGAGGGCTCATGCGCTATCAGAAGCAATCCTGGATTGCTAGCTCTCTTTCTGTTTTACTCTTTTGAAGATTCTCCCACAGTGCTACACCTCTGCTCCAAAGTTGCCATGCTGGTGTTTCCTCCCATTATATCTGAGGCAACAGAAAGTGACTGTGTCATTTGCAGGCCCTGCTGATATATTTTTGGATTGGGCTCCTGTGGTTAAAAGGTTGGCATTTTGTGGTCATAACAAAGTTGTTCCCTAAGTGTGAAAAGAGAAGTAAAGGGACAATCCTAAATTTGGAGAGAAGCTGGTAATAACCAAACAGCCCCACTCATTTTAAATGTTACGTTCCAACCATTCTTTAATAGAAGTATGCACTGGAAATTTGGATTCTTTGCAGACCGAGGCACATTAAATTAGACCAAGATAAGAATGGTTATGCAGGAGCTCTTGTGATCCCTCATTTTCTCTTTATTTATGATTAATCATAGCTCAGCTATAACCAGGATCTCCAAAGCTCTTCTATAATGCCATTTTGGATAATTCTCACATTGATCCAATGAAAGTCGTATCACTGACCTCCAGAGGATCCGGTTTTATCCAGGACCAATATGGCAATTAGAACTATGGAGCAGAGGGCACGCACATTGGCAGCTCAGTTGAAGACAGTGCTTTTTGCCTGGGTTTCCCCAAGTTCCACAGTGCTCTTGGCCCAGAATACCTATTCCCTTCTGGTATCATGTGGCTCTTCATGAGTTCGAACTGTGCAATGAGTTTGTTCTTGCAAAACAGTGAGGCCAGCACAAGACTTAAGGCATCACATTGCTTAAATTACTCAGAGAAATGCAGTATCGCAAGGGACCTGTGTTCTGGGGACATGGCCGGGAGCATATATCAAAAGGTAAAGTAGGTAGAATAAGGGGAGATCTGTCTGTGGGTTGGAGACAGACTTGTGGAGGCTGACTGGAAGGTAACTGAAGTTGAAGGGAGGGGTACAAAGGGGAGAGAACAGAACCTGGTAAAAGGCTCTTGAGGACTGAGCAGGCTGATAGGGAGACAGTATGTGGGATAAAAGAGACTTGTGGGGTGCATTGAAAGAAGGCCATTGAACTTTGAATGGCTTCATTCGCAGGGGTCCCTTCCAAACCAGAGACTTCATGCAGTACCCCCATCCCCAATCTAAAATAAGTTGGTCTGTGGGGGAACAGTGTGTGAAGGAAGCTTGCACAGTTGCTGACCATGCTGTATGTGCTCTGTGGATAAATGAATGATACTGATTCTCAGTCTGACATCTATGATGAGCACTCTGTTCAGCAGGAAAAAAAAAAAAAAAGCTTGTTTTCCAAATGAAATATGGACAGCAGAACATTTACATAAATCAGGTGTAATCAGGTATACACAAAAATGATATAATAAAGTATTCTTGAGGAGTAGAGCAGAATGAAGAGCAAAGTTTGCATTATTCAGAGAAATAATTTTATCCATTGTATTGATCTCTACAAGACTGACAGCCACTTTGTAAGTCATTTTGGGACCAATTTTCAAATGGTTTGTATAGTTGAAAGCATGCAGGCAATTGTAACATGCATACCTTGCTTGAATTTTCCAAGGGAAAGCATGCAGATTCTTTCCCTTGTAAACACTGTGTAAAGTATGCATGTTAAAAATGACAAACACATTAGGCCTGATCCTTTGTGTGCTCAGCTCAGAGGGAGAAACTACCACAGAGATGTTCTAAATGCCATGGATGTGAGCTATTTTCCAGTCCCAACCTAATCATGCCCAAAGGAACATCCTACTGTAATGAGGGGAATAGTGCATGCGCCTCCCCTAAAAACTTCCCTGCCCAAACTACCCCACCATTCTGCAAACTATCCCAACCCAAAAAAACAACCTCCTTCTTTGCTATGTATGTTCAGGCAGAGACAAATCCCTGGCTCATAGACGTTTTGTGGAGTGGTGGTGTATCATTCATGTACATAGCTGTCAATATCTGTTGAACCACTATGGGTATTAATAAGTAAAGTCCTTGATTGTGCTCCCTGAAGAAGTGACGGCGAAACACTGACAGCATCAGGGCAACGTGACACTGAAGGTTTTACAGTTTCCATGGACAATGAGTAGGGACCAACTAAATTCACGGAAAAAAATGTGATATTTCATGGGAGATCTCTGAAAATTCATCATATTTCACGGCGAATTCACGGGCACAGAAGTACTTGACATTATGCAGGTCCTCATTTGGGCAGCAGCAGAAAGAGAAATCCCGTGCAGCAAGTGAGGGAGTTATCTGTCCAAAAGAGTCCGCAAAGAAATTTCCTTCAAGACGCCAACCGGAAGTGCTCTGCAGCCACCGGAAACGTTCTCTTCCTGCTCATGAGAGGGAGTTCTGCGTTCCAGGGCCACGTGGTAATGGCCGCAGCAGCATGGGGCCCCGAAATTGCAGTAAGGCAGCCTGACAGCAAAGCAAGGGCACCACCAGCACACCCACACTTCTCCTTCCATCAAGCTCACCACCCGAACAGATGATCATCGCAGCACAGCACACCCGGGCCGCACAGGTAGTTGCAACAGATTGCCGGCTCTCTTCTTCACCTTAGACTAGCTTATAAGGCAGGTTATAAGCTATTAAACGGCTCGGAGTAGCAGCAACATCACAAGAGCCAGGTTTAGATGCTGCACATGAGGGCACGGGGTATCTAAGACTTACAGGGGCTCAGTGTTGGCAGGAGGCTCACCAGGTTTACAGCGAGAGCAGCACCAGGGTAATCAGCGCTAGTGGCATTTTCTTCTATTGCAATTCATGAAGCGCGGGACTGCTGATCTGCAGTGAAGTTTTATGACGATTTCCTTGAATTTCACGGAAGACAGCCAATTTCACGGAAAATGTCACGGCCGTGAAATCGTGAATTTGGTTGGTCCCTTACAATGAGATAAGTGTGTTGTCTGATCAAAAATAAGGGATGTACCTATAGACATTATTGAGAGGTTGGATAGACCAATGATGGCGCTATAGAGGGCACATTAATGACCTAAAAGATACGAGCCAATTGAATAGTAGCCCAGTTGTAGCTCTGTTGAGGTCATCCCCTCTCTTTTTGTACATTTATAGCAGTCTATAAGTTGGTGATAGAAACATAAAGGTTGAAAGAAAAATAAGTATATTTATCACAATAGCAGTTATTTATTGATTTGTGGCATTTAACTGCTATTCTGGAAGATATTGTTAACAGTGGACAAATCCTAAGCCAGTCAGCCCTAGGGCTAAGTTGCTCTGTATCCCTGTATCCATTCCCATGCCACCCAGTCCCAGAGGTGAGAGGCTCTATATTCTTTGTTGTGCCCATCAAGAATGCTACAGCACTGACATATAAGTGAAAGGGTCAGCATCTGTGAGCCCATCCCCCTTGGCCATCTATTGCTAGAGGTGAGAGACTCTGTATCACTTAGCTCATCCCCGAGCCATCCAGTGCTAGAGGTGAGAAGTTCTGTATCCCTCTGTTTATCCCTTGAGCTATCTAGTCCTAGCGATGAGGGACTCTTTACCCCTGCACTCATCCCCTGAGCAATTCGGTCCTAGATGTGAAAGGGGTGAAAGGATCTAGATCCCTGTGCCCATCCTTAAGTTATCAAGTTCTAGGCATGCAAGGCTCTGTATGCTAAGCTACTGAACTAAAATTAGCACATTTCATTTTCTAAAGGAGTTTTAAAAGTCCCCTGACTTAAATGCATACCAAAAATTCCTTAATTTAATTTTATAAGCCAAAGATCTTTTAGTGTCCATACACCCAGTGCTTAATTTGTAGCTATAGCAAGTGAGAAAAGCATGCAGAGAATGGCTTATGAAATTCTTTCCAACCTGTGCGTGTGTATACCTATCTATTTGTATCTGCACTGTGTGTGTGTATATCTCTGTTACTGTGAATCAGTGTTTGAATGCTGCAGTTGTTGGAAAAGCATTTCCTAAAGACATTGAGGCACTTTCTTTTAGTGGGGAGGAAGGTGGAAGAGCTTCATTTCTCTTCCATCCTCCAAAATGCAATGTGTGCCATCCAGCATACACAGAATTTTAACTTGTACATACATTACATGAAATTCCCCCAGCGTAAGAGAGAGATCATTAGAGAAAGACATCAACAACAAACTCCTCCCTACCTCCTCCCTTCCCGTGGCTAGAACAGCATTACAGTGCTCCGCCCCCACAGCCTTCCCATTGCTGGACTCTATCCACAGTCTGTGCTGCTAGTTACATTGGAAGCAGGCAGGGCAGGCTCACTCACACAAGGGGGAGGATTAGAGCACTGCAGATAGAGGTTTTAAACCATGAAAATTTTGCAGACATATTATCCTTCTTTCTAGCTTCCAGACATTAACGTAAAAATCAGTAGAATCCAGAAAAAAATCAACAATTGTCAATCCTAAAGTCCTGAGTATGTAGCACATTTGACAAGACTCCCCTAAACATTAGAACATATGTCAACTGCATAGCCAAGGGTGGGTCTCTCCACGTTGGCATCAGGCCCACCTAGTCAGCGGCAACAGAACAGTCGAATGAGAGAAGAACTGGAAGTGGTGTCTTGTGCCCACCTATGTTAATCCCAGGCCCCACCAAATAATCATTCCTGGATATACCACTGAGCTAAGTATGTTCCTAGTTTGTTAGTTCGTTAATCTAGCTTCACCTTGGGCAACAGAATTATTTGCCAGTACACATAACATCCCATAAGAAAATAGTAAAAATCAGTCAGTAGCTTTCACAGTAGAAATAACAACAAAGAAAATGGAATATATTATATGAATAATTTAAAATGCAGTAAATCTCCAACTAGGCAATTATTAGTAATCCCCGTATCTCTGTTGCGTGTTCTATTACTACCGCTACTGATCATTTGTAAAGCGCTACAAGGAGTACGCAGTGCTCTACAGGCACATGTAAAAGACGGTCCCTACTCAAAAGAGTTTACAATTTAGTCAAGTGTGTGGATGTGTTGTGTCCCTGGTCGGAGTAACTGGGAATGGTGAGGCATTTCCGAGTTACATAGTTTTGGGTGTGGGAGTAGTTTGCTGGGTAGTGGGGCAGATTCAAATAGGTAGTTTTGGAGACAGGGGTAGTTTGTAGGGTGGTGTGGCAGTTACAAGGATGACATTTGGGAGATGGGGTAGTTTGCAGGGCAGTGGGATGGCAGCAGGGTAGGTTTGGAGGTGAGGTAGATTGTGGGGCATTGAAGCAGTTGCAGAGGTAGTTTTTGGGAGTGGGGTATATTTTGGGGAGTGGGGTAGTTTGCCAAATGGTGGGGTAGTTGTAGGAGTAATTTTTTGCAGGGGTGGTTTTCAGGGTGGTGGGCCTTTACAGGGAGGCTGTTTTTCGGATTGGGTAGTATGGTTGTTAGGGTGGGGTATTTTTGGCGGTGGGATAGTTTGCCAGGTAGAGGGGCAGTTGAGGCAGGGTAGATTTTGAGGGTTAGGGTAGTTTGTCGGGTGATGGAGCAATTGCGGGGAGGTACGTTTTCTGGGGAGTGGGGCAATTTGGGTGGAGTATTTTTTAGGGCTGGGGTAATCTGCAGGGCAGTTAAGGCATTGTGGTTATTGAGGATGATGGTAGTTTGCAGGTGATATGGCATTTGGGCTGGGGTCATTTTTTGGGGGGGCAGTTTACAGGGTGTTGGGACAGTTGGGGCAGGGTAGTTTTTGGGCGTGAAGCATTTTGTAAGATGGTGGTAAGGCAGTTGCAGGAGGCAGTTTTTGGGGATGGGGTGGGAGTAGTAGACAAGGTACTAGAATCATTTGTAGGAGTTTGCAGGAGGGATTAGTTTTTCCCAGTGGGGAAGTTTGAGAGGTGGGGAGAAGTTATGGAGCTATGGTTTGTTTGTTTTTGGTGGTGGGGGGGGGGGATTTTGCAGGGTTGGTGGCAGTTGCAGGAGGTTGTTTTGGAGGATGGGATAGTTTGTAGGATGGTGGGGGTAGTTTGGGCAGGGTAGTTTTTAGGGGTGGCACATTTTTAAGGTGGTGAGAAAGTTGCGGGGAGGGGTAGTTTTTGTAGTTGGGGCAGTTGCAAGAAGGATTAGTTTTTCCTAGTGGAGTTTGAATGAGGGGGGTATTTCCTTTTTTTTTTTGGGGGGGGGGCGTTTACAGGATGGTGAGGCAGTTACCGGAGGTTGTTTTTTGGGATGAGGCAGTTTGTAGGGCAGTGGGGCAATTATGATGGGGTATTTTAAGGGATGAGGAAGGTTTGCTGGGTGGGGGGGGGGGCAGTTGTAAATGAAATATATACATGAATAATTTAAAATGCAGTACAACACAGCTAGGGAATTATTTGTAATCCCTGTGTCTATGTGTGTTTGTGGTGTTCATGTGTTTGTGTGTTCTGTGGGTGTGTGGGTGTATGTTTATCTCTGTTGCATGTTCTGTTTGTATTGTGGACATGTTGCATTTTGTGAGGTAACTGACGGTGCTGGGACATTTATGGAGGACGTATTTTGGGGGGTTGATGACAGTTGTGGAAAGGTAGATTTTGGGGTAGAGTATATTATTGGAAGGTAGGGCAGTTGCAGTGGGAAGTTTTGGGGGGTGGGATACTCACTTGTCCTGAGTTGGGCAATCATGGGATATTTTTGGTGGGTAGTGTAGATTGCAGGGTGGGGGGGGGGTAGTTTTTGGAGAGGAAGCAGTTGTGGGGTGATGGGGATATACAGGGGTATTTGGTGAGGTGGTGGGGCATTATGTGAAATGATGTTAAAAGCTGTGGAGTTATTGCTTAGGGACATAGTTTAAGGAGTCACAGGGCAGTTGCAAAGACATTTTTATTTTAGGGTTGGGGCATTGTGCAGTTTGGTGGGGCAGTTGAGGTGTGGTAATTTTGGAGGTGGGACAGTTCTGGGGTATAATTTTAGGAGTGGGTTGTTAGCAGGGTGATGGGTCAGTTGCAGGGGATATTTTTTAGGGACAGGGAAGTTTGTGGGATGGTAGGAAAGTTGTGAGAAGGTATTTTTGTGATTTATGGTCATTTGTAAGGTGGTAGGATAGTTGTGGGAGGTTGTTTATTGGGGTTGGGCAGTTTGCAGTGTGGCAGGGCAGTTGTAGGGGTATTGTTTTTTGAGGTGGAGCAGTTTGCAGAATAGTGAGGCAGTTGCGGGAGATTGTTTTGGGATGGCGACAGTTATTTCTGAAACAGGGAAGTTGTGGGGGTGGGGCAGTTTGCAGGGTGATGAGGCAGTTGTAGGGGGCATTTTTTTATAGTGACAGTATTTGGTGGATTGGCAAGGCAGTTACAAAGAAGTATTTTTTGGGGATTGTGGCAGTCTATAGAGTGCTGGTGCAATAGCAGGGGGGCATTTTGTGGTGGTGGGGCAGTTTGTAGAATTGGGAATGTCGAGAACAGGGAGAGGAAGTTTGAAAGGAACAATTCCCTATGTTTCACTCAGCAGCGTAAATGATGCCTAAGCAGGTCCCACAATTTGGGGGGGCCCAGGCAGGAAGGGGGCCCACAAGGTGGTGAAAGCAGAGCAGCAAACGTCCTTTTAATTTTTTACCACACTGCCTCCATTTTCTCTTTTCTTCGGGACCAGCAGCCTTCATCTCCTGCTGCTGAGCCTAGGCTGAAGTCTCATGAACCTCAGCTGTTATCGTGAGACTTTGGACCGGCTCCCAGGCCAAAGTCTTGCAATAACAGCCACAGTTCACGAGACTTTGGCCTGAAGGTGGGAGGTAAAGGATGCTGAGCCTGGAGAAAAAGAGGAGGCAGTGTGGCAAAGACTTAAAAGTAAGTTTGTCGGGGGGGGGGGGCGCAAGTAGTGGCGACAATGGGAAGCTTCGGCAACATTTTGCTTGGGGGCCCTTATTAGAACTTATGCCACTGGTTTCACTGTATGTAAGTTTCTGTGCTACAGAGGCTGGAACTCCTTCTCCTATAGAAATAATTTTTTTTTTGGGGGGGGGGGTTCATTCTGTTCCATTACATTTTTAGAGAGTTATTTTGCTTCCCAGACAGACAGACGGATACATTCTCGGACCCTTTTATATAATTCTTTCCAACCACCACTGGGTTGGAAAGAAAAAGGAAGTGGTACTTTGGAGCCAGGGGAAGGGGCAAGCTGACAGTTGGCCAGGGGCAGGAGCACTAGGAAAAGAGGGGCTGGATTAGGGAGTAGAATAACTTCTCTGCTCTGCCTCAGGTTCACCCCCTCCTTTTCTCATCCCTGCAGGCTGCCTGGGAGGGGCTGGAGAAAAACAACTCTGTTGCTCTGGAGTTTGAAAGAACTGTGATGGAACTGCATTCCAGGCTGTTCCCCCAGATGAGCCCTGCATGTGTCTCTCCTGCCTATGGCTGCTCCTACTCTTCTGTCACAGCTCATTTATAAGGATAAGTATGAGAAGGTCAGAGATGAAATATGGGGTCTCTGATGCCAGGTTTCAGTACAGATCACAAGGTCATGGTACCCTATAGAAGGGAAAGCCACAGATCAGTGATCTGAGAGGGTAATCCAGAGGAGTCAACTTTTCAAAGTGACTGGTGGGTGCTAAAATCAATACAAGCTAACTCTCCCTGGACATAATGAGGGGTGTGTTCAATACTGGAGGTGCTCAAGCACCCATACAGCTGACACCTGTGAGTTAATCACCTCCTCCCCATTCCAGGCTGACATTGACAGTAAATCAAGCTTCTGGTCATTAATGGAAAAGAACCAAAAAGCCCAGAACTGAACGCACCTCAGTTGGCTGGGTGGTTCAGATGGTGCATACTAGACCTTAATATGTGACAGGTCCCCAGTTTGATCCCTAGGTCAGGATTTCCACTCTTTGAATCGGCCAAGGAAGGAGATAATGCAAAGACAGCATCCCCAACCTGGGAGGAGAAGGAAGGGGGATTTGTGGCCAGTGCATGGTGGTTACAGTCAGGACCCATTGAGGTTTTCAAAAATGCTAGTCTACATGACCCCCTATCCAGGATGGTTATTACAATGACCCCAAAGAAGCAGGAGAAATCTAGAGGGGTTAAAAAAAATAAGTGAATGCACCTGGATTTGAGTGACTGGCTTAGAAGGAAGTCCACCTGCTTTCCTAGAAAAGGCTTGTACATTTTAGAGCAGCACGTTGGGAAGAAATGTAAGGCTGATGGAAGGGTAAGCCTGAATTTTCCATCCCTCCGGGGCAAGGATGGTCTTTCTAAGAGAGAGCTGGGATCAAGTTGTCACCTCATGAAAATGTTTTTACTCTTTCAGATTTTTTTTACAAACCTCTTACCAATGCCATTTTGTGCACAGTTGGACTTACTATACCAAGATTCACTCCTTTACATACCAAGATGTCATCCTCAAACCCTTAGTATCACAGCCTTGTAGGGCCTAAACCCAGCATTAGAGACATATGCTTCAGTCGTGAAATTTTTACTAAAATTAGTTTTATGGTCATTTTTATTTTTGCAACTTGATTATTTTTACTGATCTTTTCAAATTACAAACACTATTTTGAGATGCCACAAACACCGTATTGTAAATCATAACATCAGGTTTCATATCAAAGAAAAACTCTGAATTCAAACTCTGAAGTTACACATACTATAACCTTAAACATACAATCCTTACACTCTTCTGTCAATGTGAGAGGTAGCTTCACACCCTCAGAAGATGTATAAATTCTATTGGTGCTAACAGCCACTTATATCTTCATACAGAAGAAGTGAAGCACTGGTGCCCAGCTCTTCCATATAGCATGTCCCCTTCCTTTGCTGTTTGGGCTATAGACTAGAGGTTCACACAGAAGACTGAAAAGTTAGGAAGCCAGGATTCAAATCCTGATGCTCCTTGTGAGACTTTGGGCGAGTCATTTCACCCTCTGATGGGATTTTACATTGCACACCCTCTGGGGTCAGGGACCTGAATTGTAACTTGCTTTGAGCAAATTTAAATTTGCTTTGATTTCATCCTCTTGCTATATAGAGATCCTCTATGTTGTCTCATGCCTTTTAAATTCTGTCACTGTTTTGGTCCCCACTACCTCCACCAGGAGGGCATTCCAGATATCCACTGCTCTTTACGTGACAAATTATTTCCTAATATTGCTTTCAAGTTTATTTACTTGCAGCTTCATTTCATGTCCTATAGCTTAGTTGTCTTTCAAAAAAGTTTGTTTGTTCGCTAATACCTTTCAAGCATTTAAACAGCATTCCTCCTCTCCTCTAAGGTATACATATTCAGGTATTCAAATCTCTTCCTATATATTTTCTAGCACAGATCCCATATAACTGTGGTTGCCTTCCTTTGAACCGTTTCAAGTCTTTTTATATCTTTAGCAAAGAACAGTCTCCAAAACTGAACACAATACTCCAAGTGAGGCCTCATCAGTGACTTGTACAGGAGCATTTACCATCTTCAGATCCTCAGACACTGTCACCCGAGGTCTCTTTCCTAGTTCATGCACATCAGTTTCTAGTCTCCTACTGCATATAGCTTCTTTGCATTTCTTCATGCAAAATCTATCATTCTGCACTTCTTCACATTAAAGTTTAACTGCCAGCCATTAGCCCATGCTTCTAATTTTTGTGGATCACTACTCCTGTGGTCTGCTCCCTCCAAGGTGTTCCTCTGTTGCAAATCTTCATGTCATCCACAAAAAGGCAACATTTTTCTTTTAACCCTTCAACAATATCACTGATAAACACACTGAATAGAATCGGTCCCAGGACCATTCCCTGAGGCACATCACTACTCATCTTTCTTTCTTCAAGAGCGAAGGCAACACGGCAAGATAAGAAAGGAAGTGTGCCGCCACTGCCTGGGGGGGGGGGGGGCGCCACACACAGATGGAGCTGCCACATGAGGGGGGCCTCGCACAGGGGGGGCATGCCACCACTATAATAGGGGACCCTCAACAAAATTTTAGAACTTGCGCCACTGCCCCTCATAATTATTGTTTAGACACCTAGCACCCCCCCCCCCAAGATTTTACTAATTAAACTCAATCATAATCATGTCAACACTCTTCATCCCAGAAAATCTTATAAAACACATATAAATACCTCATACTCTTAAATATTAAACTTTGTTTTGTACATAGATACATAATGAGGGAAATTTCCAAAAGCCCACAGGGATAAATGGATTATTTGCAAATTGGCTGTTCTTCTTGCAGGCAAAAGTAAGCTGTGATGAGTCTCTGAGCTTGTGTGGCTGTTAAGATCCATTGTTTTGCTTTGACTGTAGCTACTCTCTGCTGCCTCCCAGAAGCTGCTACCACTAGTCTGCCTAGTCAAATATTATTTATTTAACATTTCTTATATACTGCCTTTCATGATATCAAGGTGGTTTACATTGAACAGGGCATTATAACTTGGAGATAACTATTTTACAGGGAACATGGGCAATGGAGGGTTAAGTGGCTTACCCAAGACCACAAGGAGCACCTGTGGGACTAGAAACCCCAGTCCTTCCGGCCCAAGGTTGCTGTCCTCTAATGGGATTTGAACCCCTGGCCTTCTGGTCTGAGGTACCTTGCCCCAACCACTAGGTCACTCCTCCACTCAATAGCCCCATAACATTGTCCACTTTCAGTACTGCAAACTATTCATAAACACTTTCTTATGTGAATGGTGTGGTATCTATTCCATTCCCACTGAGAGCTTTCTCAATCCTCTGTGATCCTTTTCCAGGATTTCCTTTAGTGTACACAGAACAGAACTATTTGATTAGCATTTCCACTTTTAACTCGTAACTCTCCACATAACAGTCCTCTGCACCTTTAAGTCTTGCAATTCCACCTCTTGCCTTTCTCCTCTAATACACCTAAAAAAAGTCTTGCCACCTTCTTTCATATATTTGGGCATTCTTCTTTTGCTTTTGCTGCCTTGAATCTCTCTTTGTCTCTTTCAGCTTTATCCAGTATTCTGTTCTGTGTTCCTATTTTTGTGATCTTATGTATCTTTTGTGAACACTGCCGTTTTTGCCTTTACTTTTGCAACCACTTCTTTGAAGAACCATATCAGTTTCCCTTTTCTCTTGTTTTTATTGACTTTCCTTATATAATGATCTTTCTATAACACTTTTCAGTTTATCCCACTGCCTTACTGCTTACCCTATCTTCTCCCATCCTGCCAGCTCTTCCTTCAAGTACTTTTTTATCATTTTACTGGTCAGCATGTTTGAAATCCAAGACTTTGAGTTTGGTGCAACTAGACTCTACCTTAGCTTTTTATATCAAACCACATCATGCGGTGATCACTGCTGCTCAAGAGGGCATCTACCCAGACATTAGACACACTGTCTCCATTGGTGAGTACTAGATCCAACATCAACCCTTCCCTGTCACCCTTTGTCTGAGCAAAGCCCCTTGCAAGGTATTCAGATTTGCAGATGGGATATTCCAATTCACATTCAGTAGATTGAGTCGCCCAGTATGATCAGCTCTCCCTTCATTCCCATCTTTACAATAACATTGATCAGGTCTCTGTCCATTTCTTCCATTTGAGCTGCAGGTCTGTAGACTATACCAGTGTGGATGGAAGTGCTATTTCCTCGTTCCAGAGTGATCCATAATGCTTTCTCTTTTCATCCCCCTTCCCCTGCATTTCAGCCATTTTAATATTGTTTTTGACATAGAAGGCTATATCTCACTCTTTTCTGTCCCTTCTTTCTCTCCTAAATATATTATGGCCAAGTATGGTGATATCACATTCATGAGACTTACTGAGCCATTTCTCCATTATGGTCACAATATCTAAGTCCATTTCCATCATCAGGGCTCTCAGGGTAGGAATTTTTGTTGCATAGACTGAGCATTTGTGCTCATAGCCTTCCAGCAGTTTCGGATGGCTTGTTTGTATTTGATATAGTTTTTATCCTGTATCATCTTCACCTTTGCTGCTGATGAGTAAATTAAGATGATGTCTCTTTATTTTCTGCACTACTGTAATGGTTTGTTGGAGATGACATCATGAACTTTTCATCCATTCATCAACTTCTTCCTCTTGTTTAAATGCTTGTCAGTATCATAGTAACATAGTAAATGACGGCAGATAAAGACCAGTATTGTCCATCTAGTCTGCCCAGTATGATGCCAAGAGTAGGTACACCTGCCGCTCCGTGCAGGCCCCCCCTCCCCATGTCTTTGTCCAAGGATGATCCCGCCACTCCATGTAGGATACCCCTATTTGTTAAGGAATTAGATGGTTCAGATTATTTTGATATTTTTTCTTGTTGCTGTAGAGGGATCCACTGTGTCTGTCACATGCCCTTTTGAACTCCGTCACCGTATTTGCCCCCACCACTTCCATCGGGAGGGCATTCCAAGCATCCACCACCCTTTCAGTGAAAAATTATTTCCTGACATTGCCTTTCAATTTACCACCTTGTAGCTTCATGCTATGCCCTCTAGTTTTGCAGTATTTAAAGGTCTGAATCATATCTCCCTTGTTCCTTCTCTCCTCCAAAGTGTACATGTTTAGGTCTTCAAGTCTCTTCTCATAAGGCTTCTGACGCAGGCTCCAAATCATTTTGGTCGCCTTCCTCTGAACTGTTTCCAGTCTTTTTACATCCTTTGCAAGATATGGTCTCCAAAACTGAACACAGTATTCCAAGTGAGGCCTCACCAGTGACTTGTACAGTGGCATAAGTACCTTTTCCTTTCTGCTGGTAATACCTCTCCGTATGCAGCCCAACATTCTCCTGGCTTTTGCCACCACCTTGTTGCACTGTTTTGCCACCTTGAGATCTTAATCACTCCAAGGTCTTTCTCCTGATCCGTACACACCACTCTCGCCCCCTATTGCATACATTTCCCTTGGATTTCTGCTTCCCAAGTGCATGACTCTGCACTTCTTCGCATTAAATCTTAATTGCCAATTGTATGTTATTTGAATTTTTCACTTAGGATCAGTTTTTCATGCCGCAGAAAAATATAGTCCATTACTACAGTATAGCCTCTTGTTGTTCCACCTATTGTCCCAGCCACCCAAATAACTGAAATCGTCTTTTTTTGCATCTGATTTGAAGACATGTATTAAAGCGGGTCATGTGAAGCAGCTTCTTTTCTCCCTTACCATGAATAGATACAACTTCTGAGAATGCTATAAGAGTTGACAAAATTTGGAAGTCTCTTTGCACTACAGAAGTGCTCCTTCTAGCGAGGTCAAAAACAAAGATTTTCAGATCATCTATAAGCAAAATATCATGAATTTAGATAATCTGTTTATTAATGTGAGACCAGAAATCTTTCTTTTTTTTTTTACAACAAAACAAGACATATGCTAGATTCCCCCTTTCCACATCTCTAACACGTGTCTGAAAAGGCTTTATCCATGCCATTACGCCTAACTGGAGTATGCTCAGTTCTTAATATAATCACATACTGGCATTCATAAATGTTAGCAGAAAAAAGATAGACATGTCAGGGTTGTTGTTTTTTTAATTGACTGATAGTAAATTTACTGAAAATTAGCAACCCTGAGTGGGCTCCTTTGCTTAACAGAACTAAATCAACAGGCAAGACTGATCTCCCCTCTGACCTACAAGAGGGCTATCCCTCAAGCAGAGCAGTGGATGCCTGGTGTACAGATCTATACTGCATGAAGCTGAAGTTTAAAGGTGCTCTGATGCACTTAAAAAAGCTGGTCTGTCCCAAACAATGTCAGGATGAGTCAGTTAAGATTCTCTACAACATTCATTCTGTTCCCCCTTTTCTACAGTCCATACTCAACACTAAGATCTTCACCGAAGATCACTGATTGTAATCTACTGTTTTAGAAGGAGGAAGTACACAACTTACACAAAGAGAAAAAAAAGATGCTCTAGTCTAGGAGATGCAGGGGAACCCCCCTCCCTCACCTCTGCCTACGAACCCTTTATGGAATCTTGCAAGCCTGTTCACACAAACCACAGAGCTGAAAGCCAACCACAACCGCATATCATAAGCAACTCCTGTGATGCAGCCACCAAAGTTCTTAGTCCTTGGAGGCAGACAGAATCTACAGAACAGCAGACACTGCCTTGAGGTCTTTGAACGTGACTGTGAGGATGGGGGAAGAGGGATGGGGAAAAGTAATCCCTTGTCTATCAAATTGAGGCAAAATCTCAATTCAGATTCACATACTCTGTTTCCTCTAGAAACTACCCAGTGGTTAAAGAGATAGGGAAGCTACCTGTAGCAAGGGATCTCCCAGGTCCTGAGACTTTGTGCTGTTTCTCTAAAGTACAGCAAATTGCCTAAGCAGAAGAGGAAAAAGGCACAAAGAGAAAGCAAAAGAAAAAGCAACAGAGGTAGACTCTGTCTAGACATTCATTTTATTTTTGGTGGCTCTTGATTTTTTTCTCCTCACAGTTAACTAGAATTTATAACATAGTTTTTCCTAATAAAAGAGTGGGTAGCGCTGATTTCCCCCTTGTAAAAAGCTTGCTGGAGACTTTCGAAATCGGAGGAAATGATGAGGAATCGAAAAATGAAAGTTTTAGGAATGGGGGAGGAGGAGGAGGAGAAGAGAATTAAAAGTGTTGCTGTTTTGCTGACTACGGAAAAGAGTTCTGTTTGAAGCAAGACGGAGATGGAAATTAAGTGCAGCTTTTGGGATGAACTTCTAGCAGAAAAAAAATGAACTGTGACAGATGAAATGATCTTTTAGTTTGTTCGAGCTTGTGAGGAGGAGACGGCGGGAGGAAGAGAAGGCGAGATCTTTTTATTATATTATTATTATTATTTAATCTTGAAAAAGGGGGGGAAAAAACATGGCAAGCACACGAAGTCGAAAGAGAATCGTTTAACTTCGCAAATGGCCGAGTTCTTTCAAGAGAAGTGGAGGACAGAAGGAGAGAGCATTAGCGGTCTCGCACAAATTCGAGCCTGTGAGCTGCACGCGCCTCGCACAGCAGAGAAGAGCGCGAGGGGGAAAGCAGCGATGGAGCTGCCCGCGCGCGCGCGCGCGCTTCAGCCAGCTCGAGCAGAACACGGAGCGCAGCAGCGACGGCGGGTACAGAGTAGAGCACACACGCCTCACAACGAGGTCCCAGCGTAGAAACGCTGACGGGGGGGTTATAAAAAAAAGACACGCGCACGCAGGGTTCCAGAGACAACGCAGCAAAGGTGAAACCACAAATCAGAATCACAAACAGATGAAGCAAAAAAAAAAAATCACAGAAAAAAATACCCTTAAGAAAAAAGAAGTTACAAAAAACCAAGCAGACATGGAACAGAGCTACTCACCTCCCCAGCTGTAAGGTCTTCTGGTTTGGAAAAGGCGAAGGAGAGAAGTTTCTGTGTGGGAACTCTCTGAATGTGTGCCTCGTTCTCTCTCTTTTCTTAGATTCACTAAAAAGTCATTACAATCTGCTATTCATAAACCAAGGGGATCATGTGACATAGCACTGAAAATACACAGCACATTTTTCTCAAAACCACAGAATGACTTCAGGGTAGGACTCGGAAAATATTTTCTTTTTTTTTTTTCTTCTGGTCAGGGTTTGAGTGTCGGTAAGATTGCTGCTGCTGATTGCTCTCTCTTCAGGGTTGCAGCTAGAAAGATGACAGGGTAGGAACGGCTGCTTGCTACTTGCAGATATTGGGTTGGCTACTGGTAGGGCTGGGCAGGGAGGTGTCAGGGCTCAAGCTGCTGCAACAAAAACACAGACGCACACGCATATTCATTTTCTTTTTATATAGAACAAAAATGTCTTCAGGCTTAGGAGACAAATGAGCTCTTGTTGGGACCACTGGGAGGCCTCATTCACCAGCTTTCTTTCTTCAGGATTAAAGGCATATTAGAGAGAGGTTGTGTCGGGATAGACAGGGACGCAAAGCCACTCACCCCTAAGACTGAAAGACTCAACTGAAGGGCACAGATAGTCTTTAACCTCAAAATCTGGATGGCTCAGGGGATGCTGAGCCTCACCTCTGGAAATGGATGGGGTTTTTTTAGATTGGCATGTGGACACAGACTGCCTGATATTCAAAGAAGTAGATATTTAATTGCAGTGATTATCCAGATAGTGGCAATTTTCATACGCTATCTGGATAACAGTTTTGGACAGCTTTTCTGCCAGCCCAAATCATTTAAATAAATTGTCCAGATAATGGCTGAAAATTGCCATTTTACCGATAATCGCCGCCATTGTTCAGATAATGGTCACACTGCCCTACATCCGTCCATGGACCGTCTTTGCACTAACTGGAGTGCTGGACAGTCTGTTGAGGTATTCAGCAGTACTCTGGGTAGTGCTGCTGAATGTCTCAGCACCCATATCCAGATAACTTCCATGATTATCCAGATAAGGACTTTTAAATATCAGGCCTAGAATTTCCTCAGCTTTTGCTCTCTCACACTGGCCTCTATGATTACTTAGGGGTATGTTTACTAAAGTGTGGTAAACATGACTAACGCGCGTTATACGACGTTAACGACCGTAAGTGCCGTATAACGCGCGTACCGACGCGCTAACGACCGTTAACGTGTTACTACGCACGTTAAGCATAGATAACGATCGTAAAGTCCCGCGGCGCGTTAAAACAGCGCAGAAGGTGGAGAGTGGGCGGAGAGAAGGGGTTAGTGGGCTGGGAGAGGCTCCCCTCACACCAACGCGCTGAATTCCTGAGCTCAATTCCAACGCGAATGAAAACCTGTCGTTAAAGGCATTTAAAGGGAAGAGAAACCATTTCCGTCAGCAATGTACAGAAAAACCGGGGAAACCCACAAAACGTGAGCAGTGTGATACATGTGCACAGAACAAAATTTCACATAAAACGTTACAAATGACCACCAGAAACATTTTAAAAAGCATAATTCAGCTGGGCAACAGTGATAGCAATGGGCAACAAGGAACAACAGTCCATGGAAAGCACCAAATAAAAAAGAAATGATGTGTGGAAGTGTCTACACCCCGCAGACCCGTTCAAAGATCATCTCATTGTAATGGAGCTGTCCTGGGAGTGTTGTGTAATGTTGCCCAAAGATATCATTGTTGCCCAGCTTGGTTATGGGTGTGTGCCCCTTTTATGAGGTCTTTTCTGAGGTTTAGGTGCACCTTTGTCTGCAGACAAGGTAAATGAGGCCACAGTAAACCTGTTGCAGAGCAGGGTTTCATACCCGTCAGGCCGGTTTAACTAACACCAGGGACTGCACTGTCTCTGTGGCCACAGTGTGGTGCCACAGACACAGCCAGTGCCTGTAAGACCAGAGGGTCACAGGTTCAAATCCCAGCTGCAGCTCCTGCCAACCCAATCCCCATAGTTTTACCCACCACTAAACAGTGATAGTAAAGATACTCCTTTATTGCAGAGAACATACGCATGGCCTATATTTTACCACACCAAACACAGACACCAGAAACAGGCACATTACCTAAAGCAGAGTCCCGCAAATGCAGTCCTGGAGGGCCCCACACCATTCCGGCTTCATGCTGCCTCTAATAAAGATGCCCGTGCTGCATAGCTATGCACCATCCCCATGGTATGCAGATGTAGCTCATGCATATTTATGAGGGACAGCATGAAAACCCGAACAGTGTTTGGCACACCAGGACTGGAGTTGGGGAACTCTGCCGTAAAGCAGCAGCCAACAGGGCCACCCACCCACCCACAGGCCCCATTAGCCAATGCCTCCTGGAGAGGCAAGACATTGGGCCCTGCCTGTATCTCCCAATACTAGCAGTTGCATACCTTAGCAATGCCACCCTACGCCTGGGTATATGGTACAGAGCTATCAAACGTTACCTTTGATAACTGGCAGATATCAATTCCCACGTTAAGCACATTTTGCACATTGAGCTCATCCATAACAATCATTCTGATGTCTGCGGTGTTTGCTGCAGGTCTGGTCTCTGACAGTGTTCACCACCCTGGGGAGTGACCCCCCAACAGCCTTGTGTACCATATCCATGCCTGTACTATGCCCATGACTGGTGTGGTGGGTATGGCTGCTGACCACCTCTATAGAAAGCACCATCTATGTGAGAACATGGTGGCACAGTGCACAAAAGCACTGTATCTGAAAACAGAAGGTAACAGGTTCAAGACCCAGCTGTGGATCCTGCCAACCCACCCGGAATATTTTACCCACCATTGCAAAGCCCTAATACAGACAGAACCTTATTTGCAGATGCTCAGAACATGCCCATAACACCGACATCCCACCCCACAGAGCACAGACACCATAAACCTAACCAATACCTATAGCAGAGCCCCCCAAATGCAGCCCTGGTTTGCCAAACACCCATTCCGTCTCCCCACAGCCTCTGAGCAAGATGCCTGTGGTGCATGTCTATGCGCCACACCCATGGTCTGCAAATGTATCTCTTGTCCTGCCATGAGGGACAGCATGAAAACCTCAACAGTGTATGGCACACCAGGACTGGAGTTGGGAAACCCTGGCATAAAGCAGCAGCCAACAGGGGCACCCACACCCGCATCCACAGGCCCAACAGCCAAAGCCACCTTTGGGAGTCAGGACATTGTGCCCTGCGTGCATCCCCCAATACTAGCACCTGCATACCATAGCAATGCCACCATACATGTCGGAAAATGGCCCACACCCCACAAAGGGTTGCTAGTACCACTGGTAGATAGCAATTCATAGCCTCAGTACATGTTATCCCCCAGTGAGCCTCAGCATAGCAAACTCTCTGATGTCTGTGGAGTGTGCTACAGGTGCCTTGTCCGTCAGTGTTCACCAACCTGTGCAGTGTTACCTACAGTTGTGCGTACCCCAAGCATATGTGCACTTTGCCCCGGATCACTGTTGTGGGCAGGGCTGTCCAACACCCCCAGAGCCACACAATGCTGGCATAGGTGTGGGGAGTCTGTGCCCCACTATCAAGTGTGCTGTGTTGGCAAACAGCCCTCAGAGCCAGTACTGTTGCCAGTATAGGCCTGCCAATGTGCATAATGAGGAGCAAGGTACCCTGGGAATAGGCCATAGAGGGTGGCCAACCTGGCTGCATCAGCCTAAGGCATAGGGCAATGGTGCAGACACTGTAGTGTCTGGCCACCACGTGCACAAATAGGGTGGCCATAGCATGTCTAGCTGGGAGGCCACACTCACCCTGAATGAGCAGTGATCACTGCAGGGCTAGGTTCCCCCACAGTGCGCTATGGCAGTTTCCACATGTGATACTGATGGGTCCCTGTGTGGGGCCCAATCACAAACCTATCTGCTTGGTGTGTATGCTGACACCCCTGTTCTGGGTGCCTGCATCCCATTCAGGACCATGCACCCTGGACTAGCTGCTGGATTGTCTGCAGCTAGTATGTGCCGTGCTGGAATACCTCGCAGTGTGCAGCGGCTGAAAGTGTGCTGCTGAAGGGTGTCAGAAACTGTTGTGGGGTATTCCCAAGCCTGTTAACTATTGCCCAATGGATGTGTAGCGCTCGGACCGTTCCCCAACAGGACAGGGGATGATGGGCCCCCCACAGCCACCACTGCAGTGACGTGGACCTGTCCTGCACCATGAGCCCCGTGGGGGGGGGGGGGGGGGGCTGTGTGGTGTTACCTACATCACCTCCCCCCCCCTCCCACTGGTACTGTTGCCACCAACACCAGATAGGCATTACTGCAGGTACACATGTGCGAGATATGCAGCAGGTCACTGGAGTAACTACGGTGCATCAAATGGAACTACAGAGACCACACTGATGGATACCCTGGGTGTGTCAGTCATGAAAGGTGCTGTGGACCTGTTGATGGCCACCCCACCTCTAACTCACGGTGGACACAGTACCCGCACAAGGTGACTGTCTGTGGATACACTGTAGCAGTGCCACACGTGGTCTTTTCCCCGAACTATGGAGACCTGCTGCGGAGTTGCACATGGTCAGGACCACCATCAGCCTGAGGAGATGGGGGGGGGGGGGGGAAACACAACATAGGACCATCTAAAGACAGCTGATTTGCATGTGCAGTGCATCATGGCCGTGAGTGCTCCAATCAAACCCTGTGAATCCCTGCAGATGGACTGTGTGGTGCAATGAGGTACCTCTGTCCAATACACACAAGCACCACATAGCCTCCCAAAACACCCAGACGTATGGACAATCAGGGACTCTGTCTGTGCTGATCTGACCACACACCCTCCACAATCCCGTTAAACAGAAGGGGCAGTACAAATGTGTAAGACATCCCCACCTGGAGGACATATCTGTCCAATGAAATGTGAATGGACCCTGATGTGAGGTTTGTTCAGCAGAAGGTGGTATGAAACATGATGCTGATGCTGCAAGATGTAGCTCAGGTATGAGGAAGCGGGGTTTGTAACGTGTAGATCATGCCCACAGGCACGCATAGGTAAGAGTCTATCACAATCAGAACTAGTAGTACCAATCCTAGGTGTAATATCCCCCCAGGGATATGTAAATGTACAGTGCTCAGAAGAAACCCAACGCACGTAGTAACGCACGCACGCACACACAGTAAACACAGCACGTATTCACGCCCGCAGCAACGCACGTAGTTACGCCCGTTTGCAAGCGCCATGACATGCGCAGGTAGCTCTGTGCGTGGCTACGCCCCCAGCAACGCACGTGGCTACGCAGCACAGACAGTCTGAACAAATGGCAGCCATGTCCAGGAAGCCTGCATTCAGCCAGGGAGATCTGTATCTCCTGACTGAGCTGTTCTGCCTCCGCCAGCAGCGGCTCTTCCCGGGCTCATCCAGGAGGCAGAACCTTGGAAGGGTCAGGAGGGCCTGGGAGCGCCTGGCACATAGGTACAACAGGAGCTCTGACTACCCACGTGAGGTAAGTGCATGGGGACAGGTCCCCCAAATGATGAGGCTAAACAAAACACACCCAGTAACCAAAGCACAAAGACACTATGCACTGCCAGGGAATAGCAGGTGCTGACACATCCTGCAGCTAGCAAAGTCTGCCACACCCCCTAGGAAAAAAAACCCCAGCCCCAAGGGGGTAGCTGCAACCATGCCAGGAGTGCACCACAGATCACATTGGTATGGTATGGGGCGCCTATACAGGCCAGGGATGTCACCCATTCACAGGAAACACCAGTCCCACCTCTCAGGCCAACAGGAAAAGCAGGGGTCTGCACCATGCCCCTGTCAACCAACCCAAGTTCAAAATACATCTGCCGATGCTGCAGGCCCCAAATGAGGGCACCCCTCCCCATCCCTGCCCACTGTCAGCTGGAGCCTTGTGTGATCACAAAAAGACAAGCCACAGCTCCGAGCTGATGCAGGCCCCAAATGAGGGCACCCCTCCCCATCCCTGCCCACTGTCAGCTGGAGCCTTGTGTGATCACAAAAAGACAAGCCACAGTTCCGAGCTGATGCAGGCCCCAAATGAGGGCACCCCTCCCCATCCCTGCCCACTGTCAGCTGGAGCCTTGTGTGATCTCAAAAAGACAAACAACAGTTCCCAGCAGATGCAGGCCCCAAATGAGGGCACCCCTCCCCATCCCTGCCCACTGTCAGCTGGAGCCTTGTGTGATCCCAAAAAGACAAACCACAGCTCCCAGCAGATGCAGGCCCCAAATGAGGGCACCCCTCCCCATCCCTGCCCACTGTCAGCTGGAGCCTTGTGTGATCCCAAAAAGACAAACCACAGCTCTGAGCTGATGCAGGCCCCAAATGAGGGCACCCCTCCCCATCCCTGCCCACTGTCAGCAGGAGCCTTGTGTGATCACAAAAGACATACCACAGCTCCTGGGATTATGCAGGCCCCAAGAGGGGTTCCCTGCACCATCCCGGTGCCTTTGAAAAAAGGCCCTGTATGGGATCACAAATGACAAACCACAGGCCAAGGAGTTGGCAGGGAGCACTGCAGGTGACAACCTCCCACCCCAACAGTGGCTGATTGGCACTGGCAGATGTGTGTAGGTGGCACACACAGCTGTGACGTGTCATGTACGTGGGGTGCACATACAGGGCACATGGGGCACAGACCTGAGAGGCGTGTGTGTGGGCCACACATGGGGCTGTCTCCTGTGAACGCAGGGGGCATGAGTGTCTCACCCAATAGGGGCAGACGCTTGTTGTATGAAGTGAGAGGGTTAGCTGCAAAGGCAGGGGACCCCAACGTGTTCCCGCGGTAGCTAAGGGCAATGTTTGGTGTCACCCCTACAGGTGGAGGACCTGCGCAAGAAGGCAAGGGAGCTAAGGGCCCGGTACCCCAGATTTGTGGCCAGGGTGCAGCGTGAGCGGATGGCACAGCAGAATGGTGAGTACCGGGACATGGCCTTGTAAGGCACCGAGAGGTGGAACCACAGGTTCACTATGACTGAGGAATATGATGTTTACCCAGGGGATGACATGTGTTACCTCTCCCACAGCTGATGCACGTGCAGCCATTGAGGCAGAGAGGCCGGAGGAACAGGATGACGGTGTGGCCCGGGAGGGGGACCACGAGCACTTGGGACTGCAGGTCGGCGGACCAGAGGTGGCCCCAGAAGATGTCGAAGGAGGGCATGTGGGTGCATCCCCACGCCCCTACGAGGGAGAGGAGGGGGACGAGGATGATGGCCATATGGGAGGGGATGTGGAGGATGTGGGTCACATGGGGAGTGATGTTGCGGAACTGGGGGATCGGGGAAATGGGGGGGGATGTGGGTGAAAGGGGAGGGGAGATGGAGGAGGTGGGTGGCAGGGAGAGGGAGGGGGAGGTGGGGGAGGAGGGGGATGGGGATGTGGGGAGGATGTTGGAGGCAGGGGGGCGGGAGGGGGTGTACAGCGGGGGGGGGGTCAGGTCCCCAATGGCACGCTCCACCACAGGGCAATGGGGGCACCAGCCACCTGCCCCATGATCATGGCGAGGCACGCCCTCTGGACGTGTGCCTGCCACACATGGCCGCAGGCAGGTCTGCCGTGCATGCAGCCACACAGACACGGGGAGATGTGTGTCTGTGCGGCTGCATGTGCGGTCTGCGCCTGGCTGCGGCTGTGCATGCCCAGGCACAAGCCCAGAGGCAGTTCGCCCTAATCCAGGGGCAGGTGCTGGCGACCCTGTCCATGGTGGCTGAACGTCTGCGTGAGCGGGATGAGTGCCCTGCCCGTGCCGCACCCGGTCAGCCACCATCCGACAGGGGTCCCCAGGGTGTGTAATGTGTGGACACACATGGCACACCCGCCCTGTGACGGACCGTGCCATTGCCTGACCATCACAATGGCCACAGGGATGGGGGTGGCCAATGCTGTTTGCCCTAGCAGGCGTGGTTTGCCATGCTGGTCGTCAACTGCCATCATGTACTATGTCAGCCGGATGGACGATGTGTGTCCTAATGTAAATATTGTAAATATGTTTCATACAAAAAAGTTATAAATGTTTGACGTTCAACATATGTACCTGGTGGTCAGATGTCCCTCATTGCTAGGTGACAGTGATGTGCGAGTGATGGGTGTGGCAGTGTTCACTATGAGAGGCAAGGGAGGATGTGGAACAGGTAAGGGCTGTGGCAAGAGCACCCCCACAGACATGTCACAGGTACATTGCTGCGAGGGTGGGCCAACGAGAAGGGTGGAGAGTGGCGTGCATGAGTGACGTGCAACAGCATATGTGTTGGTAGGTGCGGGGCACACAGCACAGAGTGACAATGAGACATATGGCGGTGGGGAGCGGATGTCCTGTGTATCCTATCCAGCATGGCCCCATATTGTTGGCCTGTGGTGGCAAGTGCAGGACGGCTGAGGTGTATGCGTAGCGTTGGGGTTAGGGGGGAAACACAGAGGGTGCACCACAGGGGTTCCTGAAGCGGGCGCCTGAGGGGGGAGGGGGAGGTGAGCGGTGTTGCGAGGTGTGACTGTGTAGGGCCCGGCAATAGCTGTATGGCAAGCACGTGTACCAGCATGCAGGGTGGAAATGGGGGATGGTACAGGATGGTCTAATGATCCGCTGTGAAACGTATGACCACCCTGCTGTATGTTGGTATGGGTGTACTGTCTGGGCCCAGGGGGTGCAAGAGCATATCGTCACTGGAGTGCATTGGGCCATCGGTGGTGGCACTCACAGGGGTGTGGGGGTCGGGGGTTCCCCTTAGCAGAGGGTGGGGACAGGGGCTTAGCAGGATAATGCCCAGAAGGGTGGCACAGTGCGGCGTGGCTGTGGATGGTGTGGAGCGCAGTGTGGATGGTGCGACAGATGACAGTTACTGGATGTAGCTTCTGGAGGCCAATGTGTTATTGGGATCTGCCATGATGGGTGGCAAGGGGGGTAGGTGTATATTGCGGCCACTGGTGCACAGGGTGATGGGTAGCCCTTACAGGGGGGGGACACTAAGGTGTTGGAAGATGCATGTCTGTGCTCAGGGGACCACAGTGGACATGTGTGACGGTTGTGCCAAGGTGGATGTCTGTGGGAGCATGTAAACCGGAGTACGTGACATGTGCATTGTACCTACTGTGCTTGCTTAGCGTGCTGGGAGTGGCAAATGTGGCTCCCCATGCAGGACATACAGTGCACCTACACCACCACAGGGGCCAATGGTGGCTGAGGGCTCCACAGGGTATTGGCCCACGGGGTCCCTGGGCACCCACGACACAATGCAAGCCACCACGCCATGGGAGTGATGGTCCTGCATTGCAGCCTATGGGATTGGCTGCGTACCCATGGTGGACATGGCTGAAGGGGGTGGGGACAATGGCTAATGACATCAGTGGGACCGGGACGTGCCCTGGCCACGGGCCAGGGGGTGGGGGGGGGGATTGTCATGCCACAAATGAGACAGGAAGCACATGTCACCTTCACTGGCCACCTGTGTGGCCCTTTATTTAGCCCTCCCCCTGCCACCCCTTGGGCGTCCCCGCCCAACCCTTTGCGGTTGTCGCCCCCCTGCTGCTGTTGCTGTTGCTGCTGCAGGTGTCGGTGGCATTGTCGCCTGTGGCTGCTGCACATGGGGACTTCCTGCCCCCCTCCCTGCTGCCATCCGCTCCTGCGCGTCAGCCATCCGCTCGCACGCCGTGGCCATGCGGTCGGCATGTGCGAGGAGGCCAGACATGGTCCGCTGCAGGCGCCTTGTCATCCGTAGTTGGCGCCGCTGGGTCCAGGCCACAGAGCGCAGTACATGCCGTATACCTGTGGGGAGAGACCATAGTACAATGTGAGATGGGGGAAGCAGCAACACCTGTTCGGGGCCATATCAAGCATAGCAGGATAGGACACTCACCCTCTGCATCCCTATGGGCTGCTGCTGAGTGGGCCTGCATCTCCGCGATGACATCGCCAACAGCAGCCAGGGCCTCATTGCGGCGCTGCCCTTGCACATCCGCAGGCACGTCCCCAGTGCCTGGAGTGGTGTGTGTATAGTCCCCGTCCGATGTCCCTGGGACCTCCATGTCCCCATCATCCAGGGGTGCAGCCTGCCCCTCGTCACCCACATGGACGGCCTCGGCACCAGTATCGACAGGGCTTGATGGTTCCACGGTTGTCACTGCGTGTGGCTCCTCCCCTGCTTCGATGGCGCTGACATCACCTGGGTGCCACAGGGTTACATACGTCAGAGGGGGGTCTCCCTGCCTGCCCACCCCATCACATACCCCCTCAGGCATCCGTGGGTTGACGATCCACGTGTGTCTGGGCCATGGCTGTAGTGGCAGCCCACCACGTTTGTGCACTCCCCATGCAAGGGTCCCCTGTGGTCCGCCTTCCCAGGCCCCCCCCACCCCTGGGTGCTGACGCACACCCCAGCCAAGGCCATCACCACCCTCATCCTGACCCCACCCAGCATTTCCGAAGCTGGTGCAGTGTGTCTTCGGGTAGGCCATCCCCTTAGCCATGTGGCCCTAGTGCTCCCGGCAGCCCTGCCACGTGAGCCATGCAACATGTCGACACCCCCTGCTGTCACTGTGGGTCGGCCACCCATGCCCAGTCTCCCATTCACTGCATATTGCCACCCACTGCCACCCATAGACAGGCCCCCCCTATCGTGGCTCCTGAATGGGTGTTCCCTCTGTGTCTCATTTGTCCCCCTCATCCAAAACAGCCAAATACTGCCCTCCACCCCTCTGTTTTGTCGTACACCATGTGACTGTGCTACATTCCACTTTTGGTCTGCACTCCCCCCTTACCTGCTTGTGGGTGCGCCGTGTCCAATGCAGCGGGTAGCCCATGTACATACATGGGCCCGAGTCTCTCGGCCAGGCATCGCTCCAGGGCCGTGAGGTTGGCTACGTGAGCTGGGCCCCCTCCAGTGCCTTCGGCCCCACGTCGCTCCCGCACCAGCTCAGCCCTTATGTGCCTCTTTATATCACAGTATCGTTTGCGCAGGTTTTCTATGTCATGGTGTGGTCCCTCTGCTGCTCCCACCATTGCCTGGACCTCACACCATGCCCTTGTGCGCATGGCTATCGTGAGGGATGAGCTCTGGCGGCCAAAAAGTAGATCGTAGCGCTCCAGGATGTTTGCCAGCAGGAGGTCATTTTCCTGCTGGCTGAAGCGTACGGCCCTGCGACGGATGTCTGCTGGTACGGGGACCCTGGGATGGCGTGGTCTCCCACCTGTATGTGCACCTGGAGCCTGCTGCACCCCAGATGGGCCTGGAACCTCATCCTGGGCAGATGTGGTTGGTGCTGATGGGTGTGAGGGCTGGTCCAGTGGATGGTCCTGTTCCTGTGTTTCTCCGTGCTCCATACTGTTGTGTATGGTTGTGCTCGGGGGTTTGCCATACAGTGCCAATCCTACATATAGGTTTTCATGGGGTGTGGCTTGCGGGGCGTTGGCTACGCGCACAGCCACATGTGCCGCGAGGCGCGTTCCGACGCACGTTCCGACGCGCAGGAAGTGACATCATATGTGTTCGTGTAGGTAGTAGTTGCCATTTCACGGATCCCTCTTACACATCCCTTTAATGTAGTTCCGTTATGTGTAATGCTGGTGCACATATACCCATGTTTGGTATGGTAATGTTTCTCTGCACCTTAGTGGTAGCGCTGGCTGCAGCAGCATTACGTGACACGTACGCGACCTCACTCTGACGTTGCACGCGTCGTTACGCGCGTTGCACCGCGTCTTCCATTGCCTGCTCATGGGCGCATGTATTCTATGTCACTCCTGTATTGGCGTCTGGGTGTGGTTTCAAGTCTGATACACAGTTTATATACACCCTGCGACATCGCTGGGACTCACCTACATGAGTGTGAAACATAGATGATTGTCCACGGCTGCATTATGGGAACGCGCGAAACAGCGCGCGCTGCACTTTCATATAGGTAAATCTTCCATTTGTTGTAATCTGGGTCCTTCTATTTCCCCAGGTGAGTGGCAATCATGTGGTGTCCATCCCCACCCACACCACTATTTCTAACCCTGCTATCCTCCAGCCTGTGTCTATCATGGCTCAGACTGCGCATGCAGGTGGTGCAGTGGTTGCATTGGTCGAGCTTGCAGACCTGCTTTTCCAGGAGGAGGGAGATGTTGTTCCTGGGGCTGCGGCCCAGGGCATAGGTGCAATGCCACTGCAACTCAGGCCTGCAGCTGTGGGGCCTGCACAGGCGGGTGTGGGTGACCAACAGCGCCGTAGGCGTGCTGAGGTACAACACCGCCTGGGGCATCTCTACAGGCCCAGGGTCTTGCTCCAGGACCTGAGAGAGGGCCAGGTATTCTCCCTCTACCGGCTGGACACAGGGGCCATTAGGGAGCTCTATCAGGAACTCAGACCTGACCTTGAGCCCCTGACTGCCCGGTCACATGCTATACCGGGTATGACCAAGCTCCTGGCTGCCCTACATTTCTTTGCCTCTGGCTGTTTCCAATCCTCTGTGGCAGCAGTGGGTGGGATGAGTAGGCCCACCTTCTCCCGCTGTCTCCACCAGGTACTGCGTGCCATGGTCAGCCGGGTTGGGAATTACATAGCAATTCCCAACGGTAGGCAACATTGGGCGGCCCTGGCACAGGCATTCCATAGGATTGCTGGGATACCACACGTGATGGGCGCTATAGATTGCACACATGTTGCCCTTGTCCCGCCACGCGACAGGGAGGTTGTGTACTGCAACCGCAAACACTTCCATTCCCTCAATGTGCAGGTTGTTTGTGATGCAAGTATGCGTATCCTGAATGTGGTTCCGCGGTTTCCAGGGTCTGCCCATGACTCCTATATCCTGCAGAACTCGGCAGTGTTTGGCCAGTTTGAGACTGGTCAATATGGTGACTACGTCCTGCTGGGTGGGTATTCAACGTATATGACATGCACCTACTGTAGGTGGGTGTCTATACTGCATTGTCACCATTCTCCACTGCTTGCCTGACATTGCTGCGTTATTTCTGGGAGTGCACTGTTGGGTGTGGCTCACTACCTCAAGTCTTGTCACTGGTGTCTTGGTCACAGACATATGTTTAGTGACACCCATCTCTCAGTCTAAGATGTGTGTTTGTTTGCTCTCACATGTGTGTCCCAGCGGCCATGTGGTGTCGGTTTCTCCTTGGCCTTGCCCTTCTTTATTCCGAGCAACTGTGTCCAGGGGCAGCCGTGCTACATATGCTGTGTCCCCTCCATGCCTGTGAGCTACACATGCAACCTGCCCATGGCCTCCACATCTGGGCACGGGCATACTGCACTGGCAGTTGTACACATGTCTCCCAGTGGGGTCAGTCACTTGGGCAGCCCATATGTTGCATGGCTGTCGGTGTGGCACCCTCGGGGGGGGGGCATAGACCCATCCTCATGGGGGTCATTCTGTATACGCGGCCTACTCTCTCTGGCCATGCTGTGGTCTAGACATGAGATGTGCTGTGGGCGCTTCAGCTAATACACATGTCTGCTGCATGTCTGGCCAACGTCTTCGGGGTTCCCTGTCACCACCGCCTGTTGCTTCCCCCACACCACCCACGCAATGTATCCCAGTGGCTTGTGCTGTGTATGCGCCAGATCGGGCCAGCCACCTACTTGCACACCTGTGCCTCCCTGCACCCCCGGGTGCTATTTGACAATGTCCGGCATCTTGCCTCACAGCTCCCGCCACTGCTCTTTGTCGCCACAGTTCTTGCACATGTCCTGGGTCACGGTTACATGGGTGTGCACTGCCACTATCGGCATGTCATGGTCATTTGCCACTGGGCTCGACAGCCTCTGATGCACTACCACTGTGTGCACTGTGTTTGCCTCATATCTGTGTGCACAGCCTCTCGGCTGTCCAGTTCTGAATTGCTACGTCTGTCATTCCATTGTTGGCTCAGCACGCATGTGACTTTGCACCATCATTTTCTGCAGGTGATGCAGGATATGGGTGTCGCACCTGGCTGCTTACCCCTGTGCGGCTCCCTCGGACAGGTGCAGAGATACGGTACAATGAGGCCCATGCCTCCAGTCGCTCAGTGATTGAGCGCACCTTTGGCGTTCTCAAAAGTCGCTTCAGGTGTCTGGATAGGACTGGCGGGGCCTTACAGTACGGACCGCTGACTATGGCAAGGATCATCATAGCCTGTTGCATCCTCCACAACATTGCTCTCAGGCACAATGTTCCAGTCGAAATTAATGAGAATCTCGGGGTGGATCCTATGTGCCCTCCTGCACCTGGCCATGGTGACACACGTGCGGGGATGGCAGCCAGGCAACATCTGATCGAGGACATCTTTACCTGTAAGTTATGGGTGTGCTGGGGACGTGTCTCTGGGTTAGCCATGTGTTAGGTGGTGTGACGATTGTGCAGCACTGCCATCTAATGTCTCCATATCTCTGTCCTGTTCTTGGCTCCACAGGATGAGCTTCTGTGTTCCAGGCCCACCCGGATTGCCTCAATATGCTGCCTGAGGCTGTGCTGCATGTGGGGAGTGTGTGTTCATATATGCATCCTTCCTGTTGGCTCGGGTGAGTTGGCAGGTAGTGGGGATTGCATAGCAGTCGTCACGGCTAGACACATATATGTTGTTTTCTCTCCACTGCTCCTATGGTGCTGCACATGTATTTGGACCACTGCTCCATCACCCTTAGCTTCCATCTGTCACACATGTGGCCATTACCTGTTCACATCTTGGGGGTCTGCATGGTGTATCTTGCACACATCTTGTGCGGCTGTGTGTGTACTATGGCACAGGACAGTGTATTGTCGGAGGGTATGTTGATCAGCCACTGCCATTGGGTCATTTGACAGATTTGTGCCACTCATGCATGTGATATGATGTGTGTCTCCATTTGTCGTTCAGTGTTGGGGGTCCTGACATCTGAGCTTCGTGCATGCGTACCTTCTCACACTGTGTATGTTACTGTTTCTTATTGACCTGTCTACATGACCGCTCAGTATGCGCTACCCTGCCTATCTGTGTTGTAGGGATGTGTTTGGCCCCCTCTCCAATTATGTTCCTTCATCCCTCTGTTACCTTCTGTTTGTGGGCGAATGTACATTGTGCACATGTGTCATATATGTTTCTCAGATGGGTCACAGTTTTGATGGTGATCCAATGTACATCAACATTGTGTTTCCACAGGACACACTGCACCGTGGACATGTTCCTCTCACAGCTACCCATGCAGACGTGGTGATGTCCGCCGTCCATTGGTGTCTGGATCCGCTATTGGGGCTCTTTGTGCTTTTGCCTGACACGGACATTCCCAGTCAGGCCACTGGTGTACCTTTCAGGTGGGCCTCGCCTTCCATCCTCTGGGACATACACCACGTGCTTATGCTGCATTTTGGCTATTGCTCTCAGGCTGTCGTTAGTTGTTATCTCGGTATGCCACCGCTGCTGCACATGCTCTGGACCCCTGGGGTGTATGCGTGTCATGTGCATTTACATGATCATATTGGGATGGTGCTGTGGTCTTCAGGGACATCTACTTCAGTGGTCCATGTGCACTGTGCTCAGTGTTGTGGCCATGTCATGTGGTGCTATCTATGCATTCTGTGTGTGTCTGTTTTTATGTGTGTGTCTCCTTTCTGTCCTCCAGGAGTCGTGGGTGTGTGTGTCATTCCCTTACCTGATATCCGCATCTTTTCACACAGGACACAGACAACAATGTTGGCACATGTGTTCCACTGCATCCTGTGATCCCGTCATCCATATGTGCTTGGCCACAGCACCCATGTGAGCGTGTTCACGGATGTTGGCGACACAGGGAGATAGTCCTCTGCACGTTGGACACAGGCCTGTTTCTCAGACTCATTGCTGGCCTATTGTTACTGTTCCTGCGGTGACTGGCCTGCCGTTGCAGCCATGACCTGTTTGGGTGTTTCCTCTTTTGCAGTAGGGGGGTGTTGAGCTGTACATGGGTTGGTGATTTATGAACTGTCACTGTAGGCATGGCATGTGGCCTTGTCACTCTGCATGCTTTCTCCAGAGTCTTATGTTTGCTGGGAATGTTGTCTGGTGTGCATACAGTGCATGCATACACTGTGCGGACATGTCATGTTGAGACCCTTCACCTCACATATTACTGGCTGTTTCCAACGTCTGCTGCTTTTGGGCCTTTGATTTTTGGGGACGCCAGCAGGGGGTGGTCAGGGTGTGTAGGCTCCACAGGCAGAAACAGGTGGGTGGCGTTGTAAGGTGGGTTGGGTGTGTCCTTGCGACGTTGGCTGCCACACAGGCCCCATGTAGTTCTTCACGTCATATGGTGCACCGGACTGCAGAATATGCTTTCTGCTTGGGTCTGGTGATTGGCTGTTGGGGACAGATGTTTGCACATTCATGGTTTTGGATATTTGGTGGTTGGGTCACCCCATTTCATTGACACTCGGGTGCATGACGTTTTGGGTGACACCTGCAAATTGTCTGTTCCTTCCTTGTTTGCTGCTTACTTGGCCATATCATGTGTGCAGCCCCATCACATCTCTGCCCACCCATCCATGTTTGAGCTGTTCATGTCCATGTGGCATGTTTGCTGTCCCTGTGCCACATTGTCTGGACTACTAGTGGATCTCCTTCTGGAGTGGTGCATGTGATGAGCTACCTGTGCACTGGTTCTGCTGATGTGGGTTAGCCTGGGCCTCATTCCTGATCTGGTTGGTCATTGACATGCTCCTCTTTCAGTCCAGTGCCCTTTCCACAGCCCATCCACATGGGCCTCCATTGGCCTATCCCCTTCCACCCCTCATGTGTCACTCCCCTGATCAATTGCATGTTGTTTACACTACATTATATCCCCTGCTGTGTGTGTGTGTGTGGACCTGTTCATATGTGTCTTCCATCCCACCTGTGGACTGTGTTGTTGGCTGTGGACCCCTCCTCCACATGTGTACTGCATTTTGCCTTCGCTCTGTGATTCCATCTTCTCACATGCAGCTGTGGTTTTGGATGTTGGCATGCTGTGATGCTGTCTGCATCCATTTCTGTGTGCCTCAGTGTGTTTTTCTGGTCATTTCTTTTCTCCAGTGCTTTCCATCCGAGTGGTCATAGCTTTGCACTCTCTCTGCTCCTCTTTTCCTCTGCCTTTCCTGCACTGATACCTGTTGTCGCTGTAACACTCGTTTCTTGGCTTCTGCAACCTGTCCAGTCATATTATCGTGATCACATTTGCTGTCCATCCTTTGGTCCATGTATTTGCATCATTGTGGTGTGAGATATCCTGTATGTTGCTGTGGACTGTTGCCCCGTATCCTACCCTGCTACCGTTGTCTCCATAGCATCTCTTTTTGCTTGTTGGTCCTGTGCCTGCTCTGCATTTTCGACTCACTTCTCTGGCCACCTCACCCTCCACTGGGGGACACATATTCTCCTCACCTGCCACACACTGTTTTTCCGGTACTCCAGGGGGCCAACACCCTTTGCTGTGATGCTGTTGCTACAGGCATGTTTGTCTGTGCTGCTACCAGACACGTGTGATGCTGTCAGGTTTGAGGGTCCGTTAACTCCCTACTCGCCCTCCATCTGTCGCCTTTTCATTGTCTTTACTGTGGGCTCTAGGTGGTGTTTGTGCTACATCTGTCTCTGTTCCACACAGGTCCTGCAGGCCCTCCAGCACACCTTGCAGCCCCTAGGGCACACTGACCTTTGCAAACATTCCATTTTTGGTGCACCGTGCCATATTGTTCGATGGGCCACAGTTCCATCAGCACTCTCCTATCCCTATGTACCTCAAATTGCAGTTAACGTTGCACACCTGTCTTGACACCGTACTGGTACACCTTTTCATGCTTCTTCTTGGCCACACTGTTGGGCTACTGTCTTTTGATGCTCTATGGCAGTGGCGCACATATTCATATCTCCCTTCTGGCCCAGGCGCTGTGGGGGCGCCTACCCCCTCCTATGGTCATCTCTGGACTGCTGCTGTGCATCTGCAGTGCACCATGGGTACTGTTGCATACACCCATATCCTTAGCACCCCAGCAGGCACCTTGGGTGACGACATGGCGCCCCTCGGTGCACAGTCAGGGGTTTGTGGTTCAGGTGTTACGGACATCTGCATTTTCTTGCGCACACTAACCATAGTATGTTTGTTCTTGCTTGTGCTTTTGCCAGTGACATTCAGTTTTGCAAAGGGGTCTGTAATGTTATTGGGCCTTATATATTTGGTAATGATCATGACCTTGGTCTTGATTGTGTTTGCCATATGCCCTTGTTTGCTGAGACCTTGCTTTGTTTCCTTGTCAGGCAGCCCTTGCATGTACATAGTGCGACTTCTGTGATTTTGGTGTGGGTGTTTGGGGCATTTGACAGTTCTGCTCCAGGAGCTGGCCACCTCATTATTGGGACTGTGTTATTTGCACTGGCAATATGAGCAAATAGTTGCTTCCATGCTTGGGGGGCCCCCCTAGGTCATGGGTTTTAACACAAAGTGGGTCATTTTTCGCACCTTGGGGGGCATTTTGTTATCTTGCTTTACATTGGTGCTGACAGCAACAAAACCCTCACACTGCAGACTCCTCACAGTGACTCATCAGGGACCCTGTAACATGCCCTATGGGGCGCTTTGTGGAACGCCCTATAGGGTGCTGTGGCAGACAGTGAACATTAGCCTTTGCCCTCTGGTGTGGCTTTCAAAAGGTTACCCTATATGACACCTTCGGGTTATATCCCTGTGAGTGGGTGTTTGCCAGCAGTACTTGTTGGACGCACAAACCAGACTACCTATGACATTACTGATCTAGTGAGGGGGTCATGACGCACACTCATCCACAGATACGCCCACCTTTCAGGGACACATCCACTTCGTACAGGGCCCATAGTTGTGGCACACAAAGCATGTCCTGGTGGTGTTTGCTGCTGGATTCCAATGGCAGGGCAATTGGGTTGTCCCCTGCATTGTTTCTGGTACAGTTTGACGTGGTCTTTCCTTTATTACGTGATTTGTGTATATATTTGACTTTGTACGTTTCACACACCCGGTTCTGGCTGCAGATTCACAGTGTTTTCTACCTTTGGGGGCTGCGGCTCTCTGGATTACACGGACACTCCCAACGAGGGGTGGTGGGCATTTTTTCCAACCTCTCAGGTTATTTGTGTCCGAAAAAATATGGGGTTATCTATGGTTTAGACAGAGGGGTGACTGGTTCTACATATGTGTGACTACTGTTTGTGGAGGGTACTGTTGCAGGCAGCTTTGGTCCTTGGGCACACAGGGGGAATTGAACTCACAGACTCTGCACCACCTGGCAGTGTCTTACCCATTGTGCTATGGATCAGTCTGCCTTAACAGACAACTTTTCTAGCTTCTTCTGGGGCACCCTGTTGAGATACTGTCTGTTGCTACTATGTGCAGTGACGCACACAGTCATTTCACCTTACCATACCAGGGGGCTATGTGGGTACGTACCCCTTCTTGTGTTCATCTCTGGACTGCTGGTCTGCATGTGCAGTGCACCATGGGTATGCCTGCATTGGTACAGATCCTGGCCAACACAGCAGGCAGTTGGGTGGTGTCCTGCTGCCCTTCAGTAGACAGCCAGGGGGTGGTTAGCAGCTATGGGGCTGCAGGCCAGTGGGTCATTCATTGCCTGTGGAGCCAGTAGTCATGGGTTCAGACCCACAATGGACTCCTTTTATAGGGCTGTCTGCTGCATTATATGTTTTACATACACAGGACTGCTACCAGCGACAGCCCCTCAGCGTAATATTACCTTACTGAGCCTCATAGGGCACACCATGTGTCACCTTATCTGGCTCCCTTTACGTTCCCTTATGGAATGCTCTATGGGGGACATTTTGCTGTGCCTCAGTGGACACTCCACTTTATAATGTGGCCTATGTTGTGCGTTATGGGGTGCCTTCTGCAGCACCTTTGGGTACGCCACTGTGTGGGTGTGTTTGCTAGCAACCCTACAACACATACAAAACATATACATGCCCCCTCACTCACTATATAATGTGTGGGTGTGTTTGCTAGCATCTCTACAAAACAAACACAACATATACATGCCCCCTCACTCACTATACAATGTACAGGATGCTGCATCAGCCAGCCTTCTGCATCTGGCACCCTGGGGACTCGAACCCATTATGCCTGTATCAGCCGTCACTGCAGTAACCATTGTGCTACAGCTCTGTATCGGTCATGTATGTCTGGGTGGCTTCTTATGCTTAACGCGCGGTGACGCGCTAACGCGCCCTGTATCGCTCGTTAGTTTTTGTAACGCGCGTTAGGTGTTACGCTGTCCCGCCCATCTCCTTATTTGGGGGTTTGGCTTATTAACGCGGGTCCTAACGCGAACTGCACTAACGCGGTTTAGTAAACATACCCCTTAGTTTTCATCTATTAATTCTGATCTACTGACCCCTACTTCCATGCTCTCTGCATTATGCAACTGCAGTACCATTTGTAATCAATCTCAAAATGAATGTTGATCTGAAATGAAAAGGTAGAACATAAGAACTGCCATATTGGGTCATACCAAAGGTCAATCAAGACCAGTTTCCTGTTTGGAACAGTGGCCAATCCAAGTCACAAGTACCTGGCATATCCAAAAGGTAGCCAGTTCCATGCTACTTATCCCCAGAGATAAGCAGTGGTTTTCTCTCAGCCTGCCTTAATAACCGTTTATGGGCTTTTCCTTCAGTCATTTCTCCATACCTTTTTCAACATGCTCACTAAGACATAGCTTCTATTGTCTATAGTTCAGCGGCAGGGAAATTGTATACATGTTTCTTTGAGCATGCATAAGTATGAGCAAACAAACATGCATGTGAGCCTAGTCAAAACGTCACGGTTTATATGTCCACTGCAACTCGGTGCAGGAAGTTCAGGCTGATTTCACAGTTTGAAGTCTCATGAGACTTGAAACCAGGAGATTAACCCAAACTTCCTGTACTGCATGGCTCCACCATGCAGAGAGCTGATCACAGTGGGAAGTGTGATCCACCCTGTTTTTGAAGAGCCGCAGGCAGAGACAAGAATGGGTGAGTGAAACAGGGATTAGATGAAAGGGCAGTATGAGAGAGACTGGGTGAAGCCTGGAGCAGGTTGTGAGCCAGAGAGAAAGACAGACACTTGATGAAGCTTAAGAGGGAGCCTTAAGAGACAGAGAGAGAAACTAGGGGAAGTCTGGTGGGGGGACTAATGCTCTGTACTGTTCTAACTAGATTGTAAGCTCCGATGAGCATGACTCTGACGGGCAGGGACTGTCTTTTGTATGTTGGCTACCTCTTGTAGGTTAGCTGTGCAGTACTGCGTGCGTGGCGCTTTATAAGTGCTAAATAGTAGTAGTAGTAGGGGGATATGAGAGAGAAAACGAGAAACTGGGGGAAGGCTGGGGGAGGGGTTAGGAGAGAGAGACTGGAGGAAGCCTGGAAGGGGGGTAATGAAAGAGACCCACACATACACATGTAACCCCCGATACTTCTCATAACACACACACAGCCCTGACACTGCCCATGACACACACAGATGCATATGCAGCACTTGACAATGCCCACAACCCTCCACATGATACAAGCGTATGCACCCCCTGACACTCCCAATGACACACATGTACCCCTCAATACAAACTGACACACACACACATGCCTGACATAAACATGCATACACAGCCCCGACATTCCCCATGACACACCTACATGCACCCCTTGATACACAAAAACATACAAGCAGCCCCGACACTTTTTATAAGACATTTATATGAAACTTTCCCCCCCCCCCCATGCCTGATTCTGGAAATAGGGGAAATGAGCCACTGTGTCACACTGTTAGTGCACACTTTTCAACTTGTTTTAGACCTAGCTAGTTTACCTGCTTTTACCACATCCTCTGGCAATGCATTCCAAAGTTTAATTATACATTGAGAGAAAAATATTTTCTCCTATTTATTTTAAATATGTTACTTTGTAACTTAATGGCATGTATAGTGTAGTTGCTTACTGTAATAGGGGTTCTCCGTAGACAGAAGGGGAATGCAGTCAGACTTGATGGTGAAGGCTGCAGGCTGTGCGGAGCTCTCCTAGCTTAGGTTTTTTTTTTTTTTTTGTACTGCACTAGGCATGTGCGAATGATCTCATACCTCCTAACACTCCAACTGCCTTCAATTTATTCAGAGTTTAGAAAGAAAATCTAGAAATTGAAGGGAATTGGTGGATGGGAAAAGTGTGGCTGCATTCCCCTGCTGTCTACAGAGAACCTCTTTTACGGGTAAGCAACTATGGTTTTTCTGTCAACAGCAGGGGAGATGCAGGCACACTTGCTAGTGTGTACAGAGCAGAGGGCTACCAAGAAAATGTCATTAGTAGTAGGAGGGCAACCTGACGTAGATATTCGAGAGGTGGAATCGATTAGTATTAGCAGAAGTTGAACATTCAAGGCAATAATGCTTGGTGAAGGTATAGATTATTGACCAGGTGGCAGCATTGCAAATGACCTGCATAGACACTGAGGGGAGGTTAACTGTTGTAGAAGCTGTAGTTCTGAGATGATGGGATGTGACTCTATCAGCAATGGAGTGACCAGCCTGATATGAAAAGGTGATACAATTGGAGATTGAGGAGGACAGAGTCCTATTGGAAGCCAGCAGGCCATGGGTTATTTGGATTAAAAGTTGCAAAAAGGTGAGAGGTTCTACAACAACTCTGCAAAGCATGAAGATAATATAACAGAACTCTTCTGCAGTCTAAGAAGTGAAGTGCCATCTGTCAGATGAATGAGACTTGGGAAGAAAAACAGGTAGAACGATTGATTGATTCGAATGGAAGGCAGAAACTACCTTGGGCAAAACTTTGGGATGGGCATGAAGAACAACTTTGGTTGTTAAAAACTGTGTATATGGTGGATAGTGTACTAGGGCTTGGAGCTCGCTAGTGTGGTGCAGTGATATAGCAATAAAAAAATTGTTTTTCCATGAGAAGTGTTTTAGTGTGACTTGGGCCAAAGGGTCAAATGGAGGTTTGATTAGCGCTGAAAGGACAATTTTAAGGTCCCACTTAGGACCTAGTTGTCAAAGTAGAGGTCTAAAATTCTCTAGACAATGCATGAATTTGGATACCCAGGGGTGGTGAAAGATGTCTTCGACTCTGGTATGATAGGCCAAAATTGTCACAAGATATATGCAGACTGAGGAAGTCTTTCTGCTATCTGATAATGACATGAGGTAGGCAAGGACTTGGCCAGGTGGAAGAAGTAGGATTGAAGGTGACAATCCATGCAGCACTGAGAGAACTGAGACAGACTTAAAGATCTCAATATATATACTTTAGAGGAAAGGCAGGAGAGGGAAGATATGATAGAAACTTTTAAATACCTCCGTGGCATAAATGCACAGGAGGAGAGCCTCTTTCAATTGAAAGAAAACTCTGCAACGAGGGGACATAGGATGAAGGTGAAAGGGGATAGACTCAGGAGTAATATGTGGAAATATTTCTTTACGGAAAGAGTGGTAGATGCATGGAATAGTCTCCTAATGAAAGTAGTAGAGACAAGGACAGTATCTGAATTCAAGAAAGAATGGGATAAACACAGAAGGTCTCTAAAGGAAAAAAGGGACTAAAGTAGTTGATATAGAAGGGCAGTCTAGATAGGCCATATGGTCTTTTTCTGCTATCTTGTTTCTATATTTCATTTGAGAGTATACAACATTTTGGTGGAATCTTTCTGGACACCAAAATCACCTGACAGATATTGTCAGAGACTGGGCGTTGCAAAGGTAGCTGGCTTTCAATATCCACGCTGTTAAGGAAAGGCTTTGAAGGTTCGGGTGCAGAAGACAGCCACCCGGCTAGGTGAGAAGAGAGGGATGAGAGCCGATCTGTATTGGGATTTCAATTAGTGGCCCAGATCTTTCTGGGCACAAGGAGTATCACCAACATTTAATCCTGAAGTATCTTCTGTAAGACTCTGAGTAAAAGTGGGAAGAGAGGAAAAGCACACAGTAAGCTTGATGCCAGGAAATTGCACTCCTTGTGGCCTTGGGCAAGCCACTTAACCCTCCATTGCCTCAGGTACACATAGATTGTGAGCCCTTTGGGGACGAGGGAATGTATACAGTACCTGCTAATAGTGATTGTAAACTGCTCTGATGCCCTTAAGCATAAACATATAAACATAAACAACTTGATGGAGATGATGTGATGGTGATCTGAGGGAGCAGAACAGAGAGCATTTGGTGTTCTCTGCAGAGGTAAAGAGATCTATCACTGCTATGTCCAATTTCTGAAAGATGCGCTCTGCCATAAGGAGTCTGCTAGTTGGTTGTAAGTTCGTGGAAGGTAAGTTGCTTGAATTGTGCAGTTGAGGATTGTTTCAAAAGTCTATATGCGAAGAGCTTCCCTGAAGAGTCTTAGGGAGCCTTATCTGCCTTGTTTCTTTGTATAAAATATGGTGACCTGATTGTTTGAATTTGTAGCACGGCATTTCTCACCCAGTGTGCCAGTGTTCTGAGACTGTAGAGAACTGATTAGAGTTCCAGCTGTTGATGTGCAATTGTTTATCCATTGGAGACCAGTAACCTTGGGTACTGAGAGAACTTAGATGCACCTCCAGCCCCCATGGAGAAGCGTTGGTAATTGGAATGAGCTGCACTAGCAGTGAACGAAAGAGGCCAGCTGCTGAGAGGTTGAGAGGAAGGGATCCACCAAAGAAGACTGTTCTTTAGATTCTCAGAGATAGGTATCCTCATGGAAAGTGAGTGAAAAATGAGATTACAGAATTTCTTGAGGTGTCACTGAAGCTGTCTCATTTTCTATCTGGCATTTTGGACCACTTGGATGGCTGAAGCCATGCGACCTAGAAGCTGCAAGATTGTTCTCGCTGAGGATCTGCGTGACACTGAGAGAGCTTGAGCCAAGGAAATTATTGAATGCATCCTTGTTTGAGGCAAATGCGCCATGGTGGTGCGGGTATCCAAGTCTACACCAATAAAGCATAGTTGTTGAGTTGGAATGAGATGTGATTTGGTTTCATTGATGAGGAAGCCCAGATTGCAAAGGAAGTGGATAGTTGTACTTAGGGTTGACATCACTACTTGAGGGGACTTGCCTGTGACCAACCAGTCATCTATGTAGGGAAACACAAAGTGACTGTCTTTGTGTAGGTGTGCTGCAATTACTGCAAGGCATTTTGTGAAGACTCAGGAAGCAGAAGAGAGACTAAAAGGGAGGACTCAATACTAGTAGTGGGTGTTGAAGTGAAAAAACTTCATCATTGAGATTTAAGGAGGCCAGCCAGTCACTTTTCTGGGTAAGGAGCAAGATAATAGCCAAAGTGTTCATCTTGAATTTCTGCTTTACGAGATATAGATTTAGGTTTCTGAAGTCTAGGATCCATCATAGGCCTTAGGTCTTCTTGGGAATGAATAACAAAATTCCCAAGCTCTTGATTCCAGTAGGGACAGAAGTTCTTTCTGCAAAATTTGTGAGTGCTGTTGGGAGGAAAGGCACTGGAAAGATGGGAATGTTGAAGAACTATATCCTTAATTCACAGTGGCCAAGACTCAGTGATCGGTGGTAATGGGAAGCCAGGTGCTTCTGAAATATGCCAGGTGTCCCCATACTGGGAGATAGTCAAAAGCTAGGAGGCTGTTTCATAAGTGTTACAGCTGGAGCGGGTTGCTGCTTGCATTCCTTGAGTCTTTGCTGAGACAGATATGACAGAATGGGCTGACTTGGAGGGAGTTGTCTTTCATAAGGCTGGTAATGACTCCTGGAGTAAAAATGTTGAAAGTATTGCTGGGGTTAAGGCTTCCGGAAGTAGACAGTTGCGACTTGTGACCTTGAGAGATTATGGGCCCGATTCTGGGATGCGGGTCGTGGGGCTGCACCTCAAAGGTGGAATAAGCAGCACAAAACCAGCGATTGGGCCCGGGGATCCTCCCATGGGGCCGGGTGTGGGGGGGTCACCGTCGTGGGTTGGGTGCAATGTTCCCTCTAATTTTCTGTAGGCTGTGTGCGCATAAAATATCAGCTGTGTGCAGCTTTTGAAGGAAGGTTAAATTTTTGTGCGCCACATAATGACACTCGGAGTTATATACTTTAAAATTTGACTACATGTCAGAATACAGTATGTACACCACATTGATTTTAATCAAATTAAATGAAAATAGACGATTACTAAATGAAGCGGGAAATTTCTAGTAATTACAATCATAACTTTTAAATTTTAAGATGTCTGTATTGTTTTCTATCAGAATCAGAGCTGTAATTTTTGTGTGCTCTGTTGTAAAGTATGTGCGCTCGCTCGGCGAGGTGTGTGCGCGCGCACACGCGCACAGCTTAGAGGGAACAGTGGTTGGGTGGCAGGGAAAAGGGGAGCTGAAGCTGCGGGAGTTGGGGCATCTGTGGGGAGGACATCCCCGCAGGCGGTAGGGGCACACCAGGCCGTCCTTGGGCCAGATTCTGATTACCGCGGAAACGTTTTGTTCCCGCATTCCAGAATCAGGTCCAAATGGGCTCATCTTGCTTGGGATCATCTGGACGGCCCGGACGTGCCCCTACCTGAATTGGGCTCCACGTCTGGGGTGGATATCGACAATTCCCTAACGGTAGACGTGTTGTCCTTGACATGTATGATTTTCTCCCAGTTGGTGAAGGGTCTTAAGTGTGCATTAGGTGCAAGGAGCTCTTTGCTCTGAGGGAACAAGTTTGATCTCTGGAAGCTAGAGTAGCAGACTTGGAGAAGCTAAGGAGGACAGAGAGGTACATAGATGAGACCTACAGGGACATAGTATTGAAGTCCCACCTCCAGTCTGGCAGTCTTTCTGTTGCCATGGAGAAGAGAGGTTATGTGAAAGGAGAACATCACCTTTGTGTGGCAGGAAGTGATCCTGTAGTTGGGACCTGTCCTCCAGGAGTTGTAAAACCCTCTCACACCAAGGTGGTTTCTCCAGGACCATGAGCCCATGAGGGAAATGTTTAGGACGGCTGTTATAATTGGCAATTCGATCATTAGGCATGTAGATAGTTGGGTGGTTGGTGGAAGTCAGGGTCTTCTGGTAACATGCCTGCCTGGTGCAAAGATAGCAGACCTCACACACTGCCTAGACAAGGTTCTAGATAGTGCTGGGGAGGAGCTTGCTGTCTTGGTACATGTTGGTACCAATGACATAGGAAAACATGGGAGGGAGGTTCTGGAGGCCAAATTTAGGTTTTTATGTACGAAGTTGAAATCCATTACTTCCAGAGTAGCATTCTCAGAAATGCTTCCCATTCCACATGCAGGACCCAAAAGGCAGGCAGATCTCTGGAGTCTCAATGTTTGGATGAGAAATGGTGCAAGATAGAGGGTTTTGGATTTGTTAGGAACTGGGCAACATTCTGGGGAAGGGAGGGGCTTTTCCAAAAGAATGGGCTTCACCTTAAACATGGTGGAACCAGGCTGCTGGCATTAACCCTTAAAAAGGAGATAGAGCAGCTTTTAAATGACATAATTAATTTTCCTGTTACTTGTAATAGGTCTGTTATATCTGACCAATTGTTGTATTGTTTCAATGTAAACCGCACTGATGACAAATAGCGCGGTATATAAGAAAATTAAATAAATAAATAAATAATTGGGGAAATCCAACAGTCGCCCAAGAGTGCATGATTCGGAAGAATGTATTCTTGAAAGATACTAGCAAAAGAGGGAAATTAGGGCATCCAGATGCCTTTAAGTACAGAGCAGACAGAGCTGAAAGATTCCAAATTATCCTTGTCAATTGATTACCAGATTGTCAATATGAATAAAATACAACCTCTAAAATGCCTGTATGCAAATGCTAGAAGTCTATAAAATAAGATGGGAGAGCTAGAAAATATAGCACTAAATGAAAGGTTCGATATAATTGGCATCTCAGAGACCTGGTGGAAGGAGGACAACTAATGGGATATCGTGATATCTGGGTACAAGCTATATTGCAATGATAGGGTAGATCAAATTGGTGGAAGGGTTGCGCTCTATGTTAGAGAGAGTCACACAGGATAAAAATTTTGCAGGAATCAAAACACACTGTAGAATCTCTATGGATAGAAATTCCATATAAAAAGGGGAAGGCAATGGCAGTGGGAATGTACTACCATCTACCTGGCCAGAATGAACAGATGAATGATGACATGCTAAAAGAAATCAAGGATGCTAACAAGTTTCTACACAGTAATAACGGGTGATTTAAATTACCCCAGTATTGACTGGGTCAAGGTCACAGCAGGACATGCTAGGGGGATAAAGTTTCTAGATGAAGTAAATGACTGCTTCTTGGAGCAGTTGGTTCATGAATTGATAAGAAGGGAATCTATTTTGGACCTAGTCCTTAGTGGAACACAGGATCTGGTACAAGAGAAAGCAGTGTTAGGGCCACTTGGCAATAGTGATCATAGCATGATCACATTTGTTTTAATAAATGAAGGGAGGACAGCAAGGAAATCCACAATACTACCTTTTAACTTTCAAAAGGGAGACTATGATAAAATGAGGAAAATAGCTAAGAACTAAAAGGAGCAGCTGCAAAGTTTAAAGATTTACATTAAGCATGGGCATTGTTTAAAAATATTATCTTGGAAGTCCAAACCACATGTATTCCATGTTTTAAGAAAGGTGGAAGGAAGGCCAAAACACTGCCAACATGTTTTGAAGGTGAGGTCAGAGAGGCTGTTGAAGCCAAAAAAGCATCTTTCAGGAAATGGAAAAAGGAGCCAAATAATGAAAATGGGAAACAACATAAGCACTGACAAGTTAGATGCAAGGCATTGATAAGGCAGGCAACAAGAGAATTTGAAAAAAAGCTTGCAGTGAAAGCAAGAACACACTAAAAAATTTTTCAAGTACATTCGTAGCAAAAAACCTGTGAGAGAGTCAGCTGGACCACTAAATGATAAGAGGGGTAAAAGGGGCGCTAAGAAAGGACAAGGCCATAGCAGAGAGACTGAGTGAATTTTTTGCTTCGGTCTTTACTAAAGAAGTGTAGGAAATTTACCCATGCCTGAAATGGTATTTAAAGGTGATATATCAGAAACATTTAAACAAATTTTGATAAACCGGGAAGAAGTATTACAACTATATGATAAACTAAAGAGTAGCAAATCACCTGGACTGAATAGTATACATCCATTGGTGATGAAAGAACTGAAATATGAGATTGCATACCTACTATTAGTAATCTGTGAACTATCATTAAAATCATCTGTAGTACTTGAGGATTGGTGAATGGAAAATGTAACTTCAATTTTTAAAAAGGGTTCCATGGGTGAACCGGAAAACTACAGACCGGTGAGCCTGACATCAGTACTGGACAAAATGGTAGAAACCTTTATAAAATTACTGAACATGTAGATAGTCATGGTTTAATGGAAGAAAGCCAACATGGATTTAGGCAAGGAAGATCTTGTCTTACTAATCTGTTATATATTTTTTGAAGGTGTGAATAAACAGGTAGACAAGGTGAGCCAGTCGATATAGTCTTTCTGGATTTTCAGAAAGCCTTTGAAAAGGTCCCTCATAAGAGATTCTTGGCAAAATTAAGAAGTCATGGGATAGGTGGTAGTGTACTATTGTGGATCAGGAACTGGTTAAAAGATACAAAGCAGAGAGAAGGGCTAAATGGCCAATTTTCTCAATGGAGAAAAGTGAATAGTGGAGTACTCCAGGGATAGGTTCTAGGGTTTGCTGCTTTTTAACATATTCATAAATTACCTGAAAATGGGAATAACGAATGAGGTGATCAAATCTTCAGATGACACCAAATTATTCAAAGTTGTTGAAACACAAGAAGATTGTGAAAAATTGCAAGAGGACCTTGATAAATTGGAAGATGGGACATCCAAATGGCAGATTAAATTTAATGTGGACAAGTGCAAAGTTATGCACCTAGAAAAGAACAACCCAAACTATGGTTACACGAATCAAGGTTCCACATTAGGAATTACCACCCAGGAAAAGGATTTAGGTGTCATCATGCACAATACGTTGAAACTGTCCTCCCAGTGTGCAGCGGCAGCCAAGAAAGCAAACAGAATGCTAGGAATCATAAGGAAAGGAATAGAGAATAAAACCAAGGATATCATAATGCCTCTGTATTGTTCCATGATGTGACCGCACCTTGAATATTGTGGGCAAGTCTGGTCACCATATCTTAAGACAAATATAGCAGAATTAGAAAAGGTACATAGAAGAGCCACTAAAATATTAACAGGGAAGGAAGGATGTCCTATGAGGAAAGGCTTAAAAGGTTAGGGCTCTTCAACTTGGAAAAGAGATGGCTGAGGGGAGATATGATAGAAGTCTATAAATTAATGAATGGAGTAGAACAGGAAAACAGAGATTGGTTGTTTACTCCATAAAAAAGTAGAAAGACTAGGGGACATGCAATGAAGCTATAATGTAACCCATTAAGCCTAATAAGAGATAATATTTTTTCACTCAACACATAATCAAACTCTGGAATTCGTTACCAGAAGATGTAGTAAAAGCTGTTAGTGTAGCTGGGTTTAAAAACGGTTTGGACAAGTTCTTGGAGGAAAGGTCCATAAGCCATTATTAAAAAGGACCTGGGAAATCCACTGCTTACCCTGGGACATTGTGCATTATGGAACCTATGCACCTTTTTGGGAACCTGCCAGGTTCTTGTGACTTGCATCGGCCACTGTTGGAAACAGAATACTGGACTTGATAGACCTTGGTCTGACCCAGTATGGCATTTCTTATGTTCTTATCTTCTTACTGTATGTCTTCAAACCCTTTATAGTTTTTGCATTCCGCTTTGTAAAAAATATAATTCAGAATGCTAAAAAAGTACAATGCTTCACTGGTCTACACAACATAACACTTTAAATGTGAAAGAACAATTATAGAAATATTCAAAAAGTAATTAAGAATAAGAAGCTAAAATATTTTTATTGTATAAGTCTTTACATCATTTGCCATAGATGACCCAAATTAGCTATGTTTCAGAAAATTGCCTTAACATAGGACCATCATAAGTTAAATAGAGCTCACCTGTGTTCAAGCAAAGTAGCTGAGCAGATTCCAGTACTCCTGGATGAAAAAGAAAATTATTTCTACTGTATTAAGGCAACGGCATGAGCATGACAGCCCCCTGCTTCCACGCTCCGGCGGCAGCAGCAGTAAAGGTAGAGACCCCATGCCGCAAACTTAAATTAGTTGTAGTGCCTCCATTCCCAGCCCGGAGGTGTTCTTCCCAGCCTAAAGTTTCGTGGCAATGCTGCTATTGTGAAACTTCAGCCCCTGAGCTAACAGTTGGGCCCAGAACAGAGTTAGCACAGCAAACAAATAGAAATAAGTTTGCCATGCTGCTGTATTGGCCTCCTTCCTGCCCGGGCTCCCTCGCATTGCAGACGCCACTCTATTAAGTGAATCTGAAGCAAAGTCTTTAACATGCCAAACATGGAGCTGCTGAAATAACTCCAGGATAAAGTTATTCAAAGGTAGAGATTTGGGAAAGGCTGTAACGACACATAATTGTGTTTGAATATCCCTTGGGGCACTATCAGGTCCAGCACTGTAAAGCGGAAGGAGTCTGGCAACAATAAAGCACTGCTTGGATTAGGCCATCATTTCAAAGCCAGCAGCCCTTGGGTAAGGAAGCAGCTGAGACATGTCCTTGTGAAGCCTAAGATTATTTTAAAAGAACTATAGAGGCCTCTGGCTGGGGAAAGGGTTGACTGTTCAACAATTTTAAGATAACTCTACAAGCATGGCCTGTATGGGAAGGTGGAAAGAAGAAAGTCAATGCTGAAGGAAATTCATAAATATTTGCTGCATAGTATTTGCAAAGAATGCTTAGGGGACACTGCACACCTTTGGGGGAAAGTATTGTGTTCTGATGAGACCAAAGTGTAACTTTTTCATCTCAGGGCTAAGTGACATTTGTGGCACAAAAGAAATACAGCACATCACTCCGCTATCACTGTCTCCTCAGTAAAGCATGGCGGTTGGAACATTATGCTGTGAAAAACTTTGCATCAGTGGGGGCAAGGAGATTTTTGAAGATTTAGGAAAAGATGGATGATGCAAAGTACAGGTAGATCCTAGAAGAAAACTCATTTCAATCTACCATAGACCTGGAACTGGGACGAAGATTCACCTTTCAGCAGGACAATGATCCCAAGCACAATGCAAAAGCAACAATGGAGTAGCTTGGCAAGAAGAAAATGAATGTTTTCAAAAAGCTCTCTCAAAGCCTAGACCTGAATACAACAGAAAATCTGTGGCAAGACTTGAAGACGGCAATCCACAGATGATTCCCAGCCAACCTGAAAGAGCTTGAGCTATTGAGCTAAGAAGGGGCAAATATGCATCAATCAGCTATGCAAAGTTGGCAGACACTTATCCCAAAAGACTCATAGTTGGTATTACAGCAAAATGGGCTTCCATCAAGTATCGAGTCAACAGGTCTGAACATCTACACAGAAGACTTTTTAGCTTCTTTTTCATTTTTTTTTTTACTTTTTATTTCAGAGATTTTAAAGTTGTATTCATAAGAAACTATTGTTGCTGCAGCAAAGGAAAACTTCCCAATAACTCAAAAGAAATTCCACTGTTCTAGATAAAACTTGATTATTTTAACATTTTGTAAGATTGCAGTTATTTGTTTAATGTAATTGTAATGAATTATTATGAAATGTAATTTTGCTGTAGTTTATGTAGTATACTGCAACGTAGTATAATTTAATGTAATGTACTATCTTGTTGTCTCCCCCCCCCCTCGATGTAGTCCCTCTGTTGTCTTGTTGACCACTTTGATTGAAGGATAAGATGGTATATAAAACTGATCAAATAAATAAATAAATAAGGGAATATCTTGCACTAACCCTCCAATAAAAAGAGAGGAACCGAGACATAATCAAAGGCAATAGGTGGAAGTAAACGTGAGAGATTGGTTTCTTATTCTTAATTACTTTTTGAATATTTCTATAAATTCATTTTTACATTGAAAGTGTGCAATATATTTTGTAGATCAGTGAAAAAATCTCCTTTAATGGAGTCTGGATTGTATTTTTTAGGCAGCAGAATGTTAAAAATGTACAAGGGTGTGAAGACGTTTACAAGGCACTGTATGTAAAGCAGAGGCAATAATAATAATTTATGGCATATTTTACAGGGAAAGCCAAAACTGATTCAGAGCTAAGACAATCCCTGACGGCTCAAGAAAAATATTTATCCAGAGGGCAATACTGAGTGGAATGATCACCACATGGCTTATATGAATATCTCTATGACTATTTTTCCATTTAAGTTGAACCACTGAATATTTAACTTAACATAGTATTTTTAGGCAGAGAAGGGACATTGGGATTTAGCTCAAGCCTTTTCTCAGGCGTTCAAGAAAATTTGCATTTGGGTACTTTTCTCTTTCCACAGAGCTTGCAATCTAAATTTGTACCTGAAACAATGGAGAGTTAAGTGACTTGCCCAAGATCACAAGGAGTGGCAATGGGATTCAAACCAGGCTTCCCTGTTTCTTAGGCTGCTACTCAAACCATTAGGCTACTCCTCCACTTGTTCTTCATTCATATTGTACCTGTGCAAAAGACTGGATAGCCCCCATCCCGCTGCTGGACTGCTGTCTCCATTTTAGTTTTAATGATTTGTTTAGCGTAGCTTAGTGGTTAGAACACTGGCTTGGTAACCAAGCAACCAGGGTTCAATTCCCACTGGCACTCCTTGTGGCCTTGGGCAAGTCACTTAACCCTCCATTGCCTCAGAAGAAAGGCCTGGCAATCTACTTACGGTGACACTGCCAAGAAAACCCAGGAGCTTCTGGGTCGCCAGGAGTCAGGACTGACTCAAAGGCACACATTGCTTGCTTTTTAGCTACTTACTTGGCAAAAAACGGATTATCTCCTAGTTGGTGAGAGATCTAGCATGTGCACCAGGTTCAAAGAGCTTCTTGCTCTCAGGGAATGAGTCTGATCTCTGGAGGCTAGCATAGCTGAGGAGCTGAGGCAGACAGAGAGGTATATAGATGAGACCTTCAGGGACATGGTAGTGAAGTCCCATCTCATCCGTCAGCCTCTCTGCTGCCTTGGAGGAAAGAGATCACCTGAAAGGATAGTATCACCTTGGTATGGCAGGAAATGATTCTGTAGGTAGGACCTGTCCTCCAGGTGATGTAATACTCTCTTGCAAGGAGGAGATGTCTCCAGGGGCATGTGTCCATGAGGAAAGGATTCGGATGGCCATTATAATTGGTGATTCGATCATTGGGCATATAGACAGTTGGGTGGCTGGTAGATGTGAGAATCACCTGGTAACTCCTCTGTCTGGTGCAAAGGTGGCAGACCTCATGTGCCTCATAGGTAAGGTTTTAGACAGTACAGGGAGGAGCTTGCTGTCTTTGTACATGTTGGTTGCCAAACAGGGGAGAAGGACCTCCAGAAGATGATGCAAACCAAAGAAAATCAGAAATGGAGGTAGACACAAGGCGCAACAAAGTCCAGTCAGGCAATTTTTTTAAGACCCTTTTAAAGCGCCTGATTGGACTTCATTGCGCCTTATGTCTACCTCCATTTCTGCTTTTCTTTGGTTTGCTTTGTACATGTTGGTACCAATAGCATAGGAAAGTTTGGGAGAGAGATTCTAGAAGCCAAATTTAGCCTTCTAGTTGAAATCCAGAACTTCCAGAGTGGCATTCTTAGAAATACTTCCTGTTCTACGCACAGGACCCAAGAGACAGGCAGATCTCTGGAGTCTCAATGTATGGAAGAGATGATGGTGCAGGGAAGAGAGTTTTATATTTGTTAGGAACTGGGCAGCATTCTGGGGAAGAGGTAAGGGGGCATTTCCAAAAGGATGGACTTCATCTTAAACAGGTGGAATCAGGCTGCTGGCATTAACCTTTAAAAAAGAGTTAAGAGCAGCTTTTGAACTAAACAATGGGGGAAAGCTGACAATCTCCCTGGAGTGCATGGTTCAGAATAATGAATCTTTAAAAGATACTAGGAAAACAAGGAATAGAGAAGATCCTAAAAAGATAAAAGTATCCCCGGTACCTTTAAGCAAAAAGCAGACAGAGTTTAAAGATTCCAAATTACCCTGTCAGCTAATACAGATCATTAATATGAGCAAGCAACAAACTTTGAAATTCTTGTATGCAAATACTAGAAGTCTAAAAAATAAGATAGGAACATTAGTATATAACACTGAATGAAAAGTTAGATATAATTGGAAAAAAACCTGGTTGAAGGAGGACAACCAATAGAATACTGCGATACCTGGGTACAAATTATATTGCAATGAAAGGGTAAATCACATTGGTGGAGGGGTGGCGCTATATGTTAAAGAGGGCATTGAGTCAAACAGGATAAAAGTTTTGCAGGAAACAAAATACATTGTAGAATCTCTATGGATAGAAATTCCATGTAAAAATGGGAAGGGAATGGCAGTGGGGGTATAATACCATCCGCCTGGCCAGAATGAACAGATGGACGATGAAATGCTAACAGAAATTGGGGAAGCTAACAAAATTTACAATATAGTAACAATGGGTGATTTTTTTAAAGCTTTTATTTTTGCATTTCCAAATCAATAATAAAATCTGTAACAAAATTTTATATGACTCAATAAGCATATAATAAGAAGCATACAAAATGACTATAGGGACAGAGGAAAAACCACTAATTCCAATAACTGGCAGCAGACAGAATGATGATTATAATGAATTCAGATAAACATCCACTAGCATCCAATTTTTTTCTACTTTTAACATAGGGGTGTTTACTAAAGGTCATTAAGGGAGCAAGTGTGCCGTTAACGCCAGTTATCGACACCCTTGCGCCCTTAACCTCAAAAAAGCTGCATTAACGGGCTTAAAGGCTCCTGAAGCATTAAGGGTGCAGTAGGTGGAGCGTGGGTGTTAACGGAGCGGAGAGTGGGCATTAACATTAGGTGCTCCCTTAACGCCTGTTGCATTAGCGTCTTTAACACTGGGAACCCTAACGCCAAGTAAAACCTCACGGAAAGGTGGTATTTTGAGGGGAGAGAGCTTATTTCAATGTCTGCAATGTGATGCACAGACAGGAGAGACCAAGATAGTAAAGGTAAGGCTCCATTAGCAGCAACAGCATAGTGCCCAAGTATGAAAGGTCACTATGTTGATGATTTATTTTTTATTTATTTAGACAGTTGATGCTAATGGGGCAAGGGGGTGGCATATGGGTCATGCAGTGGGGGTTGCTGGTGCACAAGGCACATCAATCAGCTGCCCAGGTTGCACATCTGTGATGTCCGCCATGATCCCACAGTGACATTGGCGGCACACAAACATGCTGCTGCTGGGTCCCTGGCACCCTAGGCAGAGATCCCGGCTGGCTCCCCCTGCTGCTGCTGCCACCAGCTCCGGAGGAAGAAGCCAGTAGCGCCAGCAGCTGTAGCTCTACAGGGGGTTGCAAAAAGCAGGCATCGAGGGAAATACCACTGTGCAGCTGTCCACCTCTCCCAAGACGTATATGCAGCTGGCGGGGATGGGGTTACACCAGCAGCAGCTGATTGGGGGAAGCAGCATGGCCACTCATGTGTGCCTATGCGCCCCCATCTGGAACTGGCATCTTAGGCACATGCCTAAGCTGCATGGTGGATGGGTTGGGACTGCGCACCACCCCCACTGACAACATGCTGTCATGTCAGCATGGTGTGTGTGTGTTGGCGGTGGGTGCTGTGGCACCTGCTTGCAGCAGACAAAACCAATGTCCAGGTCCTGTGTGTTGCTCACAGTGCAACATATGCCAAGGTCTGTCTGACTGCTGAAACCTCTCAGTTGCACGGTTTATAGCTGTTATGTGCTTGTAGCACACACTGTCAATGCATCTTACTGAGTTGATGTGATGGATCAGTGCATTCTCCATTGGGTGATCAGCTGCAGACTGCTGTTCCAAATGTGCAGTGCCTCAAGGGTACTGGAGGGGCTAACCTATACTGGCACACAGAGCAGACATTTTAGGCAGTGACCTGCAGTCTCTTTGAACCCAGACATTTTATGCAGAGCGGTATGGAGGTGTAGCTTATTGGTTAGTGCAATGTCGCCATATGCAGGGAGCAAGGGTTCTATTCCTACTTGTTTGTTTTGGGCCTGTGTGCTACACAGGTCATTTCCCTGCCTATAACAGTCCAGGCTCTACTGTGACTGCAGACACACATCCTTCTACTTTGTTATGTGTTGTGGCCACACTTTGGGTCAGCAAACATGCTATTCCCCATCATGCCCTTCTGTGAGCATGGTTTTATTGGCTCTGCTGCAGCCCATTGCAGGGGATCAGACATGTTCACCATGCAGATGTCAGGCACTTGCCTGGAGGTGTGGTGTAATGGTCATGGCAATGGCTTGGGGGCCAAGCTACTAGGGTTTGAGGCCCACTAGCACTCCTTATGTGATATCTCAGAATGTGTTACTGTCGCATTTTATGTCAGCCTCAACCTTCATGGACTGACAACACCTCCTTGTGACCTTGAGCAGGTCACTTAACCCATCAATGGCTCAGCTGACTGCAGGTCATCACCATTTTGTCGATAAGATGCACCTCAATGTGACTGCACTGATACAGCGGTATACTAACAGGCAAATACATGCATACAGCTGTAACCTAAATGTGAGACAGGAGCCATGTATGACCATGACTGTTCTGTACAGCTTTGGCTCCATCACATCTCTGCAGTACATGTGGACACATCCTATTCCTAAGATAGACACCTGTCCAGTTGCTATCTGCACATTTGTCTGGGGTGTTGTATGGTGGTTATGTGGCTGGGACAGGTGTGAGACCCACATGTCTAGTAGCAGGCCTTCCTCGTATTTGTACTGTGTAGGAAAAATATGTTGGGAATGGCACTTATGGCATATCGGTGCTGCCAGCCCATACCCCCTCTCCTCTGCTGTCATCCTTCCTTCAGCCCATCCATCCGCCTCTGTTGGCCTATACCATGGCCTACGCAAGCACTCCTTCCCACATTTTAGCTATTCACACACGCCTCTCCTGTGCCTGATCTGCGCGTCACCATCCTGCTCCATCCTTCTTTCGCTGCACACATCCTGCCACTTCTGACTCTGCTGAGGGACATGTCTTTCCATTCTATGCCACACACTGACATTGCGCTGTTTAACATTGGCACCCCCAGTGCATTGGTACAGATGCCTCCCACATGTTCATCCAAATTATTGGCTGCCACGTAGGGTGTCCATGGATCTGGCAGGGCCATCAGCTCCCATCTGTCCTTCCATCCATCACCTTTGCATTGACTTTCCTTGATGCTCTCTTATACAGTGTTAGGGTGACAGCCATTTTCGGACATTAAGGTGCATGCTTGACACCTTAATGTCTGATGTCCTCTTAACTCACATTAAGTGGTCCATACCACCCTTACCACTGGAACGCCTCCTACTCGCCCAGAGCCTTTTTCGCATGTAAAATCCCTTATTGCTGCCATTAACTTTAATGCCCTTTAGTAAATATACTCCATAGTATTCTAATAAATAGAAGCAGCTCCTTTCAATGTACGAACCAAACATACTGTATTCCACCAAAATGTTAAAGAGGGAAGCATTTTTCCAATTGTGCAAAACATGCTGCACTGCTAATGACCAGTATATCAAACATCTTTCTCTTGTATTTACCGAGCTCCACCGGGATCAAAAGGGATCAGAACAAAACAATATTCAGGGATAGATCAATCTTTAAATTAAGAATATCTTTAATATAAGATGACACACCACCCCAAAAATCCTTTAGAATGATGCATTCATAGAGCATATGAGATAGTGTCCCTGCTGAGGAAGGGCAATGCCAACAGGAGTTGGAATTAACAAGGCTGACTCTCTGTAACAGATGAGGAGTCCACACTGCCCTATGTACCAAGAAATAGAGAGATTGGGCTAGACTACTTGACATCGTTGGAACTCCAAAATAAATTTCAGTTAAAAACATCTTGCTGCAGGTCTGCATCAAACTCCCATGAACAGTGTAAACCTACTAAGGACTAACCTTTACATGATTTTAGAGGAAATAAAATCCAGATTTAGAGCGACTATTAGGAGAGAGATAAGGCTACCATCCTCAAACAACTGATCAAGGTTCCAAATTCCCTTGGCCTGCCAGTTGTTCCATGCTATGAATTGAGGGGTTATATCATAAGGAATTAAATAACGAATTCAAACACAACTTAGAACAGCTTTTGTCAAGTTCAATGCTTTCATAGAACTCAAAATTGGAGGCACACTGAAATTTTATATTGGGACATTCATTGTAGGTAAAGACACCATAGAAAAAGGACCCACTAAATATCTTTCAACCTCTAGACAGGTCGGGGTATAGATTCCCATAGGAGCATCTGATCACATTGCTCCATACCTGAGTAAAGCAGCAACATGATACATAAAAAAATCTGGGAAACCCACACCACCCTTCCCTCAATGCTGTTTAAGCTTATCTAAAGCAATATGTGGAGTCTTAGCATTCCACAAAAATTTAATTAACAGACTGAACATCAGGACATGCTAAAGAGATAAATTTTCTTGATGAAATACATGACTGCTTCAGGAGCAGCTGATTCAGGAACCAAGAAGAGGGGAAACTATTTTAGACTTAGTGGAATACAGGATCTAGTGTGAGAGGTAACAGTATTGGGGCCTCTTGGCAATAATGATCATAACATTATCTCATTTAATTTAATGCATGAAGGGAGGATAGCAAGAAAATCCAGTGTGCAAGCATTTACCTTTCAAAGGGGAGGTTATGATAAAACGTGGAAAATAAAATAAAAGGAGAAACTGCAAAGTTTACGTCAGGCCTGGGAGTTGCTTAAAAATATTATCCTAGAAGCCCAGATCAGATGTATTCCACACTTTAAGAAAGGTGGAAGGAAGGTCAAATGGCTGCCGGTATGGTTTAAAGGTGAGGTCAGAGAGGAGGTTATAGCCAAAAAACATCTTTCACAAAATGGAAAAAGGAGCCAAATGACAAAAACAGGAAACAACTGACAAGAACTGAGAAGCACTGACAAGTTAGATACAAGGCACTGATAAGGCAGCTGAAGAGAGAATTTGAAATGAAACTTGCCATGGAAGCAATAAGTCATAATAAACACTTTTTTCAAGTACATTTGTAGCAAAAAACCTGTGAGAGAGTCAGTTGGACCATTGGACAATAGAGGGGAAAAGGGGCACTAAAGGAGGACAAGGCCATAGCGAAGAGACTAAATGAATCCTTTGCTTCAGTCTTTACTGAAATTGCCCATTCCAGAAATTATGTTTAAAGGTGACATATTGGAAGAATTGAAACAAATGTTGATAATTCGGGAAGATATAATACAGCAATTTGATAAACTAAAGAGTAGCAAATCTCCTGGACCAGATGTTATACCTTCCAGGGTGTTGAAAGAACTAAAAAATGGCGTAGACCTACTATTAGAAATTTGTAAGTTATCATTAAAATCGTCTATAGTCTCTGAAGATTGGAGATTGGCCAACGTAATGCAAATTTTTTAAATGGGTTCAGGAGTGATCCAGGAAACTACAGACCAGTAAGCCTGACATCAGTGCCGGGAAAAATGGTAAAAACCATTATAAAGAACAAAATTAGTGAATGTATAGATAGCCTTGGTATAATGGGAAAAGTCAACATGGATTTAGCCAAGGAATGTGTTCTCTCACTGATCAGTTATATTTTTTTGAAGGTGTGAATAAACAGCTAGATAAAGGTGAGCCAGTTGATATAGTGTATCTGGGTTGTAAAAAAACCTTTGACAAGGTACCTCATGAGAGACTCTTGAGGAAATTAAAAAGTCAGTGGGATAGGAGGCAATGTACTATTGTGAACTGAGAACTGGTTGAAAGATAGAAAACAGAGAATAGGGCTCAATGGCCAATTTTCTCAAAGGTGAAAAGTGAATAGTGGAGTAACACAGGGATCTGTGCTGGGCCCACTGATTTTTAACATATTCATACATTTTCTGGAAATGGGAATGAGTTAGGTGATCAAATTTGTAGATGACACAAATTATTCAAAGTTATTAAGTCACAAAAGGACAGTGAAATATTGGAAGAGGACCTTGAGAAACTGGGAGACTGGGCATGCAAATGGCAGATTAAAATTAATATGGAAAAGTGTATAGTTATACATTTAAGGAAGAACCATCCAAATGATACTTATATGATGCAAGGTTCCACACAGGGATCACCACCTACAAAAAGGATCTAGGCGTCATCATGGATAATACCTTGAAACTCTCTGCTTAGTGTGCAGCAGAGGCCAAGAAAACAAATAGAATGCTAGGAATTATAAGGAAAGGAATGGAGAATAAAACTAAGGCTTTATAATCCCTCTGTATTACTCCATGGTGTGACCACATCTTGAATATTGTGTGAAGTTCTAGTCACCATATTTAAAAAAGTGTATAACGGAATTAGAAAAGGTACAGAGAAGAACGACCAAATTGATAAAGGGGATGGAAGCATATCACTGTGAGGAAAGGCTTAAAAGGATAGGGCTATAAAATAATGAGTGGAGCAGAAAGAGTAAACGTAGCTCATCTATTTACTCCTTCAAAAAGTAGAAGGACTAGGAGACCCGCAATGATGCTACAACTTAGTGCATTTAAGACTAATCAGAGAAAATATTTTTTCACTCAGCATGTAATCAAACCCTGGAATTCATTGCCGGAGGATGCAGTAAAAGCTGTTAATGTAGCTGGGTTTAAAAGAAGTTTGGACAAGTTCCTGGAGGCAAAGTCCATAAATCATTATTAAAATGGACTGAGGAAATCCACTGCTTACCCCTGGGAACCTGACATACTTGTCATCTGCCTTGGGAACTGTTGGAAACAGAATATTGGGCTCAAAGGACCTTTGATCTGATCTAGCATCGCATCTTATATTCTTAAGTTATTAACAGATCTTTATTTGTAGACAAAAAAGGAAGTGGAACTGTGGAGGCAGGATCAGGAGTAATAGAAGAGGTGAGGCTGGATTACAGTGTAGAGTGACTGTTCTCTGCTCTGCTCAAGGCTGACCCTCTCCTTTTCCTTTCAATTCAGGCTGCCTGATAGGGAAAGGCTAGAGTCTACAACCTCTGCTGCTCTGGCATCTGAAAAGAAGTGGTGGAACTGTGTTCCAGACCGTTTCCCCAAAAACCAAGCCCTAGTTATCACTGAAAGAGGTGTTGAAACTATGCCTGATTCCATGCTCCCAGAAGAAATGACTGAAAAATGGAAATTTAGGCTGTGGATGGAACCTGAACGGCTTGGACATTTTTGGCTGGCAAGACCTGTAAAGTGTATAGAGTAGCCCAGAGGAGAGTTTGTGAAATGGTCAGAGAACTACCCAAATGTACCACAGTAGTATATAAAGTGGATACCAGGCAAGATCAGTGGGCAGGACCGTACCAAGCTAGAAATGCACCCTGTGTGACTAACAAATCTGGTGCCCCCCTCCACCTAGCCATGTTCAGTAACTCGCTCTTTTTGAACTTCCTGGAAGTCCAATAATGATATTAGTGCCCCCTTCTGTGCTTGCGCCCTGTGCAGTCACACTGATCACACAGCTCTTGGTACAACCCTGCCAGTGGGTATAGGAAACAGTTGCAGTTCAGTTAAAAGAAGATCTCAAGGGAGGAAGTGACATCACCCAACCTAATGGCAGCCTAGGGACTTCTCTCCGCGGCTCCGAGCATTTAAAAGCCCTTGAATTAGCAGACCCTGGTAACGTTGTCCATGGAAAATCACTGTGAATAATGTGGGAACTTCCTGGGGATCGATGGCATCTAAAAGCAAGCCATTGGAGGCTAAAGATAAGCTGCGAGCTTCACTCAGGCTGGGCGGCAAGGCCTGAACACGTGCTGGCTCTCCAAAAAGCAGATGCGGCGTCTTTTTGAGCTCTTGATACAATGCTATAAGTTGTTTATTGAAAGATTTTCATAAACTTAAAAGACACGCCGTGAGAATTCCACCTCCCCCGATGAAACCGCGAGAGCGGTGAAACGCGACAGCGCTGGAAGTCTGCGTCGGGAACAAAGAGACTTGGTTGTTCTTCACTCTACATACAGATAAGTCATTTTTGAAAGCCCAAAGTTTTGATCCTGACATGTTATAGCTACTTAATGACGGAAAAGATTCAGGAAGTAGTGGAACTGGTTTGGCTTTTTTTCTACCTTCAAAAGCGATATTATTAATTTGGACTTATTCTTTACAACTATCAGTCTCTTTTTTGGAAAAAACCATAGTAAAGACGACGGAAACTTTGATAGTAGTCATTTATTTAAGAGAGTCTGCAGAGCTCATAATTTTGTCAAATCTGCTGTTGAAATAACAAAAGCATTTTAGGTAAAAAGGAAAAAATTGGATTCTAAAGGTCCTTGATGTAAGGAAGGGGTCAGGACTTTCTCAGGCTTTTCAGTCACTGTAGCCTGTAGTTATCCTCCCCCATTCATTCTGAGACCTGTATCCAAGTGTATAGATATAAAAAAATCTTCAAAATAACAAAACTTTTAAAAAATATTCGATCATATTTTTGATCATACAATAAATTAGGATTTTGGAGATCAGTATTTGCAACAAGTAGGGCAATTTTTTGTATTTTGTGGAGTATATTGCTCTGAAAACCCTGACCTGATGGATTTGTCTCCAAAAAGCATGGCCTCGGGTGAATCAGAGGAGAACCGTGCTGGCTGGGAGCCCCCTGAGTCGGCAGCAGCAGAATTGGCGAGTTTAAAAATGAAGCTTTGGCGGGGTTTTTAAGACATGACCTTGGCGTTCTGATCCACGTGTGAAAACATTATGAATAAAATAGCTGATCTCCACACTGATCTCAAATTGGAGAAGCATGGTGAGCTTTTGACGGAGTTGCAACGTGCAGCGGGGACAGACTGTGGATCTGATCTATAAGCTTAATAACATAGAAAATCGGGCTCGGCGAAACAATGTGCGGCTGCAAGGAGTTTCTGAGCAGAAGGAGGGTCCGGAAAACTTAGAGGAGGTTGTGCGAACCCTTGCCAAGGAGTTGCTGAGCCTGGCCAAATATCAAGCCTAGGAATGGAAGTGGAAAGGGTGCATAGGGCCTTGGGTAAGCCCCCTGGAAATAAACCCTATGACATTAAAGTGAGGTTTCTGCGCTACCGAGACATTGACTTGTTCCTGTGCAGGGGACGGGAGAAGAAATCAGTGCAGCTTGGAGAAGCATCGTGACCATTTACTAGGACCTGTCAACATTTACGCTGGCATGTTGCCGGGAAATGAAGCCCGTAGTGGAGGTGCTATCAAAGGAGGGTATTCGGTATTCCTGGGCCTTTCCCTTCCACATAAACCTTACGGTTGTGGGCCTGGTGAAGAATGATGCACGCCCCCATCCCCCATCGCGTCGGCATCAGTGTCCAATGGCAGAGAGTGGGCAATCATGGGCACTGACAGTGCTGGCCTGGACAGTGTGGTCTGTGTGGCCTGGGTTGCTGGACTTTGCTGAAGAGTGACGGAGTGGCGGTCTGTGGCATGGGACCTAAGGTCCAGAATCTCCAACTTGGACATTGGGACACTGTGAGGGCACTAGTTATTAATTGTATCTCAGGGTTGTAGCATGATTGTTTAATATAAATGTTGGTTAGCAGTTATCTGGGGTTTGAAAGTGTTGGTAAATTCATTTTTGCTGTATATGGGAGAGGGGAAGTGTTGGTGGCAGGGGGTGGTGGGTGAGGCTCTGGGTTGCTGAGGAGGAATTGGATGTGTGTTCCTCTGGCCTGCATTGGTAGTGGGCAATGACAAGGGGGAGGGAGGGGGGAGAAGGGGGGCAGGGGGGGGGGTTGGCTGAGTAGTTGGATAGAGGGTAGGGAATTAGGGGGGGGGAGGTAACTTACGGGATTGGGGGAGAAAAGTGGGTATGGGAGGGAGGTCAATTGAGCCTGGTTGCATGATCTGGGGAATAAATGAATACGGAGTGCCTGACAACCTGGAAGGGTGTGTGTGTAGTCATGGGGGGTGTCTGTTACCTTACCCTAGTCACGTAGGAGATATGGGCAGTGGTCATATTTTCAGCTGAAGGTTCTTTCTTTTAATGTGAAGGGCTTAAATTCAGCTCGGAAGCGATCGCTCCTATTTTGGGAACTCAAGATCTTGGGTGGTGATGTGGTCTTATTGCAAAAGACACACCTACGCATGACTAATGTGGTATGGCTCAGGCGCAGGCCTTACATGGAGGTCTGGGCAGTAGCTGATGTGCAGGGACAAAAAAAATGCAGAGTAGACATTTTGTTGCGCCAATCTCTGCACTTTGCTGTGGAAGGCGAGAGCTATGATAGGGCGGGCAGATGGAGTTTTCTGAATATCCAAAATGAGGACACCTTATATACCATCGCAAATGTGTATGCACCCAACGAGGGGCAGGTGTGTTTTTTTGCAGCTTTGAAGGCCTTCTTGGCGGAATTTGCTCAAGGCCTTCCGATGTTGAAGGGCGATTGCAACACATGCTTACAACCCTAATTGGACTCCACGAGCGATTTAAGGGCCAGTTGGCTTCTGTCTTGGCTAAGGTCTTCAACGTGATGTTGAAGGGGGAGGCTTTTGCCGCCCATGCAGCTGGAAACAGTGATAGCGGTGCTCCCTAAACCGGGGAAACTTGGTACTGAGGTGAAGTCATATTGCGCTATTTCTCTTTTGAACATTGACGTCAAGATTTTGGTGAAGGTGCTTACCGCCAGATTGAATCCGATCCTCCCTCAGCTTGTCCACGGGGACCAGGTGGGGTTTGTGGCGAGCAGGCAGGCAGCCGATAATATCCGGTGGGTGCTTCAGATCATGCATGCAACTCGGACTGAGAGGCAGACCACAATCCTCCTTGGGGTGGATGCGGAGAAGGCCTTTGATAGGGTGAACTGGACTTTTTATGGGGGGTCCTCGATAAGATGGGTTTTGGGCCCTGCTTTCAGGGCTGGGTGTGTGGTATGTATTCGGGACCCCATGCCTGCCATTCTAGGTACTTTGCACTTGAGCAGGGGGCACGTCAGGAATGCCCGCTGTCCCTTCTGCTCTTTGCACTAATCATGGAGCCCTTGGCTCAGCAATTCCGGGTTACCCGGGAAGTGAAGGGGGGTTACAATTGGTGAGGTGAGTATAAAATTGTGCTATTTGTGGATGATATTTTGTTGTCTTTAATGGAGCCACTGAACTCTCTCCCACATGCTATGCACCTTATATAAGAACATAAGATATGCCATACTGGGTCAGACCAAGGTCCATCAAGCCCAGGGTCCCGTTTCCAACAGTGGCCAATCTAGGTCATACGTACCTAGCAGTTTCCCCAAAAGACATAGGTTCCACAATGCTTGTACTCGGTCAAGCATTGATATCCTGGGTCCTTCTTAATAATGGTTTATGGACCTTTCCTCCAGGAACTTGTCCAAACCTTTTTTAAAGCCAGCTACACTAACAGTCTTTACTACATCTTCCGGTAACAAATTCCAGAGTTTGATTACACGTTGAGTGAAAAAATATTTTCTTTTATTAGTCTTAAATAGTTTACCCTGTGCTTCATTGCATGTCCCCTAGTCTTTCTATATTCTGATAATGTAAACAATCGATCTACGTTTACCCGTTCCACTCCGTTCATTTGGGCTTACTTTCAGATCTCCGGTTTCAAGATTAATTATGCTAAGTCAGAGATTTTGAACTTTGGGGTGGGCTCAAGAGATATGAGTGGCATACCCTTTCTACCCTTTGACGGGCTTGTTTCAATATTTGGGGGTGCAGTTGACTGCCGACTTTGACATGTTGTATAAGGCCAATTATCCCCCGTTACTTGAGCAGGTGAAATGAGACTTGGAGGCCTGAACGGGATTCCTGCTTTCCTGGTTTAGACGTATAGCCGTTTTAAGGATGGTGATCTTACTGCGGTTTTTGTACTTGTTTCAGGTGCTACCTGTGGCCTTGCCACCTGGGGTGCTGGAGATCTGGCAGTGACTGTTGTTTAAATTCATCTGGCAGTCCCGTAGACTGCGGATTGCCCAACCCATCCTTTATGCTCACCCTTGGAAGAGGGAAATGGGGACTCCAAATTTGAAGTGATATTATGTGGCGGCCCAATGTCAAGCAGGGGTGGAGTGGATGAATTCTGCTAGTCCAAAGCGGTGGGTCCAGCTGGAGAGTGACCTGTCGGGGGGGGGGGATCGGAGTTGGGCGACCAATTATGGCTGAAACCAGGCTACCCCAAGTCAAGGAACCCCATCATGGAGCATAGCATTCATTGTTGGGATAGATATTTCTGGTCATGGGGGGTGAGTTTGTCCCCCCTGTCTCTGATAGTTCCTAACACAGCGTTTGAGCAGGGAACAGCTTCAATTGTCTTTCACATTTGGGGATCTAAGGAGTTGAGCCACTTAGGGCAGCTTTTTGATGACAGCAGATTGCTCTCGTTGGGTGCGCTTCAGGAGGCCTTTGACATGCCTGGTCGCCATTCCTTTTTTTACATCCAACTTGCGCATTGGGTGGGACACAAGAATATTCGAGACCAGGTGGCCCAACCACTTACTGATTTGGAGATGCTGTGTGAGGAGCTGACCTCCACTGGGGGGGTTGTGGCTGCCTTGTATCCTGCCAACAGAAGCATGCATTTGGGGTGGGGAAGCATAGAGCTTATTGGGACCGGGAATTGTAGCTGGCATATACGGATCAGCAGTGGAAACAAATTGAGGGTCAGCTTTGGAGGAGCTCTGTGGCAGTAAATGCCAAAGAAACTAATTACAAACTGGTGTATGGCTGGTATTTGACTCCTGTCTGCTTGGCCAGAGCTTACCCAGGAATGACTGACTGGTGATAGTTTGGCTGTGGGATGCGTGGGACATTGGCACATGTGTGGTGGATTTTCCCACATCTACGGGGTATTGGAGAGGTGTTCAATTTTGAGTGCGACAACTTATCGGGCAGGAGATCCCATGGGACCCCGGGATTTTTTTGTTTGGGCACACTACCCCAGAGGCTAAACTACTGCTGTTAGACTTGGTTAAACACTGCATGAATGCTGCTAAGCTAACTCTGGTCTCCACCTGTAAGCGGATGGGATCGCCGGAGTTGTCAAAGTGACTGGGACGCATGTGGAATGTTTATAATATGGAGCAGGGGCTTGCCCTGCGGCGTAGGCGACAAGTTCGTTTTGACCAAACTTGGGAGCCATTTAGGAAGTTGTATGGGCTGAGGGTGACTGGCTGATGTACGGGATGGAAGATTTCAGGCTTGAGTCTCTCTCGGGGGTGGGAGGATTTGATAGTAGGTGGGAGTTTTGGGGCTTATATCACTTAAATTATAAAAAGATGAGTCGAGTCAGATGCAGTGTAGGAGTATTAAGTGCATCCTTGCTGATATGTGTATGGTTATGTACTGCTGGCAATAGCTGTTGTTTATAGGGGCTATTCTGTCCCATTGGGATGTCCATCCCCGCTATTTGCCCCCCTTGCCGTCCCCGACTAAGCCTCCCCGTATGAACAAGGAGTTTGTATGGGGAGGTTTAGATGGGGATGGGAGGGGATGGTGCGGAGGCAGAGTTAGGGAAGGCAGTGGGCGGTCCACGGCCCCAGACGTATAGGTCCGAATCTGAAGTCGGCCCTGTACATTTGGGGCCAGCAGACTGGACGGGATTCCACCTCAGAGTTGGAATATGTCCCCTAGACGTCGGGGAATGGGAGGCCCGGCCAGGAGCAAAAAGCTGACAGGGTGCAGGAGATTCCCTGAAGCCCAATCCTGGCCTTGGGAGGCCAGATCGGGGGTCGGGCTGCAGAGAAAGGCAATCAGAGCCTGACTGAGTTAGCCGGGCAGGGCCCTATACGTGCAGGCTGATGGGAATCGGGTCCCGGCTTGCACGTAAAGGCCTAGACGTGATTCTGATCCCACAGGGCTAGACATACCCCGCAGGATCAGAATTCGGTCTATTTCTGTGCATTCAATTCTGACCAGATGTACCGAGGCTGGGACACGCAGAATGGAATGTGCCTCCACGTATCTTGTAACCTTGTTTAACAAAATAAAGCCTCACTAAAGAGAAAAAAAAAGATCTCAAGTACTGAGATATAGATATGAATCATCTCCATTTTCAAAGAAGCCTTGAAAAAACGTATCTAACGTGGGAAACAGTATGGTGTGTGAGGAAAAGTTCTAAATATCACCTGGATGAAGGTATGCTTCAGAACAAAGAATTCTGCTGGACAGCACAACTGTGGACAAACTTCACCCTGCATATTATAGATAAGGGATGTCCACGTTTTTTCAGTAGTGGGCCACATGATCAGAAATCCATAAGTGTGCAGACTACATGCAGGCCCAGGTTTAGTTACAGGCAACACAGGCTACTGCCTAAGGTGCCAAATGTTGAAAAAACCAAATATTCAGGCCGGAAAGAAGCCTTTTCTCACTTGCTTTAGGGTTATCCTCCAGTGCCACTTCAAAGAGACACCCCTGTGGCACTCTTGCCCAGCATCCCCATCCCTGCTTTTTACTCTCCAGGGGATCTTCCTTGGCTCTTCAACCTCCATAAGAGAATACCTGCCCTCATCCTCCTGTCTTGCATATGAGCTCCAAAATCTTAAATCCTGTCTTTGCTGTGTGAATGTTTTAACCTGTTATAGCATAAAGTATAGTGATCAAAATATGTGAATCTCTTCTGAAACTGTGATTTCATATCCACAAAGTAACTTCAAAATGATGCATGCTAGCTGATTAGGTAAACATTTCATTTCTTTTGCTAAAAATCTCAAGTAAGCTGGCTCCCAAGGTCAGGGAAGCCACATTTGGCCAATGGGCTACATGTTGGATATCCCTGTTATAAACAGACATGGCCAGGAACATATGGACTAGATTCTTGCTTTAATTCATATGCTACCAAGATGATTTGGAAATAAGAATCAACAGAGATATCATGCTTTCCTTCGTATATTGTTTGTCTGCATTTTTTTAATTTTCATATTTCTTGCTCTGAGAAGAAAAGTTGCCGTCATGACTGTTTCCAGTTTTCCCTAGAGGAAATTTGATCAGAAACAATTGCCCGAGGGACCCATTGAAGAAGATGTAGCTTCCTGTTCAAGACAGAGATTCTAATTTTTTCTTGTTACTTGAAAAATAACACAAAGAAAACAATTATAATAACAGCTCCCTTGACATTTCCTTATACTACTACTTTTTTATTCTTTCCAACCCAAAGGAAGTTGGAAAGAATTATGTGAAAGGGGGTCGAGAATATCTGTCTATTGATGCAGCAGCGATAAACAACCTGTTTGAGTAGTTTGGACACAAAGGAGGAAAGGGGAATGGGACAATATTTAGCAGGAGAGAAAGAGCCCAATAAAGGTCTTCTAAGGAACTGTGGGAACATGCTATATTTAAAGCCAATGGGAAAAATTACGATAAAAAGTTAAAGATTGAGGATGTGACAAGTGGAGGAGATAACAATAGGTAAAGCAATGAGGAGCTGGGTGGGGCTGGTCAGAGGGAGAAATATTTAGTAACAGGGTTTAAAGCAGGGATAACAAACCTGCTTGAAGAGGAAATTGAGAGTAGTAAAGAAATGGATTGGAGGCCAAACTGTTGGTCAGCTGAACAGAAATAACCATTATATCCCAACCCAAGCAACACCTGTACATACCAGCTTGTACATAGTTACAATTATGTTAAGTTTCCGACTGTATAAAATTTGATGTAAATAATTCTCAAACTGTTTTATGTAACTTGTTGGTTAATTGTAAACTGCCCCTGATCTCTAGAAGGGGCAGTATAGAGTAAAACAATCTCAGTACAATGGAACCTGGATGTCCTGTTTGGTGACTTGTGCAACAAAGTCATTGAAGTACTGAGATTATAAATATAATTGTTATTATTATTTGGATAACATTACCAGGCATGTGCAGTGCAGTTTCTGTAAATTACAGGATCTAAGGCAGCATGGTTTTACTAAAAGTAAGGGGTATGTTTACTAAACCGTCTAAACATAGCAGCACCGAGGTTATCGCGAAATACGTAACGTTATCGCGCGTTAATATCGCGCAATAACATCACGTATCGCACGATAACGTCGGCAGCAGCGTTAAGGCACACTAACGCTGTGAAAGCCGGGTCTGAAGGGTGGAGTAAGGTTCCCAGAGGGCGGAGATAGGGGTCAATGGGCGGAGAGTGGGCGGGGAGAGGCTCCAGGCACACTAACGCCGTAAAATCAGGGTCTGAAAATTAGCGCCAGTGAAAACCTCGTGCTAGAGGCACATTTGCAGGAGAGAGAAACCATTTCAGTCTGCAATGTACAGCAAAGGCAGGGAAACCCAGAGAAGTGATAGTAGTGATACATGTGCAGGAACCAAAAAGGCAAATAAACATAGAAAATGACCAAAACCACATTTGAAATCCCAATAATCAAGCTGGCCAATAGTGATATTAATGATAAACATAAAGGAACACCACTGACAAAGCACAGAAAAGAAGATGTTTGGAAGGGTCTATTCTCTGTCCCCCTACAAAGTGAATGATCCCACATTGAAATAGCGGTGATCAGGGTTTTTTCTCTTTTATATTGGGCAGGTTTGTTATGGCGTGCACATGTGCAGCAACAGCAGAGTGGGCACGTAGGAAAGGGCAACTGTACTGATGCTGGAAATGGGATACAGAGGGCTGCAGGCGGCACATGCTGTGGTCCAGCTGGGGCACAGTGCGGGCTAGGCAGATGCCTAGGTGGCACATAGGAATGCCGAAACTGTAAAGCAGCAAGACAGCAACTGACGAGGGTCCAACATGGGCACGAGTGTGTGTCCCACAGTGTCACAGGGGATTTTACCCAGCAGGTACCCCCAAAGGCACATAACTATGGCAGGTGGTGCCTGGGGGAAGTGCGCATGTCCATGGAGGCACCCCTACCCGAGAACCCACACCATAGGCAGCTGCCTACCGGCACACTGGATGGCCTGGGACTGCACACCACCAGTACCACCGGCATAAGGGCATGTCAGCATGGTGGCTGAGGGGAGCTGGTGGCGGAGGGAGCAGTGGCATCTGCCCACAGCAGACCATGGCCAAGCCTCGTTTAGGTGGATGCCGTGCACTGCAACAGACAAGGTCTGTCTGACGAACAGTCATGGTATCCCCAGTGAATGATCTACCCCTGTGGCAACAGTTTGGTGCAGTACTCACAGCCAGTGTGTTCAGGAGCAGAAGGTCACAAGTTCAAGTCCCAGCTGTGGCTCCTGCCAACCCTGTCCCCATATTTTACCCAGTACTAAACCGTGGTAATAAAGACGGAACCTTTATTGCAGATAAAATAAACATGCCTGAAACGCCTATATTTTACCCTACAGAGCACAGACACCATAAACATGTGCAATCCCTAGAGCAGTTTCCCAACTGCAGTCCTGGAGGGCCAAACACCATTCAGGTTTCATGCTGTTCGTAATAAATATGCCTGTGCTGTATTTGTATGCGCCACCCCCATTGTATGCAAATGTATCTCATGCATATTCATTAGGGACAGCATGAAAACCTGAACAGTGTTTGGCCCACCAGGACTGGAGTTGGAAAACGTAGAGCTAGAGCAGAGGCCAACAAGGGTACAAACACCCACACCCACAGGCTCCACTATCCAACGCTTCATGGAGAGTCAGGCTGTTGGGCCCTGCGCAGAGCAGCATCTCCCAATACTGGCACCTGTATACCTTAGCAATGCCGCCCTAAACATGGAAACACGTTCCACATATATCAGAAGGTTGCTGTGATTAATGTCAGATAACAAATCCTAAGTTAAACACGATTTGTTGATAGAGATTCATCATAGCAAACTTTCTGATATCTGTGGAGTGTGTTACAGTGTTTACCACCCCAGGGAGTAACCCCAACAGTTTTGCGTACCATAGCAATGCCTGCACTGTGTCCAGGACTGCCACAAACCTCTATATTTGCACAATGCTGGCATAGGTGTGGGAGTGTGTGTCTGTCTATACCAGGGGTGTCCAACCCTGTCCTGGAGGGCCGCAATCCTGGCAGGTTTTTGGGATAGCTCAATGAATATGCATGAGATATATGTATATGCATTAGAGATATCCTGCCAACCTGACTGGTTTGTGGCCCTCCAGGACTGGATTTGGAGACCCCTGCCTTACACCTCTGTCATTTAAGATTGTGAGTGGACAAGGTACAGATGTCCTAGACATCAAAAGGGTAGATAGAATTTGTCACATTCCTCCTCAATTCTCACCACCACCAAAAAGTTATGTAATAGACAATATTTTGGTTGTGGTGAGAAGCAAGGAGGAATGTGACAAATTCTATCTACTCTTTTTGATGTCTAGGACATCTGCACCTTGCCCACTCACAATCTTAAATGACAGAGGTGTAAGGCAGGGGTCTCCAAATCCAGTCCTGGAGGGCCAAAACCAGTCAGGTTAGCAGGATATCTCTAATGCATATATATCTCAAGCATATTCATTAGGGCTATCCCAAAAACCTGCCAGGATTTCAGCCCTCCAGGACAGGGTTGGACACCCCTGGTCTATCCAGTGTGTTGTGGCTGCCTACACCTTACTGAGCCCACACTGCTTGCACTGTTTCCAGTGTTAGCCTGCCAATGTGCATAATGAGGAGCAAGGTACTGTGGGTATGGCCCGGACAGGGTGGCCTGGGCAGGATGCATCTGCACAGGGCACAGGGCAATGGCTGGGACATTGTAGTGCCCGACTACCACCTGCACGGACAGGGTGGCCACAGCATGTTATGCTGGGAGGTCACTCTCACCCTGACTGAGCAGTGACCACGGCATGGCTAGGTTCCCCATCGTGCTGTACAGTATTTCTCTCAAGTGATATTTATGGGTTCCCTTTTCTGGGGCCCAATCACTGACATACCTGCTTGGTTGGTGTGTGCTCACATCCCATTTTTGGGTGCACACAGTTCCTCCAGGAACATGCACTATGTATTAACTCATCTCTTCTCCCTTGCCTTCAACCTTCCCACCCCCTTTGTGTGAACTCCTTCTTCTGGTCTATACCTTTTCTCTTTCCCAATCTCTCTCTTCTGTCCTTTGAAATATTGTAATTTCCTTTCAATTTTCTGGCCTAGTGCCTCACTCTGTTAATTTGTATATTGTACACCGCTCTGATTAATTTAGAAGGGCGGTTAATCAAGTAAATAAACATAAACATAACTAGCAGACTGTTTGCAGTTAGTATGCGTATGGCTGGGACACCGTGCAGTGGGTGGAGACTGACTGTGCCCTCTGCTGGTGTATATCAGATAGTGGTAGGGGGCAGCTGAGCTTTTCCAGCATTCTGCCTGTCTGCCATTGCCTTATTGATGCATACAGATCTACATTTGACTGCCCTGTAGGGTGCCTGTTCCCCAACAGGACTGGTATTGATGGTCCCCTCTACTGCCACTATTGCAGAGAAGTTACCCTGTTAGCCAAGTTGATTATCCTGTTCATATGTAAACACAAAGTACTATTGGAAATGTGTATGTTCACTGTTTATTGTAAACCGCGCTGATGCTGAATAGCGCGGTATAAAAGAGACTTTAAATAAATAAATAAAATAAATAAATAAGTAGAATGTGGATCTCTTGGTGGGAGATCCTGTCCCCCATCCTGAGCCACAGAGGACGGTTTGGGTGGCGCTACATAATCAGCTTTTGGGTCCAAACACCCCCCCCCCTTTACTTATAACAAGTGACCATGGCACCCACACATGATATGCACTATTCTGGGTGCATCATAGTCCACAAAGGCTAGACGTGACTGGGAAATACAGATGGACACAGGTGTAGCCTAAGTGCATCTGTAAGGACCACCTATCACACACTGGCATTGATGGCAACCTGCAGTATAGCCTATCTCAGCCAAGCCAGGTGCTGCGGACATGGTGCTGGGTACCCCACCTCACCCTCAGGGTGAGCACAGGACCCGCACAATGTCACAGTCTGTAGCTACTCTGTGCCAGTAACACACACGGTCAGTTCCCCCTACCAGGTCGAGGTGCTGTGGGGGTGCATAACCCATCTTGTGATCAGCTGTAGACTGCTGATCTGCATGTGCAGTGCATCATGGGTATGGGTGGGTTTACCCTATCCTGGTGACCACAGCAGACAGTTTGTGTGGTGACCTGCAGTCTTTCTGTAGCCAGCCAGGTGTAAATTAGTTTATTAGGATGTTTATTAGTTTATTAGGACGTTTATTGAGGTGTAAATTAGTAGCTATAGAGATGTAGCCCACTGGTTACTTCAATGACTATAGAGGCAGAAGTCATGGGTTTGATCCCACAGTGGTGCTATTTAATAAGGCTGTCTGAGGCTTTTCCTTTTCTTTTAAATCAGTGCTGCCAACAAAATGCACCCTCACAGTGCTGTAACCTTAAGGTGCCTCATAAGCATCCTATAGGGCACATTATAAGGTGCCTTGGCGGACAGTGCACTTTATAATGTGCCCTATGGAGTGCCTTATAGGGCGCCTTATGCGGCACCTTAGGTTACGGCACTGTGAGGGTATTTTTGCTGGCAGCAGTAATTTAAATTAAAAAAGGAAATGCCTCAGATGGCACTGATTTAAATTAAAGGGTATGCCTCAGACAGCCTTCTTACATAACACCACTGTGGGATCAAACCCATGGCCTCTGCCTCCACAGTCATTTCCCTATGGTAACATGGCCTGGAAACTGCCTTAGCTGTGGGTCTCCCCTAGCCCAGTAAGCACAGCAGAATGTATGTGTGTTGACGTGCAGTTGTTGTGTAGTCCGTCCTAGCTATGACATCAGCCATAGAGGCATAGCACACTGGTTAGTACAGTGACTATACAGCCAGCTCTCCTAGGTCCAAATCCCCAATGCAACAACATCAGGAAGAGTGTCTGAAGTGGCACAGTTAGACACGTCTCTGTAATGTGCGGGTAATGCCAACATACCCACTCACCCTAGTCCTATGGACTACGGTGGTGCTGAGCATGGGCCGTAGAAGGCGCATTACAGGGCGCTGCAAGTTAAGGCACCCTATAATGCGCCTGCTGGCCAACGTCGGGGAGCCTCATCGCCGTAACGTAAGCACCAATTATATTAATGGTGGCGTGGCGGTGAGATCAGGCATATGGGGACTGGAGAAGCAGCCCATACTGTTCGCAGCGGGTTCCACTGTTCTGATAAGAATACTATGACGTGATCTGGCCGTCAAAATTCCACGTGTGCTGTGTGCAGTAATTGCGCCAAGTAGCACATAGTACCGCGAGATAGCGCGTGTATGTGCGCAACACGGCGCATGCGCCATGTGCGTCGTCGTGCACGTACACACGCTATCTCGAGAGTGAAAAAATGGACAGGCATTCACGGAAGTCCGCATTCATCCAGAGGAAGCTCAGGATCCTGTGTGAATTGATCTGTACAAGACAGAGCCGTTTGTTCCCGGGCGCAGCAAAGAGGCAGGACCTTGGACGGGTGAGGAGAGCATGGGTGCGCCTCACCAGGCGGTACAACAGATCTGCCGACTACCCCCGTGAAGTAAGTGTATGGGGACAGGTCACACAATGACGATTGTGCAACACAAATACAGCAAGCATCACATATCATACATGCAGAACATGGTGGACATACCAGTCTGTGGGCCAAGCTGTTGCCACTGTAGATGCATATGTTGTGGATTGCAATCCTGCCCTATCCCCAGTCTCAGAGCTCTGCCCTAACCCCAGGTGGCCCTTGACCTGATTACAGTGGTCCATTAGAGATCCTGCTGTCAGGGTATCTGCATCTGTTTCATTCTCACAGCTCTGCCCTAACTCCAGGAGGACCTGGACCTGATTACAGAGGTCTATTAGAGATCCTGGTGTCAGGGTAACTGCATCAGTTGAGGTTTCACAGCTCTGCCCTAACTCCAGGAGGCCCTGGTCTTCATTAAAAGCGTATTGCTAAAGCTGTTGCCCCGTTACAGCTTCTGCCTCGGTCCAGACAGAGGTCCTAATGCCAGTTGAAGGACCAGTTCCATGTGCAGGGTGCCTGCATGCTGAAGCTCTGAGGAAACAAGTGGAGGAACTCAGAGAGGAGGTGGCGAGGCTGAGGAGCATTCAGACAGTGAGAAGTACATTGATGAGATGCTTCTTGCAGCAACCAAGCTCTCCAGCACAGGAGAAGATGGGTGCCAACAGAATGTCGCTGGTTGGACACAAGTCACCAGGGCCTGCAAAATCACCAATCCAACTTCTCCAGCCCTTAAATTGAAGAACCATTATGCAGCCCTGGAAGTGGAGGAGGTGAAAGCATCCCTGGAAAAGGAAGAACCAGAGTTCAAATACCCCAAAGTTGCAGAATCAGTGACCAGAAGGAAACGAGGGTAGTGGTAGTTGGAGACTCTCTTCTGAGGGGTACTGAGGCGTCCATCTGCCGACCAGACTTGATGTCCAGAGAGGTATGCTGTCTGCCTGGTGCCAAAATCCAAGATGTTACGGAGAGTTTGCCGAGACTCATCAAGCCCACTGACTATCACCCAATGTTGCTAATCCATGTTGGAACAAATGATACTGCCAGGTATACCTCGGAACGTATCAAAGGTGACTTCATGGCTCTGGGACAGAGGGTGAAGCAGTTAGGTGCACAGGTGGTGTTCTCTTCAATCCTCCCTATTGAAGGTAAAGGCCAAGGCAGAGAGGCTCGCATCCTGGAGATGAATGCATGGCTGCGTGGATGGGGTCATTGAGAGCGTTTTGGTTTCCTAGACGATGGAATGCTGTTCCAAGGGTTGCAGAGCAGAGATGGCATCCATCTGTCCAAGAAAGGTCAACGCATCTTCGGTAGTAGACTGGCTAATCTACTGAAGAGGGCTTTAAACTAGATTAGTTGGGGATGGGTGAAGAAAGCCCCCAGGTAAGTGAAAGACCCCAGGTAGGTGATACAATAAATACCTTTATGGAAATGGGTAACAGGGGTAACATATGGAAAGCAGTGTGTATAAATGCCCGTAGCATGGGAAATAAGATCCCTGATGTTGAAGCTTTGGTGGGAGTGGCTGACTTGGATTTAGTGGCAGTTACAGAAACATGGTTCACAGAAAACCATGATTGGGATGTAACTATACCTGGCTATACTTTATTCAGAAAGGACAGGGTAGGAAGAAGGGGAGGAGGAGTGGCATTATATGTAAAAACTACTATTAAAGCTTTGGAATTACAGAGCTTAAAAGGGAGAGAGGAGGCATTGTGGGTTAAACTAGAAAGAGGGAAAGAGAAATCTATTTGCATTGGTGTGATATACAGACCTCCCTCACAAAAGGAAGAGGTGGACAGAGAGTTAATTGAAGACATACGCAGCATTGCTAGGAAAGGGGAAGTGCTACTGATAGGAGATTTCAATATGCCAGATGTTGATAGGCAAATTCCTGCTGCAGTATCATCTAGAAGTAAGGAGATCCTGGATTCTCTACAGGGAGAACTATTCAGGCAATTGGTAACAGACCCCACACGTGAAGGGGCCATACTGGACTTGGTGCTTACCAATGGTGAAAGTGTTTCTGATGTTGTAGTGGGAGATCATTTTGCATCCAGTGATCACCAGATGGTGTGGTTCAGTATTAGGACTAGGGCTGTTAGAATCCATTCCAAGGTGAAGATCTTAGACTTTAGGAAGACTAACTTTGCGAAGATGGGCCAATACCTCAGGGAGTCGTTAGTGGGATGGGAACAGCTGGGGGATGTAGAAAAACAGTGGGCAAAACTGAAAGGGGTATTTTAAGGGCAACCAACCTTTTTGTTAAAATGGTAAATAAAGGCAAAAGGAAAGGAGACCACTATGGTTTTCGAAGGAAGTAGCTGAAAAAGTGAAGAAAAAGAGGGAGGCCTTCATGAAATACAAGAGATCACACAGAGAGGAAGACAGGCATCTGTATTTGGAAAAACTTAGAGAAGCTAGCAAAGTAGTCAAGAAGGCAAAGATTCAAAAGGAGGAGGAAATAGCCAATGCAATAAAATGGGGGGATAAGACATTTTTCAGATATATTAGTGAGAAGAGGAAGGGCAAAAGTGGTATTGTCAGACTCAAGGGTGCAGGGGGGGAATATGTAGAAGATGATAAGGATAAAGTGGAATTGCTTAACAAATATTTTTGTTCTGTGTTCACAGATGAAGAACCAGGAGCAGGACCTCAGAAAACACCCACAAATAGGAACAGAAGCGAGGGACATCTTGAACAATTTTCAGAAGACTGTGTTCGTGAGAAACTAGCTCAACTTAAAGTAGACAAAGCGATGGGACCGGATGGGATACACCCTAGAATACTGAGGGAACTTGGGGACGTTCTAGCAACTCCACTGACTGACCTTTTCAATGCCTCGTTGGAGTCGGGAGTGGTGCCAAACAATGTTCCCTCTAATTTTCTGTAGGCTGTGTGCGCATAAAATATCAGCTGTGCAGCTTTTGAAGGAAGGTTAAATTTTTGTGCGCCACATAACGACACTCGGAGTTATCTACTTTAAAATTTGACTACACGTCAGAATACAGTATATACACCACATTGATTGCACTAGAAAATATTGTAGAACTTGTGAAAACCGTAAATACACAACAACTTTTAAATTTTAAGACGTCTGTGTTGTTTTCTATCAGAATCAGAACTGAAATTTTTGTGCGCTCTGTTGTAAAGTATGTGCGCTCGCTTGGCGAGGTGTGTGCGCGCGCACACGCGCACAGCTTAGAGGGAACAGTGGTGCCAAAGGACTGGAGAGAGGCTCATGTGGTGCCTTTACACAAAAGCGGAAGTAAGGATGTGGTTGAAAACTACAGGCCGGTTAGTTTAACTTCGGTGGTGAGTAAATTATTGGAAACTCTGCTGAAAGAGAAAATAGTGAGGTTTCTGGAGTCCAGTGGATTACAGGATCCGAGGCAGCATGGATTCACCAGAGGCAGGTCTTGTCAGACAAATCTGAGTGATTTCTTTCTTTCTTTATTTATATTCTCTTATATACCGCGCTATTCTGCATCAGTGTGGTTTACATTGAACAAACTGAAATTACATTGAACAGGGCATTATAACTTGGAGATAACTATTTTACAGGGAACATGGGCTATGGAGGGTTAAGTGGCTTGCCCAAGACCACAAGGAGCACCTGTGGGACTAGAAACCCCAGTCCTTCCGGCCCAAGGTTGCTGTCCTCTAGTGGGATTTGAACCCCTGACCTTCTGGCCTGAAGTACCTTGCCCCAACCACTAGGCCACTCCTCCACTCTTTGACTGGGTGACCAGGGAGTTGGACCGAGGAAGAGCTCTAGATGTGGTGTATTTAGATTTCAGTAAAGCCTTTGATACTGTTCCTCACAGGCGACTTATAAAAAAACTGAGCACCCTAGGGATAGACCCTAAAGTTACTACTCGGGTTAGAAATTGGTTGGGTGGGAGGTGACAAAGAGTACAGGTAAATGGAGCTCACTTGGAGGAGAAGGATGTTACCAGTTGTGTGCCCCAGGGATCTGTCCTTGGTCCGATTCTTTTTAACATCTTTGTTAGTGCTATAACGGAAGGGCTGTCGGGTAAGGTTTGCCTCTTTGCGGATGATACCAAAATCTGCAATAGAGTAGACACCCAGGAAGGTGTAGATAACATGAGGAGGGATCTAGCTAAGCTTGAAGAATGGTCTAGAATTTGGCAGCTGGGATTTTAATGTTAAAAATGTAAGGTCATGCATTTGGGCTGCAGCAATCCAAGGGAGCAATACAGTATAGGAGGTGAAGTACTTTTGTCCACTAAAGAAGAGCAGGACCGAGGCGTGGTTGTGTCTGATGATCTTAAAGTAGCTAAACAGGTAGAAAATGCGACGGCAAAAGCTAGAAGGATGCTTGGGTGCATACGGAGAGGAATGGCTAGCAGAAAAAAGGAGGTGGTAATGCCTCTGTATAAGTCTTTGGTGCGACCTCACTTGGAGTATAGTGTGCAATTCTGGAGACGCACCTTCAAAAGGATGTGAACAGGATGGAGTCGGTGCAGAGGGTGGCTACTAAAATGATTAGTGGGCTTCATTATAAAGCATATGAGGACAGACTTAAGGATCTTAATATGTACACCTTAGAGGAAAGGCGGAATAGAGGTGATATGATTGAGATGTTTAAATACCTCCGTGGCATAAATGTTCAGGGAGAGCCTCTTTCAATTGAAAGCAAGTTCTGCTACAAGGGGACATGGGATGAGGGTGAAGGGAGATAGATTCAGGAGTGATATGCGGAAATATTTCTTTACGGAAAGAGTAGTGGATCCGTGGAATAGTCTCCCAGTGGAGGTGGTAGAGATGAGGACAGTAACTGAATTCAAAAAAGCATGGGACCAACACAGAGGATCTCTAAAGGTAAAAAGTGGACTGTTGTAGTTGTTGATATGGAAGGACAGACTAGATAGGCCATGTGGTCTTTTTCTGTCATCATGTTTCTATGTTTCTATGTCTATTACAGTGGTCTATTATAAATCCTGGTGTCAGGGTAACTGCATCATTTGGGGTTTCACATCCCTGCCCTAACCCCAGGAGTAGCTGGTCCTCATTACAGCGGTCTATTAGAGATCCTGGTGTCAGGGTAACTGCATCAGTTGGGGTTTCACAGCTCTGCCCTAACTCCAAGAGTCCCTGGTCCTCATTACAGAGGTCTATTATAAATCCTGTTGTCAGGGTAACTGCATCAGTTGGGGTTTCACAGCTCTGTCCTAACTCCAGGAGGCCCTGGACCTGATTACAGAGGTCTATTAGAGATCCTGGTGTCAGGGTAACTGCATCAGTTGGGGATTCACATCTCTGCCCTAACTCCAAGAGTCCCTGGTCCTCATTACAGAGGTCTATTATAAATCCTTTTGTCAGGGTAACTGCATCAGTTGGGGTTTCACAGCTCTGTCCTAACTCCAGGAGGCACTGGACCTGATTACAGAGGTCTATTATAAATCCTGTTGTCAGGGTAACTGCATCAGTTGGGGTTTCACAGCTCTGCCCTAATTCCAGGAGTCCCTGGTCCTCATTACAGAGGTCTATTAGAGATCCTGGTGTCAGGGTAACTGCATCAGTTTCATTCTCACAGCTCTGCCCTAAGTCCAGGAGGCCCTGGACCTGATTACAGAGGTCTGTTATATATCCTGGTGTCAGGGTAACTGCATCAGTTGGGGTTTCACAGCTCTGCCCTAACCCCAGGAGGCCCTGGACCTGATTACAGAGGTCTGTTATATATCCTGGTGTCAGGGTAACTGCATCAGTTGGGGTTTCATAGCTCTGCCCTAACTCCAGGAGTGCCTGGTCCTCATTACTGTGGTCCATTAGAGATCCTGGTGTCAGGGTAACTGCATCTGTTTCATTCTCACAGCTCTGCCCTAACCCCAGGAGTCCCTAGTCCTCATTACAGAGGTCTATTAGAGATCCTGGTGTCAGGGTAACTGCATCAGTTGGGGTTTCACAACTCTGCCCTAACTCCAGGAGGCCCTGGTCTTCATTACAGTGGTCTATTATAAATCCTGGTGTCAGGGTAACTGCATAAGTTGGGGTTTCACAGCCCTGCCCTAACCCCAGGAGTCCCTGGTCCTCATTACAGAGGTCTATTAGAGATCCTGGTGTCAGGGTAACTGCATCAGTTGGGGTTTCACAGCTCTGCCCTAACTCCAAGAGAACCTTTTCCTCATTACAGAGGTCTGTTATATATCCTGGTGTCAGGTTAACTGCATCAGTTGGGGTTTCACAGCTCTGCTCTAACCCCAGGAGTCCCTGGTCCTCATTACAGAGGTCTATTAGAGATCCTGGTGTCAGGGTAACTGCATCTGTTTCATATCACAGCTCTGCCCTAACTCCAGGAGGCCCTGGACCTGATTACAGAGGTCTATTAGAGATCCTGGTGTCAGGATAACTGCATCAGTTGGGGTTTCACAGCTCTGCCCTAACTCCAGGAGGCCCTGGTCTTCATTACAGTGGTCCATTAGAGAGCCTGAAGTCAGGGTAACTGCAACTCACGTCCCTTTTTCCATAGGTCTTCCACGTGGGTGGAAATGCAATGGGTGGGAACATTAAGGGCCAGATATTTCTGTGCTTGTGGGAGGGGTGGCTGATGTCTCTGGCGCCTGCACAGTGTGGTGACTCCCCTCCATCTCCTTACCCTCTAGAGCCTGTAAGCTCTGCTAGTGGCCCCCACTGGAGCGTTGACATCCGGTGGTGTGTCCTCTGCCTCGGCCAGCACATTGTTTCCTGTTGTGCGTTCGTCATTGCTGGCAGTGTCCCTGTAGATTGCGGACTCTGGCCCCTCACCATCCTGAGGCCCTGCCACATCTTCCTCCTCATGTGCCTTCATGGTCCTGTAGTCACCTGAGGTTTGGAAAAGGGTACACAGCACAGATGAGTTTGTGCAGTGCATCTATGTACACCTATGTAGTACATCCCCGCCATAATCAATGTGTTGTGCGCCTGTGCCTGCTGTTGGTATGCCTACAATAGGGACAGCACAGGTGCCTACAGTGTGCTGTGCCTGGTAGGGGGTGGGGGTTAGCAGCCTCATTCCCTGGTGTAGCTGTACCACATGGGATGCAGTATGTGGGGGATGGTGTTTTGTGTGCCGTGCCCTCTATCTGCAGTATCAGGTATTGCTGAGGCCTGACCTTGGATGTGGCCTCAGCAATACATGTGGCTGTGGCACATGCGGGAGCCCTGAGTGGGATTGTGTGCCATCATTGTGTGTGTGACCGATGTGCTTGCATTGCTCTGAGTGGGATGCACGTTAGGTGTTGCAGGATGTGTCCGTGTCAGCCAGATGTGTGTGTGGGCCTTCCGCTTTGCAAGACAGTGTGCGGTGTGGCTGGACAGCTATCCAATACTCCATGGGTGTGGTGGGGTGTCTGGGGGGATGGGTGGAGCACTGCTGTGTATGGGGTTGCACCGTGTGTGGGGGTATGGGAATGTGTGTGTGGCACTGTGGGATGTATATAAGGGATGATCCCAGGTGTTGTGGGGGTTGTGCTATGTGCATTTCGTAGGGTGTGGCAATGTGCCTTCCAATGTCTGGTGAGGGTGGGTGCGGTATCCCCACTGTATGTGGGCCCCGACAGAGTGTTAAGTGTGTGACATGTGTGTGATTTTTTTAATGGTGTTTGTTTGCGTCTATGTCATCATCCCCGTGTGTTAGTTCTTTCCCTGTCAGAGGTCTATGATATGTCCCTGGATAGGTAGGTGCATACTGACGTTAAATGTGTTTTGTTGGTGTGGGTAGGTACCCCCAGGCCAATGTTTTCTGGGCTAGTTGTATGTCCCTCTTGTATGTCTCCCCCTGTCACAATATGCTTGGTGACTGGCTGCAGAGGTATGATGACTGGCTGTGACCTATATGCCAGGTACTATTTTAACAAGTAAACCTCAGGGTGACAGAGAACGCAGACTGGTACTGCTGAACACACCCCAAAAGGTGTAGGCACAAAACAATAACTCAATGTAAGCCCTCATAAGCCATATGTGATGAAGGAATGCAAGACCAATCTGGGTAGGGCAACTCCAGTAGTAGAGGAGTCTGACCTCAATTAGTCCCCCAACCACATATCCTTAGGCGGAGGAGTACTTTGAAGGACAGACAGGCCCTGTACTCGCATGAACTCTGCATACATCAGTGGCCAAACTCACCTATATGTACAGCCCAGAGGGTCTAGCAGAACAGCCAAACTTCACAGCACTAGAGAGCAACAATGTAGAAATGGTACAAGGAGGTTATCTGAATACTGTCAAATGATATCCCAATATGGCTCTTTACTGTTACATTGCTGCTCAGGTATGCTGTGATGCTCTTTGATTACAGTGGGATATCATTAGCCACTCCTCAGATATGTCCTTTACATCTCTGTTACATTGCTGATCTGTAGTGCTGTGAATTATTGCTATGCAGCTTAACCCTCTGGGCTTTGCATGTATGTTTTCTGGACCATTGATGTATGCAGTGTTCAATTAGATATGGGCCTTGTTCACTACGCCCCCTGCCTCTCCACTGTTTTGTGGTCCTCAACTACGTTCAGGACTGTGTCTATCATGCACACAAGCCCAGGTACCTGTCACACACACACACCCTGTACCTACCCTGCCATGTGCTGCTGTGTCATCACCCCACAGTTAACTGTGTTAAGGCACGCATGCTCTCAGGACATGGTTCCCCACCAATCCCCTACATGTGCCACATGTGCTTGTGCGTGCCCTGTACGTGTGCTGCAGATCTATTTCTACTACTCCTACTCCTACTACTAAGCATTTATAGGGCGCTACCAAGTGCACAAAGCACTGTAAAAGTGAAAACACAAAAAGACAATCCCTGCTCAACGGAGCTTATAATCTAAATGGACAATGCACTAACAGGTGTGGAAGGAGGTTTGGAACAGGAGCAAAGAGACAAGAGCAGGGGAGACAGGTCAAAGGAAGGAGGTAGGAACAAGTGTGAGAGGAAGACAAAAAGGTGAGATTAAAAAAGGGAGAAATGGAGAACAGCACACTCTTGAGCCAAAGGCAGAGGCAAACATATGAGCTTTGAACGGCAGGAGGGCCATAGAAGATGCCTGACGCATAGACAAAGGACGTTTATTCCAAGCCTAAGGAGCAGCAAGGTGTAAGGTGCGTACCCATCTGCCTGTGGATGGGCGGGTCCAGCGCTTCTGGCAGTCCACGCAGGTAGATGGGCCCAAGACAGTCTGCGAGCTCCTGCTCCAGGGGTATGAGAGTTGGGGCAAAGGGGGCACCCCCACTGGTGCCCATGGCATGTTGCCTCTCCGCCACCATGTGTGCATGGACACCATGCTTAATGTTATTAAATATCTTTCTTAGGTTGTCCAGGTCCTGGGTTGGTCGCCCTGCCTGGGCTACGGCCTCCTGTACCTCCTCCCACACACATGTACGTGTTGCCACAGTGGTGCTGTTGCTGAACCGGCCATAGAGCACCTCATACCGCTCCAACACACTGGCCAGCAGGATGTGGTTTTCTTGCTGACTGAATCTCACAGCTCTCCTCCGTTCCTCAGCTGGGACCAGTATACACCTTCATTTGGCACTGGGTGGCCCCTGTGTGGGTTGCGACACACCCAATGGGCCTGCAGCCACCACCACCACAGGCCCAACACTCCCTGCCGGCTCTGGGTCCTGCTGAACAGGTGCCCCCTCTTCCCCTCCTGCCATGTCCTGTCGCTCGATCTCCCTGCCCTCTGTGCCCTCTCACTCCCTGTCACACATCCCTGCTCCTTGGCTCCTCTGCTAGACCTCACACCTGCTCCTCGCCCCACCTCCTCTCCCTGCTGCCTGCTCCTCAAATCAGCTCCTGTCTCTGTCGCCTGTTCCTTGCCTCCCCTCCTCTCTCTCTCGCCTGCTTTGCCACACACCTCTCCACAACAAACCTGCCTCTGACACTCTCCACCACCACTCACCAATCCAGCCACTCTGCACGACACTCCTGCTTCTGACACTCTTCACCAACAACAACCAACACCGCACGCCTTCTCTCCCTCGTCTACACAAACTCCTCAACGTGTACCAGGTGTGCATGTATATTTATAGGTTTTTTTTACATTGCGCGCATTGCGCATGCACAGTGGCACAAGCGCATCGGCTGTGCGTGTTGCGCATGTGCTGCAGAAGGTGTGTGCGCGGAACACCATGTTACGCATGCGCTGTGCATGAGTGTGAGGCATGGCGCATGCGCGTAACCTTAGGCAGCACATGCACATCTCACGCTCATGCACAGCGCATGTGTAACATGGTGTCCTGCGCATGCACCTTCTGTGGCACATATGCAATGTGTGCGGCCGCCGCGCTCGTATGACTGCACATGCGCAACGCGCACAATGTAAAAAAAACTATAAATACACATGCACACCTGGTACACATTGAGGGGTTTGTGTAGGCGAGGGAGAGAAGGTGTGCACTGTTGGTTGTTGGTGAAGCAAGGAGAGTGTCAGAGGCAGGTGTGTCGTGGGGAGTGGCTGGGTTAGTGAGAGGTGGTGGGGTTGTGTGGCTGGGTTGGTGTGTGTTGGGGGAGTTGTGTGGCTAGGTTGGTGAGGTGATTGTCTGAGTTTGAGTGAGTTGGAGGAGTTGAGGGGGGTGGAGTTTATGGCGGGCTTTGTGGTTGCTGCATGTGCAGTGGGAGGTGATCAGGGGCTGCGGTTGCTTGACGGGGGAGATGGTGTCCATGGGGCTGAGGCACAGGGCATGGGTGTAGTCCCGCTACAACACAGACCTGCAGCTGTGGGGGCAGGCCCGGCAGAGGCTGTGCCAGCACGGCGCAGGAGGCGTGCAGAGTTACAGGCTCGCCAACCTTGCCTCTACAGGCCCAGGGCCCAGCTCCAGGGCATGTGTGAAGACCAGGTCATCTCCCTCTACTGCCTGATAATGGGGGCTATTAGGGAGCTCTATGAGGATCTAAGACCTGACCTCGAGCCCCTGACTGGTCAGTCACATGCCAAACCGGGTTTGGTCAAGCTCCTTGGTGCCCTACATTTCTTTGCCTCTGGCTGTTTCTAGTCATCTGTGGCTGCAGTGGGTGGCATGAGCCACCCCACCTTCTCACGCTGTCTCCACCAGGTACTGTGTGCCATGATCAGCCGGGTGGGGAATTACATTGCCATTCCCAACAGTAGGCAAAAGTGGGGGACCCTGAACCAGGCCTTTGAGGCGTTTGCCGGGATACCACACGTGATGGGAGCTATTGATTGCACAAATGTTGCCCTGGTCCTGCCCAGAGACAGGGAGGTAGTGTTCCGCAACCACAAACACTACTATTCCCTGAATGTTCAGGTTGTATGTGATGCAAATATGCATATTCTGAATGTGGTCCCTAGGTTTGCAGGGTCCACCCATGACTCCTATATCCTGCATCACTCGGCACTATTCAGACAATTTGAGGCAGGCCAGTATGAGGACTGTATACTGCTGGGTGTGTATTTCTCATCTCTGACATGCACATGGTGATCCTCTGACTAACCCTATGTGCACATGTCTGTCTTTGAGGTGTAACCCTAGTTGTGTGTGTGTCTCATCTGTCTGTGTGTGATCTAGCGTCCATTCTACCATCAACACACAGCTCTTGATACGGTGCTGCGTGTTGATGGTAGAATGGACGCTAACATTTGTGTCGTGGTTACAGATTATGTTGATTGCAATCCTTATACCTACCCCTTGTTTTGTGTATCATAACTTCACATGCTGATGCATAGCTGTGGTGTCCCATCATGTGATGTCATATGTTTCTGTCCAGATATTTTGTGCATTTGGTTTGCATGTACATACTTGTGTCCATTTGGGTAGACATCAGCTCCTGCTTTAACATTCCACATTTCTTTCTGGAGGTGATTCAGGATATGGGTGTTGCCCCTGGTTGCTGACCCCTGTGCGTCAACAACGGACACGTGCAGAGAGAAGTTACAATGAGGCCCATGCCTCCAACCGCTCCATCATAGAGCGCACCTTTGGCGTTTTAAAGAGTCGCTTCAGGTGTCTGGATAGGACAGGCGGGGCCTTACAATACAAACTACAGACTGTGGCAGAGATCATTATAGCCTGTTGCATCTTGCACAACAATGCTCTCAGGCACCATATCCCTGTCCAAATTAATGTGGATCTGGAGGATGATCCTACGTGCCCTCCTGTATGTGGCCGTGGTGACACACGTGAGGGCACAGCAGTCAGGCGGCAGGTGATTGAGGAGGTGTTCTCATGTAAGTACTGCACATGTTGCCACATACATTTGTTTAGATATGTGTGTACTACTACTACTAGTGAACATTTATATCCCAATAGCAATAAGATGCAACACTGCACTGACATATAAAAGACACTGCCTGGCCATCCCAGCTTACAATCTAGTGCTTACTGAAACGCAGATGATGTGAGCAGGGCACAACAGTGGGTAATGGTGGATTATGTGTGTCAGGTGTAGTAGGCTTGTGGGAAGTGTTAAGCTGTCACACGTGATTTGTGGCTGATTGGGATAGGGGCTGCTGTACAGCCACAGGTAGTTAGTTTGGGGCTTTGGGTGCAGCAAGGTGAAAGGCGTGTAGTATGTGGTCAACAGTAGGAGGGCGGCCCATAGATAGGACTAGTTGCCTAGACATGTGTGTTTCACATTTTTTGATATGAGCTGTTGATTGGTTGGTATACTCTTATGGGCAGGGACTGTGTGTTAGTTGTTTCTGTATAGCGCTACATGTGACATGTAGCAATATATACATGCTCAGTTGTAGTTGGATTACTGGTAGTTGTGATCAGTAAGGGAAGTTACTAGAACACCACAGTGTGCATGCATGTATAGGTCAGCAGGAGAGCCTTGACATGGATGCGGAGACGGATAAGGAACCTGTGAAGTGTCCTGATAGTGGGGGTATTATAGACATTATGTGTGTGGCTGTAGAATGGCCATGCAGTGCAGTGTTGCATATTTTCATGCAGACAGAGATGATTCAAAGCCAGATCAGCAAGGTGTAGGTTACAGTAGGCAAGCCGGGAGCTGATTAAGGGGGTGGATTTGGGTTTTAGTTGTGTGTTCAGGGAGGACTGGGGAAATATAGCTGATGACATCTAGACAGAAACCACAAGCCTCATCTACAAGCTGGGTATGTGTGTAGAGCTGGAGAGTGCAGTCCAAGACAACACCTACATTACTGACCCTGGAGAAAGGAAGGTATGACCACACACACAAAGACGCTCTGATGGGAGGGGAGGGTTTAGGTGCACATATAGGATATCCATGCTTTGCCATTATTAATTTCACACAGTGGGATGACATGCAGCCATCAATGTCAGGTGGCAGGAAGACATCGGGGTGTGGTTTGGCAGACATAACTCAGGCGTGGAGAGATATATTTGCAAATCATCAGCACACAGCTGGTAATGTAGGTCAAGGGATGAGATAGACACACCAAGGAAATGTATATCGACAGAGTATAAGGAAGAGGCCCCTGGATATTTCCCTGTGGTACAGGAACTGACAGCAGGGTAGCAGAGGACATTGAGATACCAGAACACACACTGAAGGGGCAGTGGGCGCGATATGGGGGACACAGGATAGTACTGCGGCCTTAGAGCCGAGCAGGGACACGGTAGCAAGGAGACGGTTCTGTTCAACAGTTTTTACGTCAGCAGAGAGGTGAGGAAGGGGATGGACAGAGTACGGGCCCTTGTAGTTTGCCACACACACTTCAGTGATAACTTTAGCATGAAGTGAATCTGTACAGTGTGATGGGGAACAGTCAGTTTGTAAAGGATCTTGGGGGGTCTGCGAGCTGAGGACATGAAGGTGCAGTGTGTGTTGCACAGCTCCAACATGACATATGTATGTTTCTCTTGTGTTCCTCAATCCAAAGGACATACTTGGTGACCCTCCTGGTGCTGTGGTGCATTGGCAGGTGACTGTACGTCATCCAACATGCAGTAGTTTGTGGTAGGTGAACCTACAGCTACTTTGTCTGTGATGACAGTCAGGGGGATCACATGTCTGCAGTGATCTGTCATATTGTACATATGTTGTTGTTCACCTCTTTGCTCTGCACAACCATACCCCATATGTTGCTGTTGGCACACATATCCACATGTGTTCCTGGCCAGTTCGTCTTCTCCAACACTGTCTCTGGAACACGTCCAACAGAGCTGCGAGTGTGTGCAGGTCCTAAGTGTTTGGGTGGTGGGCTGCACATACACCCTTCTCTGACATTGTAGCATCAGCCAACAGCAGTGTATCATTGCATTTGACAATCCTTTATCTCCAGTAATCTCCAGTTGTGCACATACAGGCCATATGCTACTGCTGGCACGCTCACCTTAGCATACTGTGTGGGTGTGTGTTTTTGGGTTGGCTGGCATTTTGCATTATCATGTAGTGTGAGGGGTCTGTACACCTGGGGAGCGGTGGTGACTGTGCTATCTCTACCTTACTGCTGTTTACCTTGTGAATATTGTGGACATGTGTTGTGTGTTGTGAGCTGACCTATCTCTTGTGTGCTGACAGACCATTGCGCGACAGCATTTTTGTATCACAGATTTCGCCATAATGTGGAGATGCATCAACAGTGGCTGGACATGGGGACATGGTGATTCTACATATTTCAAAGACATCTTCTCCCTTCACTGTGACGTGTTGTGGCCTTTGAGAGCCTCAGGGGATCCCAAACAGACACTTGATGCAAACACACGGTAGGTTGCACCTTTGGTCTTTTGGGAGTGACATTAGCCTTTTAATGATTTACCATTTGTTTCATGGACATTTCATGTTGGGTCACGAACGCTGATGCACATGGGGTGGAGCTGTGAAACGCCTGTGTAACATGGGCATGGACATGACCATATCCATGTGACACCCTCGTCTGCGGTTCCAATTCCAAATGTCCACAACATGCACTGTGTTCTGTGTTGTGATCATGTTATGTTTGCCTCTGTGACGTTTCATTACGTACATATTGATGTTTGACTCTGCAATTTGGGCTGATGTTGCAAGCAGCATACCAATACATTGTTTATCCTCTTCTGACACAGGGCAGAGGACACACAAAGCACATCTACTACAGTGCATTCGGCATCACCATCACCCACCTGTTGGAGGACACAACAACACCATGGAACTATCCATGGGAAATGGTGCCATAGGATGTTTGACCTCTGCAAGTGGGACACATGCCTAGGATGGACAGTATTATTGTTGGACTGCTACTTTGGATATGACAGGCCAGTCCAACACACCGTTGCTGCCGTGCTCTGGCTGGGTGTCGTGTTCATCGCAGGAGACACATCCTTCTGACATTGTGTTGTTGTGTTTTGCCCATGTGTGTGACATGGAATGCAGGATACGCACATCTTTTTGGTTCAACATGAGCATACAGCCATGCGTGTGGCACAGGGGGAATAATGGAGAGGTCCTCTTGTCCATGTACGCCTACCCTCCACTTGGACATGACACAGTATTTGCCACCACACCACTTTACTGCACACCAACATCTTGGATTGATGTTTGCACTCACCAAGGGTGTCACAGTGCATGTGTGGCATCACTGTTTCATGTTTCAATGTACCTGGTGCATGTGCATGTGACTGACTATGTTGGTGCAACACAGCATGTGTCAATATGGCTTCTGTGTGGGTTACTGTGACATGTTTGACCTTTCTTTCCATCTCTATATACAGGTTATTGTGTTTGTTTACTGTACAGATGTTACGCTCTGCATTGATTTACAAACCTAGCATTGCATGTCTGCACAGTCCTATTTATCCCCTGAGGTTCCGGCACTCACATTGCCCCGTTATATTTGGTGTGTGGCAGTGTGGCTGTCCATTTCCTTCCTTCATTTGTGCATTTCATGTACCGTGATATATGTGTACAGACACTGTATCCACACCAACCAGTGCAGGGGGACCTTCTGCATAGTGTTATCTCTGCATGTTTCTGTGGTTTGTTTCATTTGAATTCTCTGTGTTCATGTGCCTCTGCTACCTGTTAGCATATCCTCATTTTGCATTTGACCATTGTTTTGGGTTAAATTGTTGCTGTTTTGATTCCTATATCAGGCATTATGTGACAGCTGTAACATATATTTCGATATCTGTGTTTACACTTTCTTACTCTTAACAACATATGCTGTTTCATTTTTGTGCCTCCTGTGTTGGCAGACAGATATATTGTTATCAACAGATCATGACTGATTGGCGGTGCATGTTGGGCCCTCATCATGCACCGCCTACTGTCTACATGCACACATATGTAACTGATGCATTTGGGGTGTACAGCAGCATGTGGGGGGTGGGGGGCTAATGCATACTCCACACCATGCACCTAATGCACATTATCCTCCTGCCCATCATCTGTAGACGGGCCAGTGACTTTTCTGTAACATGTGGGTTGCTGCCCTGTTATCCAATCACCTTGATATTATGATAGGCGGTATCTACACTATCTCTGATGATTAACCAAAATAAATATATGTGTTGGACGTACATTTGTCTGTGCTGCTGCTTGACCACACTGACACATGTATTTAGTGATTTCATGGTCATGTACATGGCCCACCTGTGCTCACATCCTTGTACGGTGCCAGCTGTCTATCTGCCAGCCATCTGCCACATCACTGGGTGTTACGGGTTCCCATATACACATTCCCTTTGAGGTAACATCTTTGCATTGTGCTTGCTGTGGTTGTTTGGGATAGTGGTTCCGGACATGTGTTGTAATACAGGTTTGATTCCCACATGGGGTTTTCTTATTTTTTTTTGTGTTGTGCTAACCTGACCATGAGCTACCTGCAGGTTCATCACCTATCCACACACCCTTCCATCTCTTCACTGTACACCAAAGTGTGCCCTCTGTGCTGCCTGACCATCACATATTAGCTGTTACATATGTCTCTTTCTTTGTAGCATTCACATAGACAGTCCGCTTGGGGGATTGACATTGCTGTGGTTCAGCTGGTCTGTGCCACACCTGTTTTCAGGTTCAATTCTCACATTGCCTGGTGCATCCCAGGATGCACTGTGCAGGGCAAGGCACCATCATTTTTCAAGATGGCAGGAAAAGAGCAGGAGCACATGGGCAGCTTTTACACTAGGGTTTGGGGCTGCTGGGCCACCAGAGATTATTTTTACTGCAGCAGGTGGGGGGTCGGCACCACTGGGCTATCAAGGATTATTTGAACCTGAGCATATGCGGGGTTCAGGGCCACTGAGCCACCAGGGATTCTTTGTACTTCCACGAGTGGGGGGTTCAGGGTCGCTGGGCCACCAGGTTTATTTTTAGTTGGAAGAGGTGGGGGCTGTGGGGATGCAGGACCACCAGGGATTTGCTGGTGTCCCCGCCAACATTTTGATGGCATTGGGGGCTTTTCCCGATGCCTGGATCATCTTTGACATTTCCCCTCAGATGATTCAGAGAAAAGCACAAGATGCCATTTGTTGGGGGCACACTCTAGATGTTTAAGCCACCTCAAAATCAGGCGCAGATATATTTGCGCTAAGGCTGGTTATGTAATCCTCAAAGTGTTTTTCTGCATCTGGCGCAGGCAATATTTGCAGCTCATTTGCCTCTAATTTAAAAACATGTAAATAATCTTGGCGTTAATTGTGCGCTAGCTTTTCCTTTGCTGTTTACATGCACGTCCATCTCTTTTCTGCATTTGGCAGTAGCAGTAAGTGTGCTTAAAAGTGGCTTTATCTCTGCTTAAAGGCGACGCTAGTTTTCTGCATCAGCCCGTTCATGTGGTTTGCCAGTCAGGACTGCCCCAGCTCCACCCATGGACCACCCTGAAACTAAACTGCGGTCTGTGGGGTTTAGGTGGTTAGCAAGTCCTACTAACCTGCTGAACTCTTTTGAATACTGACCCCTGAGTATCCTCGGTATGGGTCCTAAAGTGACTGACTAGGTTAGAATCTGGTTGAGTGGGGAGTGGGGAGTGGGGGGTGGGGGGGGTGTGACAAGAGGCAGTTGTAAATGGAGTTCACTCTGAGGATTGGGGCATTATCAGTGGTGTACCAAAGTAATGGGTCATTGATCTGTTTGTTTTTCTACATTTTTGTAAACAATACCGTGGAAGGGCTGTTGGGAAAAGTTTCCCTCTTTGTGAATAACGCCAAAATCTGCTACAAGGCAGACACCCTGGAAGGTATGAATAACATGAAGCTTGAGGAACGGTCTAGAGTATGGTAGCTAAGATGTAATGCTAAAAAATATAGGATCATGTATTTGGGCTGCAAAAACCCGAAGGGGGTAGTACTATGGTAGATATAGGGGGTGAAGTGCTGGTTTGATGAATGCAGTGGCTGATGGGAAGGAGGCCAGCATTTGAAATGCATGAAATGAGTATGAAAGCAGGATTTAAGCCAGAGAAATACTGCAGAGTAGGCACAGAAGCAAAGGAAATGAGCTGTGGGGTTGAGCCACAGTTGGGGTTTGGCACATCTCATAGGTTGGGAGGGGGGAGGGGAAATATGAGAATATTCAGAGTCAGGGAGAGTATATGGGATTTCTCAGCATTTTCCAACTAAGAGCCAGCAGTCATGTTGAGATGGAAGAGGAATAAGACTCTCCAGGTACTTTGTTGGTGGCCAGGTAATGCTGCAGCATGAAGGGATTGAACTGTATTGATAAACGTCTTTTAGATGCAGAGAAGTGAACTGTTTATTCTGCTATAAAATAACCGCCTACTACTCTCAGCTTGTAAGTAAAAGAAAAAAAAGTCTTTAGGAATATCACACACTTGCATTGTATTTTATTTGGAGAAACCAGGATTTCAAGTATATTACTCAGAGGACCAATTTCTACAAATGGGTTAGTTTTGCACATACCATGACAGCAGGGCCGTCCCATCCATTGAGCAAGAATGTTTTTTGCACAGGGCCCCGCATTTCAGGGGGCCCTGCGCAAAGAACATTCTGATTTTTTAAAAATTCAATTTAAAAACAAAAAGCTGGATGCTGCCGCTGCCACCGCAGCAGAATGGAGTGTCCCGCGGTGCCCCCTCTGCAAGGGTTTTCAGATTCGCGAAGGGAGAGTGACTCCCTCGCGTCTCTGTTAAGCCCGCAGGGGCTAATGGGAAATTTCCCATCAGCCCCTCGCGTCTAAAGGGGCAGACGGGAAATTTCCCATTAGCCCCTGCGGGCTTAACAGAGATGCGAGGGAGACACTCTCCCTTCGCGAATCTGAAAGCCCTTGCAGAGGGGCTCAGCGGGAAGAGGGGGCAGAGGGGGCCCCGCGGGACACTCCATTCTGCCGCTGCTGTGGCGGCAGCAGCAGCAGCCAGCTTTTTTTTTTTTTTTTAAATTTCCCTGAGCCGATGTGGGGGGGGGGGGGTTAGGACTGGTAATGGCCTGGGCTATGGAGGGGGTTAGGACGTGAATTGAGGTGTGCTGGGGGTTTATGGGGGTTAGGACAGGAAATGGGCTGATGGGGAGGGGTTAGGACTTGAGGTGGGCTGTTGGGGGGGTTAGGACTGGTAATGGGCTATGAGGGGGTTAGGATTGGTAATGGGCTATGGGGGGTTAGGACTGATAATGGGCTATGAGGGGGCTAGGACAGGAAATGGGCTGATGGGGATGGGTTAGGACTTGAGGTGGGCTGATGGGGTTAGGACTGGTAATGAGCTGTGGGCTGTTGGGGAGGGTTAGGAGTGGTAATGGGCTATGGGGGGATTAAGACTGGTAATGGGCTGTGGGCTGATGGGGGCTGTCTGGAAATGGGGTGATGGGGGGATTAGGACTGGTAATGGGCTATGGGGGGGTAGGATAGGTAATGGGCTATGGGGGGTTAGGACTGATCATGGGCTATGCGGGGGCTAGGACAGGAAATGGGCTCATGGGGAGGGGTTAGGACTTGAGGTGGGCTGATGGGGTTAGGACTGGTAATGGGCTGTGGGCTGATGGGGGGGGGTTAGGACTGGCAGTGGGCTATGGGGGGCTGACTGGAAATGGGCTGATGGGGTTAGGACTGGAAGTGGGCTGATGGGGGGTTAGGACTGGAAGTGGGTTGATGGGGGGCTAGGACTGGTAATGGGTTGGGGGGTTGCTAGGACTGGAAATGGGCTGAGTGGAAGGGGAGGCTTGAACGGCAAATAGCTGATGGAGACGGGGACTTGGAATGGAAATGGGCTGAGTGGAAGGGGGGGCTTGAACTGCAAATAGCTGATGGGGAGGGGCTTGGAATGGAAATGGGCTGTGAGGGAAGGGAGCTAGGACTGGAAATGGGCTGATGGAGCAGCTAGGATAAGGCTGGAAATGGGCTGTTGGGGGGAGCTAAGATTGGAAATGGGCTGTGGTGGGGGCTTGGATTGAAATGGACTCATGGAGGGGCGAGCACGGGAAGTAGGCTCATGGGGGGCTTGGACTGGAATTGGGCTGAGTGGAGGGGAGCTAGGATTTGACATGGGCTGATGATGGGGCTAGGAAATGACTAGAAATGGGCTGATGTGGGGCTAGGATTGGAAATGAGCTGATGAAGGGACTCGGACTGGAAATGGATGGGGGAGCTAGGACTGGAAATGGGCTGATGCAGGGACTAGAAGGGAATGGATGCTGGGTGAGGCTGGAACTAGAAGGGAGCTGATGTTGGGGAAGGATTAGAATGGGATGGGGCTGGGAGAGTAAAATGAAGAGAGGAAAAATATTTTGTGTGGGAGGGATGAAAAATCTACAATTGGCCTGGTATTGGGAGAGTAAGTGGGGATTGAGGATGGAGGGGTAAAATTTGAGTGGATGAAATAGGAAATGAGGAAAGAGCAAAAGGAGAAAGATTAGTATGTTAAAGCAGATGTAGAGAGAGAGAATGGAAAAAAAACTAGAAGAGAGAAGAAAGGACAAATGGACAGCAGACGATGGAGAGAGAAGAAAACATGAAGAAACCAGAAGAAAGTGGCTGGAGCAATTGCAACTGAAAAAAAATGCACAAAAGGTAGAAAGATATCTCTTTATTTTGAATTTATTAACTGGAATATGAAAGCTCTGGGAAATGTGCATCATTAACGTCTGCGCTTTGTTTGGTACAGAAGGAAATTAATTTATAGTTTTATTTCTACAGTGTTGTTGTACATTCCAAGTTTGGCTTTTGGGGTTCCCAGTTTAATTATTGCCTTCCTGTTTCTAAATTGTGATTCCTTGTTTGGTGATGGTCTATGTTTTGCATGTGTAACTGAGCTGAGGTATTCTGTTTATGTAATTCCTATTTGACATTGCCACTTGTTCTTTTTCCCCAGTATTCTCTGAAATGTATTGGTTTAATATTTGCAGTGTTGCCTTTTGATAGGTAGGGTATGGTGCTTTGTGAGTCCTGGTAATGCTGTCAGGATACAGCGGGTTTGCTATGGGTTCTAAATGGGCAGCGTTTGTAGTAGTTCCTAATGTGCCTGGCAGTTGGCACTGGATTATAGTAATGTAGAAATCTTTTAGTCTGTCTTTATCCATACACTCATTAAGAGACATGTTTACTAAAAGTTAGTGTATGGTAACATTATGCAAATATTTATGCAAATAAGGCCACTTATGCAAATGAGGCCCCGCACCGAGTCTCCACACATGGCCCCGCACCCCCCTTGGGCCGCCCCTGCATGACAGCAATGAACCTCACTCCTAAGTCAGGGTATATGGAGTATGATCTCAGTCTTTCAGATTTACTGGTAACAGTCAGCGTAGTACTTGCATCATGCCAAAGACCACTTCCTTCTGGAGTTCATAGGTGCACTTGGAAATTTCTCTTAATCAAGTCTGGCACCCATGATGGGAAATATCTCTGTATCTTTCTATCACATTGACTTGGTCTCTGACTGCATTTCTTGCATTTCTTCCTCTGAACATGATTTAAAGAATAATTACTTAGAAATGACACCTTGATTCTGGTGTTTATCTCCTTTACCACTATGCCCAGTTTCCTTGTATCCAGCTTTTTTATCTGTCAGAATGGGATTATCTCTGGTGATTCTCTTAGTCATGATCCCAGTGCTTTTATGGTACAGCAACGTTGTAGTGTTTACAGTTTCCAATGGATGAGACATGCCACTTTATTGTGCGTTTCTGCATAGAAATCTGCCATCAGAACTTTGCAGCCAAAACCAAGATAACTGTTTCTAGCTCTTTCTTACAGAATCTGCATATGTTTGGTTTTGCCAGATTTTCTATGCTAACTGTAAACTAATCCACTGTCCTGGACTGTAACTGTCAATCTCTCATACTTAATTTTCTTTTTTTTGAAATTTTTTTATTTTCATACCAAACATGTTACAAAACCCCAGCATCAAACAACATTCAGTAACACTTTATATAACTGCCCCTTCACCCTTTCACCCTTTCACCCTCCTTCTGTCCCCTAAAAACTTATATTCCTCTTTGGTCTGTCTGTTCACCATCTCCATCCTCAGCAGGGGTGCTCCTGCGCATCCTCCAATTTTTGTACGCTTCCCAAGAAAGATGAAAAATGTGTCCCCTTTTCACCCTGCTTAGCCATGGTTTCAGACATATCATAAATCCAATCTAGGCAGCTAGTTACTTCTGAAATCATAGGCATCAGCTTCTCTTGCCAATGTTCTAGCCATTGCCATTCGGGCGGCAATAAGACACATACGAGTTGGCATAAAGGCTTCTCGTTTAACTCCTCTCATTGTTTTATTCAATGGGCAGGCCCCCGGATCTATTTCCCATCTTCCTCCACCCCATTTTCTCAATACAACCTCTCATCTCCTGCCAGAACCTCTCCACTCTTGGGCAACCCCACCACATGTGGAAGAAGTCCTCCTCCTGTCCACATTCTCGCCAACACAGCTTCCCCTTAGATAACCCCATCTTATATATCTTAGAGAGATCCAAATACATTCTATATAGGACCTTATACACATGTTCCACCAATGGGCAGGCTACTTTCCTGGTATTATCATATATTGCAACCATTGTTGCCTCCCTTCTCAAGTCCCAAATCACCTTCCCATTTCAGACAGAACAGAGGTTTCTCACTCACTGCATTGAACAAAATTTTATATACAGCACAAACCAGTACCCTAGTACTCTCTCAAGTGCAAAAAAAGGATCTCAAAATCCTGACGCTGTCCTAGATGGACCCCCTGAGTCTGGCTGGACTGCACATGGTGACACACCTGGGAGTAATAGAACCCCCTGCCCATCCCGCAACTGAAACTGTCTCCTCACCTCCACCCAGTCTTTTGGCCGCTCCACCTCATCCATCAGGAGCTCTACCCTATCTAGCTTCTGCTGCTGCCAATATTTATAAACTCCATAAAGTATACCCAGCTGGAAGTTATCATTATAACACAAAAGTATATTCCAGTATATCATTTTTCCCCACATATAGTCACCTGTAATCTATCCCAAATCTGCAATGTGCATTGTTCAAACAGGGATATACTTTCCACACCTGTCAAGCGTCCCCCTAGCCACAAGAGTTTCCCTAATGGTATGGGGCCCCCTAGTTCCTGCTCTATCAGCACCCATTGCCTACCCCATTCCCCTCTCTCCTAGTCAAACACGCCAAGTTCATCTTGTTCCCTGAAAGCCTGCTGTATTTGGAGATCTCCTTCATAAGATTAGGCAACGAAGTCAAAGGAGAAGTTAGTGTATAAATTACATCATCAGCAAAAAGTCCTATTTTGTACTCTCTTCTCCACACCTACACTTCCCTATCTCCATTGGCGCTCACCCTTTCCATCAATGGCTCTATCACTAGAGCAAACAATAAGGGACTGGGGTACGTTGGCCCTGTCAAAACTCCCTAGAATACATCCCATTAACTCATACCCATACTGTAGGGTCCGCATATAATGCTTTAATCCACCCCACAAAGTTAGGCCCAAATCCCACCTGTTCGAGCACTTTGATCATAAAGCCCCATTCCACATGATCAAATGCTTTTTCAGTGTCTTCGGCCACCAAAATCATATCTTCCTTACCACAATGTACCTTCCAAATCAGCTTCACCAATTTACGCACATTATCTCTGGCTTTACGCCCTGCTTGATCATGCCGGACCTCTTTAGTAATCAACACTTGTAATCTATTGGCCAATACCTTGGCTAGAATCTTGGCATCCAGATTAATTAATGAGATAGGCCTGTAAGATCCACAAACAATGGGGTCCTTCCCTGGCTTAGATAGAACAGTTATCTCCACAGCATACATGGATATAGGCACTCTCCCCCTCTTTAATACCCCATTAAAGACCCCAACCAAGTACTCTACCAGTAACTCCTGATATTTCCAGTAGAAGACTGCGGTATATCCATCTAGCCCTGGTGCCTTCCCTCTTTTCATGCTTCAAAGGACTCTACCCGCTTCTTCCTCATAATCTCCCCCTCCAATGTCATTACATCCTCCGATGGGAGCTCCCTCAGTGTGCAGTCCTGAAGATATACCATAATTTCCTCTGTACTAGCACTCTGCTCACTGTGATAAAGTGTCAAGTAAAATTGGCAAAAGGCCTCCTGCTTCTCCCTCTCCGTATACCTCAGATCCCCAGAAGCATCCCTTACCTTAATGACCTGTTGTTGTTTCACATGTGCCTTTAACTTATTTGCCAACAATCTACCCACTCTATTACCCTATTCAAAAAACGTTTGCCTGACCTTAAGTAATTTGAAAGCAATGTCCCTATTCAGCAAAACCCTCAGTTTCTTATATACGTCCTGCAGCTGGGACTCCACCTCCCCCCTTCCTCCTTTTGCGTGCTTCCCCTTTAAGTCCCATAGTTCTTCCTGTAAGGCCCATTCCTCCTTATGTTGTTCCTTCTTATGAAAGTAGCTATCAAAATCAAAACTCCCCTTATCGTGGCATTCATCCCATCCCACTGGATGTTGTCCCCTACCTCCCCTCCCCCATTATGTTGATAGTATTCAATAAGAGCCTGATCCACTGAGCTGCCACCTCGTCCTCTAGAAGTGAGTTATTCAGCCTCCAGAATTTTAATCCTGTTTTCCTTCCTCTCCAAACCAACCCCAACCTGATAGGGGCATGGTCTGACCATGTAATATCTCCATTATCAGCCCATACTATATTGGTGGCCCATGTGCAATCCAGCCAGAACATATCAATCCTGCTATAATCTGATGAGGTTGTGAGTAGTATGTATTAGCCCTTCAGTGCCCTTCTCTAGCCATCCAACTATCTACCAAATGCAGTGTGTCCACCAGTCATCCAAGAGCACACCCATGCCCCCCCCCCCCCCAACACTGACCCCTAGAATTGTCTAACCAGGGTTCCCTTGTCAAGTTAAAATCTCTTCCCAATATAATCGGGGCCTCTGAAAAGTTCAACAAGTGTTCCAGCACCGCCTTATAAAAGGTTCTCTGTACCACATTTGGGGCATAGAGATTAGCGAGAACCACTTCCATCTCATCTAGTAACAAATCTAGGAACAAAAATCTGCCCTCTACATCCCGCTTTTCCTGACAGATCTCCACACAGTTGTCTGCAGAAATCAAGATTCCCACCTCTGCAGTCTTTGGGGTGCCCTTCTGGGCAGTGAGAAAAACATGTGGATACTGGTTATTCTTGCGGAGATATGCCTACCCCTTTTTCAAATAAGTCTCTTGTATAAATGATGCATCTACTTTCCCACAATTAGCCTCCCCATTAGGAGGCTGCGTTTCCACCAAGAACCTAACCCCTTAAGATTAATTAAGAGAAACTGACAAACTTTAACTTGTCCTCCTCGTCCCTCCCCTCCCACCCCTTATTGCCTCCATCTGCCCTCCCCCCCCATCACCCATAACCCATCCCTCCCCTCTCCTCCCTCCCACCCATCCCCCTCACTCCTATGGCCCCCTTCTGCCGCCTCCTTCTCACTGGAGTAGTGACAACCTACCCGTCTGTGCCTAGTCTCATCTTCCCACTCCACCTTTACCCCAACATATCATTATCTCCTGTTATTTATATTGACACATCCATTCATACCCACCCTAGTTCCATATAGCTTTCAAACACTTAACATCATTAGACCCTCAACACACAAAAACCTTACCCTCCCTCCTCCTACTTCAGAACTCCAATCAACTTTATTACTACTAACAGGCAATGTTCATTCAGTCTTGACTGCAGCTGGCACCACTTGCCATGATGTTGTTCTGCAAATACTCAGACCAACTTTGCTGTCTTTCAAGAGACTTTCGTGGATTTAGCTGCCTGCTGTTTCTTCTTCTTTGCTGCCGAGGCCACCTTCTGTCATGTTCGGCAATTGGGCTAGACTTCTCCCTCTCTTCCTCCAGCAGCTGTATTCCCTCCACTATTAATACCCACAATTCAAGCACAGCTTCTCCAGGAACAAGCAGGAAGTCAGTCCTCACATATGGGTGACATTGGCGCTGATGGAGCCCGCATGATAATCTCTCCTTAGCTTTAAAAGAAAGCCTTTGGGAGATACACCACGCTTGTGTGGTCCTTGCCTGCCTAAGGTTGCCATCTTGCCTCAATCTTCTTTTTTCCATGGAGCCCATCAGACATGTGTCTGTTCCCCTCAGAAAAGGTTGACAGTTTTCATCTTAAAATTTGCTTTTCTCCAGTCATGTATCAGTCCCTTCTCGCCCACGAGTCCATTTGCCTCAGCATTATGCTTTCTTGGGTGCTTTACTTATTTCTGAATTTTGTTTGTCCTTTTTCCTGGCCAAGCCAAATGAATTTGACCTCGTGGGGAATGTATTCCCTGCCATGGCTTTGTCAGTGGCTTCAAGCTGTGCGATTGCTGCGCACATAACATGTGCGCACGGACCCGCACTACTGTTGCCTTTGATGCTTTGTGCCGGATCATGATCCCTTGGTCTGCAGTCTCTATAAGCAGCAGTGTGAGTCTATCTTCCACAAAGTTGACTTGGCCCCGGAGTCATACACAAGATTTCACTCCAAGTCCACCTTCAGGACCTTGGATCCTCACGGAGAGTGAGTGGCCTCAGAGCCCCGAGGCCATAGAGCCTCCAGCTGGAGCTCCACTGCTGAGGGCTGTCAGAAGAGCTGGAAACCCTCGAAAAACACATCGGGAGATGAGTCAGGGGCAATGGGGAAATCCCACGGGCCCAGGACCTGTAGCCCTTGACGCGAGGCCGAGGGTGACAGTTGGGAGAGGCCTAAGTTGCCCTGATGGAGCAGTCGACATTGAAGGATTGGCCCCGGACTCCTGAGGCCATCTTCGTCAAGGACTCCCCCTCGATGGAGCTAGCGCCAAGTCCGAAGTCCTTGGTGCCTGCTCCAAAGGCTGTGGAGCCATCTGGTCTTGAGGTGAGGATGGGAGCCCTGGAGCGCAGTTTGTCTGCCTTCTTGGCCCAGCAGCGGGCTCTGATGGCCATTTCCTCAGGGTCATCACTCCCAACCACAGAGCCCTCACATCGAGGGACTCCCTGGAGATTGAGCTGATCCTTGAGCACCATTGGCCTTGAGAGATCCTTGGTGTCGGTCACGATCCCGGTCCCATTCCTCAGGGCTGCGATCTTCCCCGTTCAGTGCCCTCGGTTCTGAGTGATGAGCAGCCAGCACGCTTGAGCCATTGGGGCCGAGGCATGACCCCTAAAGGGAACCCTAGATTCCTCCTTCACTTCAGAATCGGATTGGGAGATTGAGAACAATGAGTCCCCAGACACCTGCTGCCACCGGGATGTACCCTTGGACCTGTCTCCCCTGGAGACACAGAGTTGGTCCCCTCCCTAAGACATGGCCTTCCTCGACTTCATGAGGGATATGCCGAAGGCTCTCGCCTTCACCATAGAATCGGAGGAGGACCCTCATATGGAGGACCTCAAGATCCTCCAGTACGAGGCTCTGCTGAAGGAGGCACTCACGGTGCCTGTTCCCCCATGCCAGAATGGCTGTCCCTCCGCATGTGGGAAACACCATCCTTGGTGCCCATCATAAGCAGATGGCTGGACTTGATGTACCGAGTCCGCCAGAGCCCTGGCTTTGAAAAAGCCCAACTGCCTCATAACTCCATGGTTGTGGTGTTGGTCATGCCTAGGCTTAAGAGCCAGAAGACGCACTCCTTGATGCCCCTGAGTAGGGAGGCCCCTGCCATAGATGCTGTACGTAGGAAGTGCTTCCAGGGCTCGATGCTTGTCAGTCAGATCCAGGCCCACTAACTGTACATAGGACCTGGCAAAGGAGCTTGCCGGATTCTGGGCTGGGCTCTCGGAGGAACCCCTCCAGTAGTTCTGGACCTTGTCCTCCGCAGTCAGAGAGTGCTCCAAGTTTATTACTTGGGTAGCGTGGGCCTGGCTACAGTCATTCGACCTGGAGCAGTGGATTCAGGACAAGCTGGTCAATGTCCTTTGCCAGGAAGAGAACCTCTTTGGCAAACCCATGACGGACAAGGCTGCTGAGCTGGAGTCCGAGTACCTGACAAGGACCAGGCTCTTAAAGAAACCACTGACCCTTCCCAAAGGAAGGCTTTGGGCAGGAAGTCCTCATTCCCAAAGAAGAGGAAAGCTTATGGAATGACCCCCAGTACCTGGCCTTCCCAGCTCCCCAACAGGGCCAACAGGCCAAGGGACAGGGGGCATGGCCCACGTAAGCCTAAGGCCCTCAAGCCCTAGAAAGCACAACTGGCACAACCTGGAGTTTTTTTTTTGACACCCTGGGCATAGTCACTCTTCCCCCAGGAGGCACAGCTCTGCAGCACATGGGGATCATCTGGTACAATACACCCACAGGTGGTCGGCCATCAGCACTGACATGTGGGCCCTCCAGTTGGTCAGGGAGGGTTACCTTCTCCATGTCCTACAGACGCCCCCACCATTCTTCCCAGGAGAGCCCCACAGGACTCCCCTTCACTGGGCCCTGCTCCAGCAGGAACTCGCAGGTCTTCTAATAAGCAAGGCAGTGGAACCCATCCCTGTCTACCTCAGGGGAAGGGGGTTCTACTCCCACTATTTCCTGGTCCTCAAAAGGATAGAGGATTTCATCCCATTCTAGACCTGTGGGACCTCAACAAGTTTTAGGTGAGGGGCTGTCCCTTGAAACATTGCTGCCATACCTCCAGCAGGAAGACTGACTGTGCTCCTTGTACATACAGGATGCGTACACGCACATCCTTATCCACCCCCTCACAAGCAGTACCTTAGCTTCGTGGTGGGTGGAGGCCATTACCAGTATAGAATGCTCCCCTTTGTGCTGGCTGCCACCCCACGGGTATTTACCAAATGCCTGGCGGTCATCACAACCCACCTCAGGCTCCAGGGGGTCTTCGTCTTTCACTATTTGGATGACTAGTTGGTAAAGGACAGCATTGCCGCCGAAGTACAACATGTGATGGGCCTCACAATCCTTGTCCTAGAGCACTTGGGGTTTGTAGTCAACTACCCAAAGTCTCATCTCCAGTCAACTCAAAACTTGGAGTTCATAGGGGTGCAGCTGGACATGGTCCAGGCCGGGCTTTTCTTCCAAGGGACAGGGCCTTCTTCCAAGGGACAGGGCCTCCGCCTCCAGGCATTTGCAGAGGGCACCCAGTGCCACCGCTCAGCATCTGCCTGACACATGCTCCACCTACTGGGACACATGGTGTCCATGGTGCACATCACCCCAGATGCCCGCTTGCAGATGCGGGCGGCCTAATGGGCACTCCACTTCAGTGATCACTGGCCACGGGGCATCTGTGGGACAAGGTGACTGTTACCTGTCCCCTGGCCAACTCCCTTAGCTAGTGGCAACACCTCCCACACCTGCTGGTAACGATGCCTTTCCAAACCCCCCCATACCTCAGCGGATCCTCACAATGGATGTCTCAAAATTAGAGTGGGGAGCCCACTGTGGCAACCTCAGAACTTAGGGCATTTGGTCACCAGCGGAGAGCCTCCAGCAAATCAACCACCTGGAACTCTAGGCTGTTGCCTTAGCCCACCAGGCTTTTCGCAAACCACCTGTAGGATCGACCGGTACTAGTCCACACCGACAATCAGGTGGTGATGTTCTACATAAACAAGCAAGGGGTCAGGGGGTCATCCCTCCTTTGCCAGGAAGCAGTAGGCATCTGCACGTATGCCAGCTATAACAGGATGCTCCTGCAGGCAGTATACCTCCCAGGCCAGGACTGCCCTGGAGGATCGGCTCAGCCGGGTCCTCCAGCCACACGAGTGGAGGCTGGACACCAGAGTTGCCCACCGGTTTTCTGGCACTGGGGGCTCCCACAAATGGATCTCTTTGCCAGCCCAGTCAATTCCCAGCTGCCCCGTTTCTGTTCTCGGCAGCTGCAGCCTTCCAGGGTGGCGGTGGATGCCTTCCTGATCTCATGGGTGGAGGGCCTCCTTTATGCCTTCCCACCCACACCCCTAATCACCAAGACCCTCTTCAAGGTCCAACATGACAGAGTCACCGTGATCATGATAGCTCTACGGTGGGCCAGGCAGCCATGGTTTCCCCTGCTTCTCCACCTGTCCATGGTAGCCCCAGATCCCCTAGGGTGCAACCAAGGCCTACTGACACAGGAAGAGGTCTCTCTCCTGAACCCCACCTGGGGTCCTTGACGCTCACAGTCTGGCTGCTGAGCGGGTAGCCTTGGCTCCTTTCAGCTTCTCTACAGAGGTGGAGGAGGTGCTCCTGGTCTCCCTAAGACCTCCACCCGCCAGGCGTACACTTTCCAGTGGCGGAGGTTCTCCTTCTGGTGTGCAGAGAGGCAGATCAACCCCTTCTTCTGCTCCATCCAGCTGGTGCTGCAGTATCTGTGTCATCTTCCATCAGGGACTCCAGTGCTGCTATCCAATCATTCCTAGCACAATCTCCCACCGGGTGCTGCCATTTTTTTACTGGTCTTTGCTCTCCCTGTGTCCCAACTGGAAGGTGAACTCCCGGAAGTACGTGGCCTTGTGCCATGTTACCATCCTCTTCTGCCCTTTGCATTTCTCAACATTCATCTGCACATATGTGCTTCGGGGGTTCTTTTCGGGGTATAGGGCTAGTACCTGTGGCCTTTTCTGAACCAAAGCCTGAACTAAAGCCTGAACCATGCAATATGGCTTCCTGTTACATGATGGAACTCTTTTCTGCTCAAGCATCAAACCTGCAGATCAAGCAATTCTGTCAAGTTATGAGCTATACAGCATGGCCATTGTTTCTAGCTATGACTCCATGCAAGAGAACTTGCACTGGAGGCCTGTTCTCATCCATAGACTGCTCTACTGTTGCAACAATTTATGAACCTGCATACCAGCATCTTTTCTCACCATGGACCTTTCATTGGAGAAGGACGATCTGACAACTGTTACCTGATTCGCTGAAGATGATACACAGTATCTGAGACTAGCCAATCCTTGTGCTATGAAGAGAAATTCAGAACAAAGAATTATACCATGGGCACAGGAGTGTGCAGACCACTGTTAGACTCTGAGACCTTTAGAGACACTTTTCGGTAACAACTTTGCTCCCTGACCCCTGGGAGCTTGCTCAGCATTCTGCCTGGCTTCAACTGGAAAATCAGACAGTGTGCAAGGACAAGGACTAACCTCGGGAAGGAGTGAATCTCTCCCACAGACCTAAAGATGGATCCCTTTACAGCAACAGGATAAAATAAAAATAAACTTAACTAACTAATTTCTCAACATAAAGGGGTATCCTACACGTAGCGGTGTGTTCATCCCTAAAACAAAGAAATGGGGAGGGTTCACCCCTAAAACAAAGACATGGGGAGGGGTGGCCTGCATGGAGCGGCAGGTGCACCTACTCTTGCCATCTTACTGGGCAGACTAGATGGACCATACTGGTCTTTATCTGCTGTCATTTACTATGTTACTATGAAGCTCTGTGCTATCACCCGGCTCACCCAGACTGCCTGTAGCCTATCTGGACTACTGCCATCCTTTGGACTTTGTGCCATTCCGGACACGACTTCTTGGAGGACCCAGTCACAATTGTCTTTCTGGCAAAAGAGAAGGTACTGGTCTGAATTCTCCCGGTGGTGGGCGTAGACAGACAACTAATTTTCTGTACGTCTGAGTGCAGAGCGAATCAATGACATTGATTACTAAAACGGTGATTTATGATTTTAGTAATTGCAATCATAGGGCTATGTAACTTGCTACCTCAAAAAACTAATTTATTCTATATCTGAATTATTTGTCTATCAGCAATAAAGTCTAATTTATATATAAACACAGGGTTGGTTCTTTTATCGCATGTGATTCATTTGCTAGATAGACCTATAGAATCTTGGGAAAAGTGGGAAGTGGCAATTTACCCTGGACCTATTCAGTATTTATATATATATAAATATGAATATGAATATATATATATATTCATATTCATTTGCTACTACTACTACTACTAACCCCCACAGGGGCAGTAAAGCCTTATTTTTTGGGCTAGAAGATGGAGCTCGCAGCTCAGTCATCCACCAACGGGGATAATGTCGCTTCCTCCCCTCATCTTTCATTTTCACACCTCTCCTTAATGATTCATGTGTCTGGATTTGATCAAAAATAGTTCCTGGAGTAACGCTTTGGGGTATGTTTACTAAACTGTCTTAACGTGCGCCCGGCGATAGTGTGCAGGCTGCCATAAAAGGAGTGGGCGTGTCAGTCTTAAAGTAGCAAAACGGGACTATCGCACGATAACGTCTGCTGCGCACATTATCGGGCGAGACGCCGCTAAGCAAGTTAACGCACGGTAATCTTAAGTAGGCGCGCAGACATTCAAGCACAGAAACAGGTGTAGCACAATGGTTGATACACTGACTGATGGTACAGGGTCATGAGTTCAATCCCTCAGTGTGCCTAATCCATAAGGCTGGCTGAGGCAGTAGCTTTTATGTGTAAGTATTGATTTTTGAGGCATTTTATTTGTAGTTTAATTAGTGCTGCCAGCAAACACACCCTCACGTGCTGTAACCTAATGTGCCACATAAGGCACCCTATAAGGCACTCCATAGGACACATTATAAAGTGCACTGTCCACCAAGGCACCCTATAATGTCCCCTATAGGGCACCCTATAAGGCGCTTTAGAGGACACCTGATAAGGCGCCCTATAAAGCGCCTTATAAGGTGCCTTATGGGGTGCCTTATTTTTACAGTACACTGAGGGTGTTTTTGCTGGCAGCACTAATGTACATTAAAAATAGACAATGCCTCAGACAGCCTTATCAAATAACCCCACCATGGGTTTGAACCCATGACCTCTGGCCCCACAGGCAGTGAAGTAACCAGTGGGCTACAGCTACCAACAAACCTATGGCTGGCTGCAGAAGGACTGCACGTCACCACACAAACTGTCTGCTGTGGTTACCAGGATAGGGTTAACCCACCCGTACCCATGATGCACTGCACATGCAAATCAGCAGTCTACAGATGGGCACAAGATGGGGTATGCACCCCCACAGCACCTCGGCCTGGTAGGGGGAACTGACTGTGCGTGTTACTGGCACAGAGTAGCTACAGACCGTCACATTGTGCGGGTACTGTGCTCACCCTGAGGGTGAGGTGGGGCGCCCAGCACCAGGTCCACAGCACCTTTCACTGCTGAAATATGCCATGCTGCAGGTCCCCATCAGTGCTACTGTGTGTGATAGGTAGTTCCTGCAGACACACTTAGGATACATCTGTGTCCTTCTGTATTTCTCAGTCATGTCTAGCCCTTATGGGCTCTGATGCACCCAGAATAGTGCATATCCTGTGTTGGTGTCATGGTTACATAATGTAGGTGGTGGTGGTGGTGGTTGGACCCATAGGTGGAATATGTACTACCACACAACCCACCCTCTGGGGCTCAGGGTGGGAAACAGGATCGCCCACCAACAGATCCACATTCTACCTCCCTACAATGGTGGCAGTAGAGGGGATATGATCTCAGATGGCGCAACCCCGCATTTAGTGAAAAATCACCATAGGGTTTTGGCAGACGCTCACATCACCGGTCAAAAGCCTCCCACACATTCACCAATTATAATTACAATTAACCAAATAGTTCCTTATATAGCCACTACCTTACTTTTGGGAAATACAATTAAACATCTTTAAACCACCAACTTACACCATCCACACTAACATTCACACTCAATCATTCCAATCACAAATAAAGCGTCTGAGATTATAATTAAAACAGCGCATCAAGCGGGGCTGAACGCAGCCAGAGCAGCCAGGATAGCACCTGTAAATAAATAACAAAAGGTGAAGTATCTAACACAGCAACACCAACATAGTGCTTTCAAAACTTATCTTCAAAGAAGTCTTGCAACCAGCTGGGTTCTCAGCCCTCGAAGTTGATTTACAATACAGCAGATCAGCCCGACTTCCAACGCGGGGGATATTAATGTTATCGGTAAGCACTGCTACATTTCGTTACCAAAACAGACCAAGCCCTACAAAAGCTTTCGTTTCACCATCAAACGGCTTCATCAGGGGCTATGTCGTACAGATGTCGTACATTGCTGACGGAAATGGTTTCTTTTCCCTTTAAATCAGCTCTAACGCTCTAATGGTTTCACTGGCGTTAGTTTTGAGCCTCGGATTTCACAGCGTTAGTGTGCGGGGAGCCTCTCCCCTCCCACTCTCCACCCATTGACCCCTTCTCTCCGCCCCTGGGGAGCCTTCCTCCGCCCTCCGGGAGCCTTTCTCCGCCTTCAGCGCTCGTTTGCGCCGCTGTGCGCGTTATCGCGTGCTAAGGTACCTTATCGCCCAGTAAGGCGCCTTCATCGGGCGATAAGGTACCTTATCGTGTGATAACATCGCAGAGCGCATGTTAAGATGGTTTAGTAAACATACCCCTTTGTGTTTTCCACTGTATTTGTATTTGTCACTAGTTTTTCTTCTTTGCTGATCTAATCAAGTGGTCTGCTGATCTAATCAAGTGGTCTGATCTTTATCAAGTGTGAAATAAAGATAATTCTATGAAGATTTTTCTCTTGTTTGCAAATTCTGTTTCTTCCTTTCCTATGTTTACTGGTGAATTCTCAACCATCCCTTCTACTCATTGGAATGCTTGCCCAGGTTTAATGATAGAGACACATTCTGGACCTTTACTTTCATATTTCAGCACTTTTTGTGTATGGATCTAATGATGCTATTAAATAGGCCTGGAGGCCTACAATAGTAGCTTTTTATATGTAATCAATTTCTATGAAACCTATTCCTCCTTTGGCTTCAGGGATGTATAGGTCTCAATATACTGGTTCTTATAAATTGCCTCATGGGTATGGAGAAATTCTCTAATTCATACATCCAATTTTTCAAGATCTTTAAGAGGCCAATCTACAATCCCAAACTGACAGCTAATTAATAGCTTGTATCATATTCTGTGATGTTAAAGCACTTTGCAATAATGATTTTAATCTCCTGAAATATTCTTTACTGATTTTTTCTCTTAGTAAATTTTGTCACTCCTTTCTTTACTGTTAGGTATTTATATATTCCTTTTCATTCAAATTCCTTGGTGTCATAATCCTCAGTAATGGGGGAGATGCTTACAGTTTTGCTCAATTTTCCACTAAAGAAACTTGCCTTAGCACATTTGTCATCTGTGAAGCTTTTGATTACACAGAGTTTTTCAGTAATAGTTGGTCACTAGAAATGTAGAGCTTCAAATAATCGTCAAACAGCAAGTATGATGTTACCTCTGGGTTGTTACCTTCTTTAGGATTAGGCTAAATTTGTATCCCAAAATGTTGATGAGAGTACTCAGTGGATTAAGTGCCATACAAAATAGAAGTGGTGACAGGGAGTCTCCCTGAAATCAATCACTGGAACTTGATGCTAGTAATGACAAACTGACAACCTTCATTCATCAAAAGGAGTGTAATTTGCTACACTTTGAAAGGAGAAGTGCTTTTCCTATTATAAGTTATTGTGGTGTTAAGAACATAACAACATAAGATATGCCATACTGGGTCAGATCAAGGTCCATCAGGCCCAGTATAGTGTTTCCAACAGTGGCCAATCTAGGTCATAAGTACCTAGCAGTTTCCCCAAAAGAAACAGGTTCCACAAAGCTTGAATTGGGTCAAGCAGTGATATCCTGGGTCCCCAAACCTTTTTTAAACCCAGCTACACTAACAGCTTTTACTACATCCTCCGGTAACAAATTTCAGAGTGAAAAAATGTTTTCTATTATTAGTCTTAAATAGTTTACCCTGTAGCTTCATTGCATATCCCCCTAGTCTTTCTATATTTTGATGATGTAAACAATCGATCTACATTTACCCATTCCACTCCATTCATTAATTTATAGACCTCTATCATATCTCCCCTCAGCCATCTCTTTTCCAGGTTAAAAATTCCTAACCTTTATAGCCTCTCTTCATAGGGGTGTCCATCATTTTGGTGGCTCTTCTCTGTACCTTTTCTAATAATGCTATATCCTTTTTAAGATACAGCGACCAGAACTGCACACAATATTCAAGGTGCGGTCACACCATGGAACAAAACAGAGTCATTATAATATCCTTTGTTTTATTTTCCATTCCTTTCCTTATGATACCTAGCATTCTATTTGCTTTCTTGGCCGCTGCTGCACACTGTTCGGAGGGTTTTAACATGTTATCCACGATGACGCCTAAATATTTTTCCTGGGTGGTGGGAACCTTGCATCATGTAACCATAGTTTGGGTTGTTCTTTCCTAGGTGCATAACTTTGCACTTGTCCACATTAAATTTCATCTGCCATTTGGATGCCCAATCTTCCAATTTAATATCAAGATCCTCTTGCAATTTTCCACAATCCTCATGGGTTTTAACAACTTTAAATAGTTTTGTGTCATCTGCAAATTTGATAACCTCACTCGTTATCCCCTTTTCCAGGTCATTTATGAATATGTTAAAAAGCAGCAGACCCCGCATAGATCCCTGTGATACTCCTCTATTCACCTTTCTCCAATGGGAAAATTGCCATTTAGCCCTACCCTCTGCTTTATATATTTTAACCAGTTCCTGATCCACTATAGTACACTGCCTCCTATCCCATGACTCTTTAGTTCTGCCAAAAGTCTCTGATGAGGGACCTTGTCAAAGGCTTTCTGAAAGTTCAGATACACTACAGGGTGGCTCAAAAAAGTGAGAACATCTCATAAATTAAAAGCTTAAATAGTTTACTTATTTACCTTTTCTTAGCTATATAACGTCTTTTTTTCAACAATTTCCGGTCGCCATCTTTGTTTTTTTAATTTGTCAATCGTTTACATCTGTCTTTTTGAATTTTTAAATAACTTATATACTACAAGTTGTTCTCACTTTTTTTGGGCCACCCTGTATATCAACTGACTCACCTTTGTCTACCTGTTTATTCACACCTTCAAAAAAATATAACAGATTAGTAAGATGAGATCTTCCTTGTCTAAAGCCATGTTGGCTGTTTCCCATTAAGCCAAGACTATCTACATGTTCAGTAATTTTGTTCTTTATGATGGTTTCTACCATTTTTCCCGGTACTGATATCAGGCTCACCGGTCTGTAGTTTCCTGGATCACCCCTGGAACCCTTTTTAAAAATTAGCGTTACATTGGACATCCTCCAATCTTCAGGTATTACAGATGATTTTAATGATAGTTCACAGATTATTAATAACAGGTCTGCAATCTCATATTCAGTTCTTTCAACACCCTTGGATGTATACCATCCGGTCCAGGTGATTTGCTACACTTCAGTTTATCAAATAGTTGTAATACATCTTCCTGTTGTATCGATATTTCCTTCAATTCTTCCACAGTATCACCTTTAAATACCACTTCAGTCATGGGTAACATCCCTACATCTTCCTCAGACCGAAGCAAAGAATTCATTCAGTCTCTCCGCTATGGTCTTGTCCTCTCTTAGTGCCCCTTTTACCCCTCTATCATCTAATGGTCCAACTGACTCTCACAGGTTTTTTGCTACCAACGAATATACTTGAAAAAGTCTTTATTATGTGTTTTTGCTTCCACAGTAAGCTTTTCTCAAATTCTCTCTTTGCCTGCCTTATCAATGCCTTGCATTTAACTAGCCAGTGCTTGTGCTATTTCCAGTTTTCATCATTTGGCTCTTTTTTATATTTCCTGAAAGATGCTTTTTTGGCACCAACAGCCTCTCTGACCTCACTTTTAAACCATGCTGGCAGTTTTTTGGACTTCCTTCCACTTTTCTTAAGCATGGAATACAGCTGGACTGGGCTTCCAGATAGTATTTTTAAACAACACCCAAGCTTGATGTAAGTCTTTAACCTTTGCAATTGCTCCTTTTAATTTTTTCTTAACTATTTTCCTCATTTTATCATAGTCTCCCTTTCAAAAGTTAAAAGGTAGTACTGTGGATTTCCTTCCCATCCCTCCTCCATTAATTATATCAAACGCGATCATGCTATGATCACTATTGCCAAGTGGCCCCAACACCCTTACCTCTTGCACCAAAACTGGTGTTCCACTAAGGACTAGGTCCAAAATGGCATCCCCTCTGGTCGGTTCATGAACCAGCTGCTTCAAGAAGCAGTCATTTATTTCATCTAGAAACTTTATCTCCCTAGCATGTCCTGCTGTGACACTGACCCAGTCAATACTGGGGTAATTGAAATCACTCATTATTATTACTGTGCTGTAACTTTTGTTAGCTTCCCTGATTTCTTTGAGCATTTCATCATCCATTTGTTCATTCCAGCCAGGCGGTCTATAGTATACCCCCACTGTCATCGCCTTCCCCTTTTGACATGGAATTTCAATCTATAGAAATTCTACAGCAAATTTTGCTTCCTGCAAAACTTATCCTTTGTGACTCAATGCCCTCTCTAACATAGAGCACAACCCCTCCACCAATTTGATCAGCTCTGTCATTACGATATAGTTTGTATCCAGGTATCATAGTGTCCCATTGGTTGTCCTCCTTCCACCATGTCTCTGAGATACCAATCATATCTAACCTCTCATTTAGTGCTATATATTCTAACTCTCACATCTTATTTTTTAGACTTCTAGCATTTGCATACAAGCATTTTAGAGACTGTATTCATATTAATCTGGCTTTTGGTAGGCAGGGGTAATTTGGATTCTTTAAGGTCTGTCTGCTCCGTACTCAAGGGCATTTGAGCTACTTTTATCTTTATTGGAACCTCTTTGCTGATATGCCCTAACTTCATTTTTTTGGTAGTATCCTTCAAGGATACATTGTTCCGAACCATGCGCTCTTGGGCGACTGTCGGGTCTCCCCTATTATCCAGTTTAAAAGCTGCTCTATCTCCTTTTTAAAGGTTAATGCCAGCAGCCTGGTTCCATCCCGGTTAAGGTGAAGCCCATCCCTTCAGAAGAGCCTGGCTGCTTGACCAATTGGTTTTTGCATTTGTCAGATCTTGATGGAGTGATGTTAACTGAGCCAAAAGTTAGTCACACCATCTGGGCCTGGGTTTTTCCAGTTTGGAGGTCTTTTTAATCTGCTTTACAACTCTTTTGTTGTTACTTCAGGCTATTCCATAAGTTTGATATTTGCCTATTCTAAATTTTCTTGCATGTAGGCAGGGCCGGGTCTAGAGTTGGTTGAAGGTGTTTGTGCCCTAGGTGAACCTCAAGCTTTACACCCTCCATGACTGTCAAAAGCTATTATTTAGCTTTGAATGCCCACTTTTGCTGCCCTCCAGAAGTTGCTGCCCTAGGTGACTGCCTAGTTTGCCTAATGATTAGGCCGGCCCTGTATGCAGGGTAACCATTCTGCTTCACGGCTATTTCTATTTCACCTTTGGTTCGTAATGTTTTTACCTTGCTAATGCTTGTTCCCAATTCCTTGTAGAACTGTTTTGGATTCTCTCTAAAAAGTTTATTTTGATATATCTCTTTTTTATTCTCTTCATGTCTTCACAATTTTTGCACTTCTGCTGCTACTATCAATTTATTGTTGGAGCATATGAATTCAAGGTCTTCTGTTAATGCAGTGTGGTTCAGTTTGATGTTTAGGATCTTCCTCAGTATCTTTGATGATCTTAATCCAAGGTTCAACAAATTCTTGGCACCAGTTTGCCATGGTGACTACAAATTGCACCCTGGAGCCCAGGATTTCAAAGCCCTGAGTTCAACTTGGCAATTCCTCCCTTCGTCATTATCGGCTCTTTACAAAGAGCACGAACCACGTGGTGGAGGAAGTACCTGCTGTTTCAAGTCTCGCGAGATTTGAAATGACGAGATTAGCAGGATCTTACTCTACCGCACTGCTCAACTTTTTTGTTGAGAGGCAATTGTGGAGGAGGGGGAGGCACTGCGTTTTAAAGCAGCAGTGCGAAAACCATAAGATCAGGGGTGATGCCAGCAGCAGGGGAGATAAGAGAGAGATAAATCCAGTGTGATGGCAGATGGTGGTGGTGGGGCAATGAGAGAGACCCGAGGTGATAGCTGATGGTGGGGGGAGGACAATGAGAGAGAGAGAGAGAGAAAGAGACCCGAGGTGATGGCTAATTTGGAGGGGGGCTAGTGAGAGAGAGAGAGAGCTGATATGATGGCTGATGAGGAGGCAATGAGAGACAGACACTGGCTGATTGGGGGATAGTGAGAGACACTTGCTGATGGCAGATTGGAGGCAATGAGAGAGAGACACTGACTGATGGCTGTTGGGGGGGGGCAATGAGAGACAGATTGACTGATGGCTGATTGGTGGGGAGGCAATGAGAGAGAGACACTGACTGATGGCTGTTGGGGGGGCAATGAGAGACAGAATGACTGATGGCTGATTGGTGGGGAGGCAATGAGAGAGAGAGACACTGGCCGATGGCTGATTGGTGAGGAGGCAATGAGAGAGAGACACTGGCCGATGGCTGTGGGAGATTATTTTCTTCACCTATTAGGATATCATGGTGATATGTGAAGCAAAACAGGAAGTTGCCTCAGGTTCTGACAGCATATTGATTGGGGTTGATGAGAGGGGGGGAAGATGTGACAATGTGTAATGGCTCGTTAAGGGCTGATTAAGCTTTTTTTCCCCATAGAAAATGTGAAAACATTAAATCAAGCCCTTAAAAAGGATCTGTGATACACCTTTTGTGGGGGTAGGGGGGCACTGTGACCAAGGTTTCGGCAGCTTGCTCCTAAATTTTTAGCCTGGCTCCCAGATTCCAAAGAAATTTGTCAAGGCCTGTCTTAATCCTTTTAGATAACTGTCTATTAGGGATACCTCGGCACACAGTGATTTTATTTTTTCTTCGATATGCTTTTTCCTTGGAGGAGTTATTCTTTTTCTCTTCCAGCGCTGAATTTTTGGTGGTAGAATTTTTTCAGTAATAATTTTGACTGTACAATATTGTATTTGATTTATTTCTGTGATATCAATAAATGGTCCCTTTATACAGGCTATGGTCTTTTTTAAATCTTATTTACCATACTCTTAACTTTAGGTGTTAAATTTAACTTGGGTTATCTTTCCCTCGCCTGGAACCCAGCATACTCCTCTTTTTCTACATAGACTAGGACCACAACCTTGAATTCCTGTTCCTACACTCCATCTATAAGTAAAAGATAAAAACAGGCCAATGTAGAAAGCCATGCACACAGTTTTCTAGCGTGAGAGTAACGAAGAAATTGTGTGCCTTTATGTAATGAGCAAATAGCATACAAATGAGTTAGGTGCAGAATGTCTACACTAAACCAGCAGGTACATGTGCACACGGATCTGTATTAGCAGAGCCTAGATACTGCGTACAAAAAGGCCCTTTTGCGCATGTGCTGGAATTCTATGTGGCACATATTTCTGAACAATATCAGTCTTTGAACAGCAATATTATTCTGAGCAATATTCCAAAAAGAATGATTGCTGTCATGTGCCATATACAATTCCATCATATGTGCGTACATTCGTTCTAGCTCAGTTCTCCTGCCTTTTTTTAAAGAACTGATTTCAGCAAAGCCCAGAAAATACAGTTGGGGGGGGGGGGGGGTTGTCAGCTCATGAAATAGAGATAAATTCCTCCTCGTTATTGAATACAGACCTCTGACATCTCCTTTGAGTATGTGTTAAGGTTCCAGCGTTAAGTTCAGTTTTCACTATTCTGAGCACTTTTATGCATCCAGGCGGAATAGCTAATTGCTTGATTATCATGCAATTTTAATGAATTTACACGGGTTATGCGCTAGCCTTGGGATTGGCTTCTGTGCAGTGATTATATTTGTGCTGATCCTTTTTCTGCATTGCTACACAATATCTATGCATAAAAAATATGCGCAGATGTCCCAATATGTATGCACAGATAGTGCACTAACATTTCTGCATCAGCTCCGAAGTCTTTAGGAACATCACACACTTTCATGCTATTTTATTTGTGAGAAACCAGGATTTGAAGTATATTGCTGCCCATAAGAGGACTTGAAGATTATTCTTCTCAGTGAACAAGAACTCCTGCACCTACCTCATGTTTGGAGATACACTTACATATTGGGATATGGAATGTACGAAGCATGAACCAAGGGAAATTGGAGGTGGTCAAGAATGAAATGGAAGAGGAAGGCCAGCAATGAGATGGATTGATACATTAACAGCAGCTATGGGTGCCACTCTACAATATCAACAATGAGCCGCCTGACTGAAGACTGAATACAGTTTAAGACAACTATCCAGAGGGTCGCCATGAGTCAACACCAACTTGGCAGCACTTAACAACAACAAAAATTTGAAGAACACTTTGAGAGCTATGTCAAACTAGAGAACCTTAGAAGCTCTGCCTTTGGCCTAATTCAGAGGCCCACCTCTAATCACATTTTGTCTAACTCCTCCTCCTTGGCAAAGATAGGAAAAAGGTGCTCATAGTGCCAGATGGAGAGAGGATGGATGCTGAGGATACAGTGAGAAGACATTTCACAGATGAATTTTAAAAAGGAGGGGAAACATAACAGAGAAATGCAGACAACAAGAAAAGGAGAACACCTGTAAAATCCAGTGACAGAGTTATTCATCAAATCCCTGAAGTAGAGAATCTGGTATCAGATAAAGAGGGGAAGATAGCAAGAGTGAGGGGGAGATGCTAGAAGGAGGGGTAAAGAGAGAAATGAAGAGAAATGCTGGACACAGGAGGGATAGGGAGAGAAAGAAATAGATACACGGAGATGGGAATAGAGAGAAGATGACAGGCAGGGGTTGGGGAGAGAGTGAAAGGAGATTCTGGGCACAACGGGGGGGGGGGGGGATAAGGAAGGGCAGAAATTCTAGACAGGTGGGTTAGGGAGAGAGAGACAGCGAGAGAGGCGAGATGCTAGATGGGGTGAGGGAGACAGAAGATAAAATGGATGGAGAGAGAGGGGGGGAGAGATGCTGGGTGGAGGAGAGAGAGCAAGAGATAGAGGAGATGCTGGATGGGGGAAATGAAGGCGATAGGATGGAGATGCTGGACAGGGAAGGATAAAGAGGGAAGAGTTAGTAAAAAAACCCAGGGAAATAAGAGGCTGGGAAAGATGAGAGAAAAAGGGACAGAGTCAGTTCAACCATCAGCCAAGACCAGGCAATTGCCTAGGGCATCAGATTCTGAAAAGCTGCAGCAGTCAAAGCAAAACAATACATCCTGACAGCCACACAGCTATGAACCATCAGCACATTCTTTTATGTGCAGGGAGAGCAGATAAACACATGCATACAAAGCAAAATTTAAAATTTAAAAGTATGATGGTCAATAATCTATGTTTATAGGATTGCAGTGGAAAGGGTGATGTTGGAATTATCATTACTGCTGAATTTAATGAGAGAAATGTGGAGTAAAGCTGAAGGCTCGCCTCCAGTGCCTAATACCCTTGCAGTACTGGATAAGGAATGGGAAGGGAGGCATGATGGTTGAAAAGCTGGATGTACTGTAGATATAGTAAAGAGGGAGATTGAGGACTGCATGAAATGAAGGAGGAGTGACACCTGACTGGATAGACAGATAGAAAATGAATGGAAGACAGCTAAAAGGAAAAAGATCAATATCAATGATGGATGAGGGGCGAGAGACAGATGGTGGACATGCTGGAGGAGAGAGGGAGAGAGCAAAAGAGGGGAGATGCTGGATTAGGGAAGGGAGAGAAAGGGTGGAAACGCTGAATAGGGTAGGAGGGTGGAGAGATGTTGGACACAGGGAGGGGGAGGGGAGAAGGGAGGGGAAAGAATGCAGAAGACAGGAAGAGAAGAAATGGCAAATGGCAGGAGACCCTGGAAAGAGTTAAAAGAAGACAGAGGAAAGCAGAAAACAGACTGATTATGTCACTCCTCTTCTCCTCGAACAACATTGGCTTCCTGTTGCCTACCATACTGTATAAAACGTAAACTTCTAACATTGACGCATCAAGCTTATTATTCCAGCAGGCCTGCCTACTTACACTTGTATCTCATTCCTTATTGCCCCCTCCCCCCACACTCTGCGATCTTCAAATACAAACCTCCTTGTTGTCCCTACCCAAACATGATCCATCTTGAAATCTATTGTTCCATGACATTCAGTTTTCTTGACCCTCAGTTGTGGAACTCTGTGCTTACTGAACTCCATAAAGAATTCTCTTCCAAAAAGTTTAAAATTGACCTAGAGACTTGGCTATTTACTTGGGCCTTCAAATTCAGGCCTTCAACTTTGAAATGTGTAAGTTCTGATGTTCCATGTAAACCGCAATGATGCAGAATAGCGCGGTATATAAGAGAATGTAAATAAATAAATAAATAAATGGCACTTAGCTAAGCCATCTTTTCTGATTCCTCTACCTGGGACTCCTTCCTTTTCTAATCTCCCCTACGTTTTCCCATGCAGAGAGTGTTCTCCCCCCTCGTGTCTAAATCAGTATAATATTGTTGTGCAATTGCTCCCTTCCAATTGTTTCTCTGTTTATGTCCTTAGCATGTCCTTTCCTGTCTCTTTTTGTTTTTATGTTATCATAACAATAGACATCTTATTGTAAACCGCCTTGAGGTTTTTGACAAAGAGCAATAAAATCTGTGCAAATAAATCTAAAATGGCCAAACAACATAGGTAGATAAAAAAAATTATTTTCAATATATCAGTTTTTGGAATGTAGAAACACAGAAAAAGAAATATGACAGCAGAAAAAGACTACATGGCCTATCTAGTCTGCCCTTCCATATCAACTACAATAGTCCCCTTTTTTCCTTTAGAGATCCTTTGTGTTTGTTCCATGCTTTTTTGAATTCAGATACTGCCCTCGTCTCTACCACCTCCACTGGGAGACTATTCCACACATCTACCACTCTTTCCATAAAGAAATATTGCTGCATATTATTCCTGAGTTTATCCCCTTTCACCCTCATCCTAGTGTATGTCCCCTCATAGCAGAGCTTGCTTTCAATCAAAAGAGACTCTCCTCCTGTGCATTTATGCTATGGAAGTATTTAAGCATCTCTATCATATCTCCTCTACTCCAACTTTCCTCTAAAGTGTACATATTAAGATCTTTAAGTTTGTCCTCATATGCTTTATAACGAAGACCTCTAACCATTTTAGTAGCCACCCTCTGCACTGACTCCAACCCGTTTATATCCTTTTGAAGGTGCAGTCTCCAGAATTTTATACAATACTCCAAATGAGGTCACACCAGAGACTTATACAGAGGTACTATCACCTCCTTTTTTCTGCTGGCCATTCCTCTCCCTGTGCACCCAAACATCCTTCTGGCTTTCACCGTTGCCTTTTTACTGGTTTACCAACCACTTTTGCCCTTCCTCCTCTCACTGAAAAATGTTTTATCCCCCCATTTTATTGCATTGACTGTTTCTTCTTCTTTGCCTTTCTGACTAGTTTGATAGCTTCTCTAAGTTTTTTCAAATATAGATGATTGTCTTCCTGTCTCTCTGTGATCTCTTGTATTTCCAGAAGGCCTCCCTCTTTTTCTTCACCTTTTCAGCTACTTCTTTTGAGAACCATAGCGGTCTCCTTTTCCTTTTACAGTTATTCACCTTTCTAACAAAAAGGTTTGTTGCCCTTAAAATATCCTCTTCAGTTTTCCCCACTGTTTTTCTACATTCCCCAGCTGTTCCCATCCCACTAATGACTCCTTGAGGTAATGTCCCAGCTTGGGCAAAGTTAATTTTCCTAAAGTCTAAGACCATCACTTTTGAATGGATTTTATCAGCTCTAGTCTTAATTCTGATCTGGTGATCACTGGATGCGAGATAATCCCTTACTATAGCATCAGAAACACTAGCTAGGTTTATATAAGGTTTGGATAAATTCCTGGAGGAAAAGTCCATTAACATTATTAAGATAGATCAAGTGAAAACCATTGCTTACCCCTGGAGATAAGTAACGTGGGATCTGGCTACTTTTGGGATATGCCTGGTACTGTGATCTGGAGTGACCATTGTTGAGAACAGGATACTGGGCTGGATAGACCTTTGATCTGACCCAATATGGCAGTTCTTATTTTTCTATCTTTATTTTTTGCAGAGTAGGGGAAGAAATTCATTGTTTTCTATTTCTCTAGTATTGTACTGCATGCAGAGTCTGGCTTTTTCGGTGTTTATTGACTTTTTTTCTACATATTTCTATTTTTAGATTGTGATCACTTACTCTATGCTTGGTAAGGGTCTATCTGTGTTCTACATGTGTGACTAATGGCACGTTGTCGCATATTAATTTCCCAGGATGCTCTTCTTGTATATGAAGTGAGCCCTAGCCTCTTCCTGCCTTTAATTCTGTCCCTAGTTGCATCTTGATGCTGCTTGCCCTGATTGGCCCTCTAAGGATATACCCTGGTTTGATTTGTTCGCGAGGAATGCATCTTCTTTGATTGGCCCCCTGCAGCTTTTTAAAACCAGGAATTCTCATTCTTCCTTGCCCTTGGATAGGTTTCTCATAAGAGTTCCTGAGCATGCTATACTTATCTCCTGTTACTGTCATTCTTACCTACAACCTCTTCATTTTGTATCTGTCTGTTCCTTTTTGGTTCTCCAAAGCTAAGCAGAGTTGGTCCTGGCTAGTCCCTGGAGTGGAGAGGACAATTGTCCTTGTTTCTGTTTTGCTCCTGTGCTTATATAACCTCCTAGCATCCAGTAACCGGCATCTGTGCTTACTCTGTGGGACCACCTTGAACTCAAGCTTCAAGTCCTGGAAATCTCTTAGTAACAGGGGGCTCAGCCCAGAGGAAAAGGGGACTGTTATGAACATGTACGACCTAGGCCCTTCCTTCCTTCCTTGTGGAGCCGGACCTGGTAATGATACAGGTATTCTGTTAGCATTGAGAGAGTAATTTTATAATAGGATGCCTAGGTTAATAGGGCAGGAAGACAGCTATTTTATAAATATAGTGCGTTCACCAAAGGACTCTCAGAGGGGCCACAGCCTTAGAACCAGAATATTCCGTTTTTACCAAATAGTTGTCGTCAAAGGCCATCATAAATGCCTCAGATTGTGGCACTCGAAGGGATGGGGCTTCCAGAAAAGTCATTCATCTCATGCAGGAGCTTACTACTCCCTGAAAAAAAAAATAGTTCCAAAGCAGCCTTCTCCATTTCACAGTTAAGCTATAACCTTTGCAGAAAACCAACAGCACAGATCAAAAGACAATGGGCCCGATACTGAGTTGGGCAGGCTATGTGCATAGCCTTGCCCGCCGACCCTTAAACCAGATATTCAATGCTGGGGTTATCTGCAGCCCCAGCATTGAATATCCAGGGATCACAGTATACGCCGGAAGCTACAGTAGCTAAGTGGGCAGCAGCAATGTTGGATGCTGCCCGGTTAGCTCCTGCACCTTAAAGATAGGTGAGGGTTTTCTTCGCCTATCTTTTAGGCGCAGGTCACTAACCGGGCAGCATGCAATATCACTGCTGCCCTGTTAGCGACAGAGTCTGCCTCTGCTTCGCCATGGAACACCCCTGACACTAACCATGTAAGTGCTGCTGAATATCCCGATTAAAAGCATTTACACAGGATAAGAAGTTGAGGCCAAGGGAGAGGACGCTTTGTCTGTTTCCCTTTGGACCTGTCCTCTGGAAAACAGTGAGGTTTTGACTCACCGAAATCCTTAGCCAGTTTGTCCAGGTCCTCCCCAAATAAAGGCCTTCCTTAAAGCAAGCCAGAATCACCGGGGCTTAGAAGCAGAGTCTGCTGCCACAGGCAATATCATGCCACTGTCAAAAAGGCAATATCCGTACCCACCAAGCAGATTAAGGCAGACAAAGCATTTGACAGAAGGCTGCTGTGAATTTCAGTAGGATAGAGGTACCATAAGGAGGGAGCGATGGAACCCACTGAAGAATAGCTTGCACTATAAGAACATAAATACATAAGAAATGCTATATTGGGTCAGACCAAGGTCCATCAAGCCCAGTATTCTGTTTGCAACAGTGGCCAATCCAGGCCACAAGTACCTGGCAGGTTACCAAAGAGGCATATAGGTTCCACAATGCTTGTCCTGGGGCAAGCAGTGGACTTCCCGTGTCTTCTTTAATAATGGTTTATAGACCTTTCCTCCAGGAACTTGTCCAACCCTTTTTTAAATCGAGCTACACTAACAGTTTTACTACACCCTCCGGTAACAAATTCCAGAGTTTGATTACACGTTGAGGACAAAAACATTTTCTCTTTTTAGTCTTAAATGGGTTGCATTGTAGCTTCATTGTCTTTTTACTTTTTGATGGCGTTAACAACCGATCTATGCTTACCTGTTCCACTCCATTCATTAATTTATAGACCTCTATCATATGCCCCCTCATCCGTCTCTTCCAAGTTGAAGAGCCCCAACCTTTTAAGCCTCTCCTCATAGGGGTATCCTTCCATTCCCTTTACCATTTTTGTTGTTCTTCTTTGTACCTTTTCTAATTCAGCTGTATCTGTCTTAAGATATGGCGACCAGAATTGCACACAATATTCAAGGTGTGGTCGCACCATGGAATGATAGAGATTCATGATAATATCTTTTGTTTTATTCTCCATTCCTTTCCTCATTAGTCCTAGCATTCTATTTGCTTTCTTGGCTGCCACTGCACACTGGCTGGAGGGTTTTAATGTATTATCCACCATGATGCCTAAATCTTTTTCCTGAGTGGTGGTTTCTAAGGTGGTACCTTGCATCGTGCATCCTAGGTGCATAACTTTGCTCTTGCCCACATTAAATTTCATCTGCCATTTGGACCTCCAGCCTTCCAATTTTTCAAGGTCCTCTTGCAATTTTTCACAATCCTCTTGCGTTTTACAACTTTGAATAATTTTGTGTCATTGGCAGATTTGATTCCCTCACTCATTATTTCTATTTCCAGGTCATGTATGAATATTTTAAAAAGCATCATGCCCAGCACAGTTCACTGTGATACTCCGTTACTCACCTTTCTCCATTGAGAAAATTGGCCATTAGCTCTACTCTCTGCTTTCTATCTTTTAACCAGTTCCTGATCCACAATAGTACACTGCCTCCAATCCCATGACTTTTCAATTTCACTAAGAGTTTCTCATGAGGGACCTTGTCAAAGGCTTTCTGAAAATCGAGATACACTGTATCAACTGGCTCAGCTTTGTCTACCTGTTTATTCACACCTTCAAAAAATATAACAGATTAGTAAGACAAGACTTTCTTTGGCTAAATCCATGTTGGCTGTCTCCCATTAAGCCATGACTATCTACGTGTTCAGTAATTTTATTCTTTATGATAGTTTCTACCATTTTTTCCGGTACTGACATCAGGCTCACTGGTCTGTAGCTTCCCGGATCACCCCTGGAACTCTTTTTAAAAATTGGAGTTACATTGGCCACTCTCCTATCCTTAGGTACTACAGATGATTTTAATGATAGTTCACAGATTACTGATAGTAGGCCTGCAATCTCCTATTTCAATTCTTTCAACTCTCTTGGATGAATACCATCGAGTCCAGGTGATTTGCTATTCTTCTGTTTAACAAACAGTTATAATACATCCTCCCAGTTTATTGATATTTCTTTCAATTCTTCTGCAATATATCATTTATATACCATTTCGGGCATGGGTAATTTCCCTATATCTTCTTCTCTATATCTTCTTCAGAAAATCTTCAGTCTCTCCGCTATGGCCTTGTCCTCCCTTAGCACCCCTTAGTACCCCTTTTACCCCTCTATCATCCAATGGTCCAACGGACTCTCTCACAGGTTTATAGCTATGAATGTACTTAAAAGACTTTTTATTATGTGTTTTTGCTTCCATGGCAATATTCTTTTCAAATTCTCTCTTAGCCTGCCTTATCAATGCCTTGCATCTAACTTGCCAATGCTTATGTTGTTTCCAGTGTTCATCATTGCGCTCCTTTTTCCATTTCCTGAAGGATGCTTTTTTGGCAACAACAACCTCTCTGACCTCACCTTTAAACCATGCTCCACTATCCAGTTAGCAGCAGTCTCCGCCTCCAATCCTCCCCAGAAAGCCCACAACATGCTCCAATGCTAACTGGATAGTATTGGGATGCATAGGGGACTTACACGGGGATATTCAATGGCACTAACCACGTAATTGCCATTGAATATCCCCATTTAAGTAATTTACATGGTTTATTGGGCTGTAAACTGTGTAAATGCCTTTTCAATATCGGATCCTTTATCTCTCGAGCATGTCCTGCTGTGACATTGACCCAGTCCATACCGGGGTAATTGAAATCACCCATTACTACTATGTTGTAACTTTTATTAGCTTCCCTGATTTCTTTTGGCATTTCATCATCCATCTGTTCATTCTGGCCAGGTGGTTGGTAATACACCCCCACTGTTGTTGCCATCTGCTTTTTACATAGCTTTTGCACTTACTAGGAGATGGTTTTGCTCTTAATGTATGGTAAGTGCCAAAACTTGTCACATTTTAATAAAAGCCCTCACTTGGTTTGCAGCTTGTCGTGCTGTAAGGGCTTGTGTGCATCAGTGATGCTGAGAGCTAAGCTATCGATAGTTTAACTACTGGCAGGGTCTCCCAAGATGGACAGGTCTCAGCTGAGGTGCCAGACCAAGACAAACCACCCATCTGGGCAGCAGCAGAATGGGATAGTGTTGATGGCGGAGGATCACATTTCTGTGACAACGGCAACAACACTAAACTTAAACTGCACGGAGGAAAGGTCCGGCAATCTACTTCTGTATCTTGCCATGAAAACCCAATGGATAGTCACAACAAAATAAATTGCGCTATAGTGCTTTAAGATGAGACCCCCAGGTCGGAAGGCATTTAACTAGCTACTGGGGAAGAGCTGAAGAATTTTCAGAGTGTAGCCAGCATTTATGATGTGGTTGGATCAAAGCCCTCGGGACGTCTGACTGCTGATATAGCTGCGCATGAAATGAGAGTCAGAAGCTGTAAAGATGTCTTACACATTGGAACATGGAACGTACATAGCATGAACCAAGGGAAGTTGGAGGTGGTCAAGAATGAAATGGAATGTGTACAACTTGATCAGTTGAGTGTCAGCGAACTGAAATGTACTGGCATTGGGCACTTTGCATCAGATGATCACATAGGGGCATGTTTACTAAAAACCGCTATTTTGCGCGGCGCAAAATAGCGCACTAAAAGCAGCACTTAAGTGCTCTTAAGCGCCCCGCAAACGTGCGTCGAACCCCCGCACACGTGCGCGTCACACTAACGAGCCCCGCACAAGTACGGGCCCGTAAATGTCCGATAGAGGCGTGGAAAGGCCTACGGAGGGCGGAGGAAGGACCCGGAGGGGCGGAGAGACGGGGTTAATGGGCGGGGAAGGGGAGGGGAGAGGCCCCTCGCACAGTTGCGGGGCCGAATTTCCATTGCAAAAATAGCACGAGTGAACCACTCGCGGTAGAGGGGATTTAAAGGGAAGAGAAACCATTTACGTCAGCAATGTACAGCACAACCGGGGAAACCTGCAAAACGTGAGCAGTGTGATACATGTGCACAACACAAAAGTGCAATTAAAAATAGAAAATGACCACCACAAAAATATTAAAAATAGTAATTCAGTTGGGGAACAGTTATAGTGATGGGCAAAACTAGAAAACACACCCAGGAAAGCTAAAAAAAAAAATGATTTATGGAAAGGTGTACGGAGCGGAGACTCGTCCAAAAAACATTTCCCTTTTTCTGGAGCTGTCCTGGGAGTGTTTTCCATGTTTGCCCATTAATATCACTGTAGCCCAGCTTGGTTATATTTTATCCCCCTTTTCCCGTGGTCATCTGTGGGCTTTACTTGCACGTTTGTCACCAGACAGGGTGAAGGAGCCCACAGTAGAAATGCACACAGCAGGCTTTGCGACTCCATCCTGCCATGTTACTATCTCCAGGGACTGCACTGTCCCTGTGGCCACAGTGTGGTGCAGCAGACAGAGCCAGTACCTCTAGGACCATGAGAGTCAGAGATTCAAATCCCAGCTGGGGCACCTTCCAGCCCTGGCCATATATTTTACCCACCACTGAACAACGATAGCACACACACCCCTGTCTTGCAGGGAACATAGGCATGGGGAGATCACCCATATTTTACCCAACACCACACATACACCACAACAATGGGCAATACCTACAGCCAAGTCGCCAAAATGCAGTCCCGTACTGACACATTGCAATCAGGTCATCTGCTTTCTCTGAGAGAAGCTCATGCCAGCATGTTGGCGGACAAGTACATGTGGTGCAGGGGGCAGTGGCCGCTAGCCACGGAAGACAGAGGCCTAGCCATGTGCAGGCTGGCACAGTCCACAGCAACAGACAGGCCCTGCCGGATCCACAGTCATGGACTATCCAGGGAATTCAGCCAAACTGTGGCTACACGGTGGTGCAGTGCACACAGACAGTGCATGCAAGAACAGAAGGTCACAGGTTCAAAGACCAGCTGGGGCTGCCACCAATCCTGCCTACATATTTTCCCCACAAATAAACAGTGACAGTAAGGACACACCTTTCGTGACAAGGACATATGCAATGTTAATACGTCTATCTTTTACCCCACTGAGCACAGACACCATGAACAGGGGCAGAACCTACAGCAGAATCCCCCAAATGCAGTCCTGGTGGGCCACACACCAGTCCGGTTCCATGCTGCCACTCATACAAATGCCTGTGCTGTATATCTATGCACCACCCCCACGGCATGTAGATGTAGCTCATGCATATTCATGAGGGACAGCAGGAAGACCCGAACAGTGTGATGCAAAGCTGGACCGGATTTGGGAAGCGCTGCCGTAAAGCAGCAGCCAACAGGGGCAGACACACCCACAGGCCCCATTGGCCAATGTCTCCTGTAGAGGCAGAACATTGGACCCTGCGTGCATCTCCCAATACTAGCACCTGCATACCTTAGCAATGTCACCCTACACCTGAGGTTCACAGCTCTGAAACGTTTGCTAAGAGTACAGGCTGATAGATATCCCTACGTTACGCACATACTGCTAGTAGACCCCATCCGAACAATCTGTTTGGTGTCTGCAGTGCGTGCTCCAGGCATGGCCTCTGACGGTGTTCACCACCCTGGGGAGTGACCCCCAGCAGTACTGCGTACCATATCCATGCCTGTGCCATGCCCAGGACCGGTGTGGTGGGCAAGGCTAATCACCCCCTCAATAGTAGCACAATGCTGGCATAGGTGTGGGAGTGTGTGTCTGTCTATACAGTGTGTGTTGGCTGCAAACACCTTCCCCAACCCACACTGCCAGCACTACTGCCAGTATTTATTTATTTAGTATACATTTGTATACCGCTACTTCCAGCGATCAGCAGCGGTTTGATTACAGATTGGAAATTGTCAAATCATGACAGGAAATTTTTGAGATATAAACACATTGATTAGACAGGAAAGTACAGCACACAGAGAACTATTTTACAGGGAACATGGGCTATGGAGGGTTAAGTGGCTTGCCCAAGACCACAAGGAGCACCTGTGGGACTAGAAACCCCAGTCCTTCCGGCCCAAGGTTGCTGTCCTCTAGTGGGATTTGAACCCCCGACCTTCCGGCCCGAAGTACCTTGCCCCAACCACTAGGCCACTCCTCCACTCCACATATTTTTATGACAGCAAACACACCCTTGGCATACTGTACCCATAAGGTGCCTCTGAGGGTGCTCTTTAGGGCGCCCTATAGGCCACCTTATGGGTGCCATCCATATTGGGTGCACTATACATTGTCCTGTGTCGCAACATACATGGCCTGCCAATGTGCATAATGAGCAGCAAGGTACCATGGGTATAGGTCAGACATGGTGGGCTGGCCAGGATGCATCTGCACAGGGCATAGGGCACTGGCTGTGACATTGTAGTGCCTGGCCACCACCTACACAGACAGGGTGACCTCCGTATGTGCTGCTGGGGGAGCACTCTCACCCTGAGTGTGCAGTGATGACAGCATGGCTAGGCACCCCCATAGTGCTGTATTGTGTTTCTCTCTTGTGATATATATGGGTTTCCTGTTGGGGGCCTCCTCACAGAACTCTCTGCTTGTGTGTGCTGCCACCCTAGTTTTGGGTGCATGCATTTCCATCAGGGCTAACCAGCAGACTGTTCACAGCTAGTATGTGTCTTGATGGAGTGCTGTGCAGCGGCTGATGGCTTGCTGCAGGAGAATATCAGATAGTGCTGGGGTGCATCTTTGGATATCCAGGCCTAACATCTGTCTGATGTTGTGTGTGGAGCTGCTTGGACTGCCCTGTAGGGTGTCTGTTCCCCAGCAGGACTGGGGGTTTGATGGTCCACTCTACTGCCGATGGGGGGGGGGGGGGGGTGGGGTGGTGTGGTACCTTGACCACCTAGGGGGTCCATGGGGGTTTCTACTAACTGAGACAGACAGAGATATCCAAGATGTTTCTGCAGTACCTTCCTATCTCACAGGTTAGTACTGTTTTGGAGCTCTGTCATGGCCTCATTCAGCCATGGCTGGTGTTGTGGACCTGGTCCTGGGCGCCACATCACACCCTCAGGGTGAGCACAGTACCCGCACAATGTGACGGTGTGTAGCTACTCTTTGCTGGTAGTCCACCCTCTCAGGACCCCCTACCAGGCCGAGGTGCTGTGTGGGTGCACACGGACAATTCCCCCTACCAGGCCGGTTAGCTGTTGGGGTGCATTCCCCATCTTGTGTGCATCTGTGGACAGCTGATTTGCATGTGCAGTGCATCATGGGTACGGGTGGCCTAACCCTATCTTGTTTACAACAGCAGACTGTCTGTGAGGTGATGTGCAGGCTCTCTGCAGCCAGCCAGGGGCTTGCTGACAGCTATAGGGCTGTAGCCCAATGGTTACGTCACTACTTTTGCAGCCAGAGGTCATGGGTTCAAGCCCACTGTGGGGTTCTTTGATAGGGTTGTCCAGAGCATTATCTTTGTTTACTGTACATATTTTTATGACAGCAAACACACCCTTGGCATACTGTACCCATAAGGTGCCTCTGAGGGTGCTCTTTAGGGCGCCCTATAGGCCACCTTATGGGTGCCATCCATATTGGGTGCACTATACATTGTCCTGTGTCGCAACATACATGGTGCCCTATAGGGGACATTCTAGGGTGCCTTGGCGGACAGTGCACTGTAACATGTGCCTTACGGGCATCCGTATGTTAACACACTGTGAGAGCGGGTTTACTAGTAGTGGGAAATAAAATAAACCTTGAAGGCCTCCTACAGCACTCCTCACCATAATACATACTGCCCCAGCCAGCTTTGTTCACTGGGCACTGTGAGGGGTTGAACCCCTGACACCTGCACCATTGGTCAGTGTCTTCACCATTGTGCTGTGGCTCTGTTCCTGTGTTTGAGCAGCAGCGCGCAGCCTTGTAGCCATCGGCGCACCGTCTTGTGGTGCACAAAAGTAACTGTGTGCCGCCTTCTGCCGCGTAACATTAACAGCGTGCCGCCTTATGCCGCCCAACATGGGCATGCCTCCTAAAATAATGCCTCAGCCAGCTGTCTTCAATGGGCACTGTAGGGAATTGAACCCATGATGCCTGCATGAGTGGTCAGTGTCTTAACCATTGTGCTATGGCTCCATTCCTGTTATTTGTACATCAGCGCGCCACTTATCCCTCCCACTATTGGGTTGCCCCCTCACACATCAGCGCGCCGCCTTCTGTTGCCCGATTTTATCAGCGCGCCGCCCTCTGCCGCCCAACCTTAACAGCGCGCCGCCATCTGCCGCCCACAATGAACAGTGCGCCGCCTCATGCCGTATAAAAAAAGAGTGCGCCGCCTTCTGCCGCCCATAAGCAGTATGCCTCCTACACCACTTTTGCCCATAAAAGTTGATGCCTCAGCTGGTCTTTTTTGTTGAGCACAATAGGGGTTTGAACCCCTGGCCCCTGCACCATAGGTCAGTGTCTTCACCGTTGGACTACGGCTCTGTTGTTTGGTTATGCAGCAGCGCCCCACTTAGCCTTTCCACGCGATAATGTGGTCCCCACACATTAGTGCGACGCACACACGTATGGTCCGGTTTTTTCCTTTTTTCTGCCTGGCCCGCCCACTCCTTATATGGCACCAGCACACTAACGGGAACCCGCACAGCAACGGTGTTTAGTAAACATGCCCCATAGTCTACTATGCTGGAAATGAAAGACAAAGAAGAAATAGTGTTGCATTTATAATAAAGAAGAAACTTGCAAGAACTGTAATGAAATACAATGCAGACAGTGAACGCTTAATCTCTATTCGTCTACGAGGAATGCCTATCAACTCAACTTTTCAGGTACTGTATATGCCCCAACAACAGCTGCAGGAGAGGATGAAATTGAAGAGTTATATGAACAAGTTCAAGCTGAAATTGACAGAACATGCAAACAGGATATCCTGATAATCATGGGTGACTGGAACGCAAAAGTTGGCAACAAAGAAGAAGGCAAAGTGATTGGAAAATATGGACTTTGCAACAGAAATTAAGCTGGAGAAAGACTGATAGAATTCTGCAAGACCAACGATCTATTCATCTCAAACACCTTCTTCCAGCAACACAAGTGGCGACTGTACACATGGACTTCACCCAATGGATTGTATAAAAATCAAATTGACTACATCTGTGGAAATCAATGATGGAAAAGCTCTATAACATCAAGAAAGACAAAACCTGGAGCTGACTTTGGTACAGATCATCAACTGCTAGTATGCAAACTCAAGCTAAAGTTGAAAAAGAGCAAACCACTCATGAATGCAGCAAAATATGACCTTGAGAATATACCACTGGAATTTAAAGACTGTCTGCAAAATCGATTTGCTGCTTTAGATACAAATGACAGAGCTCCAGAAGAATTATGGAATGACATCAAGAAGGTTGTGTTGGAAGAAAGCGAGACGTCTCTACAAAAGGTGAAAAAACAAAAATGGCCAAAATTGATGACGGAAGAAAATCTGAAAATTGCCCAGAAATGCAGAAAAGCTAAAGCCAGAAGAGAAAGAAAGACAATTGCAGAACTCAACAGAGATTTTCAACGTGCGGCAAGACAGGACAAGGAAAAGTACTACAATGACACATGCAAGGAAATAGAAGCAGAAACTATTAGAGGAAGAACAAGATCGGCTTTCCTAAAGCTACGAGAGTTAAGGAAAAATTTCAGCCTCAAATTGGAATGTTACAAGATGCTCAAGGTTCTATGTTGAATGATGCTGAGAAGATCAAGAAAAGGTGGAAAGAATATAGTTTTTATATGATAAAGATCAAGTGGACTAACAGCCATTTCAACTTGTACCTTATGATCCGGAACCATTAGTGATGAAAGAAGAAGTTGACGCAGCATTGAAAGCCTTATCAAAGAACAAAGCACCGGGCATTGATGGCATTCCCATAGAAGTATTACAGCAATCTGATACAGCTGTTACTGTACTTACAAGGCTCTGCCAAGAAATTTGGAAGACAACATCATGGCCAACTGACTGGAAAAGATCTGTGTTTATACCAATATTAAAGAAAGGTGATCCAACTGACTCAGGGATCCCACTACTCTCCCCTCAATATCAGTCTGGTATCTGGGTGCTAGTGAGTCCTATATGTGAAGACTGCATTCCTGCTTCTTCCTGGAGATAGCATAGTTACTCACCTGTAACAGGTGATCTCCGGGAACAGCAAGGAATCGGTCTTCACAACCCACCCTCCTCCCTAGGAGTTGTAGGGTTCTTTTGTTTTATTCTTCTTCTCAGCTACAAACTCACTGAGGAGAGGAGTTGGGAAGGTAGGAAGGCAGGCACACAGGTGCAGTGGAGTGCTCACAAAGGCTTTCCTATTGGATGCTGGGGAGCATTCCCGCGTGGTCTCTGTTGGGGATGTCACCCATATGTGAAGACTAATTCCTGCTGTTCCCAGAGATCACTTGTTACAACTGAGTAACTATGCTTTACAGAGTAGCATGCTTATTTTACACCGACTGAACAGAGGCGTTCCTGGGGTTCCTGGAAAAGAGATGGCTGAGGGGAGATATAATAGAAGTCTATAAATTAATGAACAGAGTGGAACGGGTAAATGTAGATTGATTGTTTACGTTATCAGAATATAGAAAGACTAGGGGACATGCAATGAAGCTACAGCGTAAACTATTTAAGACTAATAAAAGAAAATATTTTTTCACTCAACGTGTAATCAAACTCTGGAATTTGTTACCGGAGGCTGTTAGTGTAGCTGGGTTAAAAAAGGTTTGGACAAGTTCCTGGAGGAAAGGTCCATAAACCATTATTAAGAAGGGACCCAGGATATCAATGCTTGACCCAGTACAAGCATTGTGGAACCTGTGTCTTTTGGGGAAACTGCTAGGTACGTATGACCTAGATTGGCCACTGTTGGAAACAGGATACTGGGCTTGATGGACCTTGGTCTGACCCAGTATGGCATATCTTATGTTCTTATGTTCTTATGTAACCCTGGCCTTCTTGCCTTTGGAGGGCACATCAAAGACCTCACCAACCCATCATTGTTTGAGTTTTGTGTGTTCTGTTTCAGATTGATGAGCCTCCTGCAAGAAAGCTAAGCACCTGTTTATCCCTTAGAGCTCTTAGAACCTTATGGCGTTTGACTAGGTTGCCCAAACCACACATTTTCCAAGTAATGATATGCAGGTCCTTATCCATATGTATAGAATCTTTCTAGGTCCCTTTATAAGATTCTGACCCACATAATCAAGTGGATTAGGGCCTCCCCCAGCTTAGAGACCCCCATCCAGGCCCATTGCCCACATTTGTCTTCCATGGAATGTCTGGTGTCCATAAAAGCATATTCGCCTGCATGCTGGTCGTGTCTTCACCCAAATCCCAGAAGCAAAACCCACCTTCGTGTATTTCTATTTATCCAAACACATACTCGCCCTCCTCTCCCACCCCACCAACCCCCCCTTCCATGATACCTCCAACCACCAGCACTCCATAGAGCTATGAGGATCATGGTGATAGCGGGCCCTCCCTCCAAGGCACTCTGGTCATCACTTTAATACCAGCCCACCCCTTTCCTCTTCACATACCCATCCCGGGTACAAGCAATCCAATAACTCTGGTTGGAATATGTCATAATGAAATACCCCAGTCTTCAGCCTAAAGCTCCTTCTTCATACTTAGTCCAATCATGTTTAATGTATTTAGCAAAATTGTACCTAGTTAATTAATGTTTCATGTAAAACAGACCTGTTAATCTGTTCATTCCTTGTTCATTGTAAACCGCACCTGATCTGTGGAAGGTAGCGGTATATAAGCAACTGTTAAATAAATAAAATAAATAAATAACTGGACCCAACAGTACATAATATACCAACAATTCACAGGAAAACCCACATATGTTTATGTTTATTAAATTTCTTGATATACTGCTCTTTCATGACACCAGGGGAGGTTTACAAATATAGAATAAAATAAGGAGTAATGGCCAAAGGCCGGGAAAGGAAAGGAACAACAATGTGTGACAGGACAGCGATAGTACAGTCACAAAGAAGGAAAAGAGAAGAGAGAAAGAGAGAAGTTAACCATTAGAGATGAGGAATGGAGGCAGGGGCTATGAAGGGTCAGGGAGTAGTGGGAGGCAGATCAAATGCAGATTGAAAGAGTTAGGTCTTCAGAAGGTTCTTACGCTTGGGAAAGGAGGGTTCTTGATGTAGTGCAGATGGGAGGGAATTCCAGAGGGAGGGGCCCAGGAAGAAGAATGCAGAGTGCTGGGTAGACTGAAGGTGAGCATGAGAGGGAGATGGGAGGACCAGTCGATTAATATGAATTGAGTGGAGGCTATGGGTAGGGGTGTGAAATTAGAGCAGATTGGCCAAATATTGTGGAGCATTTGTATATATGGTGCGGTGGGTCAAGGGGAGCGTTTTGTAATGGATGCGGTAAGTGAGTGGAAGCCAGTGGAGCTGAATAAGGATTGGAGTAATATGTTCTTGATGTGCAATATGAGTAATGATCCAGGCTGCAGTGTTCTGTAACAGTTGAAGCCGATGTAATTAGGTCTGAGTGATGCCAGCAAGGGCCAAGTTGCATAAATCCAATCGCGACATGACTAGGGATAAGAGAAGGGTGGTCAGTGCTTGAGAGGACAAGAAGGGACAGATAGCTTGTATCTGGTGGAGATAAAATGAGGATTGGCCAATGAGGAGTGAGATATGCTCGTGGAAGGAAAGCGAGGTTTCTAGTGTCACACCAAGACAGCGAAGTGTGGGAACTAGTGGGATTGTAAAGTTGGCGAGGACTGGAGCAACTGATGGACAGGGGCTACCGAACGTAAACCAGATTGTGAGTGTTTTGGGGAGATGGAGATCTAAACATGCAGTGATCTAGCAGGAGATCCGAGTTAAATGGTCAATGAGAATGGAGAGTCAGGCTGTTGTAGGTGGGTGTGGTAAATTAAGATGATATTGTTAGTATAGTAGTATGCTGACAGGCTGAACTGTTGAATGAGCAAGGGAAGTGGTGCTAGAAAAACATTAAATAGGGGTGATGATGGAATTCTGAGGGACGCCGCAGCAGAGTGGGACAGGATCAGAGGAGGCATCACTCACGTGCACTGAGAAGGACTGTGAGGGAAGAAAAGGGTGAAACCATCAAAATATTGTCCCCCGAAGCCCTGACTCCTGCAAACGAGAAAGGAGAAGAGAGTGGTCTACTAGATCGAAAGCCACCGAAAGATCAAGAGAGACTGCCAGAGTGATGTCACCACATTCGTGCACAGTATGAAGATCATTAAGGAAGGAAAGCATGATGGTTTCAACACTGTGACCAGGATGAAATCCGGAATGATGAGGGTGAAGCAGATGGGTGAGTCAAGGTGTTGTAGAGTTCTGAAAAAATAGCCTTCTCCAGAATTTTTGAGGAGGAGTGGCCTAGTGGTTGGGGCAAGGTACCACAGGCCTAGTGGTTGGGGTAAGGTACCACAGGCCGGAAGGTCAGTGGTTCAAATCCCACTAGAGGACAGCAACCTTGGGCCGGAAGGACTGGGGTTTCTAGTCCCACAGGTGCTCCTTGTGGTCTTGGGCAAGCCACTTAACCCTCCATTGCCCATGTTCCCTGTAAGTATTAGTGTATGTGTCTCATATCCCCTCGTGTTAAATGTATCCCCCAACTGCTTTGACCCAGTGAAAAGCAGTATATAAATGCAGCTAAATAAATTTTTGAGAGGAATGGTAGATTAGAGACAGGATGGTAATTGACAGGGTCAAATGGGTTAAGAGATGGTTTCTTCAGAAGGGGGCGAAATAATGCATGCTTCTAGAGGCTAGGGAAGGTGCCAGACAAAAGACTTGAGTTCAGCATAGTAAGAATAAATGAGTGGAATGCTAGAGAGGGTTCCAATAGCCATGTTGAGGGGATAGGGTCTAATGGGTAAGAGATCTTATGGGAGGTGGAGAGCAGCTTGGAGAGCTCATTGGTCATGAGCTGGCAGAAAGTAGTCCATACATGGGAAAGGGAGGGGGATTAGACTGGGGAGGCTGGAGGGGAGATTGTGTAGGAGAGGGGCAGGTGGCAAGTGATGAGTGCAAGGCTTGAACTTCGGAATCGAAGAAGGTGGCAAGTTGGGTGGAGCAGGGATATCGGTAGGATTGCCAGAGGATGAGTGGGGCTGTATGGATGACAAGGACTTCAAGACCGAGTATAACTGCCATAAGGAGTTGGCTAACGAGGAGATAATGAGATAACAGTAGAGAAATGGGAGCACTTGACTTGATGGACATGCAAACAGTAGATCTGATGACTAGATTTAAAATGTTGAAGTGCCGAGGGAGTACGATGCTTTCGCCAGACCTGTTCGGAATGGCGCAGTTGAGTACAAAGGAGATGAAGCTCTGAGTGAAACCATGGTTGGTGGGTGGGGCCTGGAGGGTAGCACGGGTGCATGGGTGCTACTTGGTCAAGAGCAGTGGTAAGAGACATGTTCCATAGAGAAACCTGCGGTTCTGTCACAAGGGTGATGAAGTCCAGGGGTAGTAGTTGGTCAGCAGCAGGAAATTTTGTATTGTCTGGGGAGTAATATGATGGGACCATTGTTGGGGACGTTGAGGAGGGGATAGACCGAGAGGAGAAGTGGAGGCATTTGATGCTACTGACATGGGTAAGTCCATGCGAAGGTGGACAAAGAAGTGATCAGTCCAAAGGAGAGGTTTCACTGAGAAATCAAAGAGCTGAAGATGTAGATGAAGTAAGCACTAGGTCAAGAGTATGGCCTGCAGAGTGGGTTGGCTAGATTAACATGCTGGGAGAGAGTGAGATCATGCAGCAGAGTAATAAAAGAGTGGTCACGGGCAGAGGTTGAGGACTTGAAATCTCCTAGTAATTGGAAAGATATGTCAGATTTATTTATTTAACATTTCTTATATGCTGCTTTTCATGATATCAAGGCAGTTTACATTGAACAGGGCGTTATAACTTGGAAATAACTATTTTACAGGGAACATGGGCAATGGAGGGTTAAGTGGCTTGCCCAAGACCACAAGGAGCACCTATGGGACTAAAAACTCCAGTCCTTCTGGCCCAAGGTTGCTGTCCTCTAGTGGGATTTGAACCCCTGACCTTCTGGCCTGAGGTACCTTGCCCCAACCACTAGGCCACTCCTCCCTCAGATATGGTGGCAAGTAGGTCATCACATAAATGTATTCAAAAACCAACCTCGGACTTCCCATCAATGTCTTCCTCTTCCATCATTACTACCAATCACTCATCCCCCATACCCGAAACACACACTAACTCACCCCCAATTTTCTCCTCTTCCTCATACCAATCATAACCCAAGCACCCGTTCCCAACTGAGCTCAACACCTTCATTCACGTTTACCCCACTCACTTCCTTCCCCAGACACCCCATTGATGCCAAAGAACCACATGCTCAAACCAAGTCAGTCCCCTCCCGAGTCCCATCTCACTCAGCCCCCCCCCCCCCCCGCAACCCACAGGCTCTCTCCAAGGTCCAGGACTCGGATGGGCCATCCACCTCCCGCCCCTGCCCCTATGAGCCTGTGTACACCCAAAATATTGGGTACACGCAGGCAAGGTGAAGTAAACAACCAAACAGGAAAAAGAAAAAAGAAAAAAGGGGAGAGGAACGGGAGGTATACAAAGTTAAACATAGGAAAGAGCACAAACCAAAACCAAATCCAAATCAGTCCACAGTTGAGCCATAATGTCAATCCGCACAAGTTTAATTGTCTATGGTCCACTTCCCAGCAAAGAAGGCCAACTCTGTCTGGTTGAGTTTGGGTTCAGGGGACCTAGTAGATCTTCTGCCCCACCAGCCCCGACAGATGTACCATGGCAATAGCTGGCATTGTTTAGGTTGGCAGTCATGTCACTCCTCCATCAGTTGATCACACTTGTCTGTTCCTCCATGATTAAAGATGGGCCAGCAATTGTTTTGGCCCGATAATAAACTCCAGAATGGCTACTGCCCATTGTCCAAGCCGCAATGTCCCATCCTGGAATCATTTGCTTGATACATAAGTGAGTGGTAAACTGTCAAGATAACTTGTGGTTTCAGCCAGGCTTGTAAAATAGCGTGCGCAATCTTAATGTTCCACATTAATGTTCCACATGTAGCCTGGTAAGGTACAGTAGAGAAAATCATATGCCACGGTTAACAAGTTGGCTGCATATCGGGATATACTCTCGGCGCCGACGACTTAGGACCGTGGAGTAATCCTGGAAAATTAGTAACCCTCGAGCTGCTGAATCCCCTGAGCGGCATGCCTGCACTGCTCGCAGTACGGCCTCTTTCTGCATGAAATTGGTCAATCACTACCCACAGCCACAAATTGCTTTCCCAGCCGGGCCAAGGCAGCGCACTGCTTCAGGTGGAATTTCCCTGCATGCTTCTTCAGGTGGAAGTTAAGAGGCAGCTATGTTTCCAAAAAGCCCGCCAGTTCTTTATCGGTCACAGATTCCTTGATTCTGAAGAACCTAAGGATCTTCTGATGACCCCGATTCTCAAGGTCACCTAGTTTCTCCTCATGTTGTTGGATCAGAGTCTTCGGCAGCTTGATAGTTGCCACATATGTTTGTCATCTACATCCAAGACTTGTTGCTCCACCGCAGCTACCCGGCCACTGAAATCCATCACCACCTGTGCTACTTTATTCAGTTGCTCTGCAATTGTTTGAAAGCGCACCTCCAAAGCTTGTACTTCTGCTTTTGTCACTTCCTTCACTACATTAATGGTAAGTTCCCATTGCAACTTGGCTGAGGATGCGGCCACCATCTTGCCCTCGACTGCCCATCCTTTCTCCCGCCTCACAGACTTAGCTGCCATCCACCAAAGAAAGGCAATGTTGATTTCTGGGTATGCTGAAGCTGCATCTAAGGGGTATGTTTACTAAACTGCAATAATGTCATTTGCGTTAGGTTCCGCGGTAAAGGTACAGGTGCCTATATAAAGGTGTGGGCGTTGCATCGTTACAGCAAGCTGTAGCAGCTAACGCGTGTTACAAGGCGCCTTAGACTAACGAGCGTTACAAGGCACCCTGTAAGGCACCTTGCAAGGCACCCTGTAAGGCACCTTGCAAGGCACCCTGTAAGGCGCCTTGCAAGGTGCCTTGCAAGGTGCCCAGTAAGGTGCCTAGTAAGGTGCCCTGTAAGGTGCCTCATAAGGCGCCCTATAGGGCCTCCTAGGCTAAGCGCCATATTAGGCTCCCTTGGACAAGGCACTGTAGAAGGCACCCTGGGCTACGGAACCATAGGTTAAGGTGGCCTAACAAGGTTATGGTGTCCTAGGTTAGTGTGCCCTAGGGACTGCAAGGTGCCTCAGGATGACATGCATGACCTGTGCGGAACAGAGACAGATGTAGCCCTAATACTAGATAGAGCACTCAGGAAAGGCAATGAACAGGTGAGTGAAGGAGGGAGAAGTGGGAGCCGCTGGACCTGCCATATCTGCGGGCATCCCATGTGCCTGCTAGTACTGATGACAAACATGGTGGAGCAGCTGTACCACAGCACAGGGTGTTGGCAATGTAAAGTACCGGAAAAACAGTTGGTGGCAGACGATGGGAATACGTGTCCCTCAGTGGAGGCGGAGGTGGCAGGATAGTTACAATGATGGGTGGACAGAGGAGTGGTGGTGCCATGCAGATCAGGCACAGGCGAGGCAAGCATGAAGAGGCGCAATGCAGGAAAGGGTAGCAGGGCATGACATGGGGTAGCAGCCTGCACTGGCAGACAGGACTCTACACAGATGACAGATGCAGATAGATGGACCGAGGGATTGTTGGCAATTGTGGCAAGGGTATTATGGGCTGGAAGCACAGATCTGCAAATATATAACCTCTATAGGCATGCACACTATTTGAATAGGACAGGCATGAGAGGAGGGAACAATGAGGAACTGAACCCATGAACACTGCCAAGAATGGCATTGTATTAACCAGTAGGCTATACCTCCATGGTGTATGTCACAGCAATGTCTGGGTACAGAAGGACTGCAGGTCACCGCACAAACTGTCTGCTCTGAGTGCCAGGATAGGGTAACCCCACCAGTACCCATGATGTAATGCACATGCTGAATAGCAGTCTACAGCTGATCACCAAATGGGGTCTGCACCTCTCAAGTACATCAGCTTGGAAAGACGAACTGACAGTGCGTGATACTGGCACAGAGTAGCTACAGACCATGCCATTGTGCAGGTCTGTGTTCACCCTGAGGGATAGGATGGGTGCCCAGCACTAGGTCCGCAGTACATGTGGTGCTAGAGATAGGTCCTGCTGTACGTCCCCATCACTACCAGTGTGTGACAGGTGTTTCTTGCAGTGCAGCCAAAGGTAATTTGGTGTCCATCTGTATCCTGCAGTCAAATGTGGCCCTGTGGGACCAGACACCAGCCAGTTTGGTGTGTACCCCATGTTAGGGTCTGGCTGACGTGGGCAGCTGTTATCTGGGCAGAGGAGTTCCTAGAATTGCATGAGGTGTGTGTAGCAGTGCCTTTATAGGTTGCAGTGGTATATACTACATACCCCAAAGGGCCCACATCACCCTTTTTGTAAGTAAAGAACAGGTGCCCCTGCCCTGAAGAAGCAACCTCCATCCTGTTTATATGAGACAGCCCTCCAGAGTTGGTGGGCCAGAGCCATACCTATGTCTGGAGCAGGTGCAGACTAGCAGCAATGCTGGGGTTAGGTCTGGAAAACCGCAACTGCCTCCCACCACTGTCTGCCAGTCACCATCAGACAGCACAGTCAGACTGCACCTTAAAGGTGTTCTGACCATGCACAGTCTAACTGCAGACAGTCCACCAACCTGCTCACAGAGGAACTATGTGCAGCAAGCAGGCAACTCATTGATTGGGACCGCAGGACTGGTGAACACAAATATATCACTGGAGGCAGATAGTGTAGAGCGCTATGTGGGAACCTAGACCTGCCATGGTCACTGCTTGGTCAGAGTGAGTGCCCTCCCAGCATGCCATGCTGTGGCCACTCTGTCCATGCAGGTGGTAGTCAGGCACTACAGTGTCCCAGCCATTGCCCCACACCCTGTGAAGATGCATCCTAGCCAATCTGCCCTGTCCGGGCCATACCCAAAATACCTTGCTCCTCATTATGCACCTATTCAGGCTAACGCTGGTAACAGTGGGACATTTTGGGCCCAGTGAAGGGTGGGCAGCCAAAGAACAATGGATAGACATACACACACGCTCACTCCTATTGCAGCATTGTACAAAGATAGGGGTGGTTGGCAACCCTACCCGCCACACTGGTACTGATCACAGTGCCGACATTGCTAAACTGTGCAGGGGGTAGTAGTAGTGCTCTGTTGATAACATCAACTCAATGCTGGGGCCAACAGCCTGACTCTCCATGCATCTTTGGATTGTGGAGCCTGTATAGGTGGATGTTTGTACCCCTGTTCGCCGCTGCTTTGGACTTTGCACATGTTGCTGTTGTATCTGCATTATAGGGTAAAACATAGGGATATGCTCTGCAGGAACCACAGCTGGGGCTTGAACCTGTGACCCTCTGCTTCTGGACACACTGGCTGGGTCTACTGCACCACACTGTTGCCACAGATGCACAATTGTCCCTGGGGCTACCTGTACTTTTCCTCAGCCAGACTTTGTATGTTGCACTGCACACCACGTACTGATGCAGGCATGGCCTAGGTCCACTGCAGGGAGGTGGCACTGCCCCCTCCAGCATGGGCACCCCCCCTGCCAAGCTGACATGGCCATTTGCTGTCGGTGCTGGTAGTGCGCAGTCCCAGGCCATCCACTGTGTAGGTAGGCGCCCGCCTAGGGAGCGGATCCTGGGGTGGGGGACCATACATGGATATTCTCACATCCTCCCCCCATCACTGCCTACCAATATTATGTCCCTTCCACATGGGGACGGGATGGCTGGGGGGATGTCAGGTCAATGCCCTAGCAACTATTGGCTAGGGTGAAACAGGTAGATATAGGTGGATTGTGTTTGGCCTTGGTCAGCTGATATCTTGCTGATTTCCAGTTTCTATGTTCTTATGTGCCACCTAGGCGCCCGCCTGGTCCACCCTGTGCCCCAACTGCCCATGCGACATGTCCCACCTGCAGCCCCCTATGCCCCATTTGCAGCATCGCCATAGTGGCCATTCATACTTTGGCACTATGGTGTTGCTGAAAATGGAGCACTACTATCACATTTCTTGGGCTCCCTGCCTTGGCTGTACATTGCTGACACTTAAATGGTTTCTCTCTCCTGCAAATGTGCATCTAACGGCAGGTTTTCATTCGCGGTAGTATTCAGCCCTTCAGTTCAGCGCATTAGTGTGAAAGGGGCCTCTCCCCGCCCACTCTCCGCCCATTGACCCCTTCTCTCCGCCCTCTCTCCACCTTCTGCGGTGTTTACCACAGCCGGGGGACGTTAACGATCGTTAAGTAACGTCAATGTGCGTTAACGTTACATACCGCGCTTTATGTAACGTTACATAGCGCGCGGTATGTAACGTTACATAGCGCGCGGTATGTAACGTTACCGCAGTTTAGTAAACATACCCCCCCTGAGGGGGTTTTAGAAGGTATAAGGCTCGGGAGCCGAATGAAACACATCTCTTTCAGCTCATTGCATCATGTGATCCCCAAACCTTTTTTTAAACCCAGCTAGGCTAATTGCCTTTACCAGACAGTGCTCCCTATGAAATCTCACAGAGATTCATCTACTTGATTTGGGGATGACCTATGACTAATGAAGCAAATGGATAGAAAACTGGAAATGTGTCAGTCTCAGTTACCAAACATTAACAGTATTTATGAGGAACAGGTTAAGAAGTGCATGGAGACCTGATATTTGGCTAAAAAAAGGCTTATTTTATGGTTAATCTTAGGTTGGCTGAGAACTGTTCTCTGAGATCTTTTCCAGCAGGTGAAAATTTCCTGCTAGTTGTGATAGGTATGCTGACTACTTTACTTCAAAGATTGACTATCTTTAAAAATAGATCAAATAGAAACAAATATCACAGAGTACATTAACTGCTGCTAAGAAGGACACAGATTAACTATAGGCAATTTTAGTCCAGTGGAGGATAAAGATATTACAAACATCTTGAAGCAATTAAGATCTATGACATGAACATTGGATCCCTGCCCATCACACTTAATTAAAACTACAGATGGGAGTTTATTATCCTGGCTTATGTGTTTAGTGAATTTTTCTCTACAGCAAGAGGTTATGCCTAGGCAATACTAAGACCAAAGGTAATTTCTGAAAAAAAAAATAAAATAAAATTCCAGGTCAGAGTTGGGGATAGCTTCTACCTTCCACCTCTAGCTACAATGGGGAAGAGAAAGTAAGTTAAAAAAAATTCCAGGTCAGTGACAAAAGGTTCAGAGTTGGTGAGCCAGCATGACCTGGCTAAAAGTCATCACTGCTTTCTTAAAGAAGCCATCTTTAGATTCAGCAGGTGCCACCTCTAAGAGTGCAGTTGGCATTGAACAGGGCAACACTACCATTAGGCAAAGTAGGCAGTCGTCTAGAGCACCAAGAACCCATTGTTCATTGTAAGCACTGATCAATTTTGTGAAGTGTAATTTCTGTTCACTGTAAACCGCGCTGATGTCGAATAGCGCGGTATAAAAGAAACTTTAAATAAATAAAATAAATAAATAAATAAATTGCTGCCCCTGCTGCCCTTCTGGTTTTAAACAGCAACGCTATGCTTACCTAAACCTTCCGTTCCTGCATCCAAAATTAAAGTTTGAACTCAGCTTAAAATATTTTGGCTTCTTAAAGAGTTACATAGCAGAGAACCCCTTATCTTGCAATCCTTTTTACCTCAGACACACTTTTCACACACAACAATCAGAACTCTTTCCTCAATCTGATTTTTCCCAGGAAAATTACATAAAAGCAGCTTTTAGCTTTTCTTACAATTCACATTTCTTTAGCTAGACTTAAAAATCTAATTTTCACTTTATCACTCTCATATAGCTTCCCCTCCTACAAAATTTACTCATCCAGATCCTCAATACTGAAAGTGGAATACTAGCTTCCATATCATCCTGCTAGACCAGGTGGTCTCCAATTCCAGTCCTGGAGGGCCGCAAACCAGTCAGGTTTTCAGGATGTCCCTAATGAAAATGCATAAGATATATTTGCATGCATTGCCCCCATTGTATTCAAATTTATCTCATGCATATTCATTAAGGTCATCCTGAAACGTTGACTGGTTTGCAGCCTTTCAGGACCAGAATTGGAGTCTCCTGTGCTAGACCATCCAGACAAGGTTGTGTCCCCCTACCAGCTGAAGTGGAGACAGAGAAATATTCCAGAGGTTTCCTATGGCCTCATCCTGTTATATCAATTGATGCAGCTAGGGGCACACCTCAGTAATTCTCTGTCTCTAGCAGATGGTGAATGCTTTGATGCAGCTCTGGTGAAAATTTGGAAGAGATTTGATTTCACTCATGAGTAACCACCCTTAGGGTTGACTTCCTCACTGGAGCACAATGCTGGAGGCTCCACTAGTCACCCCTAAAACCAGTGCTCTTTTGGTTATTGCCATGCAGAGGAGGGAGTTGGTTCAGCACCTCGTCCTTATCTTGTTAAGGGCCAGTTGAGCAGCCAGAAATTTGGATAAGGAGTTTGGGAAAGGATTCTTAGCTTTGCACAACCTTAGTGCCTCCTCCTACTCCTTCCCCTCCGGCTCTCCCCTAACGATTGAAAGAAGGCTCTTCAGAGGTATATGCCTGCAAGCCCCAGCAGCAGGGGAGAAGCAATGAGCCTGACACAGTCTTCTTGCCCGGGCTTCCCAAGGGTTACCTAAAGCTAAGTCTGTGTCTTGTCTGACTTGTTTTTTGAGGGGCTACCCGACCTCGTCTGCTGGGCGGTGTGTATGTTGGGCTATGGCTGACTATTGATGAGGTGCAATTTTTCCCACCGGTATTTGCCTTGTGCTGTCTGTGGGTGTTAGCTGAGCTATGCGTGCTAAGTTTGTACCTAATTACTGCACACCCTGAACTTGTACATGGTTGTAGCATGCAGTTTGTGGTGCCTACATAGCTGGAGCACGTATTGCATTGCAACATGCTTTATTAACGCTTCCTGAGCCTGTTAAGTCAGGCTGCTAGCAACGGAGAAGGAACATTGTTGGTATGGATGCATACCTTCTTTTAAGATATACTGCATGATCTGCGGAAAGAGGAAAGTTATGCCATTGGACTCCAGCTTCTGCACTCCCTGCATGGAAGTTTCGGAGATGCTGTTGTAGAGCCTGCCCCCTCCTCTTGCAGTAGGGGGACATGGGTGCCCTATCCTTATCATTCTTGCTACAGGTAGCAGCGGATGCAGTGGTGAAGGATGATATCTCCAAGCCTTGAACTCATATTCTCCTTCTGCTGGCTACTTCCCTTATCTTAGGGGCTCGACAATAAGTCTCCCCCTGACTGGTGGTGGGGTTAATCCTGATAAGGAGCTCCTGGTCTCTGGGTTGTCCTCCTGAGAATTCTTTTCATTTCTTCAGCAAGCTTGGTCCTTCTGGTGAAGCAATTCAGACTCTGAGGCCTCCAGGTCCTCTTGCTGTCTCTCTATTTGGAAGAGGGTCCTGTGACACAGGATAGTCAAAGCCCAGCCATGGGCATAGTTTGGGGAGTGAGGAGCAGCCTTGCTTCCCCCGATTCGGCGCCAGCCTGCCCCCCCCCCCCCACCCACGCCACTGCCGCTGCTTTTTTCATGCCTGCAACAGCAGTGACATCAGCAGTCCAATTAAAAAAAAAGTGCAGTATCTGGCTAGGAAGGCTGGCCTGTTCCTGCCCCTCCTAGTCTGGTCCCGCCCCTCTATGTCCTCTATGACTCTCTAGAACCTGGGGGCTGTCACAGCAGGGGCCGGTTCTTCTGGATGACCTAGCTCCTTTCTTGTTTACCATTTGGCTCTTGAAAGGCATTGCTTAGTGTGTAAGGCTATTCTCCTGCCATGGTTTCATGCTCCTAAAAGTGAAAAGAGGTTCTAGCAGCCTTCCCTATATGTGTGTCTGGTGCTGTGAGGGTCTGGTTGGTCCTAGTAAGGTGGGCTTACCTTCCTTGCTTGCCTTTCTTCAGGAGGCCTTGACAAGGGCCTCTCCCTTAGTTCCCTATAGGTTCAAATAGCTGCCTTGTCATGTTGAGGGAAAGAATGGCAGGTCATCCTATAGCCTCGCACCCAGGTGTGGCGTGTTTTCTTGCATCCTCTCCTCTCCTCAGTCATTGCCTCCTGGGATCTTTGCTTAGTTCTCTGGGCCTTGATATCAGAGCCCTTTGAGCCCCTGAAGCAGGCCACACTTAAAGATCTGTTTCTTAAGACATTCTTTTTGTCGCAATCTACTCGGCGAGACGTATGTCCAAGTTACAAGCATTGTCATGCAGGGATCCTACTTGTCTTTCTTGGAGGAGGCCATGTACATTCTGCCTATCCCCACCTTCTTGCCCAAGGTAGTGTCATCCTTTCATATTAATCAGGTGGTCTGTCTTCCCTTCTTTTCTAAGGAACAGTGACAAGAGAAGAACAAGGACTTTCTCCTGGTGTATATTAGCAGAGTGCCTCTCTGGTATCTCAAGGTTACTAACTCCTTTTGCAAGTCACACCATTTGTTTCAGTAATTTGCAGGCCCACATAAGGGTGATGTGGTTACCAATTCTACCCTGAGGCACTGTATTAATGAGGCTATTGCCGCAGAGTATCTGTTGTGGAACTGGCCAGTTCTGGAGGGTTTGTGTGTACATTCCACTCGGGTGCAAGAATCTTCATGAGTGGAGCGCATTTTGGTCATCCCTCAGACATTTGTCTGGCAGCAATATGAGCATCACTTTCCATTTTTGTCGAGCATTGCCACTCGGATGTCCATGCTTGGGTGGACAGGACCTTTGGCTCAGAGGTCTTGAAAGCTGCCGTGTCTTCTTCCCACCCAGAGGAGTTGTAGCTTTGGTGTGTCCCACTTGTCTGGACTTGTCTGGCTGGATGATATGGAAGGTGACATTTTACTTACCAGATAATGTCCTTTCCTTGAGTCCTGCTAGGCCAGTCCAGGACTTGTCCTGTGACCGATCTGTTGTGTTTCTCTGTGCTTGGCCCTGCAGGTCCATATCTTTTTGACAGGCCTTATGGTTTTTATTCTGTTGATCCTTGTTATCCTCACTGAGGTTGTATGCAGTCATAGATTCTTGACCATGTGCTTGGGTTTGACTACTGAGGTGTGCCTCTAACTGCATTGACTGATATTATAGGATGAGGTCATAAGAAACTTCTGGAATATTTCTCTGTCTCCCCCTCTGCTGGTAGGATACACAACCCACTTTCTGAACTGATCTAGCAGGACTCAATGAAAGAACATTAACTCCATCTTAAAACGTCTTTTATCCAGCACAACAAATAGTAATATGTAAAAACAAACCTTTCTCACTTTCACACACTTAATGTTCTCAGATTTTTTGCAGGCAAATCTGGGGCACTTGTTATCTGAAGTGGTGGGTTGGGGAGTGAGAAGGGTAGAGATGAAGGGACATCTTAGTTCCAGATTTGGGCAAAAAGGCATGCAGGGTGGAAGAGAAGATTTTATTCTGCCTCACTATCCATCCCACGGGAGAAACAATATCACTTCCAAGCAAATTGACAGAGAAATAGAAACAGTGATGCATTTCCCCCAAACCATGCAAAATATAAAGGTAATGGCTGTAAATTGTTAAAACAAACATATTTTAATCACTAAACTGAAAATACATTTTTTCTACCCTCTCTGTCCCCGTTGCTGAAATCGTAGACAGGAGCTACCAAACAGATGGGAGTTGGGGACACAGCTCTAAAATCAGGGATGTCTGGTAATCTTACAGAAAGTGCATCATCAACTGTGTGCTCTCATGGGCTTCTCACATTTGAAAAGCAGTATCCATCCACAGCACACTTCTAAGAAGCAGGGGTGGCCCATGGGTGATGCGGGGCCTTATTTGCATATCTGCAAGATTTAATTTGCATAAATGTTTGCATAACAACAACAACTGGACTTATTTGGTCAGTGCTATGACCTTTTTTTTAATAACAAAGAGGGATTCTATTAAATGAGAAAAAATCCCAGTAGCTATGAATTCATATCATGGGTCTCAAGCTGGGTTAGACTGTGCCAGAGTTCAAAAAGCCCAGAAATCAGCAACAGTGAAGCCACAAGAGAAATTTAAACTGAGCTGTTCCCTGAAAGTTTGGGATTTCCTTGAATCTGAGCTGACAAGTATTTGAAATTTAAGACCAGTTCAGCAGCATCAAGAACACAAAACTGCAAACCTTAAAGACTATCCATATTCCAGTACCCACTACCAACACCCTACTGCTTACTCCACACAGGAAACAAAAAGAAAAATTGAGAATCACAGTACAGGGCCTATAGAGCAAATCTACCATTCCATAACAGCACTAACTTCCAAAACTCCCACAACAAGGAGCAGGGCTGGCCCAAGGGTTTCTGCCGTCTCCACAGTTGCCACCGATTCCGCCTCAGGAGAGGGAGGTGGGCAGCGGCAGAGGCAGTATTTCAAAGAGCGGCGGCTCTTTCCTGCTGTTTTCTTGCTGAAGCAAAAGCGGTGGCAAAAAGCAGCCACTTTTATTTATTTATTTATTTAATAGGTTTTATATACCGCTTTATCATTTCAATCAAAGCAGTTTACATTGTAACTTAAACATGGTAATGTACATTAAACAGGGATATTGATAACTTGGATTTTTCTGAGGCAATGGAGGGTTAAGTGACTTGCCCAAGGCCACAAGGAGTATTTTGGAAATACTGCTGCCGCTGCTGCATGCCTCCCTCCCCCAAACAGAATCAGCAGCACTGCCAGCCACCCAGCACTGCCAGCCACCCAGCACCCAGCACCGTGGGCAGCAGCCTAGCTTGCCTAGTGGATGAGCTGGCTCTGACAAGGAGCCTAACTAGAAAAGGGCAGCACTGTAAATATTGCTGTGAGCCCTAGAAAATCCTACATCTATCAGGAGAACTGAACAAGACAGGATTATTACAGAGCCTTAAACAGAAACTTATTTCTAACAAAATACCTGGCCTCAGTCACACATTTAAAACACTGATGCAATGCAAGCCTTCAAGTCAATGCTGACTCCTGGTGTCCCAGAAGCTCTTGGGTTTTCTTGGCAGTGTGACTGGAAGTAGATTGCCAGGCCTTTCTTCCAAGACAATGGAGGGTCAGTTGAATTTTTGTCTACATATTTCTGTTTTTGGTGAGAATCTATCAGCTTTTGTGGAAAGTAGCCTAGTGGTTGGACCACTGGCTTGGTAACCAAGAGACCAGAGTTCAATTCCCACTAGCACTCCTTGCGGCCTTGGGCAAGTCACTTAACCCTCCATTGCCTTTGAAGAAAGACCTGGGTGACTTGCCCAAGGCCTCAAGGAGTGCTAGTGGGAATTGAACTCTGGTCTCTTGGTTACCAAGCCAGTGGTCCAACCACCAGGCTACTTTCCACAAAAGCTGATAGACTCTCACCAAAAATAGAAATATATAGACAAATATTCAACTGAAACCCCAAGAAGCCAGGCGCCGCATGCAGTGCAATACCAGAGAAACGGAAAGATGCATATAAAGACAGCATGTTAATTTTAAAAAAAGACATATTCCAAACATTAAGGGGTATGTTTACTAAACTGTGGTAACGTTACAGACTGTGCATTAGGTAACGTTACCGCACGGTGTGTAATGTTATCGCGCAGTAAAATTACAACCCACGCGGAAGTGTTTCGCAGTGCGGTACACACCGCAGAGGGAGGAGAGAGGGTGGAGAGCAGAGGTCAATGGGCGGGAAGTGGCTCCCTGCACACTAACGCACTGAACTGAAGGGCTGAATCCTACTGCGAATGAATACCTGCCGTTAGATGCACATTTGCAGGAGAGAGAAACCATTTCAATGTCAGCAATGTACAGCCTAGGCAGGGAGCCCTAGAAAGGTGATAGTAGTGCTCCATCTGCAGCAACAGTATAGTGGCCAAGTATGAAAGGCCACTATGGTGATGGTGCAAATGGGGCATAGGGGGACTGCAGGCGGAACATGCAGTGGGGGCAGCTGGGGCACAGGGTGAACTAGGCCGTCGCCCAGGTGGCACATAGGAACATATGAACTGGAAATCAGCAGGACAGCAGCTGACCAGGGCTGAACATGCCCAGTAGTCCGTGTTCCACAGTGTCCCATCCAGGGAACATTACCCAGCAAGTACCCCAAGAATCACACAGGTACCACTATGCCTGTAATAGGGCAAGCAGTGCACATCTGGGGACCACACTAACAAGGGTCCATAAGCCACACCCAGGATGGGTCCCAAACTGTTCGTAGACCCAGCTAACTGAACACACTTTACGGCAGCCCCTAGTAAGGCATTGCAGGGTGTGCCCATACATTGTTGGAAACATACATACACCCAGTAGGCTAAACTGGGTACACCGTACCTGAGGTGCATACCCTAGCCTGTCCACAGTCGGCAGTAACAACACACTCCACCTACATCTACCCGGTCCACCCTAGCCAATAGTTGCTAGAGCACCAGCCTGACATCCCCCCAGCCATCACTCCCCCAAGTGGAAGGGACATAACATTGGTAGGCAGTGATGGGGGGATGTGTGGATGTCCATGTATGCCTCGCCACCCCAGACCCCGCACCCTAGGCACCCGCCTACCTGCACAATGGATGGCCTGGGACCGTTTTTGACCAGCACCGACAGCATTTGGTCATGTTGGCATGGCAGGGGGGGGGGGGTGTTTGTGTTGGAGGGAGCAGTGCCACCCACCTGCAGTGGACCTAGGCCATGCCCTGTACCAGTAAGTGGTGTGCAGTGCAACAGAAAATGTCTGCCTGAGGACAGTAAGGGTAGCCCCAGGGACCACTACTCCTCTGTGGCAATAGTGTGGTGCAGTACATACAGCCAGTGTGTCCAGATGCAGAAGGTCGCAGGTTCACTTCCCAACCTGCAGATCCTTCAGAGCATTTCCCCACATTTTACCCTACAATGCAGATACAACATCAACATGTGCAAACCCCAAAGCCGCGTTGAACAGGGGTCAAAACACCCACTCACATAGGCTCCACTATCCAAAGCTTCATTGAGAGTCAGGTTGTTGGCCCCAGCATGGAGCTGCAGTTATCAGCAGAGCACTACTACTACCCCCTGCACAGTTTAGCAATGTAGGCACTGTGATCAGGACCAGTGTGGCGAGCAGGATTGCCAACCACCCCTATCAGTGCACAATGCTGCAATAGGGGTGTGTATGTCTATCACTTGTTTTGTGGCTGCCTACACCGCTCTGGGCCCACAATGTCCCACTGTTACCAGCATTAGCCTGCAAATGTGCATATGAAGAGCAAGGTATTGTGGGTATGGCCTGGAGAGGGTGGGTTGGCAGGATGCATCTGCACAGGTTGTAGGGCAATGGCTGGGACACTGTAGTGCCCGACCACCACCTGCATGGACAGGGTGGCCACAGCATGGCATGCTGTGAGGTCACTCTCACCCTGACCAAGCAGTGACCATGGCATGTCTATGCTCCCACATAGTGCTCAACACTCTTTGTCTTCAGTTATACTTGTGTGCTTCCAGTTTTGGGGTTCAATCACTGAGACACCTGCTTGGTGTCTGTGTTGTACATCCTATCTCTGGGTGCACAGGGTTCCCATGTGTGCATGTAGTATGGACTGGCTAGTGGACTGTCTGCAGTTAGTCTGTGCATGGTTGGAACACCTTGTAGGGTACTGCAGGTGCAGTCTGACTGTGCCGTTTGCTGATGAGTGGCAGACTGTGGTGTGGGGCAGTTGAGGTTTCTCTGGCTTATCCCAAGCATTACTGCTGGTCTGCCACAGTCATAGATATGGCTCTGGCCCACCAGCCCTGGAGGGCTGCCCTCTGCCAGAAGGACTGCAGTTGCTTGTCCTACAGCCAGGGCTCAGGCACCTGTCCCTCCACTCCCTCACCTACAAAATGGGTGATTGTGGGTCCTTTGGGGTATATAGTGTATACCACTTTGACCCGTAGAGACAGTGCTACTTCCACCTCATGTGAGTCTAGACACCCCTCTGCCCTGATAATAGGTACCCATGGCAACCCAACCCTAACACTGGGTATGCACTAATCTGGGTGGTGTCTGGCCCCACAGGGCCACATGTGACTGCAGAACACAGATAGACACAGAAGTACTTTCAGTTGCATTGCTAGGAACACCTGGCACACACTGGCAGTGCTGGGGATGTGCAGCAGGATCTATCTCTAGCACCACATATACTGCGGACCTTGTGCTGGGCACCCATCCTAACCCTCAGGGTGAACACAGAACCTGCACAATGGCATGGTCTGTAGCTACTCTGTGCCAGTATCACGCACCTTCAGTCCGTCTTACCACGCTGCAGTACCAGAGAGGTGCAGACCCCATCTGGTGATCAGCTGTAGACCGCTGTTCTGCATGTGCATGGTGGGGTTACCCTATCCTGGCACACAGAGCAGACGGTTTGTGCGGTGACATGCAGTCCTTCTGTACCCAGCCATTGCTGTGCAATAAGCCATAGAGGTATAGCCTACTGGTTAGTACAATGACATTCTAAACAGTGGTCATGGGTTTGATGCCTCATTGTTCCCTCTTTTCATGCCTGTCCAACTCAAATATTTTGCATGCCTGTAACAGTCATATCTTTGCATATCCATGCTGCCAGCCCATATTACCCTCACCACTGTTGCCAACAATCCTTCGGTCCATCTTTCTGTGTCTGCCAGCTGTGTAGAGTCCTGTCTTCCTGTGCAGGCTGCCACCCCATGTCCTGTGCTGGTACCCTTTCCTGCATTGCGCCTCTTCATGCTTGCCTTGCCTGTGCCTGATCTGCATGGTACCACCACTCATCTGACCACCCATCATTGTAACTATCCTGCCACCTACGCCTCCACTGGGGGACACGTATTCCCATCGTCTGCCTCCAACTGTCTTTCCAGTACTTTACATTGCCAACACCCTGTGCTGTGGTACAGTTGCCCCCACCATGTTTGTCAACAGTACTGGCAGCCACATGGGATGCCTGCAGATATGGCAGGTCCAGCAGCTCCCAGCTCTCCCTCCTTCACTCACCTGTTCATTGCCTTTCCTCAGTGCTCTATCTAGTTTTAGGGCTACATCTGTCTCTGTGCCTCACAGGTCATGCATGTCATCCTGAAACACCTTGCAGCCCTTAGGGCACACTAACCTAGGGCACCGTAACCTTGTTAGGCCACCTTAACCTATGGTTCCATAGCACAGGGTGCCTTCTACGGTGCCTTGTCCAGGGGTGCCTAATACGGCGCTTAGCCTAAGCAGCCCTATAGGGCGTCTTACAAGGCGCCTTATGAGGCACCTTATAAGGCACCTTATAAGGCACCTTACAAGGTGCCTTGTAATGTGCCTTGTAGGGTGCCTTATAAGGCACCTTGTAACGCGCGTTAATCTAAGGCGCCTTGTAACGTGTGTTAGCTGATACGGCTTGCTGTAACGATGCACCGCCCACGCCTTTTTATGGGCATCTGTACCTTTACCGTGGAACCTAACGTGGGTGACATTACCGCAGTTTAGTAAACATACCACTAAATTGAAAATAAAGTTTTTTGCTACCTTTGTTGTTTGATCATTTTATTTTTCTGACTGAACTGGTTCCAATCTCCTTTCCACATTCCTTGTGCCTTCTGCTCTCTTCTCCTGTCTTTTCTTCCTTTTCTACATGTCTTTGATGATGATCTTTCCTTTTTATCTCTTTTTTTCCATTTCTTTCTCCTCTGCCGCCCTCGAGACCATAGCCAGCTAGAAATGCACCCTGTGCAATTGGTGAACCTGGCATCCCTCCACCTACCCAGCTGCATGCAGGAGCTCCGTTTTGTTGGGCTTCCTGGAAGCTCAGTAATGACATTAGTGCTCCTTCTATGCTTGCGCCCTGTGCAGCCACACCACTCGCACAGCCCTTGGTAAGGCCCTGGCCTCCCTATCCACTCATATCCAGATTTTACTCCTCACTCTCCTTTTCTCTCACCCTCCACTCCGTAGTCTTACACTTTTTACCTCTCACCTATCTACTAGCTTTCCATCTCCCATTCTTATCCCTTCTCTAGCGCCCCCATTGCCCTCGCTGTCTCTCTCCTTCCACTGCATTCTATACCCTCTCTACCATTTACCCACTCCCTAGCTCCCTATTTCTATTCTCACTCACTCAGTCTTCATCTGCCATCCTATGCCTTTGATGCCATCACCAGCCCTAACCCTTCCTTGTCATTCTTAAGTCTCTCACCCCCTCCTATTATTCTCTTTCACCATCTCCCCAGCCACATTTCTACACTCTCTCTCCTTCTTCAGAGATCCATCCCTTTTCAGATCTCTCACCTTTCTCTCGTCCTCTAGATCATTCACGTAAGGTCTCAACCTCCCCCAAACTTTCTTGCCTATTCTCTTACCTCCATCCCACATCCTCCTTCATATCTAGCAATTACTAGGTACTGTTCCCTTCAAATTCCTACTCAGTCTCTTGAGTCCCCATCATCTCCCGTCTCTGCTTCCTAGCTCTGCCTCCAAAATGATAAAAGGGATGGAAGGATATCCTTGAGGAAAAGCTTAAAAGGTTAGGGCTCTTCAGCTTGAAAAAGAGACAACTGATGGGAGATATGATAGAGGTCTATAAAATAATGAATGGAGTGGAATGGGTAAACATAGATCGCTTCTTTACTCCTTCAAAAAGTAGAAAGACTAGAGGACATGTAGCACATTTATGACTAATCGGAAAAAATATTTTTTCACTCAACACTTAATCAAATTCTGGAATCTGTTGCCAGAGGATGTAGTAAAAGCTGTTAGTGTAAGTGGGTTTAAAAGAGGTTTGGATAAGTTCCTGGAGGAAAAGTCCATAAAACTTTATTAAAGTGGACTGGGGAAATCCACTGCTTACCAGTAGGTTAAGCAGCATGGAATCTCTTTACCTTTGGGAAACTGATAGGTACTTGTGACCTGGCTGGCCACTGTTGGAAACAGAATACTGAGCTTGATGGACCTTTGTGGGTGAGGCAGTTTGCAGGGGATGGGGACTCTTTGGGGGTAAGGTATATACTTGGGCGGAGTTTCTGAGGATGTGCAGTTGTGGGGAATATTATTTGTGTGGGGGCAGTGTGTACGGAAGTGAAGCAGTTGCGGTAGAGTAATTTTTAGCAGTGGGATAGTTTGTAGGGTGGTGAGGCAGATCCAGGGACAAAGTGGTAGGACAATTGCAGGGGCTAGTCTTTGAGGATGGGATGATGGATTAGTAGCTGAGGGTATTTTTAGGAGGGCATTTGTGGGGTGGAAAAACAGTTGCAATGGAGTGTATTTTAGGAGTAGGGGAGTGTGCGGGTTGGTGGCGCAGTTGTGAGGAGGTAGTTTTTGGAGGTGGGACAATTGTAAGACAGTAGATTTTGAGAGTGGGAGCAGTTTGCTGGTGCTAGGGCAATTGAGGGGATATTTTTTTAGAGATGAGGTCATTATGCAAACTGTTCTCACTTCCAAAGACTACTCACTTGCAGCAGCTCTACCACCCCATAGTTTGGTGGGGCCAGGGTCAGTTCTAGGATCTCTAGTACACCCCTGTAACCTACAGATCGATGCCCCTCCTCCCTCATTACTATTAATGGTAGGCTACACCACCCCTTTCCCAAAACTCCTTCATTAACTCTGTTCACATGATGATAGTATTTCTCCTTTAAAACAAATATTGTAACAAGAAAATTGCAGGGAAGGAGCAAATGACTAGCTGGAATAAAAACAAGTATTGAGGAGTAAATCTTTAACATCATATGATCAGGCTGTGATAGTCAAAGGGTTAATGTGATCGAAGCAAACAAAATCAATGTATGTATTTATTTAACCAAAAAAAGGTCTACAAAGGTTACAACCACTTAGCTTGTCATGCCTCTTATCTTGCCTATTATTGTTGCTACAGATACTATCGCTGCTCTCTCGCCGCATATACGGTTGCAAAGATTTTTTATAAATCCAACAAAAAAGGAGGAGGTGATAAAAGCAGTTAGTGTAGCTGGGTTTAAAAAAGGTTTGGATAAGTTCCGAGAGAAAAAGTCAATAGACTATTATTAAGACAGACCTGGGGAAAGCCACTGCTATCTCTAGGTGTAAACAAAATGGAAGCTACAGAGAGCACTATGAGACAGAACTCATTCCTGGAGCAGTATTGACTATAGAGTGTCAATTCCAAGTGACTATTCTGTGAATTACATTGAGAGGGAGAAGATCGTCAAGTACCAAAAAATGCAGTTGGAGACCAAGAAAATGTGACAGAAAGATATTGGGGTATGTTTACTAAACCATCTTAATGTTACCAGCACTAGTTGCAGCGTTAATGTGAAGAATGCCAAATAAGTTAGTGGGCGTTCCGGCGGCAAGGTAGCAAGAATCTGTATCGCGAGATAGTGGGTGCCGTAGCACGTTAACGCACGTTAACCCTAAGTTCATGCCTGCGCAGTGTTAGACACTATAAAGATGTAGCTCACTGGTTACTGCAATGACTGTGGAGGCAGAAGTCATGGGTTCAATCCTACAGTGGTGTTATGTAAGAAGGCTGTCTGAAGCATTTCCTTTTTTTAAAATTTAAATCAGTGCTGTCTGAGGCATTTCCTTTGCTAATTTAAATCAGTGCTGCCAGCAAAAACACCCTCACAGTGCCGTAACCTAAGGTGCCGCATAAGGCGCCCTATAAGGCACTCCATAGGGCACAATATAAAATGCCCTGTCTGCCAAGGCACCTAATAATGTGCCCTATAGGGCGCATTATAAGGCACCCTATGAGGCACCTTAGGCTACGGCACTGTGAGGCTGTTTCTGCTGGCAGCACTGATTTAAATTAAAAGGAAAAGCCTCAGACAGCCTTATGAAATAACACCACTGTGTGATCAAACCCATGACCTCTGCCTTCATAGGCATTGAAATAACCAGTGGGCCACATCTCTATAGCACTGAACACACTGCCGGCTGGCTACAGAAAGACTGCAGGTCACCACACAAACTGCTGTGGTCACCAGGATAGGGTAAACCCACTCATACCCATGATGCACTGCACATGCAGATCAGCAGCCTACATCTGATCACAAGATGGGGTATGCGCCTCTATAGCACTGGTATAGCACTGGTATTACTGGCACAGAGTAGCTACAGACCGTGACATTGTGCGGTTCCTGTGCTCACCCTGAGGGTGAGGTGGGTGCCCAACACCAGGTCCACAGCACATGGTATGGCTGAGATAGGCTGTGCTGTAGGTCTACATCAGTGCCAGTGTGTGATAGGTAGTCCTTGCAGCCACACCTAGGAAATACCTGTGTCCATCTGTATTTCCCGGTCATGTCTAGTCCTTGTGGATTATGATGCACCCAGAATAGTGCGTATCCTGTGTGGTTGCCATGGTCACATGTTATAAGAGAAGGGTGGTGCTTTGGCCCACATGTGGATTGTGTATCACCACCCAACCTGCCCTATGGGGGATAGGATCTCCCACCAACAGATCCACATTCTACATCTCTGCAATGGTGGCAGTAGAGGGGATCATCAAACCCCTGGGGAATAGGCACCCTACAGGGCAGTCAATGCAGATCTGTACACATCACATAGGGCACTGCCAGTAAGCCTGGAAAAGCTCAGCTGATCCCCACCACTATCTGACATTCACCAGCAGAGGGCACAGTCAGTCTCCACCCGCTGCACCCTGCAAGGTGTTCCAACCATACACATGCTAACTGCAGACAGTCTGCTAGCTAGTACATAGCGCATGTTCCTGGAGAAACTGTGTGTACCCACAAACGGGATGTGAGCACACACACCAAGCAGGTATGTCAGTGATTGGGCCACAGAAAAAGAAACTCATAGATATCACTTGAGAAAAATAGTGTATAGCACTATGGGGAACCTAGCCATGGGATGGTCACTGCACAGTCAGGGTGAGAGTGACACCCCCCCCCCCCCCCAGCATGATATGCTGTGGCCAGCCTGTCCATGCAGGTGGTGGTCGGGCACTACAATGCCCCAGCCATTGCCCTATGCCCTGTGCAGATGCATCCTGCCCAGGCCGCCCTGTCCGGGCCATACCCACAGTACCTTGCTCCTCATTATGCACATTGGCAGGCTAACACTGGAAACAGTGCAAGCAGTGTGGGCTCAGTAAGGTGTAGGCAGCCACAAAACACTGGATAGACATACACACACTCCCACACCTATTTCAGCATTGTGCAAATATAGAGGTGGTTGGCAGCCCTGGCCGCCACACCAGTCCTGGGCACAGTGCAGGCATTGCTATGGTATTCAATACTGTTAGGGTCACTCCCCAGGGTGGTAAACACTGTCAGAAACAAAAACTGAAACACACTCCACAGATATCAGAAAGGTTGCTATGATGAATCTCTGTCAACAAATTGTGTTTAACTTAGGATTTGTTATCTGACATTAATCATAGCAACCTTTTGATATATGTGGAACGTGTTTCCAAGTTTAAGGTGGCATTGCTAAGGTATGCAGGTGCTAGTATTGATAGATGCTGCTCCGCACAGAGCCCAACAGCCTGACTCTCCATGAGCCATTGGATCGTGGAGCCTGTGGGTGTGGGTGTTTGTGTCCCCGATGGCCGCTGCTCTAGGGCAGAGGTTCCCAACTCTGGTCCTGGTGGGCCAAACACGGTTCGGGTTTTCATGCTATCCCTAATGAATATGCATGTATACATTTGCATACAATGGGGGCGGTGCATACAAATGCATCACAGGCATATTTATCAGGGACAGCATGAACCCTGAATGGTGTTTGGCCCTCCAGGACTGCAGTTGGGAAACTGATCTAGGGATTGCATATGTTTATGGTGTATGTGCTCTGTAGGGTAAAATATAGGCGTTTATGGTGTGTTCATTTTATCTGCACTAAAGGTTCCGTCTTTATTACCACGGTTTAGTAGTGGGTAAAATATAGGGACATGGTCTGCAGGAGACACAGCTGGGACTTGAACCTGTGACCTTCAGCCCCTGAATATACTGGCTGTGTGTACTGCACCACCACCATGACTGTTCATCAGGCAGACCTTGTCTATTGCAGTGCACGGCACACACCTAAAGAGGGCTTGGCCTTGGTCTGCTGTGGGCAGATGCCACTGCCCCCTCCACCACCAGCACCCCTTCGCCACCATGCTGACATGCCCTTGTGCCGGTGGTGCTGGTGGTGTGCAGTCCCAGATCATCCAGTGTGCCGGTAGGCAGTTGCATATGGTGTGGGTTCTCGGGTAGGGGTGCCTACATGGACATGCGCACTTCCCCCCGCCACCACCTGCCAATGTTATGTGCCCTTGGGGGTACCTGCTGGGTAATATCCCCTGTGACACTGTGGGACACACACTCGTGCCCATGTTGGACCCTCATCAGTTGCTGTCTTTCTGCTTTACATTTTTGGCATTCCTATGTGCCACCTAGGCATCTGCCTAGCCCACACTGTGCCCCAGCTGGACCACAGCATGTGCCGCCTGCAGCCCTCTGTAACCCATTTACAGCATTAGTACAGTTGCCCTTTCCTACGTGCCCACTCTGCTGTTGCTGCACATGTGCACGCCATAACAAACCTGCCCAATATAAACGAGAAAAAGCCCTGATCACCGCTATTTCAATGTGGGATTATTCACTTTGTAGGGGGACAGAGAATAGACCCTTCCAAACATGATATCTTCTTTTCTGTGCTTTGTCAGTGGTGTTCCTTTATGTTTATCATTAATATCACTATTGGCCAGCTTGGTTATTTGGATTTCAAATGTGGTTTTGGTCATTTTCTATGTTTATTTGCCTTTTTGGTTCCTGCTCATGTATCACTACTATCACTTTTCTGGGTTTCCATGCCTTTGCTGTACATTGCTGACTGAAATGGTTTCTCTCTCCTGCAAATGTGCCTCTAGCGCGAGGTTTTCACTGGCATTAGTTTTCAGACCCGGATTTCACAGCGTTAGTGTGCTTGGAGCCGCTCACTGCCCACTCTCCGCCCATTGACCCCCTTTCTCCGTCCTCTGGGAAGCCTCACTCCACCCTTCAGACCCAGATTTCACAGTGTTAGTTTGCCTTAACGCCGCCGCCACGTTATCACGTGATAAGTGACGTTATCATGCGATAATGTTACATTATCACGCGATAACGTCACTTATTGTGCGATAATACCACCGCTGCAAAGTTAAGATGGTTTAGTAAACATACCCCTATATCTTTTTTAAGATACAGCGACCAGAATTGCACACAATATTCAAGGTGCGGTTGCACCATGGAATGATACAGAGGCATTATAATATCCTTTGTTTTATTTTACATTCCTTTCCTTATGATACCTAGCATTCTATTTTCTCTCTTGGCTGCCACTGCACACTAGGCGGAGGATTTTAACATGTTATCCATGATGATGCCTAAATCTTTTTCCTGGGTTTTGGTTTCCAATGTGGAACCTTGCATCGTGTAACCATAGTTTGGGTTGTTCTTTCCTAGGTGCATAACTTTGCACTTGTCCACATTAAATTTCATCTGCCATTTGGATGCCCAGTCTTCCAATTTATCAAGATCCTCTTGCAATTTTCCACAATCCTCTTGTGTTTTGACAACTTTAAATAGTTTTGTGTCATCTGCAAATTTGATAACCTCACTCGTTATTCCAGATTTTACTCCTCACTCTCCACTTCTAAGTCTCACGCTTTTTATCTCTCACCTATCTACCACCTTTCCATCTCTGATTCTTACCCCCTCTCTAGTGCTCCCATTGCCATTGCTGTCTCTCTCCTTCCCTTGCTTTCTATATCCTCTCTACCAATGTTCCCTCTAATTTTCTGTAGGCTGTGTGCGCATAAAATATCAGCTGTGTGCAGCTTTTGAAGGAAGGTTAAATTTTTGTGCGCCACATAATGACACTCGGAATTATATACTTTAAAATTTGACTACATGTCAGAATACAGTATGTACACCACATTGATTTTAATCAAATTAAATGAAAATAGACGATTACTAAATGAAGCGGGAAATTTCTAGTAATTACAATCATAACTTTTAAATTTTAAGACGTCTGTGTTGTTTTCTATCAGAATCAGAGCCGTAATTTTTGTGCGCTCTGTTGTAAAGTATGTGCGCTTGCTCGGCGAGGTGTGTGCGCGCGCACACGTGCACAGCTTAGAGGGAACAGTGCTCTCTACCACTACCCACTCCCTAGCTCCCTATTTCTACCCTGTATTTGCACACCCTCAACCTTCATCTGTCATCCTCTGCCTTTGATCCCATCACCAGCCCTAGCCCTTCTCTGTCATTCATCCCTCCCTGGCCCCCAACCCATTCTTTAATCTCTCACTCCCTACTATTCTTTCACCATATCCTCAGCCACATTTCTAGCCTCTCTCTCCTTCTTCACATCTCTCACCCTCTCTCTAGTCCTCTAGATCATTCACATCACATCTCTATCACCCCCAATCTTTCTTTCCCTATTCTTTTACCTTCACCCCACACTCTTCCTCATATCTAGCAATTGCTAGGTGCTGTTGTTTCCACATTCCTACTCAGTCTCTTGAGTCTCCCATCTCTGGTTCATGAATCTGCCTCCCACTCCTTTTCATTCCCCCTTCCCCAAGTCATTAATCTTCATTCTTCACTTGCTTACTCCACATTGCTTACTGCTCGAGTCCTGCAGCGCTGTTCCTCATGATTCCATCATCTCATTTAGCCTCCACACCCCCTTCTCAAGTCCCTGATTTTGCCACCTCAAATCTCTATGATTATCCCTCTGTACCCTTCTAATCCCAGTACCATCCCCAGTGTCAACTCCCTTCCGGTCCTAGCACTCCTTCCTCACTGTCTATCTCCTTCGAGTCCCAGTACCATACTCAGTGACAGTCCCCTTCTAGCCTAGTACCCCCCTACTGTCTAGTCCCCTTCCGGTCCCATCGCCAGTGCCAGTCGCTTGTATTCCCAGTCACCCAGTGTCAGCTCCCTTCCAATCCAAATCTAACGTCCCCACTGTCTCACCTCCTAGTCCCAGTACCATCCTTAGTCAGCTATCTTCCAGTCCATTTCCCCCCTGCTATCTAGCCCCCTTCCAATCTCAATACCATCCCCAGTGTCAGCTCCTTTACAGCCTAGTCCCTCTCCCCACTGGCTAGCCCCATTCCAGTTCCAGTCCCAGTACCACACCCCCCATTGTCTAGCCCTCTTCCAGTCCCATCCTCAGTGTCAGCTCCCTTCCAATCTGACTCCCCCCTGTCTAGCTCACTTCCAAATCCAATACCTTCCTGTGTCAGCTCCCTTACATAGGCCCCCTCCCCCACTGTCTAGCCCTGGTTCCAGTCCTATCCTCAGTGTAGGTTCCCTTCCAGTCCTACAACCTCCATCCTCTGCAGTCCCAGCCTGCCTTTCTCCAACACTGGTCACTACGCACCTCCTACTTTTACAGCCGGGAGAGCATTCTCCTTTGTTCCCGCGGCTGTGCAGCTTTAATAGCTGTGAGGCCGCAGTGTTTCTAAGGTTAGTACAAACATTTCCTGTTTCTTACAGGAAACAGACAATGCTCATACTAACTTTAGAAATGCCGTGGTCCCATGGTTCTTAAAGCAGCACAACTACGGGAGCAAAGGAGAAAACTCCCCAGGCTGTGCTCAGCTGCTTTAAAGGGTGAATCAGTGAGGGAGCCTTCAGGCGCCCTTAAGGTTTGTGCACCCCAAGTCAGTCCCTCACTGGCTCACCCGTTAAAGAGGCATCAAGGACAAAGGGAGGCTCAGACCCTGCGTGGGATAGGCTGTCACGATTTTGGTGCCCCTTATCACCAGTGCCCCCTGCTGTGCTTACCCAGCTTACCGGGTAGTGCTGGCCCTGGGTGGGGCAGATGCAGAGAGAAGTAGATTACTTGCATGCAGGTAGTTTTTGGGAGTAGGGCAGTTTGCAAGGTGGTGAGGCAGTTTGTGGGGTGTAGAACATTCTGAGGGATATTTTTTGGGAGTGAAGAAGTTTGCGGCATTATGGGGCAGTCGGGGAGGTGTCGTTTTTGAGGGTGAGGAAGTTGCAGTTGTGGGGGATATTTTTTCATGGTGGGGACATTTGACAGGTTGTTAGGGCAGTTACAAGGGAGCATTTGTAGGGGTGGGTGGGGGGCATTATGCAGGGCGGTGGGGCAATTGTGTGGGGGAGTTTTTGAGGATGTGGCAATTTGGGGGTTTGGGAGAATAGAGAACAGGGAGAAGAAATTTAAAAGGAACAATTCTTTAACTGCTATATTTCACTGTATCTGTTTCTATGCTACAGAAACTGGAACTCCTTCTCCCTTAGAAATGCATTGAGCTGTTTTTGGGTGGTCATATTTCTCTGTAATGCCAGTCTGATTTGGCCCATTTTTGAACTTGATATATCTTCCTTTGTTTCCTGAGGAGTAGCCTAGTGGTTAGAACAACAATCTTCTACCCAAATGATCTGGTTTTGATTCCCACTGGCACTCCATGTGACCTTGGGAAAGTCATTGCCTCAGAAGAAAAGGTCTAGCAATCTACTTCCAGCCATACCTTGCCAAGAAAACCCAGGGGCTGCTGGGTTGCCAGGAGTCAGTTTTACCTGATGGCATTTAAAAAAAAAATAAAGGATGTCTTTTTACCAGTTTTCCCACATGCCAAGTTTCATCCCATTCCCTTACATTTTCAGAAAATAGTTTGCTCCCATACAGATGGACAGACAGATGGAGATTCTCAACTCCGTTTGTATAATTATTTCCAACTTCCATTGGGTTGTAAAGAATAAAAATGCACCAACGCATTTCTAGGGGAGAAGCAATTCTCCAGGATCAAGCAGGAAGTCAGTCCTCACTTATGGGTGACGTCGGCGCCGACGGAGCCCTCGCGGAGCAATTTCCCCAGCTTTCGAAGAAAGCCTTTGGGATTGCAGCGCGCATGCGCGGTCCTCTTCCCGCCCAAGGATGCCATCTTGCTCAGTCTTCTTTTTTCCGCGGAGCCCTACAGACGTAGTTTGTTACCACCGCTGAAAAAGTTGATTAATTCTTTGTTGTTTTCTCGGTTCGCGTGTCCTTTTCCTGCCCGGCCTCGATTTTTCCTTATCGAGTCCGTTCACATTCTTTTTTCTTTTTTCAATTTTTAACTGGCGTTCCCACCACTTATTTTCCACCCCTGGCGGCTCGGTCTTTCGACCTCGCGGGGGCCCTTTTTCCCCCGATGGCTGCCAGCGGGTTAAAAAAATGTGATCATTGTTCTAAATTAATGTCTCTTACAGACACGCATAATTTCTGCCTCCGTTGCCTCGGACCCAACCATGACTCTGGGAGCTGTGGTCCGTGTGGCAAGATGTCCTCCAAGTCGCTGAGGAGTCGGCAATCGCAAAAGGACCGAATCTTCTCTGACCCCGAGTCTGGTCCGGCCCGGACCTCGTCGGAGGCTTCGACGTCTCGTGACTCCGGCCACGAGCTCCGTCGGAGTTCCTCTGAGCGGGGGTCCCCTGGCCGGGAGCATCGTCAGCAGAGGAAACTCACGCGGGCGGCATCAGAGGACGCACCTGGTCCCTCGCGGGCCGGGTCGCATAGCCCTGCCAGCCGCCCCGAGTCCTCGGAGGCGGAGAGACCTTCTAAACTTCCTCGACTCTAGGTGGAGCCGCACGTGAGTACTATTGTCCTCCTGGACTCCCCTACGGAACCGTCGTCGGGCCCGACGCCGTCGGGGCCCGAGTCGGTGGCTGCCGGGTCTTCTGGGCTTGACCTCAGATTGACATCCTTGGAGCGCAGTATCTCTGCCTTCTTGGACCAGCAGCGGGTTTGGATGACCGGCATCACCAGTGCATCCGGCCAGACCACCGGGACGTCGACGCCCAAGTCGACCCCGGCGGCCGAGTCGATCCTCGAGTCGATGCATGCTCGAGTCGATCCTCGGTCGAAGTCTCCCTCGGCCTCCCGTTCGGGACTGAGGTCGTCGACGCCGGCATCGGCGTCGGGACGAATCCTCGCCCGCACGGAGCCCCTCGATTCCTCCATGGAGGCGTCGGACTGGGACACGGAAGGGGACGAGTCGCCCGGCACTTTTCAGACCCGGTGCGTCCCCTCCGACTCGCCCGAGTCGGAGCCTCGAAGGCGATCCCCTCCGGAGGATACGCGCTTCTCTGATTTTGTGCGGGATATGGCCAAGGCTTTGGCTTTCCCCGCGGATCCCGAGGAGGAGCCTCGCGCGGAAGAGCTCAAGGCACTCCAGTACGACTCTCCCCCGAAGGAGGCCTTTACTGTGCCGGTCCCTCCGATGCTGGAGCGGCTCCTCTTCCGCATGTGGGAAAGCCCGGCCTCGACACCGGTGTTAAGCAAGCGGATCGATTCGATTTATCGAGTCTGCAAGAGCCCCGGGTTCCAGAAGGCGCAACTGCCACACCACTCCATGGTTGTGGAATCGGCAATGCATCGGCTTAAGAGCCAAAAGATGCACTCCTCGGTGCCCCCGGGTAAGGAGGCCCGTAACCTGGATGCCCTCGGTAGGAAGTGCTTCCAGGGTTCCATGCTTGCCTGCAGAGTCCAGACATACCAGCTGTATATGGGCATGTTCCTCCGAGACCTGGCGAAAGAGCTCGCCGGGTTCTCGGCTGGTCTCTCCGACGAACCTTTGCAGAGGTTCCTGGCCTTGTCCGATAGTATTCGAGAGTGCTCGAAGTTCCTTTCTCGGGCGGCCTACGACGGCTTCGAGGCGTCGGCCCAAGTAGCCGGAGCCGGCATCGGTGCCCGCCGACAGGCCTGGCTCCAGTCATCCGACCTCGAGCCATGGGTTCAGGACAAGTTAGTTGATGTCCCCTGCCGAGGTGACAACCTTTTCGGCAAGCCCATGTCCGATAAGGCTGCGGAACTCGAGTCCGAGACTCTCACTCGGACTCGACTGTCCCGAAAGACCTCCGCTCCCCCGCAGAAGAGGAAGGGTCCGGGGAAGAAGCCTTTTTACCCGAGGAAGGTGCTTGCCTATAAGCAATCCCACCTTCAATACCAAGTACCGGCGGCTTCCACTCAGGGCCCACAGACTAAGGGGAATGGCCCCCGTAGGCCGCGGGCCCCCAAGCCCGCTACACAGCCCCCTGCCACACAGGGTGTTTTTTTTTGACTATGCCAGCATAGCCTCTCCCCCTCCGCGCTCGTCGCTCAGCACGGGGGGGCAGGCTGATCCACTTTGCTCACAGGTGTTCAGCCATAACATCCGATTCCTGGGTGCTGCAGGTGGTTCAAAGGGGCTACCTCTTACATTTTCACCAGGTGCCTCCCCCCTACTTCCTGGGGGAGCCTCCGAGGCCCCCTCTGCACAGAGACTTACTCCTTCAGGAGCTGCAGGGTCTACTGGAGGAGCAGGCTGTGGAACCAGTGCCCCAAACTCAGTGGGGTCAGGGGTTCTACTCCAGATGCTTCCTGGTCCCAAAGAGGACGGGAGGCCTCAGACTCATTCTGGACTTGCGCAACCCTCAACATGTTCCTGCAGCGGGAAAAGTTCAGGATGCTTACCCTTGGAATCTTGCTGCCCTACCTCCAGCAGGGAGATTGGCTATACTCCTTGGATCTAAAGGATGCCTATACTCACATCCTGATTCATCTGGACCACCGACAATATCTCAGATTTGTCGTGGCTGGGAAACACTATCAGTACCGCGTGCTGCCCTTCAGCTTGTCCTCCGCCCCCAGGGTGTTCACAAAATGCCTGGCGGTGGTCGTGGCCTTCCTGAGGCTTCAGGGCCTGTTCGTTTTTCCTTACCTGGACGACTGGCTCGTACGGGCGCAGTCGGCCCCAGAGGTCGCTCAGGCCACGCAGCGTACGGTGGCTCTGCTTCAGCATTTGGGCTTCGTCATAAACGTCGGGAAGTCCACGTTGCGCCCCTCTCAGGATCTCGAGTTCATAGGAGCTCGGCTCGACACTCTGCGAGCTCGTGCCTTCTTGCCTCGAGAGCGAGCCGACAGGCTCATGGCTTTGGCCGGCAGGTTCCACAGTGCATCTCTGGTTCCGGCCCGGAGGTTCCTGCAGCTGCTCGGTCATATGGCCTCCACGGTCCATGTCACGCCGAATGCCCAACTGCATATGAGGCCTGTCCAGTGGTGTCTCCGCACTCAATGGCATCAGGCACAGGAGGTCTGGCAGACCTTCTACAGATCTCCGACCGCCTGGTCTCCTCTCTGCAGTGGTGGCTCCACCTACCCAACCTGGTACGGGGTATGCCCTTTCAGTCTCCTGCACCTTCCCAGGTGCTGAAGACCGATGCCTCTCTCTTGGGATGGGGAGCGCATTGCCAGGGAGCGCGCACTCAAGGCCTTTGGACTCCTTGGGAGGAGGCTCAACAAATCAACTTCCTGGAGCTGCGGGCGATCCGCCTAGCTCTGCGGACCTTCTCTCACCTCACCTCTCGCTAGTCCGTACTGGTGCAGACGGACAATCAGGTGGCCATGTTCTACGTGAACAAACAGGGGGGCACGGGCTCCCTCCTGCTCTGTCAGGAGGCCCGGCGACTGTGCTCCTGGGCAGTCGACCACAACATCCTCCTCAAGGCTGTTTACCTGCCCGGGCAGGAGAATTGCCTGGCCGACAGGCTGAGCCGGGTCTTGCAGCCCCACGAGTGGAGGTTGAACCCAGGCGTTGCCCAGCGAATCTTCCGCCGGTGGGGCTCCCCCACCGTGGACCTCTTTGCCAGTCCCCTGAACCGGCAGCTCCCCCGGTTCTGCTCTCGGCATCCGCATCCCCTCATAGTGGCCCCGGATGCTTTCCTCATTTCGTGGTCCACAGGCCTACTGTATGCCTTTCCTCCCACGCCACTGGTGTCCCGGACGCTCTTCAAGGTTGCCCGGGACGGGGCCTACGTGATCCTGATAGCGCCCCGATGGCCGAGGCAACCCTGGTTTCCTCTGCTCCTGCAGTTAGCGGTGGACACCCCTCTCCCTCTGGGGTTTCAGCCCGATCTTCTGACCCAAGATCAGGGTACTCTTCTGCACCCCAACCTCCGGGCCCTTCACCTGATGGCCTGGCTGCTGAGAGGGTAGTCTTGGCCCCGCTCTCGCTCCCCCCGGAGGTGGAAGCTGTCGTCCTGGCGTCTCGGCGACCTTCTACCCGGAAGTCTTACGCACTCAAATGGCGTCGCTTCTCCATCTGGTGTTCTCAGCGTTCTGAGGACCCATTCGCCTGCCTAGTGTCGGTGGTACTGCAATACGTGCTGCACCTCTCCGACCTAGGCCTCAAGTCCAACTCTGTCAGAGTCCACCTCAGTGCTCTCTCTGCACATCATTCGCTCGTGGAGGGCCAGCCCCTTTCCTCGCATCCCTTGGTGGCGCGTTTCCTCAGGGGCCTGCTTCTGCTTAAGCCCCCGTTGCGCCCTCCGGCTCCTGACTGGGACCTCAATGTGGTTTTACAAAGGCTTACTTGCCCGCCTTTCGAACCCATGGCTACCTGCCCCCTCCACTTCCTCTCATGGAAAGCTCTCTTCTTGGTAGCCCTCACCTCCGCTAGACGCGTTAGTGAACTACAGGCCCTAGTGTCGGAGCCCCCTTACACTAGGTTCTACAGGAATAGAGTTGTCTTACGGACTCACCCTAAGTTTCTTCCTAAGGTGGTTTCCTCTTTCCACATCAATCAAGAGGTGGTTCTTCCGACCTTCTTTCCCAGGCCACATACCAGCAGAGCTGAGACTGTTCTGCATACCCTGGACTGTCGAAGAGCCTTGTCCTTCTACCTTGACCGTACGCGTGAGCATAGGAATGCTGCCCAGCTTTTCGTCTCCTTTGACCCCAATCGGTTGGGGTTATCTGTATCGAAGTGTACTCTGTCCACCTGGGTAGCCGACTGCATTGCCTGGGCGTATGGGGCAGCCGGCCTCTCTTTGGAGAGTCGAGTCACAGCGCACCGTGTCCGGGCGAAGGCGGCATCTGTCGCACACCTCCGCTCTGTTCCGTTGGCAGACATCTGCCGGGCCGCTACTTGGTCTTCTAGCCAGACTTTTGCGGCTCATTACTGCCTGGAGAGGGAGTCCCGCAGGGATAGTGCTTTCGGAGAGGCAGTCCTCCACAATCTCTTTGAGGTTTAGGCAACTCCTACCCGCCGGCCCCGATGTTGGCTACCGGCCGGATTCGTATTCAGAGAAGATTCCTTCCTTCTGTGCGGTTGAGCTGGAGGGAGCTCTCTTTTCCAGCTTGAGGTCTCCGGTAGCCTTAAGCTAGGGAGTCCCATAAGTGAGGACTGACTTCCTGCTTGGTCCTGGAGAAAGAGTAGTTACTCACCTGTAACAGGTGTTCTCCAGGAGCAGCAGGAATCAGTCCTCACTACCCTCCCTCCTCCCCTGGAGTTGCAGTCATTCTTATGGTTGCTGTCTTCCGCTATGTCATTCGACTGAGCAAGATGGCATCCTTGGGTGGGAAGAGGACCGCGCATGCACGCTGCAATCCCAAAGGCTTTCTTCGAAAGCTGGGGAAATTGCTCCGTGAGGGCTCCGTCGGCGCCGACGTCACCCATAAGTGAGGACTGATTCCTGCTGCTCCTGGAGAACACCTGTTACAGGTGAGTAACTGCTCTTTCCAGCAGCTGCAACATACACACATCAATTCACTGTAGCATAGTGATTTAGGAGCTGCACCTTTCAAACTGCCTCCCATCTCATCACCTCTTTCAAACACAAATACACAGAAAGTCAATATAGATATTCTCACACATGCAAACACTCCCATGGATGTAAACACACACAGACCAACACACAAATGCACATAGTAACATAGCATATGATGGCAGATAAAGGCCAGTATGGTCCATCTAGTCTGCTCAGAAAGGTGGCAAGAGCTCCGTTCAGTTCACTCCTCCTCATGCCTTTGTTTAGGGGTATACTCTCCGTTCCATGCAGGTCACCCCTATTTGTTGAGATATAAGAGATAGTTACGTTTATTTTGATTTTATCCTGTTTCTATAAAGGGATCCACTGTGTCTGTCCCATGCCATTTTGAATTCTGTCACTGTATTTGCCCTCACCACTTCCACCAGGAGGGTATTCCAAGCATCCACCACCCTTTCAGTGAAAAAGTATTTCCTGACATTGCCTTTCAGTTTACCCCCTTGCAGCTTCATGTTATGCCCTCTAGTTTTACAGCTTCCCTGTCTTTGAAAAAGGTTTGTTTGTTCATTAATGCCTTTTGTGTTTATAGGTCTGTATTATATCTCCCCTGTCCCTCCTCTCCTCTAGCATATACATATTTAGGTCTTCAAGTCTCTTCTCATACATCTTCTGGCACAGGCTCCAAATCATTTTGGTCAACTTTTTCTGAACCGTTTCAAGTCTTTTTATATCCTTTGTGAGATATGGTCTCCAAAACTGAACACAATATTCCAAGTGAGGCCTATCCAGTGACTTGTACAGTGGCATTAATACGTTCTCCTTTCTGCTAGTAGTTCCTCTCTGTATGCAACCCAGAGCCCTTCTGACTTTAGTCACTGCCTTGTCACACTTTTTCGCCATCTTGAGATTCTCAGAAATAATCACTTGGAGGTCCTTCTCCTGGTCCGTGCACACCAACCTCTCACCCTCTATCGCATACAATTCCCTTGGGTTTCTGGTTCCCAAGTGCATGACACTGCACTTCTTCATGTTAAATCTTAACTGCCAAGCATGAGACCATTCTTCCAGGTTTTGTATATCTTTCCTCATGTTATCCACTCCCTCAGGGGAGTCCACTCTGTTGCAAATTTATGTGTCATCTGCAAAAAGACAGACTTTTCCATTCAGTCCTTCAGCAATATCACTCAGAAATAAATTGAACAGTACCAGTCCCAGAACCGATCCCTGGGGCACCCCACTGCTCACCTTCCCTTTATCCAGGTGAGTTCCATTTACCATCTCCTTCTGTCATCTGTCATTCTACCAATTTCTGATCCAGTTCACCACCTTGTTCAGTTTATTGATAAGCCTCCTATGAGGAACGGTATCAAAGGCTCACATAGGCAGACATATAGAAACATGTGCGCACATACCCACCTGCACATACAAAGTAAACATATAAACATACAAAACAGAGAAATATACATGCACCATACATACAAAGCAGACCCACACACAGAGGCAACATAGATACATACAAAGATGTAAGAGAACTAGTACACAGACACACACACATATAGAGGATGGCAGGGCTGGCCCTAGACACATTGCCCACACATGGGCCACTGCTCCACAAATCCCGCACTTGCATAGCTGTCAACGCCTCTTCAGCCACTGGCATCACCACATCTCTGCAGCTGCAGCAGTGGCATGACCCATTGTGCAAGTGGTGAACTTGCACAAGGTGGCACGTCTGAGAGAGTTTGAGTATGGCTTGCCCCAGCAGCAGAAACATCATGGCATCACATGGCGCCAGCTCCAGCTTCATCTCTCCTGAGTCAGCAGCAGCATATTGTGTTGCCTGTAGTATTCAATGCCAGGGCTTGGGACCACTGAACCACGCACCAGAAGTGAATGTTACAGGCATCATCGACTGTATGCGCCTTCCTATGGAGTGGATTTTGGAACAGAGCAGATGCAGGGACCTGTTAGTTTTAACTGAAGAGCCACTTCCCAGTGGGAAAGCAGAGCGTGGCTGGAAGCAGTGAGGAAAAGGAGAGCGGTGAGAGGAAGAACAGGGCAGCAGCATGCACCAAAAACATGCAAACATGTTTCAAATTGCTCTCCAGAATCTGGACAAAATCAGGAAAGATCGTAAAAAGGTGAAAGGAATTCTTGTGGATATTGGACTTGATAGCAGGGAATTGTTACAGGCAATAAACAGTTATGACTCTGGAGAGAAATATTTTTCCAGCACATCATGGGGTGATGTTTCTTTTTGGGATTCCAGTGGAAAGAAGATGAGATACAGAACCAAGTTGTACTGCTGCAGCCTGTGCAATTTCTCAACAAAGCGGCCTTCTTCTTTCACGAATCACTTGCATTGTTACAATGAGGACGAACCGGACCAAGAGCTGATGGTTTCTTGCTCAAGCTGGGGATGGTGCTGCAAGCTGCATGATCTAGTTGTCTTGTTGCTGTGGGGAGAGAAGGGGACAGAGAAAGTGTGTGAGGGAGAGAGAGGGATAGTTGGGGTTATGAGAGAGAGACAGGAGGTGGGGGGAACAGAGAGAGAGAGGGAAGATGCTTGGTTGGGAGAGGAGAGATGCTATACCACTGGAGGGGGAGAGGATGGAGAAGGGGAAGGAGACAGAAAACTGCTGGGTTATGGGGAGGAGAGAAAAGAGGACCTTGAGGGGATTGTGAAATGCTGAATTGGAATGGTGGTGTAGAAAGAGAGGAAATGATGGAACTATGTGGGAGAGGCCATGAAAGCGCCAAAGAAGATGATTTATTTATTTAACAGATTTTCTATATCACTTTAGTCAAAGCAGTTTATATTGTAGCTTAAGCTTGGCACTGTACATTGATAACTTGGATTCTTCTCAGGCAATGGAGAACTAAGTGACTTGCCCAAGGCTATAACAATTGCTAGTGGGAATCAAACCCTGGTCTCTTGGCTCCTAAGCAGTGCTCTGGCCACTGGGCTACTCCTCTACTCTTGGGCAATGGTGGATGGTGAGTACAGGGTGGATTTGTGGTAACGGGGAATAGGTGAAAGACAGAAGGGAATAAGAGGCTAAGCTAGGCAATGAGTGAGACAGGGGACATGGGAGAGCTGAGGAGATGGGCTGGGCTAGGCTGGAGAAAAGAGGTAGGAGCTGAAAAGTTGATAGGTAGGTGAAATGTCAAAAAGGAGAATGAGGACAGGAGGATGAAATTTGAGTGGATAGAGAGGGAGGAAAGAGTGGAAAGATCACTGTGTCAGCAGCAGCTGGAGGAAGGCAATGGACAAAGATAGAAGGAGGACAAATGGGACAGCAGACATTGGAAAAAGAGTTTGCAGAAGAGAGAGATTGGGGCAATTGCAACCAAAAAAATAAACTGCCCAAACAACAAAAGTCAGAAAAAAGTATTTTATTTTGAATATATTAACTGGAATATGTTCATTTCGGGAAATGTGCATCACTGATATTTTTGTGTTTGTTCAGTACAAGAGGAAATGAATTTCTAGTTTAATTTCTCCAGTATTTTGGTACATTCCAAGCTTGGCTTCTTGGGGTTTCCAGTTCAATTACTGTCTTCATATTTCTAAATTGTGATCCCTTGTTGTGTATTTGGTGACAGTCTGTCTGTGTTTTGTGTGTTGACCAGGCTTGCTGTTTCTGCGCGTGCAGTTTCTATGTAGCACTCCTACTTGTTCCCTTTTCCCAGTAGGAGATGTAGTGGTAGTCTATAAGATGTATTTGTTTAATCGGTACATTTTTCCTGGAAAAAAAAGGTGCCAGTACTCATATGCAGGGCTCTTTCATTAATACATGAGGACCATGGGTCAATTTTGGCAGGTGAGTAAAAATATGCTGGTATTCTGTACCACCATGTACCACTTCAAAAAAAGCCCTGGGTTTTAATATTTGTAATGTTGCTTTTGATAGTCAGAGTTTGGTGCTGTGTGAGTCCTCTTAGGGGCCATTTTAGTAAAAGGCACTATGGTGTTGCACCAATAGCACCAAAACCATGGTGCATTAGATGCAACACCACCGCGTTAACTGTCAGGAGCATGGAAAGCATGTTCCCGGCAGTTAACATGGAGCCCTGTGCCCTAAATCTGCATACAAATAGCGCGAGTACACTTAACTCCACCTATTGAGATGGCATTAGGTGAACTCGGACTAATTGCAGGGGTCACAGTTAGTGCATGGTGTTTGCCTCCATGCTAACTGTGCATTGCTCACCATGCCCACTCTCTGCCCCTAACCTACCCCCTTACCACCCCAGTGTGTGATTCACAGCACAGAAATTGGCCTGTGCTGTCATGGCCCCGTACTGTCAATGCATGTTCCAATATGCCTTCAGCGCATGCAATAACACGCTCTGACAGCTAGCGCCCTTTAATAAAAGACCCCTTTAGTGTATGTCAGGTTTGCTATGGATTCTAAGAGCAGGGTTTTGTAGTACTTCCTAATGTACCCGGCAGTTGGCACTGGAGGATAGTAATGTAGAGATCTGGTACCCTTCTTTATCCTCACTAAACATGCAAATGGTATTCAGACACTCACACTCATTAAAGAGCAGGTTTACTAAAGACTGAAGTGCATTAACAAACATTAATGCGCGCTAAGTGCAGCAGCACCCATTTATTTCTATGGATGCAGTGGCATTTAATGCATGCCTTTTCAAATTATTTTGGAATTTGGGAACCAACTTAAAGATTTAGGAGCCAGCAACTGAGACCTTGGTAACAGTGCCCCCCCCACCCCCACCCCTCCCCCTCAAAAGGTGTATTGCAGCTCCTTTCTAGCCTGATTTATTGTTTTCCCATTTTCTTTGGGAAAAGAAAACTTAGTATATCAGGCCCTTAACATGCCATTACATAGTGCCAACAGAAGGCAGTGACCCTTCTCCTCCTCCCCTCCCACCAGCCCCAATGAGTAAGTTGTCAGCAGCATATTGGGGACCCTTTATAGCTGCACCTGAGGTAACTTCCTTTATTGCTTCACATATTACTATGACCTGGCAATATGTGACGTAAAAACAATTTCTCATAGCCTCCATACCTTGCCTTCACCGAATCTCTCTCTCTCTCATAGTCCCCCCTCCACCATCAGCAAATCTTTCTCTCTCTCTTACAGTCCCTACTCCAGTTATGACTCAGTCTCTCTCTCTCTCTCTCATAGCCCCTCCAATCATCACCCAGGGTTTTTCTCTCATAGGCCCCCAGCCAGGGGCGGCCCAAGGGGGGTGCGGAGACTCGGTGCGGGGCCTCATTTGCATAAGGGGCCTCATTTGCATAAATATTTGCATAATGTTACCATGCACTAACTTTTAGTAAACATGCCTCTTCATGAGTGTATGGATAAAGAAAGACAAAGATTTCTACATTACTATAATCCAGTGCCAACCGCCAGGCACATTAGGAACTACTACAAACACTGCCCATTTAGAACCCATAGCAAACCCACCGTATCCTAACAGCACTACCAGGACTCATAAAGCACCATACCCTACCTATCAAAAGGCAACACTGCAAATATTAAACCAATACATTTCAGAGAATAACAATACATGACCTACTGGGGAAAGAGAACAAGTGACAATGTCAAATAGCAATTACATAAACAGAATACCTCAGCTCAGTTACACATGCAGAACATAGACCATCACCAAACAAGGAATCACAATTTAAAAACAGGAAGACAATAATTAAACTGGGAACCCTAAAAGCCAAACTTGGAATGTACAACAACAATGTAGAAATAAAACTATAAATTAATTTCCTCTTGTACTAAACAAAGCACAGACATTAATAATGCACATTTCCCAGAGCTGACATATTCCAGTTAATAAATTCAAAATAAAGAGATATCTTTGTAACTTTTGTGCATTTTTTTTTCAGTTGCAATTGTTCCAGCCACTTTCTTCTGGTTTATTTGTGTCTTTTGCTATCTCTCCATCGTCTGCTGTCCATTTGTCCTTTCTTCTCTTCTAGTTTTTTTCCATTCTCTCTCTACATCTGCTTTAACATAATAATCTTTCTCCTTTTGCTCTTTCCTCATTCCTATTTCATCCACTCAAATTTTACCCCTCCATCCTCAATCCCCACTTAGTCTCCCAATACCCGGCCAATTGTACATTTTTCTTCCCTCCCACACAAAATATTTTTCCCCTCTCCATTTCACTCTCCCAGCCCCAACCCCTTCTAATCTCCCCCAACATCAGCTCCCTTTTAGTTCCAGCCCCACCCAGTATCCGCTCCCTTCTAGTCCCCACATCAGCCCATTTCCAGTCCTGGCCCCCCATCAGTCCATTTCCAGTCCTAGCTCCCCCATCCATTTCCAGTCCTATCCGAGTCCCTTCATCAGCTCATTTCCAATACCAGCCTCCCATCAGCCCATTTCTAGTCCTTTCCTAGCCCCACCATCAGCCCATGTTAAATCCTAGCTCCCCTCCACTCAGCCCATTTCTAATCCAAGCCCCCCATGAGCCTACTTCCAGTTCTAGCCCCTCCATGAGTCCATTTCAATCCAAGCCCCCACCACAGCCCATTTCCAATCTTAGCTCCCCCCCAACACCCAGTTCCAAGTCCTATCCTAGCCCCTCCATCAGCCCATTTCCTGTCCTAGCTCCCTCCCCTAAGAGCCCATTCCAAGCCCCCCTTCCCATCAGCTATTTGCAGTTCAAGCCCCCTTCCACTCAGCCCATTTCCATTCCAAGTCCCCCTCCCCATCAGCTATTTGCAGTTCAAGCCCCCCACTTCCCCTCAGCCCATTTCCATTCCAAGCCCCATCCCCATCAGCTATTTGCAGTTCAAGCCCTCTTCCATTCAGCCCATTTCCATTCCAAGCCCCCCTCCCATCAGCTATTTGCAATTCAAGCCCCCTTCCACTCAGCCCATTTCCAGTCTTAGCAACCCCCCAACCCATTACCAGTCCTAGCCCCCATAGCCCACTCCCAGTCCTAATCCCACCAGCCCATTCCCAGTCCTAATCCCCCATCACCCAATTTTCAGTTTAAGCCCCCCCATAGCCCATTACCAGTCCTAACCTCCCCATCAGCCCACTCCCAGTCCTAATCCCACCAGCCCATTTCCAGTCCTAATCCCCCATCACCCAATTTTTAGTTTAAGCCCCCCCCATAGCCCATTATCAGTCCTAACCCCCCATCAACCCACTTCCAGTCCTAATCCCACCAGCCCATTTCCAGTCCTAATCCCCCATCACCCAATTTTTAGTTTAAGCCCCCCCATAGCCCATCACCCCTCCTAACCCCCCCACCCCCAGCCCCCATCACCCCTCCTAACCCCCCCACCCCCAGCCCCCATCACCCATCACCACTCCTAATCCACCCACCCCCAGCCCCCATCACCCATCACCCATCACCACTCCTAACCCCCCCACCCCCAGCCCAGCCCAGCCCAGCCCAGGGAAAATTTAAAATAAAAAAAGCTGTCTGCTGCCGCATCCGGGGCCGCCGTGGCAGAATCGAGTGTGCCGTGGGGCCCCCCCTGTGCCCGGCAGAGCCTGCGCTCCCCGGTATCAGCTCTCTGTTTCCAGCTTCAGTCACACGCGCCGGCTTTCAGAGCGCGAAGGGACTAGTTTCCCTTTCGCGGCTCTGTTAAGCCCGCGGGGGCTGATGGGAACTTCCCTTCAGCCCCCGCGGGCTTAACAGAGCAGCGAGGGAGAAACTCTCCCCTCGCGCTCTGAAAGCCGGCGCGTGTGACTGAAGCTGGAAACAGAGAGCTGATACCGGGGAGGGCAGGCTCTGCTGGGCACAGGGGGGGCCCCGCGGCACACTCGATTCTGCCGCGGCAGCCCCGGAAGCGGCAGCAGACAGCTTTTTTTTTTTTTTTTAAATTTTACTTTTGGATCGGAATGTTTTTTGCGCGGGGCCCCCTGAAACGCGGGGCCCTGTGCAAAAAACATTCTCGCTCAATGGACGGGCCGGCCCTGCCCCCAGCCATCATCCAGTGTCTCTCTCTTAGCTCCCCCATGCCATTATCCAGTGTCTCTCTCTCTCTCTCATATAGCCCCCCCCACCACAGTCTTCACCAAATGTCTCTCTCTCTCTCTCTCATATAGCACCCCACCCCGCCTTCACCCAATGTCTCTGTCCCTCTCTCATTTCTCACCCTCCAGGCTTCAACTAGTGTCTCTTTCTCTCATGGTGTCTCTCACTATTTCAGCTATACTGCTGCACCAAAAAGATTGCTCTTCTTGCTCACCGCCATTGGTTCTCTGCAAGAAGCTTGAGTTGCATGGTGTAGAATGTTTGGGCCAATATTACTGTTTCAAGACTTGTGATTTGAAACAGAGAGATTGGTCGAAACTTCTTCAACTATGAGACTCAAGCTTCTTGCAGAGAACCAATTGTGCTGGCTTGAGGCAGTACCAGGGGCATAAAAAACACTCAAGGCCTTGAAATCCCAGGCACAAGGATGCAATTTCTAGGTGCCATGGTGACCTGACACCAATGAGTTACCGAACCCTGACTCAATGCATGTTAATGTTTAGTAAACATGCCCCAAGTCATTGTTGAGACTAAAAAGAGGTTTGTGACGAGCTCGTTTGGAAGCTGTCTAGGCTTTATGATGAGCATATAAACTTTAAAATAAATAAAGTTATGGAAATCAGTCCCCACAAATAGCCTCCTCACTTGGCCCTGCACCACCCTCGGGCCACCCTGGAGGCTAGATAGACTTCCATGAGCCATACTCTGCATGATTTCCTCACTTATTTCTTATATGTTTTGTTAGCAAGTGGTTGTATTATATAGTAACATAACATAACATAGTTTATGACGGCAGATAAAGACTAGTATGGTCCATCTAGTCTGCCCAGCCAGGTGGTAAGAGTAGGTGCCTCTGCCGCTCCGTGCAGGTCACCCTTCCCCTTGCCTTTGTTTAGGGTGTACCCACCACTCCATGTAGATCACCCCTATTTGTTGAGATATAAGAGTTATGATTATTTTGATTTTATCCTGTTGCTATAAAGGGATCCACTGTGTCTGTCCCAAGCCATTTTGAATTCCGTCACTGTATTTGCCCCCATCACTTCCATCGAGAGGGCATTCCAAGCATCCACCACCCTTTCAATGAAAAATTATTTCCTGACATTGCCTTTCAGTTTACCCCCTTGCATCTTCATGTTATGCCCTCTAGTTTTACAGCTTCCCAGACTTTGGAAGAGGTTTGTTTGTTCGTTAATACTCTTTAAATATTTAAAGGTCTGAATCATATCTCCCCTCTCCCTACTCTCCTTCAGAGTGTACATATTTAAGTCTTCAAGTCTCTTCTCATAAGTCTTCTGACACAGGCTCCAAATCATTTTGGTTGCCTTCCTCTGAACCGTTTCCAGTCTTTTTATATCCTTTGTGAGATACGGTCTCCAAAACTGAACACAATATTCCAAGTGAGGCCTCACCAGCGACTTCTACAGTGGCATTAGTACCTCTTCCTTTCTGCTGGTAATTCCTCTCTGTATGAAACCCAGCATCCTTCTGGCTTTTGCCACCACCTTGTTATACTGTTTTGCCACCTTGAGATCCTCTGAAACAATCACTCCGAGGTCCTTCTCCTGGTCTGTGCTCACCAACCTCTCACCCTCTATCGCATACAATTCCCTTGGGTTTCTGCTTCCCAATTACATGACACTGCACTTCTTCACATTAAATCTTAACTGCCAAGCATTAGACCATTCTTCCAGTTTTTGTAGATCTTTCCTCATGTTATCCACTCCCTCAGGGGAATCCACTCTTTTGCAAATTTTCATGTCATCTGCAAAAAGACAGACTTTTCCATTCAGTCCTTCAGCGATATCACTCACAAATACATTGAACAGTACTGGTCCCAGGACCGAACCCTGGGACACACCGCTAATTACCTTCTTTTCATCCGAGTGAGTTCTGTTTACCATCACCTTCTGTCGTCTGTCAGTCAACCAATTTCTGATCCAGTTCACCACCTTGGGACCCATCCCCAAGCTGTTGAGTTTATTGATAAGCCTCTTATGAGGAACAGTATCCAAGGCTTTGCTGAAATCTAAATAGATCACATCCATTGGTCACTCAGTCAAAGAACTCAATCAGATTTGTTTGGCAAGATCATCCTTTGGTAAAACCATATTGCCTCGGATCATGCAAGCTGTTGGTTACGAGAAAGGGCAATATTCGCTCTTTCAGGAGTGCCTCCATTACGTTTCCCACCACCGAGGTAAGGCTTACCAACCTGTAGTTTGTCACATCTTCCCTAACACCACTTTTGTAAAGAGGTACCACATCAGTCCTTCTCCAGTCCTGTGGAACCTCTCCTGTCTCCAAGGATTTATTAAAAGCATTCTTTAACAGCCCTGCAAGAACCTCTCTGAGCTCTTTCAGTATCATGGGATTTATGCCATCCGGTCCCATGGCCTTGTCCACTTTCAGTTTTGCAAGCTGTTCTAACACATCATCTTCTGTGTGTTAGGAATAATTTTTCAATGATTAGTGGAGTTTTGTAATTTCTTATTATGTAAACTATTGTTTTTTATTAGTTTTGTTTTTTATTTTAATTAACACTCAGATCTTTATTTTAGGTATGATGCAGGATATAAAGGTAAATTTAAACTGAATTAAAATCCAGGCTGAAAACTCACCTCTTTGCTGCTGCTTTTGGATCTTGACTCACCTGATCTTCTTTGTGTTTCCTTACCATTCCCCCTAGTTGTATCCCATGTCTACAGCTACTATGTTGTCCGTCTTCACTAGATTGTAAGCTCTGATGAGGAAGGACTGTCTCTTACATGTCTGTGCATATGTCTTGTAGCGCTATACAAATGCTCAGTAGTAGTTGTAGTGGTAGAAGAAGGGGAATTGGATTTAATTTGCCTTTCTCAGAGCTCAAGGTGAGTTATATTCAGGTACAGTAGGTATTCTTCCTGTCCCAAAGGACTTACAATCTAAGTTTGTACCTGAGGTAATGGAGGGTTGAGTGGCTTGCCCAAGGTCACTAGGGGGTATATTTACTAAACTGTCTTAACGTCGCAGTGGTGGTATTATCGTGCGATAAGTGACATTATTGCGTGATAACACAGCGGCGGCGTTAAGGCACACTAACGCTGTGAAATCCGGGTCTGAAGGGTGGAGTAAGGCTTCCCAGAGGGCAGAGAGAAGGGGTCAATGGGCGGAGAGTGGGAGGGGAGAGGCTCCAGGCACACTAATGCTGTGAAATCCGGGTCTGAACACTAACGCCAGTGAAACCCTCGCGTTAAGGCACATTTGCAGGAAAGAGAAACCATTTCAGTCAGCAATGTGCAGCAAAGGCAGGGAAACCCAGAAAAGTGATAGTTGTGATACATGTGCAGGGACCAAAAAGGCAAATAAACATATAAAAGGACCAGAACCACATCTAAAATCCCAATAACCAATCTGGCCAATAGTGATATTAATGATAAACATAAAGCAACACTACTGAAAAAGCATATAAATTAAGATATCATGTTTGGAAGGGTCTATGCTCTGTCCCCCTACAAAGTAAATGATCCCACATTGAAATAACGCTGATCAGTGTTTCTGTCGTTTAGATTGGGCAGGTTTGTTATGGCATGCACATGTGCAGCAACAGCAGAGTGGGCACGTAGGAAACGGCAACTATACTGATGCTGTAAATGGGATACAGGGGGCTGCAGGCGGCACATGCTGTGGTCCAGCTGGGGCACAGTGCGGGCTAGGCAGATGCCTAGGTGGCACATAGGAATGCTGAAACTGTAAACCAGCAAGACAGCAACTGACGAAGGTCCAACATGGGCACAAATGTGTGTCCCACAGTGTCACAGGGGAGATTATCCAGCAGGTACCCCCAAGGGCACATAATATTGGCAGGCGGTACGGGGGGGGGGGGTGGACCGCGCATGTCCATGTAGGCACACCTACCCGAGAACCCACACCATGGGCAGCTGCCTACCGGCATACTGGATGGCCTGGGACTGCGCACCACCAGCACCACCGGCATAATGGCATGGCAGCATAGTGGCGGAGGGGTGCTGGTGGCAGAGGGGACAGTAGCATCTGCCCACAGCAGACCATGGCCTAGCCCTGTTTAGGTGGGTGCCGTGCAATGCAACAGACAGGGTCTGTCTGATGAACAGTCATGGTATCCCCAGAGAATGAACTGTCTCTGTGGCAACAGTGTGGTGCAGTACACACAGCCAGTGTGTTCAGGAGCAGAAGGTCACAAGTTCAAGTCCCAGCTGTGGCTCCTGCCAACCCTTTCCCCATATTTTACCCAGTACTAAACCATGGTAATAAAGACGGAACCTTTATTGCAGATAAAATAAAAATGCCTGAAACGCCTATATTTTACCCTACAGAGCACAGACACCATAAACATGTGCAATTCCTAGAGCAGAGTTTCCCAACTGCAGTCCTGGAGGGCCAAACACCATTCAGGTTTCATGCTGTCCCTAATAAATATGCCTGTGGGGCATTAGTATGCGCCACCCCCATTGTATGCAAATGTATCTCATGCATATTCATTAGGGACAGCATGAAAACCTGAACAGTGTTTGGCCCACCAGGACCGGAGTTGGGAACCTCTGCCCTAGAGCAGCAGCCAACAAGGGCATAAACACCCACACCCACAGGCTCCACTATCCAAAGCCTCACGGAGAGTCAGGCTGTTTGGCCCTGTGCGCAGCAGCATCTCCAAATACTAGCACTTGCATACCTTAGCAATGCCGCCCTAAACTTGGGAATATGTTACACATATATCAAAAGGTTGCTATGATTAATGGCAGATAACAATTCCTAAGTTAAGCACAATTTGCTGATAGAGCTGCATCATAGCAACCTTCCTGATATCTGTGGAGTGTGTTTCAGTTTTGGTTTCTGACAGTGTTTACCACCCCGGGGAGTGACCCCAACAGTATTGCGTACCATAGCCATGCCTGCACAGTGCCCAGGACTGGTGTGGTGGCCAGGGCTGCCAAAAGCCTCTATATTTGCACAATGTTGGCATAGGTGTGGGAGTGTGTGTCTGTCTATCCAGTGTATTGTGGCTGCTTACACCTTACTCAGCCCACACTGCTTGCACTGTTTCCAGTGTTAGCCTGTCAATGTGCATTATGAGGAGCAAGGTACTGTGGGTATGGCCCGGACAGGGTGGCCTGGGCAGGATGCATCTGCAGAGGGCATAGGGCAATGGCTGGGACTTTGTAGTGCCTGGCCACCACCTGCACGGACAGGGTGGCCACAGCATGTCCTGCTGGGAGGTCACTCTCACCCTGACTGAGCAGTGACCACGGCATGGCTAGGTTCCCCCATAGTGCTATATAGTATTTCTCTCAAGTGATATTTATGGGTTCTCTTTTCTGGGGCCCAATCACTGACTTACCTGTTTGGTGTGTGTGCTCACATCCCTTATTTGGGTGCACACAGTTCCTCCAGGAACATGCACTAGGTACAAGCTAGCAGACTGTCTGCAGTTACTATGTGTATGGCTAGAACACCTTGCAGGGTGCAGTGACTGGAGACTCACTGTGCTTGCTGCCGTAGAATGTCAAATAGTGGTGGGGGGCAGTTGAGCATTTCCAGGCCTACTGTCTGTCTGCCATTGCCTTATGGATGCATACAGATCTGCATTGACTGCCCTGTAGGGTGCCTGTTCCCCAGCAGGACTGGGGTTGATGGTCCCCTCTTCTGCCACCATTGCAAGGATGTAGAATGCGGATCTGTTGGTGGGAGATCCTGTTTCCCACCCTGAGCCCCAGAGGACAGGTTGGGTGGTGCTACATAATCCGCTTAGGGGTCCAAACACCCCCCTTCACTTAAATCATGTGACCATAGCACCCACACAGGATATGCACTATTCTGGGTGCATCATAGTCCACAAGGGCTAGACATGACTGGGAAATACAGATGGATACAAGTGTATCCTAGGTGTGTCTGCAAGGACTACCTATCACACAATGGCACTGATGGCAACCTGCAGCATAGTCTATCTCAGCTAAGCCAGGTGCTGCGTACCTGCTGCTGGGCGCCCCACCTCGCCCTCAGGGTGAGCACAGTACCCGCACAATGTGACGGTCTGTAGCTACTCTGTGCCAGTAACACACATGGTCAGTTCCCCCTACCAGGCCGAGGTGCTGTGGGGGTGCATACCCCATCTTGTGATCATCTGTAGACTGCTGATCTGCATGTGCAGTGCATCATGGGTACGGGTGGGTTAACCCTATACTGGTAACCACAGCAGACAGTTTGTGTGGTGACCTGCAGTCCTTCTGTAGCCAGCCAGGGGTCCATTAGCAGCTATAGAGATGTAGCCCAATGGTTGCTTCCCTGACTGTGGAGGCAGAGGTCATGGGTTTGATCCCAGAGTGGTGTTATTTGATAGGGCTGTCTGAGGCATTTCCTTTTTTAATTTAAATTAGTGCTGCCAGTAAAAACACCCTCACAGTGCTGTAACCTTAAGGTTCCTCATAAGGCGCCCTATAAAGCACCCTATAAGGCGCTTTATAAGGCACCCTATAGGGAACATTATAAGGTGCCTTGGCGGACAGTGCACTTTATAATGTGCCCTCTGGAGTGCCTTATAGGGCGCCTTTTGCGGCACCTTAGGTTACGGCACCGTGAGGGTGTGTTTGCTGGCAGCACTAATTTAAATAAAAAAGAAAATACCTCAGACAGCACTGATTTAAAGTAAAGGGTGCTGCCTCAGACAGCCTTACTCATTAAGCCCACTGGGGGATCAAACTCATTACCCCTGTTTCAGAAGTTATTGTATTAACCAGTGTGCTACACCTCTATTGCTCTGATTGCAGGTCAGCACACGAAGTTAAGGTTAACACGCGGTAACGTGCGCGGCTCCCTCTGTCGCGCGATAATGGACACGGCGCACTTTATCGCGTGATGACCCATGATTGCTACCTTAAGACCGGAACGCCCTCTCCTTATATGGCATCCTTCACATTATCACTGCAACTAGCGCCGGTAACATTAAGACAGTTTAGTAAACATACTCTAGGAATACCAGTGGGATTTGAACCAGGTTCCTTGATTCTAGTTCATTGCATACCTTCATTGTATGCAAATTTATCTCTTCATTAAGAATATCTTCAAAATCTGGCTTGTTTACAGCCCTCAAGGACTTAACTTTTGAATCCCTACTCTAGGGAAATTATTTCATTATGAAGCTAGTTGGTCACTGCTGATGTCCCCTTGTGAAAAAGCTGGGCTACTTGAACACTGCCAGGAGAACATGCTTCTGCTTTCAGCGTTCCTTTAAAGGGATGACACATAGACACTCCCTTCATACCACAGTGCAAACACATTTTATTCTTGCTTTTCATATTCAAGCACGTTAACCCCTGATTATACAGTACTAATCCAGTGAAAGATGAGAATGTATTCTTTGACTGTGCTTCAGAATTATCACCCTACTACAAACAAACAGAGCTAGAAATGCCCCACAACAATCAAAGAGCACAGGCAGCAGCAGAGCAACTTTCCCTCACACACACACACAGGCAGAGCAGCAGTGCAAGTCCCCCCCCCCCCCCACCTCCACCTTAACATGAAAGAGGTTCTGGTTCTTTTTATCCTACCCCAATCTCCCAGCCCAACCAATTCCCATAGCTGCCAAATTACCCAGTTCCGGGAGTGAGATTTTTTTTGCCAATTCTTTTTTTAAATTTGCAATGCAATGCAGTATGGTATTTATAGTCCCTGAATTTACGCGTTGGAATCAGTGCTGGAAGTCCCGTAAGGCATCAGAATGAGATTATTAGAAATCCAGTGCTTTAAAATCTCACTTCTGGAACTGCGTAACCTGGCAACTCTGGATTCCTCTCTTGAAAAATCTGTGAATTTAGTTTCACGTTATTTTGAGTGATCCAGCCCTCATTTCCAACTCACAGCCTTGTACTCTGTAGGGAAAATCAGGCCTGCAGGGCAGTACTCCAGTTGAAAAGTGGTAATTAGTGAAGAGCAACTTAGAAATCATTTTTATTGTAGCTTATATTTAGCATATTTAGCGGGGAGGTGCCTCTTATTTTATTTTGGCCTGGCATATCCCTCCTACTCCACTGGGCTCCCAGCTGAATTAGACAGGCCTTTAATGGATTATGATGCCGCCCATAAACCTTCGTTCAGTACTTACCACTTCTAATATTACTGCAGCACAGTCTCTTTTAGTCCAGCCTCAATATGTGTTACCATGGCCAGGTCGATCCACCCTTGGTTTAACCCTCTAGTACGTCTATGAGCTTATAACCCCTACTTTTTTAAAATTCTTCTGTTCCCCTCATCCATCCTTGCCTAGGGGTCCAGAAATCAGATTTCATTTATTTAAATTAATATTTTCATGCTGCTAAAGTTGAAAAAAAAATGAAATTTTTAGAATTGAGAACATTTTTCAGCATCAGCCACTTCTGGAAGTAAAAAACACTGTGAATGACAACCCCCCGCCCCACACAGTTGCAATCCTTTCCATGCCATGTCCTTTCTCCTTCCCAATCCATTAGGTGAGGGAATAATTTGGGCTCTAGTGATGTCTCTTACAATGGGTTAAATCCTCTGCATTCAGTGTGGAAAGAAAAAGTAGATGAAGAGGGCAGTGCAGTATGGCAGTAACTAATGCCACCTCCACAGGAAATGCATGGCTGGCATAACATAAGGGGCAAGCATGTTGTGTGGGCAGAGGAAACCAGACTACACTTAAAATTAGATACAGGACCTTTGCTATTCTTAAACACAGGGAGATTAAAGGCAAGCCGGGATGGGCTGCTGGCCACATTCACCACAGCAAGGGTACACATCAAGGCCCTTCTTCCATACTCATCACGGGCGTTGTATACAGAAACATCAGGCTTGGTTTCCTGCCCCACTTGCAGGGCCAGCTCCACCATTAGATAGACTAGGCCATTGCCTAGGGTAGCCTCCTTTCTGGGGCAGCGAAAAACATCTGCAGTCAAGGTAAAACAATAGCTCCTGACAGCCACACAGAGAATCATCAGTGCATACTTTTACCTGCTGAAGGGTGGGCAATTTTAAAAAGCCCATTTAGCCAGGTAAAGGCTTTTGGAAATTGGGAATGATTTTATAAAGCGCATAAGGTATGTTTTATATGCAGAAAATGGTTCAGAACATCGCATGGGGATATATATGCATAAAAAGTAGACACATGGAAAGTTAGCACCTACTATGTGATCTATGCATAGCTTTCCTGGGTTGTAATTTGGGCAGAGCTGTGGTGCAGTTACGACGTATGTATGAATTTTATAAAATATGTCTGTAAACACATGAAGTGACATTTTAGAATGCACATCTAGGATGAATCTGAGATGTCCAGAGCAGAACGCCCAAAAATCCGGGGGAGTGGCAGCAGTGAAGGGGAGGCACGTATAAGTGTCGTCTGAAATTGCTCCATCTCCACTCTGAAAAATGAACATCTCAGATACGTGTATGGGCGTGGGTCATTTCATAAATGTAGACGTCTCTGAATTGCATGCCCGCAGAACCTGGCACTTGGATGTCCTGGCCCTGGTAGTTCTGAAGGGAGGTATCTATGTTATGGTATTAGCACATCCTGGCCGGCCATTTCAGATACTCAGACTTGCAGCAGCAGCCCAGTAATATGTTTGTCGTATATATTTACATGCAGGTTTCTTTAGACTGGAAATATTAACTGTGGTGATGAACGTGCATTTTGCTCATCCCCCTGGAAGGGTTGCAGCCATGAAACAAGCACTTTATTACACCTTATTCATGGTCAAGAACAGGTATAGGCATGGACGCCTCAACAACCAGGGCTTGATGTCCTGTGCTGTTCTGAAATTGCACATGATATGCATCTTCTTTGCTCCACCCAGGATCGGCACTTCTATTAGGTGAATTAGGCAGTTGCCTAGAGCACTGACCTTCTGCGGATGCCTCATTGCTGCTGCTGCTCCTCTCCAGGACCTGTAGCGGTAGCAGCAATGGCATTGAAACCATGATGCAGCCTTACCTAAACTCTCCAGCACAGCATCGTGGTTCCTATCATCTATGACTTGCTACTTCATCCCCTTCCAATGCAAACTTCTCATTTGCATAACTTAAGTGCCTCTAATCCTTGCACTGGCCCTGGGCATGCCTCCACCGTGCCCCCATGCTACATGGAGCCACGGACAACTATATACCTGTCTTTCTAAAATGCCTCTGAGGACACCTCCATGATTTGCACATCCAAGTTCCTGTTTTAAGATGTCAAACTCATGAATAGGGCTTCTTGAATGATCCCCATAGATTAGACACACATTTGAAGCAGGTATAAATTGTACAAGAACATTTGTGTACAATTGGGGGATAGTTCTGGGTTCCTATTTTATAAAGGCACATAGAGATGTCTGTTACCTTTATAAAACAATCATCAATTCAGTCTAGCATTACCTCTGAAAACTTGGTATACACAGGGGGAGCCTGATTCCATAACATACATGTTTGGGCTGTGGGCATATCTAGATTGAAGACATGCCACTTGGAACCTGATTCTACAACTGCATGTGTAGACACACACAAGCTTCCAGAATTAGGACAGAGATGCTAATGATGCTACACATGCATCTCCATTGCATGTGTGGCACAGGTGCATTTGTAGGATGTCCAAGTTGTGCCCATGTAGGCCTCTGCTGCTGTCTGTCTACATGTATCTCTGATAATGGCTCCACCCCCATTATATTTATTTAGACAGTTTTGTATAGCACCTTATCCTTCAATCAAAGTGGTCTCAACACAATTGGGGGATACATTTAACATGAGGGGATATGAGACACATATGCTAATACTTGCAAGGAACATGGGCTATGGAGGGTTAGGTGGCTTGCCCAAGACCACAAGGAGCACCTGTGGGACTAGAAACCCCAGTCCTTCTGGCCCAAGGTTGCTGTCCTCTAGTGGGATTTGAACCCCCGACCTTCTAGCCTGAGGTAACTTGCCCCAACCACTAGGCCACTCATCCCTATGCCCCCATGCCTCCATGCAGCTCAGGCCTGTGCAACAGAAAACATGATTGAGTGCCCCTTACCACCTCCCCCGCCGAAAGCCATAATGCAGACATCAACATGTTGAGTTTAGTGAGGCAGAGACTAGGTTCCTAGTGACAATGATGCTGCAGGAGAAGGAGGTGTTCTTGCCCACTGGGCACAGGAGGCCAGCCCATGCATCAGCATGCAGGGGCTGGGAAAGGATCAGAATCACCCTTGCCCAATAAGTACAGTAGAACACAGACAGACAGACATGGGAATAGAGAGAAGCAAGTAGGCAATAGTAGCCCCTATGCAGAGACTGAAACAAGCATGAACAAAATGAGAGAGGCAGTCCAGAAATATCAAAGATCTGGCATGTGCAGGATGCATGCAGGTGGCACAGCAACAGCATGGCAAATACCTAGCAGATCTGCACCAGCAAACAATGCAACTAGGGAAAACAAGATGCATGCAGGCACACCATGAAGGTCCAATGTGGACACAGATACAGATGTGATGGTGGAGACAGTGCAGTCAGCAGCACAAAAAACTTTTATTTATTTATTTAACAATTTTTTTATATACCACCTTTTCATTTAATCAAGGCGGTTTACAATAACTTTAACTTTTACAAAGAACTTGCAATTTTAAAGAAATTGCAATTTTAAAGTTAGAACACACATATTTAGATATATGAAACATGAAGCCACAAAAATAGCTAAACCTACGTCCAGTGCGCAATAGTGGCCAACAGAGCATGTACAATGCAAGGCATGAATAGGCAAGACAGGGAGAAATCATCCCACAATGTCAGTAGTCAACATGCATGGCGTTTACAGCACATCCGCTCAGTACCGTATATTCCCCCACACAGAACAGAGGTCCCCTAACATGGCCACACATAGAAGAGAGAGCCCCTGAGAAGCCCAATCTGACATAAAAACTATCTGGAATTCCCTACCAGAGGATCTACGATCACTAACAGAGATCACGGAATTCCGCAAAAAATTAAAAACGTATCTATTCACTAAACATTATAACACCATGGAAAACCTTGAACTCAATTTAGATAAAGGCTAATCAGGTAACTGACCACATAAAACACAAACCTCCTACCTAAATGGACAACACACATAGTTCAATCGAAATGACGATCCAATCTCTTATGCCCTAATACCTCCTCATGTATATAGTTGTTTCTGTAATGTACTGTCTTATGTCATTTAGACACTACATTTTGTTAGTTAATTGTTTTAACACACGGTTCCAGTTTAAATTCACTGTTTAGTTTCCTAGACTTAACTTTGTTTAATTTATGATATTTTAAGATGTTCTATGTAAAATTAAGATGTTCTATGTAAAACAAACTTCGCTTTGTTATTTGTTGTTATTTGTACACCGCAACTGATCTCTGGAAGATGCGGTATAAAAATGAGTGTTAAATAAAATAAATAAAATAAAAACAAATGAATGCAATATGAAGTGACATGATCACAAGTACAGCAAGTGGAAATTGGACCTGGTTCCCTGGAGTGTCTGAAGGCACTGCCTTAACCATTGGGCCGGCACTGCAACTGTCATTGCCAGCAGTTACTGCAGTCCAGGTAGCCCCCCACTTAACTGCATAGTGTGGCATCACAATGGGTACCCAGAAGTGGTACAACCCATTGCAAACCAGGATGTTAAAAGACCCCACAGAGCAAATGAAAGCCACACACAGCCCCGAACACACATAGCAGAGGGGATACCAGATACCACTGCTGAAAGAATGCTAGTGTTCTATGTACAACAAATCTCTGTGCTGCGATATACAGAGCAAGGGGAGTAAACCCATGGTGACCCAGCCTCTGTGTTGATAATGAAAGCTACAATCAGAGGTAACAGTAATGGCCAATCTCACAGAAGGCATGGAGTGCACAATGACCCACCCAAGGACCATTGTAGGAATCAAACTCCAGTCTATTTGGTGCTAGGTAGGTACAGCAACCATGACACCACCACCCCACTATGTTTGTCAGCACCAACATAAATAGGAGACAGTAAGGGGCATGGAATGAGGCCACAAAGAAACCACTTATGGACCAAAAATATATCCCATATGTGCAGCCAGTGTGGATCTGAACTGGGGCATCAGGTCCTGGATGCTGTAGCACAAGTTGTCAATGTAGCAGGCTAGCTAAATGGATGTGATGTCAGGAGAAGGCCAAATATATCAATAATACCATCTCAGTCTAAGCTGATAAAAACAAACTATACCTTGCAATGGAAGAAAAATGGGACAGTACCCCAACCATTGCACCACACCACCACTCTGGTGTTGCCCCTCATGTATGGCCAGATATCTGGGGACCAGGGTTGAAAACCAAACCACAGAGCACACATCCACCCCCAACCTACCCCTGCACCATGCAAACAAAGCTGCTAGGGACATATGACCTTGAATGACCACATTTGGCAACATGAAACTGTACCAGCTGTACCCTGGTCTGACCCTGTATGGTTTGGCACAGTACTGAGGAATGATAAGGTCTGTCTCTCCACAGACACTTCCACATCCTGCGTGACATGGAGACGTACCGGGTGCGATTCCGCACCATCCGATGGACCAGGTCGTATCTCATATGCCGCTTCCAGCAGCATTTGCTGCAGGAGCAAGACGAGCATTCAGGCAGAGACACAGGCCAGGTGAGAGGCTGACTTGCACTCTCCACAGAGGCAGACTATCACAAGCAACAGCACAAATTGCAACAACAACATGGCCACAACCCAATCTGCGTGCTCCCTTCTGTGATGTCACACAGAATCATTGTTTAAAGAATCTCTCCTCTAATAGAGTAGGTAAAGACAATTATTACAATAAAAAATCCCTTACTCTCTGAAATAACCCCTTGGAGACCCGCAATACTAATATGAGAAGAATATGAGAGATGGTGTTCTCAAGAGGAAAAAGACCGTAGTGTTTTCCCAAGTTAAATAATAGAAAACTCAAAGGGAATGTTGCCTCATGACAATATCAATATGAATATGACAGTCAAGAGGTCAGCTCATACATTAATGTGGTCTAGAAAAAAACCTCTTGGAATGATGAAAACCAATGATCTCGCCTGGGCTGTACAATATTCAATATTCAATGTTCAATATTCAGTATTCAGATTCAATGTTCAATGTTCAGTACTCAGTAGTCAGAGATCATTGGTTACCCAGTTGCTATATTTTCCACATTGTTACCTGCTTGAGATATTATCTTAATTTGTTTTCATCATTCCAAGAGGTTTGTTGCAGACCATTGATGTATGAGCTGACCTCTTGACAGTCAATATTGATATTACCATGAGACAGTGTTCACTTTGAGTACTGCATCATTTAACTTGGGGAGAACACTGAGGTCCTTTTCCTCCTGAGAACACCATCTCTCATGTTCATCTCATATTAGTATTGCGAGTCTCCAAGTTAGGGTTACTTCAGAGAGTAAGGGATGTTTTGTTGTAATAATTTACAGAATCATTGGGCAGCTGGGGTGATAAATCTACCCACACGAACAACACTGACACACATGGGGTAGAGTGTATGAACGCACACAGACACAGTGCATATGGGAAAGAGCTGCATGAGCACAATAGAGCTGTTGGAATGACATGTATTTGTAGGTCATAAAGGGAGTCTGAGCCGCTCACAATGGTATGCTATCCTGGGAACACAAAGCGGGAAGTAAGGATGTGCACAGGTGCCATCTGTAGAGAAGGACATGCAGAAATTGGGTCTGACACAAGCATGCAGCCCCCAAGGAGGGGTACACACACAGATATTGAATAGCTAAGGGTGGTATGTGTTGCTGAATATATGCGAATGTTGCTCAGATAAATCACTGCATACCTCAGCCAGGGAACCATATAGAGCCACTGTGTTGACATGAAAAGGGCGGACGCAAGAAAAGGGCTGGGACTGGCATGAGGTCAATGTGGAATAGCCCCAAGCAATATACTGGTGACCCTAATAGGGCCACCAGTCTGTGGCCTGGCTCAGGCAATCCCCACAGCCAACCCCAGGATGTAGCTGCCCACATAGCACATGTAGGCCATGTGGCCTCTGCACAGATGTGCCACAGCCCCCAGCAGTCACATGACCATGCAGTGGAGGTGTGGCCTAGTGGTTGGGGCAAGGTACTTCAGGCTGGAATGTCAGGGTTCAAATCCCACTAAAAGACAGCAACTTTGGGCCGGAAGGACTGGGGTTTCTAGTCCCACAGGTGCTCCTTGTGGTCTTGGGCAAGCCACTTAACCCTCCATTGCCCATGTTCCCTGTAAGTATTAGTGTATGTGTCTCACATCCCCTTGTGTTAAATGTATCCCCCAATTGTGTTGTGGTATACAAAACTGTCTAAATAAATAAATGTGGGTCAAGGAGCATGAGACAGATGTCACAACAACACATGACATTGGTCACTGCAGTCACCAGAAACAATGCACAATAGTGACATGTCCTGAATCAACTGGCCACAGGTACCCAGTGTACACTCCTCAGCACTGAGGAAAAGCACACAAGAGCAATGTTCCAATAACTTGGATTTAATGGCAGTTACAGAGACATGGTTCATGGACACCCAGGACTGGGATATAACTATACCAGGCTATACGTTATTCAGAAAGGACAGGGTAGGAAGAAAGGGAGGAGGAGTGGTACTATATGTAAAAAATAATATTAAAGCTATGGAAATACAGGGCTTAAAAGGGAGAGAGGAGGCACTGTGGGTTAAACTAGAAAGAGGGAATGAGAAATCCATTTGCATTGGCGTGATATACAGACCTCCATCACAGAGAGATGGAGATTTAATAGAAGACATACACAACATTGCCAGGAAAGGGGAAGTGCTACTGATAGGGGATTTCGATATGCCGGATGTTCATTGGCGCATCGCTGCTGCGGTGTCATTGAGAAGTAAGGAGATCCTGAATTCTTTACAGGGAGAACTATTCAGGCAACTGGTAACAGAACCCACACGTGAAGGGGCCATACTGGACTTGGTGCTTACCAATGGGAAAAGTGTTTCTGATGTTATAGTGGGAGATCATTTTGCATCCAGTGATCACCAGATGGTGTGGTTCAGTATTAGGACCAGGGCTGATAAAATCCATTTAAAAGCGAGGGTCTTAGACTTTAGGAAAACTAACTTTGCAAGATGGGCCAAACCTCAAGGGGTCGTTAACAGGATGGGAACAGCTGGGGGATGCAGAAAAACAGTGGGCAAAACTAAAAGGGGATATTTTAAGGGCAATCAACCTTTTTGTTAGAATGGTAAATAAAGGTAAAAAGAAAAGGAGGCTGCTATGGTTCTCAAAAGAGGTAACTGAAAAGGTGAAGAAAAAGGGGGAGGCCTTCTTGAAATACAACAGATCATAGAGAGAGGAAGACAGGCATCTATATTTGGAGGAGTGGCCTAGTGGTTGGGGCAAGGTACTTCAGGCTGGAAGGTCATGGGTTCAAATCCCACTAGAGGACAGCAACCTTGGGCTGGAAGGACTGGGGTTTCTAGTCCCACAGGTGCTCCTTGTGGTCTTGGGCAAGCCACTTAACCCTCCATAGCCCATGTTTCCTGTAAAATAGTTATCTCCAAGTTATAATGCCCTGTTCAATGTAATTTCAGTTTGTTCAATGTAAACCACACTGATGCAGAATAGCGCGGTATATAAGAGAATGTAAATAAATTAATATTTGGAAAAACTTAGAGAGGCTGGCAAAGTAGTCAGGAAAGCAAAGATACAAAAGGAGGAGGAAATAGCCAATGCAATAAAATGGGGGGATAAGACATTTTTCAGATATGTTAGTGAGAGGAGGAAGTGTAAAAGTGGTATTGTCAGACTCAAGGGTGAAGGGGAGGAAAATGTAGAAGCTGATGAGGATAAAGTGGAATTGCTTAACAAATATTTCTGTTCTGTGTTCACAGATGAAGGGCCAGGAGCAGGACCTCAGACAACACCCACAAACAGGAACAAAGGCAAGGGGCATTTCAAACGATTTTCAGAAGACTGTGTTCGTGAGGAACTAGCTAAACTAAAAGTGGACAAAGCGATGGGACCAGATGGAATACATCAGAGAATACTGAAAGAATTTGGAGACGTTCTAGCAGCTCTACTGACTGACCTTTTCAATGCCTCTTTGGAATCAAGGGTGATGCAAAAGACTGGAGAGAGGCACTTGTGGTCCCTTTACACAAAAGCGGAAGTAAGGATGTGGTTGAAAACTACAGGCCTGTTAGTTTAACATCAGTGGTGAGTAAATTATTGGAAGCGCTGCTGAAAGAGAAAATAGTGAGGCTTCTGGAGTTCAGTGGATTACTGGATCTGAGGTAACATGGATTCACCAGGGGCAGGTCTTGTTTGTAAGGTGGTGAGGCACTTCTCAAGGGGTATTTCTTGGTAGTGGAGCAGTTTGTAGGGTAGTGGGGCAATGGAGGGCAGTAGTTTTTAGGAGTGGGGCCGTTTTTAGGATGTAGCAATAGTTGCAGGGGCAGTTGGTAAGATGGGAGAGTTACGGGGTAGTTTCTGGGGCTGGGGCAGTTTGCAGGAGGGTGGGGATTTCTGGGGTGTATTTTTAGGGGTGGGGCAATTTGTGAAGTGGCATGGAATTGCAATGGAGTGTATTTTTTAGGAGCAGGGGCCATAAGCAGGTTGGTGGGGCAGTTGCTGGGAATATTTTTGGGAGGTGGGAACAATTTGTGGGATAGAGGAGAGTTGGAAAGGCTAGGATTTGAGGATAGGGCAGTTTGTGTGGTGGTAGGACAGTTGCAAAGGGGTATTTTGGGGGATGAGGCATTTGCGGGAGGTTGTTTGTTAGGGCTGGGGCAGTGTATGGGGTGGTGAGACAATTGTAGGGGGGGCAGTTTTTATGGTGGGGGCAGTTTGGGAGGTTAAGAAAATAGAGATCAGGTAAATCATGATATCATGAAAGACGGTATATAAGAAATGTTAAATAAATGGAGTTTCAAAGGAGCAATTCTCTAACTGCTGTGTTTCACTGTATCTGAGTTCTACGCTACAGAAACTGGAACTTCTTTTCCCATAGAAATATACTGGGCTATTTTTAAGTGGGGCTTATATCTCTGAAACCCCCAGTCCAATTTGGCCCATTTTCGAACTCAGGGTGTCTTTTCACCAGCTTTTTTCACATCCCAAATTTAATTCCTTTCCATTAAATCTTTGGAGAGCTGTTTGTCCCCAGACAGATTGAAAGACAGATAGACATTCTTGACACCTTTTATATAATCTTTGCAGTTTTCTGGGTCATGCCACATCTTAGTAAGTGGAACTGATGCTTCAGTGAAGGCTGAAACATCGGTTCCACTTATTAAGACGCGTCATGACCCGGAAAACTGCAAAGATCATTACACTAGCCACGGACGCCTAAGATAATACCTTTCATATAATTCTTTCCAACTTCCATACACCTGTAAATGAGTATTTGACACTCATGCATTTACACTTACTCCTGAGCAGGCGCAAACATACATAGATGAATCACTGGCGCAGCCAGCATTGATTTTTTGGAGAAGGCCCAAGGTTAATATGGGTAGGCACTTGACATACAGATTTGAGCCATGCTAGTTACATTCTTATCGACAAATAATGCCTTGGAATTTACCTGAAAACAGATTTATGATTAGTCTGCGTTCTGAGTGATACTATGATTAAATCATATGAACACTTATTTATTTATTTATTGAACGGTTTTATATACCGCCTTTCAGAAAAATCAAAGCGGTTTACATAGAACAAAACTTGAACATTACATTGAAACTTATTCAAACAATTGAAATTACAGTGAACATTAAATTGTATATAATAAAAATGGTAATTTGAGGGTTACAATGCTAAGTAAATGCTGATTAGGTATATAGACAGTTTAAACATATATACAGATTTAAATATTTAGAAATTTCAAAAATCTTATCATCTTATCTGAGCAAGGACAAATGTATTGTAGTTCACTAGAATTATTAGTGTAAAGAGTAAATGTGATAATGTGGAGAATTGGGTATTGTAGGATAGAGTAAGAAAAAGGAAAAAATAAGTTGTGAATTAATGAATATGAGTTTACATGAGTTTAAGTGGGAAATATTGCGGGGGTCATTATAATTGAATTATAATTGAATTGTTTTCACATTTAAAGCTGTCTCAAGAGGCAGTCTTCCACAGTTTCCTTTTAACTTCAACAGACACAAGTCTGCCATAAAGACAAACATTTCAACACATAATATGTAGCAAAATGTTCACAAACCTTATCTGATAAGATGACAAAATAAATAATAATTTAGCACATATCTTTAGCTGTGTTTTATGATAAAGGCCTTAGTAATTCATATTTATAAAACACATAAATACCACTTGAAGTCTTCTTATTTTTCCAACCCAATGGAAGTTGGAAAGAATGTCTGTCTGTCTATCTGGGGGCAAAGAAACTGAAAACAGAATGGGATGAACTTTGTCATATGTGAAAAACTAGAAAAAAGTACATCAAGTGTGAAAATGGACCAAACTGGACTGGAGGTTTTAGAGAAATATGTTCCCTCAAAAAACTAGCCCAATGTATTTCTATGGGATAAAGAAGTCCAGCTTCTGTAGCATAGATACAGTGAAACATAGCAGTTAGAGAATTGCTCCTTTCAAACTCCCTCTCCCTGTTCTCTACTCTCCCAACTCTCCCAACTCCCCACACTGCCCCCTCCAAGAAATGACCCCCGCAATTGCTGCATTCCTCCACACTCTGCCCCACCCCAAGAAATGTCTCTTGCAACTGCCGTATCAACCTGAAAAATGCCCCCACTTTGAAAGAAAATCACCTTTGCAACTGCCTCACCATGCTACAAGCTGCTCCACCCCAAAAAAAATGCACTCCCCACAACAGCCACACCATACTGCAGATTGTTCCACTCCAAGAAACAACCTACCAAAACTGCCTCATCAGTCTGCAAATTGCCTCACCCACTAAAACTATCCCCCCACAACTGCCCCACCCTCAAAAGCTACACCCCTGCAACTGCCCTACCACTCTGCAAACGATCCCCACCCCAAAAATTACCCTCTTCAACTGTTCACCACCTTGCCAACTGTCCCTGCATTTTCCCCACCGCCGCACAAACTGCCCCACTCCAAAATTCTACCACCCCGCTAACGCTCCACCACCCTACCAACTACCCCCTCAATAAGATTACTAGATTTTTGGCTTGCAAATCTGGGATACCTGGGCATGGCAGGGTGAGGTCTCCTCTCCAGCATAAAATCCCATACTTTCTTCCCTTGACCCCACCCTCCCTTTGTAGCAACCCCCTTTTGCTTCTCTTGTTCCTCTGGACCAGTATCTCCCCTTTGCTTCCCTTGTCCCCCCTTAGTGTATCATATTCCTTTGGCTTCCTCCCCCATGGATAATCTTTCATTCCTCCACTCCCCCAATTTGGCTATCATCCCCTTACTTCCTTCTATCTGCTGTGTCCATGCTTCCTTCCCTGTGCCTCTCCCTCCCATCCAGCATGTCCCTTTATTTCAGCTGACAGCACAACTCCCTCCCCCCAAAAAGGCAGTGCTTCGTAGGCATAAGTCAGTCTTATTTCACTTACTGCAGCCCCTCTTCTTGGGGTCAGACTGAAATACTTGTGCTGTGGCCTGTCAGCACCACCATAAAATTCTTTCTCCTGCAGGGTGCAGACTTAACACATTCAAGCTTTGGACTCCTGGAATCCTTTACTTCTAGCACAGCCTAGTGTAACTAGGCTGAAGTACTGTGTTCTCGGGCTCAGGCAGCTGCCTTGGCCCCATTAGAACTTGGGTCGTTGGGTTGGGTTGGCTGGCACTAGGCAGCAGGGCTGGGCCTCTGGTGTCAAATACTTGTTGCTGCACGCAGCCTTGGCTTTTGTTGTCAGTCGTGGAACTCACTCTCACCATTGTTGGGTTGGGTTTGCACCATGAATCTACTCCTAGCTGTGCATGGTGAAATATTTATTTCCTAGTATGGGTTCGGAGGGAGACCAGCCAAGGTGCATGGTAGGGTCCTCTGGTTGCCACAGTATTGCTTAACTTGCCTCCACACAGTCCATACTGCTGCAGCTTGTTGCATTAGGCTGGAGCCAGGCAAGGCCAGGCAGTAAGCCACAGTGTCCTGTTCTATGCCTCGTGCTCTACAAGCTGGACCTCTGCATTCTGTGGCAGGCAGGCACAACATGGGCACTGCCGTTGCTAAAGTCAAGACTGCTGACTTGTGCTGCACAGAGAGAGCTGAATTTGTTCCAGTCGGGGACAACTGCTTTACTGCTTTACTGAGGAGGACCAATCCTCAGAAATTGAGGACATCTGGTAACCTTACCCCACTTTCAAAAATGGCCCTTCCACAAATGTCCCACCACCCTGCAAACTACTCCACCACCAAAAATATCCCTCCGCAACTGTCCCATCCTGAAAATCTCCCCTTACACAAGTGTCCCATCTCTAGATTGTGCAAATGAAGGCTCATGGCACCAGATCCTATTCTGCTTCAGAAGAAGCTGGAAAGAAAAGGAACAGAAGAGAACTAACAAATCAAAAATAAATAAAAGGGCCACAACTGAAAGTTCAGCTACAAGAGTGATAGGTGGACGATAGCAATCAGTAATGCAAAATATATGATGCAATAGTTGCACGCTGGCGTATATTATTTATACTGGAATGAGTACTATGAAAATAAATAAATAATGGAGTTTACATTTGACTATGGTCAGTTTTAACATTGTTCATTATTTTGAAAAAGTGTCATGAAACCTGTGGTTGTTAACCAAAGCACAAGCTGGGCAAGAACTCAACAGAGGCTTGAGTTAGGTTCAGCTCAGGAGTCCTTAGGGTTGCATGCAGCAACAAGTAATTGACACCAGAGGCCCAGCCCTGCTGCCCAGTGCCAGCCAACCCAACCCAATGACCCAAGTTCTCCAGATGCGCTCGACAAGCTTGATCCAGTCCTGGGTTTACCCCATTGTATGCAGGGATATGTAGTCTGATTTCTCTATTGCACTCCATAAAAACAGCAAGACTACAAGTCCCTGCATGCAATGGGTTAACCCCAGGACTGGATCAAGCCAGTCAGGTGCATCTGGAGCCAGTTGGCAACCCTAGTCCTAACCACTATACCAAGTAGTAAATGAAGGCCATAGAGAAAAGGACTGTGCCAGATAATCCTCAAGGCCACACCCTTGGTATCAGGGATTGACTGGAGCTCGGTTAAAAGGATTTCTGGCTGTGCACAGCAACCTGAAGATGAATAAACTCGCTTGCCTCTGAGTCTCCTGTACACGGAGTGCTTGTTGCCAAGTTTCTTTGCTCCAGGCTAATGTGCTACCTGCTTGCTCACTCCATTTCCAAGCTTGCTGTTTCATTTTGCTTTCAGTTCCAGCCCCAGCTGCAGGACCTGCTTCACTGTGAACTCCCATACCACTTCCCTCTCCTGCTCTTGCTACTTGCACGTTCCAAATGCAGACCTGGGTCTACGCAAGAGTAGCTCCTGACTTCTGTGTGCTTCCAGTATGTGCCGAGGGTGCCCTATGCCAGCCCAAGCACAGCGCTCACACCCTGCTCCAAGCTAAGCAAATACTTCAAGAGCGATAACTTAACAAGAACAGACCACAGGAAAAAAAATATGGCAAATATAGTCGTAACAAAGAAGCAGAAATAACGTCAGCTCATGAACAGCCATTCTCAGCTATTATAAGCACAGTACAATGGATAATTCACTCACTCAGTGATAAAGGTTGCTGCATGGTCAAAAAATGGACAATGTGGGAAAGAGTTCCTGGACTAGGCTTCACCCAGCAGCTTTATGCCATCAGGAGGGATTGCTCAAGTCCCCCAGCCATAAGTATTCATTAGCAGCGTTCTGGCATCCTTCATGGAACTCAACAAACATCTTTTTACAGCTTTTACCTGAAGGAAATGCCAACCCGTATTATAATAAAACTATTTTGCCATAAGAGTGAATGCAGACAAATCGCTTACTGCTCTGCAGCTACTGGCAACTCTATGCGTAACCTCGTTATTTCTGGACTGCACGAAGCAGCCACGACATGCACAGGCATTGCGACGAGATGTAAGGTTACTTCTGCTCCACAAGTCCTTTGGGATTCTATTAAAATCAATGTATATAGTGAGCTGGCTTGGTGAATCAATGGCAGGTGCTATAGACTATTGTACCGAAGATCCAGGTCCAATGCCTAGGCCTTGCTCCTGCTCCAGCTCTCCTGGTCTGATTAGGGCTGGGGATGTAGCATTCAGAGTCCCTAGAGGAAAAAATGTTTTCACTCGTTACTCAATGGTATGACCTACTGGCCAGACTTAAGGTGCACAAGTACTGGGTTCTAGCAAGAGTTCTGGCTGAGAATTGTCCCTGCAATAACTTGGCTAAGAGAAGGTTATAAAAAGCCAGAGATTTGTTTACTACATCAATTAGATGTGGACATTCCAAAGAGAGTTAGTGGAGTGATACATCACTGTATAGTAGCTGCTAGAAATGAAATAGCACAATATTGGCAGGGGAAATCCAGGCCACATAAGGCAGGATTTGTGAAAAGAGTGGCAGAGATGTGTTTGATGCATAGATTGACGGAGATGAGGCGGGGGTCAGGTGAGAAAGTTGTGGAACAATGGAAGAGTGGGTGTAAGTGGTTGGAAAAATGGAAGGAAGAATGAGTGGGAGTGCTAGAGAAAATATGAGAGGGATTTTATACAAAATTTAAATAAAATTTTACTGGAAGGATAAATGGTGATTGGGTGAAAGGAGAGAGGATATTAATTCAATAATGGATGTGGTTGGATGAGCGGGGGAGGGTGGGAGACGGTGGTTAGTAAGGGAATGATATAAAGAGTATTTAGAGTAATATATGAATTAATAAATAGAATATATAATTGTTAATAAATACAAATGTGTGAAGTTTGATACATAAATGTTATGTGTAATTTGATACATGTTAAGTGAAGTTTGTAATGATACTAAATACTTAATAAAATGATCAAATGAAAAAAAAAGAGTAGGTTATAAAATAAGGGGATAATCCTGTGTGTTCATATATAAACGCTCCAATAACGACTACAAGGTTCATCTAGTCTGCCTGTTCTTGATGCAGTACTGCAGACTCCTTACAGTCTCAAGCTTTACCTTCACATCCTACGAAGCCCAATATAAACATTCTCTAGTACCAGACATATAGGTGAACTAATATAAAACCCTACAAAAGTTACCGAAAATCTACAAGATCAAATCTACCATACCATACCAGCATAACTTCCAAAACTCATACAACAAGTGGCTTACCCAGAAAAAAAGCAGCACTTCAGGGGGCCCTAGAACATCCATACAGCTATTTGAAAAGCTGAACAAGTCAAATTACTACAGAACAGTATAGATCCCTATGTACAAACTCCATGTTAACAGAACACCTGGTCTCACAGACTCTCACCAAGTACAGAATAAGTGACTCCATCCTAAAGTAAAAATAAAAATATGTAGACAAAATTTTAACTGAAACCCCAAGAAGCCAGACTCCGCATGCAGTGCAACATCAGCTAAATAAGAGATGCAGTTCCCTATATTGTGTACAGCCCCCTTTCCAGTCCTCCCCTCCCAGGTGGGTAGGTGAGGCCAAGCTCCAAGCCCCTGACTGCATGATCTCACAGGGAAAACCTTATGCTACTCCACTTAGAAGAACTCCAGTCTAGTTCAGTGGATATTTTCTAAGAAGCACCTTTATGAGGTGTATATCTCCCAAATAAGGGATTTACAACAGCAAGAAAGAAAATCAACAAAATCATTGGTACTGTTCAATCAAGGTAGTTGAAAAGGCATAGCACAATGGGTAGCAGGTTTCTGTACAGCTACCCTGATAATACCTCCTTCCTCTTTACTATAAACCACCAGGCAGATCCCCTCTTCTGGCATTCCGAATGCTTCTTTCTTTCCTGAACCTTGAAGTATATGTCCTTTCCTCTTCTCTGTCTGGAAAACACTTGAACAGAATATACTCTTCTGTCTTAAAATATCACAAAATATCTTCAGTGCTTGTATTAACTACACAATGATGCTATGCCCTGGATGGACTGTGTATAAAAATCAAAAACCTCCCTCAAAAATATCACCTTTGAGGAAGGTACAAAAACAGAGGAAAAAGCACATCACATCCCTAAAGAAAAAATCAGTCCAAAAAATTATCTAAAACTCCTCATTGTGTGCTTGGGATGCATCAGGATTTGGTCTTTCATACCATAGTCTTGACTTCCCAGGATGTTAGGTGAGATGCACCCACCAGGACCCTCTAATATCTTAATATATACAAAAAACATCCTTCCTGCAGTTGGACTCTCTCAGGAACACTTTAATGAGTCCCTTCATGCCTCTGATTTTCACATGCTAACTCCAGCTGGTGCTCCATTCCAGACCCTCTTTAGGTCAGTACTCCTCTCCAAGCCAGCTAAGGGGACATCCTCTCCTTCTCGCAAGGCTTAGTGGACCATGCAGAGAAGAACGCCCCATGCTGCTCCCCAGTAGATTTGACCCCTTTGGGTTCAACAGCACACACTGCCCAAGCATTGGAAAAGTTGCCTCAGACCCAGATTACCAAAGGAGTCAATGCACTAAGGTGTGCCAGGCTTTGTAGTTTTGCGCATGAGCTAACTGTGGGCAAAGCCTTGGGTGGACATCAGCGTACAGCAAATTTAGATCTGTGTGAAAAAGGATTAATCATATAAGAGAAAAAGGGCAACAGGAGTAGTAAAGATATTGATAGTAGTTTAGTGATCACAGGGTTGTCAGGTGTCTCGGATGTAGATGGTCAGTTTTATGTGTTGGGTTCTGGAAAATATTTCTGCTGCATCCTACAAAATAAAGTATCCACCATGTGACTGGTCAAATAGTCACTGCAGTACTCTGTAGCACCACTAATCTTTTCCACCAGCTTGGGCTTTGAACCTGCAATGTTCAGGCACCATGCCAGGAACTCTACGTGCTGCATTCAACGAGCAGCTACCTAGCTGTGTTTATCTATTTCAGGGTTACCAACCAGCTGATATTTGGCCAACCTAACTGATTTGATTAAGGAAGGGCAATAGGATCTTTAAAACAGTCACAAAAAACACTGATATTTTGTTAACTTTCGGCCTCTAAAGCAGCAAAGCCTCCTTCTCTCGTTCTCCATGCAAAAAAAAATGCAATGTATGCCTTTGAGTCAGCCCTGGTGATCCAGAAGCTCCTGGGTTTTCTTGGCAGTGTCACTGGAAGTAGATTGCCAGGCCTTTCTTCTGAGGCAATGGAGGGTTAAGTGACTTGCCCAAGGCCACAAGGAGTGCTAGTGGGAATTGGACCCTGGTTGCTTGCTTACCAAGCAAGTGTTCTAACCACTAGGCTACTCCTCCACTCCTCTTGTTCTCCATAAGCCATACCTTATCTTCCTCTGCACCTCTTCCAAGGCCCTTCTTAAGGAGCAGAGGTTGATCCTCAGCCTGATTGTCATAGGAGCCAACTTTTCAAAATAATTGTCATAGGAGCCAACTTTTCAAACTAAACACAGATTATCCCTCCTGGAAACAGTGAAAGGGTTTGCTAAATACTGGAGGGGGAGGGGGCTCAAGACCCACTCTACCTACAGAGTGGTATCTTTGTGACTGTGAATATACAGCAGGGGCAGTAACAAGCCGCAAAACATGCCCCCTCCTGGTTTCTAAGCAGAAGGCAGGATCTAGAAGTGGAGCCTATGTTGACTTAGTCCCCGGTCTATATACCCCACAGCTTGTGCTGCTTCTGTTGGCTATACACCATATGTAAAAGCCTGGAAAGGAAGGGGCGATGAGGGGATAGCTTGTAAGGAGAAAAAGGGAAGAGGTTTTACTGCCCCTAGAGGCTGAGTTGGTAACATACTTGCAATTACATTGCCGATTTAAGAATCTTACCAACTTCAGGCCTCGTTTCATTAAAACTGACCAGGCCAGCCAGATTCTAGCTGCTTGGAGAACCTTGTGCATCGCACACCTTCTAGAACAAAGGAGTGAAACTGATTCTCAAGGGTCAAACATAGGTTTGGATTCCTTGGAAATCTGGAATGAATATTCATGAAATTCAGCTGCACGCATTGGCTCTAATCAGGGCCAGCCCAACTATTAGGCAAGATTAGGCGGTCACCTGGGACAGCAGCTCCTGGGGGGGAGCAGCAAAGAGCAGCAGCAGTCAAAGCAAAACAAAACAAAAGATCCTGATAGACCCACAAACTCAAAGAGCCATCAACTCATTGTTTTACCTGCACAAAGAGCATGACACACAATTATCCATTTTTACAGGATTTTTGTTGGAAGGGTGGTTTTCAGATGATCATGATTGCTGAGTTTAATTATCAAAAACTTGGCATGGGGGGAGGCATAAAGGCAGAAGGTTTGCCAAAGGTGCCAAATACCTTACACATGCCCTGACTCTAATTTACTATTTAATTTTCAAACACTGATCAACCTAGAGGTGTCAGTCCTTTTGGTAGTGTTCAAAAGGCCCTTAAGTCAAGCCCTGAGATCTTTGGTGGTTAGAAAAATTACCGCAGGGTGCAACTAGGTCATCCAAACAGATTGATTTGGTTCTGCTTTTTGCCACATTGCATGAGGGGATTTCAGGTTCTGATTTTATCTAAAATATTGCAATTAAAATTCCATGCATGCAATGGTGCTAAACCAGGACTGGATCAACTTGTTTGGCTGACATAGAGTGAGGTGACAACCCGCTCTCAAATTCTGTCCCTCCTGTCTTCCAGCTCAAATGACAGCTTTATTTGGTCTCCTTCACTCAGCCTTGACCCAACCCTAACTGCTGCCTCCTTCTTGCAAGCAGCGCTGATGTCCACCAAATCCCTCTTTCTCCAAATGCTAGAACTGGCAACACCACAGACTGAAGCAGACGGGGTAGCCGGCGCCACTGTACTTGTGCCAAACCCAGCAAGTGCTCTGCTGTGGTTTGGGCACCTCTTACCATGAAAGAAGTTTTTCAACCTGTTTGAAACAAAAATAATAAAAACAAAAAGCAGAACGTATGTTTTAAAACAACCAAAAGCTGCACCAAGTGATTCACTGTAGAGTATATGAGGGTGGGGGAGGTGCTTGATTTTCAGTCTTTCAGTTAGTACGCTGGTAAACAGCGGGTAGAATTGTAAACAGGTTTAACCAGCAAAAACAGAACTCAGGACCTGGCCAAGGGTGTGGCGGTAGGGAACAGAGCAGAACAAACAAGAGTGCCAATTAGCTCTAAGCAAAGTCAAGCAGGATGAAGGCAGCCAAGGTCTTTGCAAGTAAATATGGAGGATGAATCATTAACTGCAAATGAAGACGATGTCAGGGCAGGAGGGAAAATTGGGATCTGGGAACCTAGATGCACTGGAATCCAGAACTGAATCTGATTGACAGGGAATGTGCAACAAATCTAGAGCTGGAAACATGGAATGAAGCAATTATATTCTCTGGGAATAAATGTAGCAATGTCTTTTTCCTGAAATGACTCTCCACTGATATTTGCTGTGATTGCATGATGAGGAACTATGTGGCAGTAAATAGGTCAGTCACAACTGAATTGATTCACTGTTAACATTATGCCGAGTTGATAGCAAACAACCAGTCCCTAAGTACAATAAAGATTGGAAATCCCTTCAGTGGCCCAGCCCCTCCTCATCCTAGCATCCAGTCCCTCATAGCCTGGACTCAGAGGATCAATGGAACAAAGGCTCTGGAACAGCCAGTACAAAGCCCAACATTTCCATAATTTCAGGGGTAGCTATTATTATTGATTCTCGTTTATTGTAATTATTCAGCTGGAGATGGTAAAAATCTTCCAGAGCAGTGGTTCTCAACCCAGTCCTTAGGCGTTAGGATACCCACCATAAATATGCATGAGATAGATTTGCATACACTGCCTCCATTGTTTGCAATCTATCTCATGCATGTTCATTGTGGAAATCCTGAAAGCTAAACTGGGTGTGCCCTGGGGTCCGGGTTGTGAACCATTGTTTAGAGGATGCCTGCAGCATACAAGCCCAGACTCACGCAGAGGCCAAATGGTGCTCCCTGGCCTCAGCCACACCCCTTACAGCTGCTTGTGTAGACAGCCAATTTCAGGTTCAAAGTTTTTGCTGGGGACCTCCCAGCAAGTAGCTGTCACTTTCTGAGTACTGTACTGATGATTAATGGAGAAAGGAAGATTTGTGTGGAGGTGGGGGACCACAGCACAAGAACCACGAGTACAGGCCTTATAACTCTCTGCATTACTCTGTTCAGCACGATTGAGCATCTGTCAGCTAGCCTGCTTCTGTTTCCAAGATCCTTTATGCTTCCATCCCAAAACTCCATGCCAATCCTTCCTTTTCTATACCTTCCTCTCTCTTGTCCTTCACCACTTTCCCTATGCTAGGCAGAGTTCAACAGAGTTAGGATCATGAACCAAATGCACTGAAGGAATTTCTAGTGGCTTGTGGGACTTTTCTAGAGAGAGAGAGATCATATTCCGACTAGAACCTTCTTGAGAAATACAAAAAAAGTTCACATAATTCTGGATTGATTTTTTTTTTTTACAAATATTGATCTACATATCTTGTGGGGTTTTCCAAGGTGTACTGAAGATTTTGCAAGGAATTTTACTGAAGAATCCAGTATACAGTATGAAATATATTTCTGGATGTTTGCAGAAACTGCCACAAATTGGACTCTCAGGAATCCATGATTTTATCTGTCTGAAGTAGATCAAATCCACGTTAGGCATGTAATTTTATAAGGGTTGCTTAGCTTGATGGGAGAGGAGGAGTAACCTAGTGGTTAGTTAGAGCAATAACCTAGTGGTTAGAGCAACTGCTTAGTACCCAGAAGATCAAGGGTTCAATTCACACTAGCACTACTTATGACCTTGGCCAAATTGTTTTACCCTCCATTCTCTTGGAAGAAAAGTCCTGGTAATTTACTTCAGGTGATACATTGCCAAGACAACCTAGAGGCAGTTTAGTTGAATGCACATTGCTATGTGTGGATTTTGCACCAATTTTATAAAGTATATGCGCACTTCACTTTATAGAATAGGGGGCATAAGCGGTAAGATACACGTGCCAAACTAAGCGCGATCACTTACACCAATCCTAGACATGTATAAATGCCTTTGCCTAGATTGTAGAAAATGTCCATAATTTATAATATTTTATAATTTACGTGCATAAATTTAGGCTCCACCTCTATTCTCGCCCACTCCAAAAAATACACACCATTGGCCCTGATGTGCATAACAAATAGCACATGCCTGAACTATGCATGTGAGTGCTCATCTGCACAAGTAAGTCATTGAAAATAGATGGCCTACAGTATGTGCATTGATGGTGCATAACTTTATTTATGCAGCTGTTGTATAATTACCTCCTACTTCACCCATCCAAAATCCAGTCATATCAAAAAATTCACTAAAGGAATAATGCACTGGATGCACAGCATACCTATAAATGCACCTCTGCTGACCACAATAATTTAGGATTAAGCCGAGAATATTATTTTTTAATGTTCTATTTATTCAGCTTTAAACATTTACATTCAAAATGTATTTGAACAGGGGAAAGGAGTGCACAATATCCATGACTCAAAAATGTCCTCAAATGCATATAGCACAAATAAGCAATAAAGCAAAGAAGGAAACAAGTACATGTGTGATCTACTGGCTCTTAATATGGAGGATATTCACCAGAAAAAAAAATATAATGCAGCATATACAGACATCATTGAAATTATACCAATTATACAAGAGAGCTGGTTAAAGAGGAGTTTCACACATACATGTGACAGAACACCATAATGTACCCTCGATGTTTAGACAGAGAAAGATTCCGGATTCCCTGTCATTTTGAACCTTAGTGCTGATAGGGCTGGGGCATTTGAGAATCATTCCTGTCCCGCATTAGACACCAAGAAACCCCCAATAAAATTAGGAGTGTATGGGGAGGTAGAGGTTGAAAAAGTGTTGTTGGGACGGGTTGGGGGTAGGGGGTATATAGAGTGCTTTTGAAGAGGAGAAGGTGGTTGAAAGAATGCTGTCGGGGGGGGGGGGGTGTATTGGAAGAGGGATTGAAATGTTTGCTGGAGAGATTGGGGAGGGGGTTTGACTGAGGTTTTCACCTGTCCCTTGTTTAGATCCCAGCTCTATACTGGTAACTGACAGTTATATCTGCTTCAGGGTAGGTCTAAAACCTTATGGGGGAATTTATTTTCTTTTGCATGTATTCACATTGTAAGATAGGAAATACATGTGTAGTTTTTTGGGCTGTCCAAGACACACCTAAACCAAGCCCCTTTGAATTCACTGTGTGGTGTGGATTTCCACTGAAAATACCGTTTTTTTAATATCACTTTTTAATTGTGTAAGTGATTTACATATGTAAATACTACAATTTACAAAATGCTTCAAAAATAGTAACATAGTAACAAAGTAAATGACGGCAGATAAAGACCAGTATGGCCATCTAGTCTGCCCAGTAAGATAGCAAGAGTAGGTGCACCTGCCGCTCCGTGCAGGCCACCCCTCTCCATGTCTTTGTTTTAGTGGTGAACCCACCTCTGTGTAGGACACCCCTGTATGTTGGGGAAATTCGCTAGTTAAGTTTATTTTGATTTTATCCTGTTGCTGTAAAGGGATCCACTGTGTCTGTCCCATGCCGTTTTGAATTCTGTCACTGTATTTGCCTCCACCATTTCCATCGGGAGGGCATTCCAAGCATCCACCACCCTTTCAGTGAAAAAGTATTTCCTGACATTGCCTTTCAGTTTACCCCCTTCCAGCTTCATGTTATGCCCTCTAGTTTTACAACTTCCCCGTCTTTGGAAGAGGTTTGTTTGTTCATTATTTCTCTTTAAGTATTTATAAGGTCTGAATCATATCTCCCCTGCCCCTCCTCTCCTCCAGAGTGTACATATTTAGGTCTTCAAGTCTCTTCTCATAAGGCTTCTGAAGCAGGCTCCAAATCATTTTGGTCGTCTTCCTCTGAACAGTTTCCAATCTTTTTATATCCTTTGCAAGATATGGTCTCCAAAACTGAACACAGTATTCCAAGTGAGGCCTCACTAGTGACTTATACAGTGTATATAGAATGTGTCACATTCCTCCTCGATTCTCACCACCACCAAAAAGTTGTCTTATAGACAATATTTTGGTGGTGGTGAGAAGTGAGGAGGAATGTGACACATTCTATCTAACCTTTTTGATGTCTTGGACATCTGCACCTTGCCCACTCACAATCTTAAATGACAGAGGTGTAAGGCAGGGGTCTCCAAATCCAGCCCTGGAGGGCCACAAACCAGTCAGGTTGGCAGGATATCTCTAATGCATATATATCTCATGCATATTCATTAGGGATATCCCAAAAACCTGACTGGTCTGCGGCTCTCCAGGACCAGGGTTCCCTACCCCTGCATTAGACCAAGGATGTCAAACTCCATTCCTGGTTTTCAGGATGTTCTTAATGAATATTCATGAGATATATTTGCATACAATGGGCATAGTGCATGCAAATATATCTCATTCATATTCATTAGGGATAGCCTGAAAACCTAGCTGGTTTGTGGCCCTCCAGGACTGGAGTTTGACACCCCTGCATTAGACCATTCTTCCAGGTTTTGTAGATCTTTCCTCATGTTATCCACTCCCTCAGGGGAGTCCACTCTGTTGCAAATTTTCGTGTCATCAGCAAAAAGACAGACTTTTCCATGCAGTCCTTCAGCAATATCACTCACAAATACATTGAACAGTGCCGGGCCCAGGACCAAACCCTGGGGCACCCCGCTAATCACCCTCCTTTCATCTGAGTGCGCTCCATTTACCATCACCTTCTGTCGCCTGTCAGTCAACCAATTTCTGATCCAGTTCACCACCTTGGGACCCATCCCCAAACTACTGAGTTTATTGATAAGCCTCCTATGAGGAACAGTATCAAAGGCTTTGCTGAAATCCAGGTAGATGACATCCATCGCATGACCCTGATCTAGTTCTCTGGTCACCCAGTCAAAGAACTCAATCAGATTTGTTTGGCAAGATCATCCTTTGGTAAAACCATGTTGCCTCGGATCATGCAACCTGTTGGTTTTGAGAAAGTCCACTATTCGCTCTTTCAGAAGCGCCTCCATTACTTTTCTCGCCACCGAGGTAAGGCTCACGGACCTGTAGTTTGTCACTTCTTCCATGTCACCACTTTTGTGAAGAGGTACCACATCTGCCCTTCTCCAGTCCTGAGGAACTACTCCTGTTTCCAAGGATCTGTTGAAAACATCCTTTAACGGCCCTGCAAGAACCTCTCCGAGCTCTTTTTTAGTATCCTGGGATGTATCCCATCCGATACCATGGCCTTGTTCACTTTCAGTTTTGCAAGTTGTTCTAACACTTCATCTTCTGTGAATGGTGTGGTATCTACTTCATTCCCATTTTTATTTTTGGGAGTCACAGACGGTCCTTCTCCAGGATTTTCCTTAGTAAAAACAGAGCAGAAGTATTTGTTTAGCAATTTTGCTTTTTCAATGTCACTTTCCAGAAATCTGTTCCCAGCACTTCTGAGTCCTGCAATTCCATCTCTGATTTTCCTCCTCTCCCGAATATACCTGAAGAAAGTTTTGTCACCGCACTTCACATCTTTAGCCATCTTTTCCTCTGCCTTTGATTTTGCTATCCTTATTTCTCTTTTTGTTTCACCAATTAAACCTACTAGTGAGACGTTTGGTTTAAAAAAATAACTCCCCAGGCTTCCCCATTTCACTTATCCCCTTCAGCTTTCCAGAGCACTATGATTGCTTTTGCCCCTCCCCACCAGTGCTGTACTCCAAAATGATGCTAGCCTCAGGTCAGCCTGTGCCATTTTGGAGTACGGCACTGGCAAAATAGAGCAATTAGGGATTGCTACTGTCCCTTTGTATCTTAAGGCTCCAGTAAGCTGAAGGGGGACCAAGAGGATGGTGGGGGGGGAGGGGGGGGAGGAGAGAAAAGCCTGAGAAATGAGCTGTTCTCTGTAGACAAGCAGGATGAAGTCCTCACGTATGGGTGATGTCACTGATGGAGCCTTTGCATGGATGGGAGCATTTCCCAGCTCCTCCTAGAAGCCTTTGGAAAGCTTCACTGTGCATGCATGTGCCTTCCTGCCTGTCACTGTGGCACCATTTCTCTCCAGCCCTTTTTGCATTGGGGAGCCCTTTGGATGCACATCCGCATCATTCATCTAGTTTCTTTTGTGAGTTTACAGTATTTCTCTCAAGATGTTTTGCATCTTTTTATCCTGCCTGCCATTGCGACTCTTTCCATTTCCCCTTTGTCCTCCTAGTTTTCATTACTTGGGGTTTTTCAGGCATTTCAAGTTTCCTTTCTTTTTGTATGTTGCCACCAGCCACCTTATCCTTCAGGTGATCCAGCCAAGAGTATTTTTCAACGTTGAGGTGTTTGATTTTGCAGCAGCTATTTTTCTGGCTGAGATGTCCCAGAAACTCACCAGTGAGTTTAAAAAGTATTCCAGGTGCTCTAGGACTGTATTTATCATGGATACTTCTGATTAGTGTCTAAAGCACTGGGGACCTGGTCATAAGCCTTCTTCTTGTAATTTTATTTATTTATTTATTTAACAAGTTTTTTTATACCGTCTTATTAATTCAAAGCGGTTTACATAGACCAACATAGCAATATGCTTTTACATGGAACAGGTATTGCAGCTTGGAAGATTACATGCTCTTCCAATGACAAGAGGTCTTCAGGGCAGTGAAAAGCAACACAAAAGAATTGTTGGCCCCAGCATCAATCATCCATCAATGCTTCCCTATAGACCAGGAAGGATTTGTCCTCGTCTACATCGGTATCGATAGCAAGGATGTTCAACATCAAGCAGAGGCTATGGTGCAATGGTGCCAAAGCTTACATAAGAACATAAGATATGCCATACTGGGTCGGATCAAGGCACATCAAGCCCAGTATCCTGTTTCCAGCAGTGGCCAATCTAGGTCATACGTACCTAGCAGCTTCCCCAAAAGACACAGGTTCCACAATGCTTGTATTGGATCAAGCACTGATATCCTGGGTCCCTTCTTAATAATGGTTTATGGACCTTTCCTCCAGGAACTTGTCCAAACCTTTTTTAAACCCAGCTATACTAACAGCCTTTACTACATCCTCCGGTAACAAATTCCAGAGTTTGATTACACGTTGAGTGACAAAATATTTTCTTTTATTAGTCTTAAATAGTTTACCCTGTAGCTTCATTGCATGCCCCCTAGTCTTTCTATATTCTGATAACGTAATCAATCGATCTACGTTTACCCGTTCCACTCCATTCATTAATTTATAGACTTCTATCACATCTCCCCTCAGCCATCTCTTTTCCAGGTTAAAGAGCCCTAACCTTTTTAGCCTTTCTTCATAGGAGTATCCTTCCATCCCCTTTACCATTTTGGTGGCTCTTCTCTGAACCTTTTCTAATAACGCTATATCCTTTTTAAGATATGGGGACCAGACAATATTCAAGGTGCGGTCTCACCATGGAACGATATAGAGGCATTATAATATCTTTTGTTTTATTTTCCATTCCTTTCCTTATGATACCTAGCATTCTATTTGCTCTCTTGGCCGCCGCTGCACACTGGGCCGAGGGTTTTAACATGTTATCCACAATGACGCCTAAATCTTTTTCCTGGGTGGTGGTTCCTAATGTGGAACCTTGCATTGTGTAACCATAGTTTGGGTTGTTCTTCCCTAGGTGCATAACTTTGCACTTGTCCACATTAAATTTCATCTGCCATTTTGATGCCCAGTCTTCCAATTTATCAAGATGCTCTTGCAATTTTCCACATTCCTCTTGGGTTTTAGCAACTTTAAATAGTTTTGTGTCATCTGCAAATTTGATAACCACACTCGTTATTCCCTTGTCCAGGTCATTTATGAATATGTCAAAAAGCAGCAGACCCAGCACAGATCCCTGGGGTACACCACTATTCACCTTTCTCCATTGGGAAAATTGGCCACTTAGCCCTACCCTCTGCTTTCTATCTTTTAACCAGTTCCTGATCCGCAATAGTACACTGTCTCCTATCCCATGACTCTTTAGTTTTGCCAAAAGTCTCTGATGAGGGACTTTGTCAAAGGCTTTCTGAAAGTCCAGATACACTATATCAACTGACTCACCTTTGTCCACCTGTTTATTCACACCTTCAAAAAAACATAACAGATTAGTACGAGAAGATCTTCCTTGTCTAAAGCCATGTTGGCTGTCTCCCATTAGGCTATGACTATCTATATGCTGAGTTATTTTGTTCTTTATGATGGTTTCTACCTTTTTCCCGGTACTGACGTCAGGCTCACCGGTCTGTAGTTTCCTGGTTCACCCCTGGAACCCTTTTTAAAAATTGGTGTTACATTGGCGATCCTCCAATCTTAAGGTATTACAGATTATTTTAATGAAAATTCACAGATTACTGATAGCAGGTCTGCAATCTCATATTTCAGTTCTTTCAACACCCTTGGATGTATATCATCCGGCCCAGGTGATTTGCTACTCTTCAGTTTATCTAATAGTTGTAATACATCTTCCCGATGTATTGATATTTCCTTCAATTCTTCCGCACCTTTAAATACCACTTCAGTCATGGGTAACATCCCTACATCTTCCTCAGTAAAGACTGAAGCAAAGAATTCATTCAGTCTCTCCGCTATCACCTTGTCGCCTCTTAGTGACCCTTTAACCTCTCTATCATCTAATGGACCAACTGACTCTCTCACAGGTTTTTTGCTACGAATGTACTTGAAAAAGTCTTTATTTTGTGTTTTTGCTTCCGCAGCAAGCTTCTTCTCAAATTCTTCCTTTGCCTGCCTCATCAATGCCTTGCATTTGGCTTGCCAGTGCTTGTGCTGCTTCCAGGTTTTGTCATTTGGTTCTTTTTTCCATTCTTTTTTGGCAGCGACAGCCTCTCTGACCTCACCTTTAAACCATGCTGGCAGTTTTTTGGACTTCCTTCCACTTTTCTTAAAACGTGGAATACAGCTGGTCTGGGCTTCCAAGATAGTATTTTTCAACAACACCCAAGATTGATGTAAGTCTTTAACCTTTGCAACTGCTCCTTTTAGTTTTTTCTTAACTATTTTCCTCATTTTATCATAGTCACCCTTTCAAAAGTTAAAAGGTAGTACTGTGGATTTCCTTACTATCCCTCTTCCACTGATTAAATCAAACGTGATCATGCTATGATCACTATTGCCAAGTAGCCCCAACACCCTTATCTCTTGCACTAGATCTCGTGTTCCATTAAGGACTAGGTCTAATATGGCTTCCCCTCTGGTCGGTTCATGAACCAGCTGCTCCAAGAAGCAGTCATTTATTTCATCGAGGAACTTTATCTCCCTAGCATGTCCTGCCGTGACACTGACCCAGTCGATACTGGGGTAATTGAAATCACCCATTATTATTACTGCACTGTAACATTTGTTAGCTTCCTTGATTTCTTTGAGCATTTCATCATCCATTTGTTCATTCTGGTCAGGCGGTCGATAGTACACCCCCACTGCCATCGCCTTCCCCTTTTTACATGGAATTTCAATCCATAGAGATTCTACAGCAAATTTTGTTTCCTGCAAAACTTTAATCCTTTCTGACTCAATGCCCTCTCTAACATAGAGCGCAACCCCTCCACCAATTTGATCAGCTCTATCATTACGATATAGTTTGTACCAGGTATCACAGTGTCCCACTGGTTGTCCTCCTTCCACCATGTCTCTGATATTCCAATCATATCTAACCTCTCATATAGTGCTATATATTCTAACACTTCCATCTTATTTTTTAGACTTCTAGCATTTGCATATAAGCATTTTAGAGACTGTATTTTATTCATATTAATCTGGCTATTGGTAGACATGGGTAATTTGGGATCTGTAAGCTCTGTCTGCTCCATACTCGAGGGCATTTTGGCTACTTTGCTCTTTTTTGGAACCTCTCTGCTTTTGGTAGTATCCTTCAAGGATACATTCTTCCGAACCATGCGCCCTTGGGCAACTGTCAGCTTTCCCCTATTATCTAGTTTAAAAGCTGCGCTATCTCCTTTTTAAAGGTTAATGCCAGCAGCCTGGTTCCATCCCAGTTAAGGTGAAGCCCATCCCTTCGGAAGAACCCCTCCTTTCCCCAGAATGTACCCCAATTCCTAACAAATCCAAAACACTCATCTCTGCACCATCGTCTCATCCACGCATTGAGACTCTGGAGCTCTGCCTGCCTTTTGGGTCCTGCGCGTGGAACGGGAAGCATTTCGAAGAATGCTACCCTGGAAGTTCTGGATTTCAACTTCCCACCTAAAAGCCTAAATTTAGCCTCCAGAACCTCCCTACCACATTTTCCTATGTTATTGGTACCGACATGTAGCAAGACAGCAGACTCCTTCTCAGCACTATCTAAGACCTTATTTAGGTGGCGCGTGAGGTCCGCTACCTTCGCACCAGGCAGGCATGTTACCAGGCAATCCTCACGTCCACTAGCCACCCAGCTATCTACATGCCTAATGATCGAATCACCAACTATAACGGCTGTCCTAACCCTTTCCTCATGGGCACATGGCCCTGGAGAAACTTCCTCGGTGCGAGAGGGTTTTACATCACCTGGAGGACAGGTCCTAGTTACAGGATCACTTCCTGCCGCACCAGGGTGATGCTCTCCTGTCACGTGACCTCTCTCCTCCATGGCAACAGGGATGCTGCCAGACTGGAGGTGGGACTTCAGGACTATATCCCTGTAGGTCTCGTCTATGTACTTCTCTGTCTTTCTTATGTTTTCCAAGTTTGCTACTCTAGCCTCTAGAGAACGGACTCGTTCCCTGAGAGCAAAGAGCTATTTCTTGTTTCCCCCCTTTTTTTGTTAGAGGCAGCCTGTAGCTAGGGATTCCCATGTGTGAGGGCATCATCGTGCTTGACTATGGAGATAGCAAAGTTACTTACCTATAGCAGATATTCTCCATGGACAGCAGGGTAAATCCTCACAACTCTCCCTTCTTCCCTTGGAGTTTAATTCCACTAAGCCATTCAATTGACTGAAGAGAAATGACGCCGTGGTGGCAGACAGCAAGCCACATGCATGTGCAATGAAACTTTCCAAAGGTTTCTAGAAGGAGCTGGGAAATGCTCCCTCACAAGGACTCCATTGGTGATGTTATGCATGTGTGAGGACTTATCCTGCTGTTCACAGAGAACACCTGCTACAAGTGAGTATCTTCACTTTCTTAAAATGTTTGGATAGTGGGCTAAATTGGCACAGAGGGTGAAGCTCACTGTTCTATTTGTAAATGAAACAACAGAATAAAGTTGTCTCATGCTTACTTACAATTAAGCCCCATTTCCCCTAGTCAACAATGTGTTTTTAGAACTTTGCATGCAGTTTGCATTTCAGTAGATCAACCTCAGTTTGATATCTCTTCCATCTCTTGTCCAGTTGGCAAGCTTGCTGTTTCATAGCCTTAATCCTGGATGATATTATGGAGCATTTACCTTCCTAGAAGTTATTCTTATTGTCCTCTTGGGGAAAATAACCTCCAATATCCTGAATGAAAGCGTTCCAGTGTTCCACTTGATCATCTAATGTCTGGGATTTTAATTCTGCTAACTGGGTGTAAAGGAAGCCAGTAAGATCTGAGCAGGAAACCCAGTCCCTTATGCCACCTTCTCAATAGTTCCCCTCAGGCAACCAGAGATTGGATTGGTTGCCTAGAAGCAACCATCCAATGGCTCAGCAAACACAACATGCACATCAACTCCAGCAAAATAGAAGTCCTCCTCGTAACCAAACACCCATCCTTCACTCCTCCATATTTTATCAATCTGGCCAATTTAACCCTACATGTCAAACAACAAGTAAAATATTTGGGCATCATCCTAGATCAGCACCTGAGCTCTCACCACCATATTAAACAGGTTACTAAAGCCGTCTGCTTCAAGATGAGAATACTCCGACACCTACACCCACTGCTGGATTGTAATGACTTCAGAAACGTCGGCCAAGCTCTTATCACCCCCATCCTGGACTATGCAAACATAATATACCAGGGACTCTCTAAAACTACTTACTCCCCTTACAGCATGCCCAAAGTTCTACAGTCAGAATAATCACAGGCACAGGCCCATGAGAGCACATAAACCCCCACTCTGAAACATCTACACTGGCTGTCCATCCTCATGAGGATTAAATATAAAGTTGCACTAACCATATTCAAGACCATCCACCTCTCTGCAGACATCCTTTGTCCCCTTCTTCAACAACGACTCCACAAGAGATCAACACGGTCCACCAGTCACAACCTCCTCTCAATTCCAGCTTCTTTCACCCACTCCAACAATACCACTACTAACAGAGCCTTCTCCTGTTTTGCACCACTCATTTGGAACTCCCTAACTCCAGAAATATGTGCCCTCACAGACTTAGCCGAATTCTGGTGTAAGCTAAAAATCTCCCTCTTTTTGAAACACTTTGGCACAGACTCTTAGCAACCTTCCCATCACATCATCAAATGGATCTCCCCTAGCACCAACTCGGTCTTATGTAAATAGTTATTTTGCACCCAGTTAAGTTATCTATTGTTTTCTATGTTCAATGTAAAGTTACTTGTTCTTTTGTTCCATGTAAACCGCTATGACTGGTGGATACAGTGGTAGTAAAAAGTTGCTAAATAAATAAATGACATATTACAAAATGATGGTCGGAACAGGAGAATGGTACTGTTCTAGGCTTCTTATTTGCTGACATAGAGCCCGATTCTAGCAGGGGCATGTCCAGGCCATCTGGATGGCCCCATTAGGACCCGATTCTGTACCGTGGGTGCAAGATGTTCCCATGGCATACAGAATCAGGCCCGAGGACGGCCCATTGTGCCTCTGCATGCCTGCAGGGACGTCCTCATCACAGGCTTCCCTGTCTCCCGTGGCGCTGACCCTCCTCTTTCCTGCCGCCCAACCCATGGCTGGCCAGCCAGGGCCTGGATCGGGCAGTGGGGACCTCCCTGCACCCAGCCCCAGCCCCGGGGGGAGGGCTCTGGCCCCAATCACACATGACCCCGCAGGATGTACAGTGCCATGACCAGAATTGGCCCTGTATGTCCTGCCACCTCGGTCCACCCCCGTTCCACCCAGACTCTGCCCCCTCCCGCCCTCCTCTGGCTATCCACGTACTGCTGCTCTAGCCATGCAGGGAGAGTGAGAGGGGGAATAGGGGCAGGACGCCTTGCGGGGCTACATGTCCCGCTGCGATGTGCAACCCCGCAAGGTGCATCTCAGAATTGGGCCCATAGTCTCACTAGGGGCAAAAACTATAGCAATTAAAGGCCTTCCTGAGGGTGGTAAAATTTACCATCTTAACTAGAGAAATATCCTCCATAGTGTTTAACACAGCGGCCTCTGCTCCCTCCAACATGACATCAGCCTGCATATTAAAATCATCCCAACAAATAACATTTATGAAAACACAAGCTGATCTCCAAAATAGAATCAGTCAAATTCTGAAGGATAGTAAGCCAAGAGTTAGGGATCCTGTAAATCAACAATAAATCCCACAAGATCTGGTGGCAGAATAAAAAACCCTCACAACATGGAATGATCAAATTACTCACTTATTCCAGCCCAAGTGTAAACCAGAAGATAGCTACTCCTCTTCCTCTTTTGCAATTCAATTTTTCTGATGAAACCGAAAACCAGGAGGGCAAACTTGCACTAAGGAAATGGAGTCACCTTCATCCACCCAAGTTCCCATGAAGGCCAATTTTTGAACCCCAGACGCACAAAATGTGAACAGGGCCAAGTTAGACCCAATTCCGCAACTGCGGGGTCTAGATGCCCCTGCGATTGTGGAATCAGGGAGATAGACGGGCCGGTGGACAACCTATTCCATATGGGTATATGCCAGCTATTCGCCCATCCATTGCTATAAGTGCTGCAGTTGTTCACCGAGCTGCACAGAATCGATTGTGCTCCTGTGGCCCCTGCAATCCAGTGCCCGTCCGCAGCTGGTGGCCAGCATGGGCTGGATTGGGCATGCAGGGGCCACAGCCGACCATTACCAAGGGGGGGGCAGTGGGGTTCACCACTCATAGGATGCTCCGCCTGACCCTTATTTCACATGCGGCCAGGAAGAAGTTAGGCATCCGTCGGGGTGCCTGAGAACGTCCAAAGGCCTTACCGGAATTTTATTTATTTATTTATTGCTTTTATATACCGCGCTCTTTAAAATCAGGGCGGTTTACAGATAACATTTTGTACAAAACAGGAGGCCTGTTGAACGGGTAAAACAACTTGGAATAAACTGGGGAAACTATCTTTAGCTATCTACAATATGAACATGAGTTGTCTGTTATTTACAGTTGACTAGCTGGGTGTAAGGTGGGTGGGGTTGAATTACTGGGCTGTGAGTAGTGTAGGAGAAAGAGGTGGTGTTTTAGTGCTTTTCTGAATGGGATCTGTATATTCTGGCAGCTGGCCACTCCCTCTTTCTGCCGGCGCTTTGCCCCCTCCTGCCCACATACAATACTCACCGCACAACTGCAGAATACACTTGGAGAGATGATCGCAGCCTATATGTCCGGCCTGCACATACACTGCCACTTTTCGCAGTATGGAATGAGCACCATAATGTATAAGATATCTAAAAGCATAACCCTCAATAAGAACTGCTGCTAAACAAGGCTTATTTACCAGTGAGCATATAGTCAATTAATAAACCGAAACATTTCCATCTTCATCAAGCATCCTTGTATCAAATGCACTGACAGGAATTGGTGTTTGAGTATGACTAGCCACCTTCAAGAGACTTTCTAAGTTGGTGGAATAACCATAGAAATAACTGTGAAGGAAGGGGAGAAGTGGGGTTCCACAGGGCTTGCCAGCACTTGAGGCCTCCCAACCCTGGTGCTGAATGGTAATAGGAGTCGCTGCTGCTTGGGGACCAGGCCTCTGAACAGGAGAGTGGTAGGCATGGCGGGATGTCAGGAGAGTATGATAAAGGCAGGGGCAATTGGAGGGGGAGGAGTGAAAGTCCTTTCCCCCTCTGGTTGTCTATGGGCACCCACAATTGAAATTAGAACCTGTTGGTAATGAGCAAGAAAAAGAACAAGAAAAAGGGGGAGAAAAGTTAGAGGGAGGAGAAAGTAAATAGAAGGAGAGAAAGAGAAGTGGTTTGTTCATTCAATCCTCTTCATGTCGCAAATGGTGTATACAGTTTCTACAAGTTTGTACATAGCGCCCGATGTCACGTCCCACACCTTCATCTCTTTCTCTTCTGTTCTTCACCATGTCTCCTAGAGCTGGTCTGTTTTACACTTCCACTCTGGTATCCTGTATAGGGCAGTTCTGTGCAGTGCATAAGGCACCATCTAACATGTATGTATGTCCATGCCATTTTAACTGCTCCTTTTCACTGCTTGGCCCTTACATTTTACCTTGGTTCTCTGATACAGTTCTTGGTTTGAGATTCTTCTTGGCCTCTAGTATGGGAGCTATTCTTATTTTGAGCAAGGTAAGGGACGGGATAAAAAGGCCAAAGGAGAGGACGGATGTAAGGGGGAGAGAAAGAGAAAGAGATAGACCAGTTGGGACAGTTGTGGCAATGGCCACATAAATAAGTATTAATGAGGTGAAGAATGAGTCTGGGGATGCAGCAAAATGACCTAATGATGATTCACATACTCAGTCTGAAGAGACCAGATGGTTTTTTTCAAAGCTCGAATGACCAGCTACATTGTTCCAATCTGGGATGGTGAGTGGGTGTAAGCACACATTCATATGTATGTATGGGAGGGGGGAGTGCATCAAGAAGTGATTCTGAAGTGAATGCTGAAGAAAGGGTTCACAGCCGCTAGAGACCTCTTCACATCTCATTGTGCATAACGCAAAATAAAGAATAGGAAACTCAGTGCGCCTCCCAATTAACAGCTCAATGCAGAAACTCTGCACTAGATCCTGGCACTAAAGCTTTAACTCAGGGTTTCCTCAAGCAGGTTTAACACAGAGGTTTTCTGCAGTGATGCTGTAAGCGAACAGGATGCAAATGAGCTTTGTGCAAAAAGTCTGCGTTAAACCAAGAGAGCAAGCCAGATGCATGCTTACATGGTTCTGCATTAGCAGCACCTCTATCTGGCGCATAAAGCGGTACTGTTTATGCGCCAGATAGCAATCCAGCACATACACATAGCATTGCTGCAGCATGCTTTCTCTGCTGGGTTTTTTCAGCAGTCTCAAGCAAAGCTAGAAAAACGTTACAGGAACTGTAACTGAAGAAACAGGCATATATTCTTCACCAGCACTGACTGCAGACCATTAGCTAACCTTTAATAACTCCTTAGATCTCACGTTGAGCTCAGCCTTCTGGTCTTCTGCCCACCTCACTGCAACTGTGCTGCTTAGCTAATTGCTTCATTACCATCTGTCTACATGAATTTAAATGTGCGATGTTCTACTGTTAATGTTGACATTTCTACAGTGTTTATGCTTGCACTAGATTCCTCCTTGCATTCTGCGCCCACCCTACCGCTGAAAATTTGGCGTAAACACTATACAGATGACTGCAGTAACAGCAGCACATGTTTCTGCATCGGCTTGCAAGGGGGTCATTTTCTAAGGAGACGCAGAAAGTTAAACGCCATCCACATGCGTAAATCATAGATTTTAGGGATTCATGTGTGTTAATGGGCCTTTACGTGAGCACTTTAGGCAATCTCTATAGGAATGCACATAAGGCCAATGATATATATACTTTTATTGTGGGCGTTCATATGGGTGGAACTTAGATGAAGTGTGGGTGAGCTGCTATAACATATGGGGTTATGCGCATTAGATATGTACGAAAATTTATACGGTAGGTGTAGATGCTTGTTGTCCTGAATAAACATGCATTTTTGTCCACTTATGCCCCTATTTTATAAAATAAAGTATGTGTGTGCTTTACTTTACAAAATAAGTATGAAATGCATATGTTAAAAGGTGACATTATACTTACTGGATAATGTCCTTTCCTTGAGTCCTGCTAGGCCAGTCCAGACAAGTAGGTTGTGTTCCCCTACCAGCACAGGTGGAGACAAAAAAATCCAGTCTTCTGATGACTACATCTTATACTATATCTAGAGCAGCTAGATGGCATACATCCTCAGTATTCATATCCAAGCCATGGATATGAACCCGGTCGGGAGTATTGGCAGACAAACAGATAAGTTATGCTCAGTTACATCTAGGTGAAAGTCTGCTATTAGTCCCTAACACTAAGGGGTATGTTTACTAAACTGCGCTCAAGTGCACGGCGCACAATAGCGTGCGCTAAGGTACCTTAGCGCACGCTAATGATGCGTTTTTGTGCCCCGCACACGTGCGCACTGCACTAAAGTGCCCGCTCATGTGCGCGGCGCGCTGATGTGCGATAAAGGCGTGGAAAGGCTCTCGGAGGGCGGAGGAAGACTCCCCAGGGGCAGAGAGACGGGGTCAATGGGTGGAGAGTGGGAGGGGAGAGGCTCCCCGCACACGAGCGGGGCTGAAATTCAAGCAAAAAAATACCGCGAGTGAAAACCTCGCAGTAGAGCCGATTTAAAGGGAAGAGAAACCATTTCTGTCAGCAATGTACAGCAAAACCAGGGAAACCTACAAAACATGAGCAGTGTGATACATGTGCACGGAACAAAAGGGCAAATAAACATTAAAAATGACCCCAACAAAATATAAAAAAATCATAAGCAAGCTGGGCAAGAGTGATAGTAATGGGAAACATCAAAAAACACTCCCAAGAAAGCCCCAAAAAATAAATATGAATTTTAGAAGGGTCTACGCTCCATCCCCATACAAGGTGAATGATCCCACAGTGAAATAGCACTGATCAGGGTTTCCCTCTCCATTGGACAGGTTTCCTATGGCATGCCCATGATCCACAGCAGCAGGGCGGGCATGTCGGAATGGGCAACTGGACAGATGCTGGGAAAGGGGATACAGAGGGCTGCAGGCAGCACATGCTGTGGTGCAGCTGGGGCACAGTGCGGACTAGGGAGATGCCTAGGTGGCACCTAGGAATGCTGAAACTCTACAGCAGCCAGACAGCAACTGATGAGGGCCCAACATGGGCATGAGCGTGTCTATCACAGTGTCACAGGGGATAGTACCCAGCAGGTACCTCCAAGGGCACAGAACAGTGGCAGGCGGTGATTGGGGGACGTGCGGACAGATATGCAGGCACCCTTACCCCAGAATCCGCACCATAGGCAGCTACCTACCGGCACACAGGATGGCCTGAGACTGCGTACCACCAGCACCACCAGCAGAAGGGCATGTCAGCATGGTGGCACAGGGGTACTGGAGGTGGAGGGGGGCAGTGCCAGCTGCCCAGAGCAGACCATGGCCTAGCCCTGTGTAGGTGGGTGCAATGCACTGCAACAGACAGGCCCTGCCAGACAAACAGTCATGGTATCATCAGGGAATGCCCTGTCTCGGTGGCAACACGGTGGTGCAGTGCACACAACCAGTGTGTTTGGAGACAGAAGGGCACAGGTTCAAGCCCCAGCTGGGGCTCCTGCCAATCCAGTCCCCATATTTTACCCACAACTATATCGTGATAGTAAAGACGAACCTTTATTGCAGAGAACATAAGCATGGCTCAAACACCTCTATTTTACCCTACAGAGCACAGACAACAGAAACGTGCACATTACCTATAGCAGATTCCCCCAAATGCAGTCCTGGAGGGCCACAAATCCTTCAGGGTTTATGCTGTCTCCAATCTAAGGATGGAGCGGTACTGGTGGTGGAGGTGGCAGCAGCTGGTGGCAACAGCAGACCATGGCCTAGCCCTGTCCAAGTGGGTGCCGTGCACTGCAACAAACAGGCCCTGTCGGATGTACAGTCATGGACTCCCCAGGGAATGCAGCATATCTGTGGCAACACAGTGGTGCAGTGCACACAGACAGTGTGTGCAAGAACAGAAAGTCACAGGTTCAAAGCCCAGCTGGAGCTACTAGCCAATCCAGTCCACATATTTTTCCCACAACTAAACCATGATAGTAAGGACAAATCTTTATTGCAGAGAACATACGCATGGTTAATACACCTATATTTTACCCCACCGAGCACAGACACCATAAACAGCCGCATTACCTAGAGCAGAGTCTCCCAAATGCAGTCCTAGAGGGCCAAACACCATTCAGGTTCCATGCTGCCTCTAATAAAGATGTCTGTGCTGCATATCTATGCACCACCCCCATGGTATGCAGATGTATCTCATGCATATTCATGAGGGACAGCATGAAAACCCGAACAGTGTTTGGCACACCAGGACTGGAGTTGGGAACCTCTGCCGTAAAGCAGCAGCCAACAGGGGCAGACACACCCACACCCACACCCACAGGCCCCATTGGCCAATGCCTCCTGGAGAGGCAGGACATTGGGCCCTGCATGCATCTCCCAATACTAGCACTTGCATACCTTAGCAATGCCACCCTACACCTGGGTATACGGTACACAGCTATCAAACGTTTGCTATGATTACTGGCAGATAGCAATTCCTACGTTAAGCACAGTTTGCTGATTGAGCTCCATCATAACAACCTTTCTGATGTCTGTGGTGTGTGCTTTAGGTCTGGTCTCTGACAGTGTTTACCACTCTGGGGAGTGACCCCCAACAGTATTGCGTACCATATCCATGCCTGTACTGTGCCCAGGACTGATGTGGTGGCCAGGGCTGCTAAACTCCTCTATAGTAGCACAATGCTGGCATAGGTGTGGGTGTATGTGTCTGTCTATCCAGTGTGTGGTGGCTGCAAACACCCTCCACAGCCCACACTGCCAGCACTGTTGCCAGTATTGGCCTGCCAATGTGCATAATGAGGAGCAAGGTATCATGGGTATAGCCCAGACAGGGTGGCCTGGCCAGGATGCATCTGCACAAGGCATAGGGCACTGGCTGGGACATTTTAGTGCCCGGCCACCACCTACACAGACAGGGTGGCCTCAGCATGTCCTGCTGGGAGATCACTGTCACCCTGACTGTGCAGTGACCACAGCATGGCTAGGCACCCCCATAGTGCTATATAGTATTTCTTTCATGTGATATTTATGGGTTTCCTTTTGGGGCCCAGTCACTGACTTATCTGCTTGTTGTGTATGCTGACATCCCAGTTCTGGGTGCATGCATTTCCACCAGGAACATGCACTATGGACTAGCTAGCAGACTGTTTGCAGCTGGTATGTGTCTTGATGGAGTGCCTTGTAGGGTGCAGCGGCTGAAGGCTTGCTGCAGGAGAATATCAGATAGTGGTGGGGTGTAGCTTAGCATATCCAGGCCTAATGTCTGTCTGCTATTATGTTATGGATGTGTATAGAGCTGCATTGACTGCCCTGTAGGGTGTCTATTCCCCAGCAGGACCATAGTTGCTGGTCCCCTCTACTGCCACCGTTGATAGGAGACCCTGTTTACCACTCTTGGCCCTGGAGGAGGAGGGTGGTGGTGGTGGTACATAATCCTCCTAGGGGTCCATGGGGGCTACACCTGACTGAGACAGACAGATATATCCAAGGTGTTTCTGCAGAAACTAACTACCTCACACATTAGTACTGCTGGGGACCTACAGCATGGCCTATTTCTGCCATGGAAGGTGCTGTGGACCTGGTGCTGGGCGCCCCACCGCACACTCAGGGTGAGCACAGTACCTGCACAATGTGACGGTGTGTAGCTACTCTGTGCCAGTAACACACACGGTCAGTACCCCCTACCAGGCCGAGGTGCTGTGGGGGTGCATACCCCATCTTGTGTTTATCTGTGGACAGCTGATTTGCATGTGCAGTGCATCATGGGTACGGGTGTGCTAACCCTATCCTGGTGACCACAGCAGACTGTCTGTGTGGTGACATGCACTCCCTTTGCAGCCATCCAAGGGTTTGCTATCAGCTGTAGCCCAATGGTTATTTCACCACCTGTGGAGTCAGAGGTTGTGGGTTCCAAACCCATAGTGGGGTTGTTTGATAGGGCTGCCCAAAGCGTTATCTCTTTTTCATGTACATTATTGCTGCCAGCAAAAACACTCTCAGCGTACTGTACCCATAAGGTGCCTCTGAGGGCGCTTTATAGGGTGCCCTATAGGGCACCTTATGGTTACCATCCATATGAGGTGCACTATACGTTATCCTGTGGAGCGACTTATAGGGTGCCCTATAGGGGACCTTTTAGGGTGCCGTGGCGGACAGTGCACTTTATAATGTGCCCTATGGAGTGCCTTATAGGGTGCCTTATGCGGCACCTTCAATTACGGCACGTGAGGGCGTGTTTGCTGGCAGCAATTAATAAAATACAAATAAAGTGCTGCAGGAAACAATACATACATTGCAAAGCTGATGCCTCAGCCAGCCTTACATATTAGGCACACTGGGGAGCAAACTCCTGACCCCTGTATCAGCAGTCAGTGCCTTAACCATTGTGCTACACTGCTGTTCCTCTTTGCATGTCAGCGCACCTACTTCAGATTTCCATGCGTTTAAATGCACAGTGCTGCCATCAAATACAGTGCTATGACCTTGCTGTGCCTCATAGGGCACCCTATATGGTGCCCTATAGGCCACCCTTTCAGCAACATTGTAGGGTGCCGTGGCGGACAGTGCACTTTAAAATGTGCCCTCTGGGGTACCCTATGAGGCGCCTTATGCAGCACCTTATGTTACAATACTCTGAGGGTATGTTTGCTGGCAGCACTATTTAAAATAAAAATAAAATTCTCCCTACAGCAATATTAACTATAACAGGTAATGCCTCAGCCAGCCTTCTTCATTAGGCACAGTGGGGGATTGAACCCATGACCCCTGCATCATTGGTCAGTGTCTTAACCATTGTGCTACACTGCTGCTCCTCTTTGCATATCAGCGCACCTACTTATGATTTTCATTCCTTAAACTGCACAGTGCTGCCATCAAAAACAGTGCTGTGACCTTGTGGTACCTCATACGGCACCCTATAAAGCGCCCTATAAGCAACATTCTAGGGTGCCTTGGCAGACAGTGCACTTTAAAATGTGCCTTATGGGGCGCCTTATGTTAACACGCTTTGAGAGTGTGTTTGCTAGTAGAGATAATTAAAATAAAAATAAAATGCCTCCTAAAGCAATTTTCCCCATAATAGGTAATGCCTCAGCCAGCCTTCTTCATTGGGCACAGTGGGGGATTGAACCCATGATCCTTGCACCATCAGTCAGTGTCTTAACCATTGTACTGTGGCTCTGTTCCTGTGCTTGTACATCAGCGCGCCACTTATGCTTTCCGCGCAACTTTCTCATGCGCTAATGTGCGGGGCGCACATTAGCGCAGCGCACATTAGCGCATGATTAATCCCGGTTTTGCTTTTTTCTGACTGAAACGCCCACTCCTTATATGGCATCCGCACACTAGCGCGCCGCGCACCCTAACGGGGTTTTAGTAAACATACCCCTAAGGTTCAGTGGGACCTTCTGGTAAAGAGCCAGAAGAGAGAGACAGAGTTCTGTGATGATATATTAGGTTTATCTTTGATACAAAAATAGAAATTATATAAACTAGCAATAGAAAAATGAAGTTATACGTTGTAGCAGTGCTATGATTACGTAGTAGGAATAATGCACTGATTAGTAACCAGAACAGGCTTGCTCTGCACTTAGGAAATGGACAGAAAAGAGCTACCTTACTAAAACCACTCCCGGGTGAAGACATAAGACCAGTACCTTGGCTCTGCCAGGTGGACGAATGCAGATGGGGTCCGAGGCAGCCTCTGGAACAGAACAAAGTCCAAAGAAGGTGGCTAGGCTAAATAATGCTGGCTCTAGCCGATCAGAGTCGAGCCCATGAGGGCACAGAACCTTACAGGTGTCTGTGGGAATCTTGTTCTGACAGGGTTAGTGGAGCAGCCTTGGAATGACACAGAGTGTCTTTGTGCTTATAGAAGCAGTAAGAAAGACAAAAGCCACAAAATGGCAAAATGGCCCAGAGTTCTTCTATGCATACTGTCTTTGTGATAAGTCTTTATCACAGTTTGGTGATTGGTTGGCATGAGATACTGTGAGGCATGTTGACAAATCAGGAGGTAGTCATCAGGTGGTCATCTTGAAGTCAAAGGGTCCACGATGAGAGACAAAATGTAGAAGATGATGGTATGCAGACTCATACGTTGTTACAAATGTCCAAGGCTAGTAAAACAGTCTGTGGATGAGAAAGGCCTGAGAAGCAGGTTCTCTTGCATGTAGGCATGACTAGGAACTTTCTGTATGCATTCACACAAACACTTCACAGGCAGATGCTTGGTCATCAGCTCTGAGGCTTAGTACACAGCAGAGGTTTGTAGCAGGAATCCATTTTGTTTGGTTCAGAGCAAGCCACAGAGTACTGTCCTACAATCCCTGGCTGCACAAGCCCCAATGAGGGAAACCAGGGCCAGCAGTCCAAAAAACAGCACTATATACAGAACACCCTGCGTGCTGAAGGTCAACCAAGAGGAATGTAGCCCATAGGGTTAAACCACAGAACATAAAAATATAATATATGCCATACTGGGTCAGACCAAGGTCCATCAAGCCCAGTATCCTGTTTCCAACAGTGGCCAATCCAGGTCACAAATTCTTAGCAGGTTCCCAAAAATATACACAGGTTCCACAATGCTTTTATTGGGGCAAGCAGTGGATTTTCCCAGGTCCTCTTTAATAATGGTTTATGGACCTTTCCTCCAGGAATTTGTCCAAACATTATTTAAACCCGGCTACACTAACAGCTTTTACTACATCCTCCAGGAACAAATTCCAGAATTTGATTATGCATTGAGTAAAATAATATTTTCTCTTATTGGTCTTAAACAGGTTACACTTCATTGCATGTCCTTTAGTCTTTCTACTTTTTGATGGCATAAACAATCGATCTATGTTCACCCATTCCACTTCATTCATTAATTTATAGACTTCTATCATATGTCCTCTCAGTCATCTCTTTTCCAGGTTGAAGAGCCCTAACTTTTTAAGCTTCTCCTCATAGGGGTATCCTTCCATCGCCTTTACCATTTTGGTGGCTTTTCTCTGTACCTTTTCTAATTCCGCTTTATCCTTTTTAAGATAAGGTGACCAGAACTGCACACAATATTCAAGGTGCAGTTGCACCATGGAATGATACAGAGGCATTATAACATCCATTGTTTTATTTTCCATTCCTTTTCTTATGATTCCAAGCATTCTATTTGCCTTCTTGGCTGCTGCTGCACAATGGGCGGAGGGTTTCAATGTGTTATCCATGATGATGCCTAAATCTTTTTCCTGGATGGTGGTTTCTAATGTGGAACCTTGCATTGTGTAACCATAGTTTGAGTTGTTCTTTCCTAGGTGCATAACTTTGCACTTCTCCACATTACATTTCATCTGCCATTTGAACGTCCAGTCTTGAAATTTTTCACAATCCCCTTGTGTTTTAACAACTATAATTTTGTGTCATCTGCAAATTTCATTACCTCACTCGTTATTCCCATTTTCAGGTCATTTATGAATTTATTAAAAAGCAGCAGACCCACACAGATCTCTGGGGTACTAATACACCTTTCTTCATTGGGAAAATTGACCATTTAGCCCTACCCTCTGCTTTCTAACTTTTAACCAATTCCTGATCCACAATAATACACTGCCTCCTATCCCATGATTTTTTAATTTCACAAAGAGTCTCTCATGAGGGACCTTGTCAAAGGCTTTCTGAAAATCCAGATACACTATATGGACCGGATCACCTTTATCTGTTTATTCACATCTTCTAAAAGATATAACAGATTAGTAAGACAAGACCTTCCTTGACTAAAGCCATGTTGGCTTTCTCCTATTAAACCACGACTACCTACATGTTCAGTAATTTTGTTCTTTATAATGGTTTCTACCATTTTGCCCGGTACTTTTGTCAAGCTCAGCAGTCCGTAGTTTCCCTGATCACCCCTGGAACCCTTTTTAAAATTCGGCGTTACATTGGCTATTCGCCAATCTTCAGGTATTACAGATGATTTTAGTGATAGTTCACAGATTACTAATAGTAGGTCTGCAATCTCATATTTCAGTTCTTTCAACACCCTCGGATGTATACCATCTGGCCTAGATGATTCACTATTCTTTAGTTTATCAAATAGTTGTAATTCATCTTCCCAGTTTACCAATATGTCTTTCAATTCTTCTAATGCATCACCTTTAAATACCATTTCCGTAGCAGATTGTAGCAGATTAAATCAGCTCAGACTAGATCAGAGCAGGCCATACCAGAACATACTAGATCTAAGCAAATCACGGTATAATAGACCAGATCATAACTGATCCTGGGGGCAAGTCCTGAACTGGCCTAGCAGGACACAAGGAAAGAATATTATCTGGTAAGTAAAATATCACCATCCATATCATTCTGCTAGGCCAGTCGAGACAAGTGGGACATCCAAAACTATGCTTCCAATGGGCAGGAAAAAGACATGGCAGACTTCTGAAGCTCTGCACCAAAGGCCATGTCCACCCAAGTATGGACATCCAAGCAGTAAGGCTTGACAAAAGTGGAAAGCGATGATCATCATGCTGCCACCTGGAAGATGTCTATGGGAGCAACCACACTGTGCTCTGCCCAGGAGAAAGCCTGAGCCCATTTGGAATGTGCAGACAAACCCGCTGGGACTGGCATTTCACAACAGATAGGCTAATGCTATCTTTTCTTGTATGCAGTGGGCAAAGATAGACTTTGTGGCTGCTTCACTCTTTCACAGGCCTGTTAAAAAGACAAAATATCTGTCCAACTTACAAAAGGAGTTAGCAAACTTCAGGTATCGTCTACCAGGTGAAGGTCCTTATTCTTTCCCAGACATTGTTCCTTAGAGAACGCTGGCAAACAGACCACCTGGTTGGTATGGAAGGCCAACACTACCTTAGGGAAGAAAGAAGGAATGGGCTGCAAATATACTGCCGTCTTAGAAAAAAATGGATAGAGATCTCGGCATGACAAAGCCTTCAACTCCAAGAGGCATCTCACTGAACAGATTGCAACCAAAATGGCAGTCTTAAGGGACAAATCCTTGAGCATAGCCCCCCTCAAAGGCTCAAACAGCATCACCATCAAGGCCTGAAGAACCAAACAGATATCCCAAGAAGGGACCACCGAGTACAGGGGAGGATGCAAGTGCTTAATTCCTTGAGAAACTGGCACATGTCCAGGTGTGAGTCTAGGAAGCGCCCCACCACTAGCTCTCTAAAGCAAGCAAAGGCCTCATCTGAACTCTCAGCAAACCAAGGGACAGGCCCTTGTCAAAACCATCTTGGAGGAAGCAGTGAAGAGCTTGCAAATCCACAGCACTGGGACTAATGTGGTATTCCTGGCACCAATACTCAAATAGATGCCAAACGCACATATAGACGAGGCATGTAGAACCTCTTCTCACCCTCATAAGCATTGAAACCACAGCAGGAGATTAGCCCTTATGTGCTAGGCATTGTCTTTCAAGAGCCAGGCCTTAAGTGAGGAGAGCTGGATCATCCAGCAGGATTGGCCCCTGCCTCAGGAGCCCCCACACAGACAGGAGCTGCAGAGAGGGCCCCTGCCCTGCCTCTGCCAATCCGGCCTCCTTGGCCAATCTGGTGCCACCAGTACCACTAGACCTTGAAGGCACTCGACACGATGAAGCACACATCCTATAAGAGGCCACAGAGGAAATACATACAACAGAACCTCTTTTGGCCAAGGTTGAATCAGGCATCCATGCCCTGGGAACCTGCCTCATTGCAGCAGCTGAAGAAGCTTTGCACCTTGGCATTGGCCTGCATCACTATGAGATCCATCTCGGGGTGACTCCACTTGTTCAGGATCCTCTCGAGCACTAACCAGCTCAACTCTCCGAAATTTAGGGAGTGGTCACTTAGATAGTCCACTTGCAGGTTGTCCACTCCCACAATATGCTGCATCAAGAGGGCCAGGAGACTTTGCTTTGCCCAGGTGAACAGGAAGATCATTTCCTGGGAGACCCTGGAATTCTTCATGCCCCCTTGCCAATTGATATAAGCCACTGATGTGGTGTTGTCTGAGAAGTTCCAAACTGCTCTGCCTTGGACTATGTCCCGGAGATGCAGGAGAGTCAAACAAATTGCCCTCGCCTCCAGCCAATTGATGGGCCAGGCCACTATAGCTTGTTCCTGCAACCCTGGGCCATCAGCCCTAGGCAATGAACTCCCCATCCAGTCAAGCTGGCATCTGTTGTCAATAGAAGCCACTGGAGATGATCCAAGGGAAAGCCTTACAGCAGATGACTGGGCTGTTCCCATTATTTCAGGCTGGCCACCAACAGTGGGGGAAGAAGGAGCCTTATGCTGAAGTCCTGTGAGGAAAGAGATTAGCGGGATAACAGAGACCTCTGTGGCAGATGTATATAAGCCCGTGCCCCAGGGACCATCTCAATAATCACCGCCATCGACTTTAGAACTGGAGGTAGTATGAGGCTTTGGGCGCCAGTTGCCTTTGAAATGTCTTCAGCTGAGACCAAAGTTTTTCCGCCCTCTTATAGAGCAGGAAGACCTTCCCTGAGCTGGTGCTGAATCATGCCCCAAGGTACTCTAATGACTGTGTAGGCTCCAGGAAACTCTTGTTGTAGTTGATCACCCAACCTAGACTCACCAGTAAACTACTCCATCTGGGCAGATACCCGCAGGGCTTCAGCATGCAATCTGGCCCAAATGAGCAGTCGTCCAGATAAGGATGCACACAAATCCCTTCATGCCACAGGGCAGGGGCAGCCACCACCATAACCTTGGTGAACATCCTTGGTGCAGCGGAGAGACCAAAGAGTAGAGTGGGACAAACTGGAAGTGAGAGCTGAGAAACAGAGAAGTGAAGGAAGCGCTGTTAATCCTCATGGATAGGAATGTGGAGGTATGCTTCGGCCAAGTCCAATGATGCAAGAAACTCTCCACACTGGGCCACTCTTATGACTGACCTCAATGTCTCCATGTGGAAATGAAATGTCCTCAGGTGAGCATTGACGCCCTTGAGATCCAAAATTGGGTGGAAAGAGCCAGCCTTCTTTGGCACTGCAATGGAATATTGGTGCTTGCCCCTTTCTACAGGTGGTAACTGGCACTACAGCCTGGAGGCTGAGGAGAATAGACTGAATGGTGGCCCTCTTGGCCATCTACCCACATGGAGATATTAGGAAGATGTCTGGGATGGGATCCTTGCATTCCAGTACGTAACCAAACTGAATAATTTTGAGCATCCACTGGTCTGAAGTCACACAAGCCCATTCATGGAAGAAGAGACAGAATTGCCACCAACTGAAGGCACTCCAGAAAGGGCCCCAATCCATCATTGTGTCTGATGGGAGAATTCAGATTTGGAGGAAGAGGATGCCTCATAGGGCCTGCGAGTCCCTCAAAGGGACTGATACCAGGATTGGGAGCCAGAGGGAGAAAAGGAGGCCTCCCTAGGTGTTACTTCCAAGAGTCCCTGAACTCCCAAGACTCCTGGCAGCAGGAGTGAAGAGAATATGAAGCAGAGGAGGAGAGACCACACTTCCCAGGCCCTTTAGATCGATTCTTTAGAAGACAATGAGATTTGGAAGCTCCTAGCTCTTTGACTAACTTTTCCACATCCTCCCCAGACACAAGTTTCCCCTTGAAGGGAAGTCTAGATAACCAGGAACTTGGATGCTGTGTCTGCTGTCCAGTGGCAAAGCCAAAGTTAGTGACATGCCACCATGGAAAAGGCAATATCCTTGGCCACCAAGTGGACTAAATCACACATAGCTTCAGCCAAAAATACTGCTGCTGACTCTAGGAACATCAAAGTGTCATCCTGCGAGAGTGACTAGATCCAATGGAGCACAGCAGAAGCCAAGGAGAATAAAGGAGGCATCTGAAAACTGGCTCGTCAGAACGGCCTCTACCTTGTGATCCACTTGATCCTTAAAAGCCACATGACCCTCTACCAGAATGGCAGGGTGCTTAGTAACGGCCATCTCCTGCACATCCACCTAGGGCAATCACATCCAGACAGCAAGGTCCTCATGAAGAAGAGCGACCAAAATGGTAAAGGGGATGGAAGGATATTTCCATGAGGAAAGGCTTAAAAGGTTAGGGCTCTTCAACTTGGAAGAGATGGCTGAATGGATATATGATAGAGGGTTATAAAATAATGAATAAACAAGCAATCATAGATTGGTTGTTTTCTCCTTCAAAAAGTAGAAAGACTAGAGGACACACAATTAAGCTACAATGTGGCACATTTAAGACCAATTGAAGAAAATAATTTTCACTCAACACATAATCAAACTCTGGAATTTGTTACTGGAGGATGTAGTGAAAACTGTTAATGTAGCTGGGTTCAAAACAGGTTTGGACGTGTTCCTGGAGGAATAGTCCATAAACCATTATTAAAGAGGACTGGGTAAATGCACAGCTTATCCCTGGGACAAGCAGCATGGAATGTGTATACCTTTGGGAACTGGAAGGGCCACTATTGGAAACAGGATACTGGGCTTGATGGATCCTTGGTTTGACCCAGTGTGTCATATCTTATGTTCTTAGTATAGAGGAGCCTATTCACAACCTTGTCCCCTTTCAATGGAGTAGCAGACAAGTCCCATTCTATGTGTATCATGCTCTTCAGGACTTCCGGGAAGGGAAACACCCTGGAGGGTTTTCTGACCTCCTGCAGGAGAGGATATATCTGAGGCTCCTGCTCCACCGACCCAGCATCCAATAGCCACAGGGCAGAAGAAACTTGGTCAATTAAGGCTTCCAGTTTCTATTTCCAAAACAAATGAAAGATGTGAGAATCATTCTGGTCATCTGGCACCCGAGGTTCATCCTTTTTACACGTGGAGTCACTGTCTAATCCCCTGGAACTCAAGCAGGATCTGTAGCACAGAAGAGTTGACCAAGTTCCCTGAATCGATCCTCTTCTGGGGGCACTTCTGCGGAGGGATCCATCCTGGGCTCTGCACAGCTCATATAGAAAGGCTTCCCTCTGAGCAAGAGGAGAAGGAGCAAGGGACCTGGAGGCCAATTGGTCTGAATTGCTATGCCAGAAGGACCATGCCTGCTGAAGAAAGGAGAAGAATTCTGGGGAAGATAGATCAGAGACTTGGGACCCTCCTTCCACCTTGGCTGTCCCCTTTGTGGGAGGAAGGCTGGACACAGGGGAATTCTACTGGGTAAGCTCTGGCTGGCTAAGCTCCAAAGAACTAGCAGAGGGATCCCAGGCAGAGGTGTTGTCTCTTCCTGGAGCCACCTGCAGGCCCAATGCTGCCTAAGAAGTAGAAGAGTAATCCATGTATGCCAGCTGCAAACAATTCCTCAAGGGGTGAGCAGAAGCCCCCATGCTAAGGAGGCAGAGGGAGGGCAGAAAGACAGCGACTCCTCCCAGAAGACCAGCACCTATATTAATCAAAGTAGCTTCCTTCCTTTCCACCAAGGCACGTTGGAGTAAGCCGTGCTTATACCGCATACATCAAGGGAATGGAGTTACCACATGTTGTAGAAAGGGTGTTCAGATAGCATCAAATGGCACATAATGAAGGCATGCAGATAAAGTGCATGCCTATACATAGCTACTGCGCAAGCCAACATGCACTAGGACAATATTCAGCCAGGCACCAGTAGCGTGTGCCACAGCACCAGCATGAGGTGGGAATCAACAGGAAGGGATCATGAACACTATTGGTTCTACTCCCGTACCCGACAAAAATGCCACTGAGTGGCTGAAGTTGGGGTCCCCACAGACACTTTTAAACTAAGCACAGAAGCATAGATTCAGTACAGAGATAGGAATTTAGATCTGATACTCACCCCCGGGATCCCAAGCAGCAACGGTGCTGAGCTCAATGCTATTATCTTGCAGCCAGGGTCTGCATCCACATACCTCTTGACACCTTCATTCAATTTCTAGGGGAGAAGGAGGAGAAGGGGTAACTGAGGTTGTGCAGGGCTCAGGGTCTTGATCAACAATTTGGCTGTTCTGCTGGCCCTTAACAGTATAAGGGCAGGGAACTGAACTAACACCCCTCCTTCTTTGCAACCCAGAAGGGCACCAGTGTTAAGGGTGACACAACCAGTGCCTCCCATGGTGAATTCAAGTGAAGAAGTCACCCCTAAGAATAGCTACTCATGAGCTAAATAACATTTCCCTCAAAGCTTTCACAGAGCTGCTCAGATGTGTCCACACTCTGTTGGAGACAGAGAAATACTGAGATTATGGACCCAAATTTCAGTTGGGCGGTGCTATGCAGCCCGCCTATCTACCGCCTAATTTGGATTTTCCATGTTGGGGTCACATGCGGCCCCGGCATTGAAAATCTGGGTGTTACTGCACAGCCAGGTAGCTGCAGGAGCTACCCATGTAGCACCGATTTTCGATACTACACGGTTAGCCCCAGCTCCTTAAAGATAGGTGAGGTTTTCCCATGCCTATCTTTAAGGTGCAGAGTACTAACTGTGTAGCATTGAAAATCAGTGCTACACGGGTAGCGCCATGGCCCGTCTCCGTGTAAAGGCCTTCGAAAATCGGGCCTTACATGCTCTCTAGCTGCTCTAGATATAGTACAGGGTGAGGTCATCAGAAGAATCTGGATTTTTCTGTCTCCACCTCTGCTCTTCTCTTCCTTTCCTTTTCACTCAAATCTTAAATGCACTTTTGTGCTTAATCACCGGCTCTAAAAATGAAATATTTTCCCTAACCTTTGTTATTTTATTTTTTTCTGTCTCTGTGTTCCCTAGTTCCTGTGACCTGCTGCTCCTCCCTATTTGTCTTCGCTCTCCCCTTTTCTCAGTACCCCATTTGCTTCTCTTCCCTAATCCTGGCACCTTTTTTCTTTCCTTTTCTCTTATTTTTTTTCTCCTCCTCTACCCTTTCATATCAGTTCTTTAGTCTCATTATCCTGCTCTCTGTTCTTGTCTTTAACCTTTTGTTCTGATTTTCTTGACCTACTTTTTCTTGTGTCAAAACATAAGATTTGTCATACTGGATCAGACCAAAGGTTCAACAAGTTCAGTATCCTGTTTCCAACAATGGTTGATGCAGATCCCAAGTACCTGGCAGGATCACAAAAGGTAGACAGATTGCATGCTGTTTATCCCAGAGAAAAGCAGTGGATTTCCCCCAGTCCACTTTAATAATGGTTTATGAACTTTTCCTCCAGAAACTTGTCCAAACCTGTTTTGAACTCAGCTACACTAACAGCTTTTACTACATCCTCTAGCAATGCATTTCAGAGCTTAATTATACATTGAGTGAACAAATATTTTCTCTGATTAGTCTTAAATGTGCTACTTTGTAACTTCATTATGTCTCCTAATCTTTATATTTTTTGATGGAATAAAGAACTGACTTGTAAGCTTTTTCTGCTCTGTTCATTATTTTGTAGACCTCTATCATATTTCCCCTCATCTGTCTCTTCTCCAAGCTGAAGAGCCCTAATCTTTTAAGCCTTTCCTCATAGGGGTATCCCTTTATCATCTTTGTCTCCCTTCTCTGTACTGTTTTTTAATTCTACTATATCTTTTTTAGAGGCAGCGTCCAGAACTGTAAAGAATACGCATGGTACAGCTGCACCATGGAGCGATGCAGAGGCATTATGATATCCTTTGTTGCATTTTCCACTCCTTATAATTCCTAGCATTCTATTAACTTTCTTGGCTGTCACTGCACACTGAGCAAAGCGTTTCATTGTATTATCCACAATGACACCTAGATCCTTTTCTTCGGTGGTGATTCCTAATGTAGAACCTTGCATTGTGTAGCTATAGTTTGGGTTGTTCTTCCCAAAGTGCATAATTTTGCAATTGTCCACATTAAATTACATCTGCAATTTGGATGCCCCGTCTCCAAATTATAGAGATCCTCTTGCAGCTTTTCAGATTTCTCGTGATTTAACAACTTCGAATAATTTTGTCTGCAGATTTGATCACATTTTGTTAAAAAGCCGTTTTTCTTTCTCAGTCATTTTTCAAATCATTTTTCTTACCTCTCAGTGTCTCTAACAATATTTCCCTCCACATTCCTATTCTATGCAGAGCTTGCCCAACCATTAGGCAAGACTAGGCAATGGCCCAGAGCAACAAAGTGCAACAGTAGTCAAAGCAAAACAATAGATTCTGACAGCCGTACTAACTCAAAGAGCCATCAGTACATTCTCTTACCTGCAGGGAGAGCAGGCACACACCTACATACAAAACACAGTTTAATATTATTTAAAAGAATGATGTCCAATTATATATTTTTACAAGATTATTGTAGGAGGAGTTGTGTTGTGATGATCTCAGGGGGTGAGGGGGGCAATAAAGCTGAAATCACAATCAGAGTGATTTATAATAAAAGCATTAAAACAACTTAATAATTAAACAAAGATTAAAACAGCCTCAGTTTTCTTAACACTCCGCCTCCACCCACTTCTTTATTGCAACCATCAACATTCCAAAAATGCCAAACAAAACAGCCAACCCTTTTTTTTTTAAACGAAGAGATAGGTAACTGGCTTCCAGTCGGAGTTCCAGCTGTAAAGTGAAGGGGCTGCATGACTAAAGGAAGCCTTTCTAGTTACAATGAACTGAATTTCAGAAGGCCAGGCAATCTGCAACAAAGCTGCTGGGATGAGAGCCAAGTTTTGTTTATATATATCGTTATTAATTCCTTTCCTTTTGTCTTTTTCTGTTTATTTTACTTTCATGCTTTTATTGGAGTTCTTTTCTAATTCTTGTGTTTTTAGGCACATTTTGCTTGAATATAGTGCCTATTGTGAAGGGTCAAGCTGGAGAATTTTTGTCTCTCTGTATGCATAACAAGTATGTCTATGCTCCTGTGTCGTCGTCCCCCCTGTTGTCCAAACCTGCAGGATGAAGAGCCAACGGGATTCCCGGTTCCGTCAGCATGAAGAGCCGGAGCTACAGCCTGAAAAGACTGTCAAGGGGCCCCAGGTCCCACCAGCCAGAAGAGCGGGATTGCTGCCTGAAGAAGCTGCTGGAAGGCCTGGGGTCCTGCTGCCAGCAGATGGGACTGTGGCCTTATAGAGAAGGTGCAACATCCAGGGGAAGAGGGGTGATGGGGGTCGAGTTTAAGGGAAGGGACAGTTGAGGGGAGATTCTAAGGGAAGGGGCAAGATTAGAAAGAAAGAAAGGGGAGGAACATAAGGGAAGGGGCAGGGTGAGAGAAGGGATGTTGAGTGCATTAAGGGAGAAGAGAAGGGAATGAAAGGCCTGAGAATGTGCAAAGTTATGTAGCAAGTGAGAGACAGTGCATGGGTGAGGGGAAAAAGAGGGAGCGTACAGGAGAGAGCATTAAAGGATAGGAATGGGGAATAGTGCAAGAGGGTGAGCGGGACAAGGAGTAGGTGCAGGAGAACAAGGGAAAGTGCAACCACCACTCCAATACACATGAATACGTGGAGCCCAATTCTGAATGGGGCACATCTGGGCTGTCTGGACGGGCCCGAGCAGGATGGGCCCATTAGGACCTGATTCTGTGCTGTGGGAACAAAACATTTCCATGGCACACAGAATCGGGCCCGGCGTGCCCCTGCATGCCTGCAGTGATGTCCTCCCCATAGATTCCCCTGGCTCCCGCAGCTCAGACCTCCTTCTTCCCCACCGCCCGACCCACGGCTGGGCAGCCAGGGTCTGGGTTGAGCAGTGGGAACCCCACTGCACCCGGCCCTGGCCCCAAGGGGAGATTTCCGGCCCCAATTGCCCAGTCAGTGCTGATTATTCCACCTTCGGGTTGGAATAATCAGCACGTCCCCCCTGACACAGCAGGATATCCAGGGCCATGACTTGAATCGCCCTTGTACGTCCTGCCAACTCGGCCCACCCCCCGCTCAATCCAGACCCCACCCCCCGCCAGGTCTCCCCATCCTGCTGCTCTAGCTACGCTAGGAGAGCCAGAGGAGGAGTAGGGGCAGAACGGCTTGCGGGATGTGCAGCCCCGCAAGCTGTGAGTCAGAATCAGGCCCATAGTCACCACCTGACACACCCCCACACCCACCGCCCCAGCACACATACATCTACATGTACCCCCACCACATGACCTAGCACACACATGCACAGAACTGCCAAGACACAAACACATGCCAACACAAACACACACACACACATCCAACATTCCCCATGACACATACACATATACATACCCCTGACACTCCCCATTATATACACACATACATACACCCTCTGATATTTCCCATGACACAAACACACAAACACTCTCTCGACACTCTCTCTGACACACATGTACACATGCACTCCGACACTCCCCCCACACAGAAATGCACGCACCCATGATATTCCCCCTGAGACACATACAGACACATGCATGCACTCCTCCATCACACACACGCATACATGCAACCTCGACAGTCCTCATGACACACAAACACATACACACATACATGCACTGCTTGACACTCCCTATGCCCGCTGCTCTCCTTATGACACATACACCCACCCAAGGTCAGCCCAAGAGTTGGTTCAAGATGTTGGTGCCTTAGGCAGGTCTTAAGCCTTATGCTCCCCCTGGCTGTCAGAATTTGTTGTTTAGTTTTGAATGCCCTGCTCTTTGCTGCTGCTCCCCAACCCCAGAAGCTGCTGCCCTAGGTGACTTCCTAGTTTGCCTAATGGTTGGACAAGCCCTGCACCCCCCAACACTCCCTAGGAAACACACACATGCAGGCACCTCCTAACATTCCCTATGATATAATGGCATGCACACAGGACCGTACCAAGCTAGAAATGTGCCCTGAGTGACTGACACACCTGGTACCCCCTCTCCCCAAAGACATGCAATAACTTTCTGAAAATTCAACAGAATGGGATGAAACTTGTCATGTGGAAAAACCAATAAAAAGACATTGGAGAGGACCTGCAAACCATGTAAATGCCGTTCACTGGCATATTCAGTGACACTAAGTGATTAGCATCAAAGCGTTCCAGGGTGGTTTGGGGACGGCAACCAGGGCTAACCAGGCAGTGGCGATATTCAGCTGCTGTCCAGTTGACTCGAACCGGCTGAATGGCCGTCCTAACTTTAGCTGGTTTTTCAGTCTGGCTAGCATCTGAATATTGCCACTGACCAGACTGCAAAATTGCAATCCGGGTATCCTGGATATTCAATACCAGGGGTTAAAGTGGCAACGGCCAGCCGCTTTAAATGTGCTGACCGCCACTGCTGAAAATCCACCCCCCCCAACTATGTTAAAACAATGTGCCAGATCTGACTGGGGGCTCCAGAGAAACAAACTCCCCCCCCCCCAAAAAAATGTCCCAACGCATTTCACTGGAGAAGGATTTCCAGCTTCCGGAGCATAGAGATGTATATATCATATCATATCATTTCGGAAGGCGTTAAAAACCTTCCTTTTTCCTTGCGTTTCTGGAATGGCAGCTTATGGTGGGTAGCAGGAGGACAGGGACTGCAGGCTGTGCGGCAATGGGGGGGAGGGGGTTTAGCTCGTCCTGCTGGATGGGACTATATGGGGTATTGTGTTCTTATGAACTGTTGTACACCGCCATGAATGCTCTGGCAAACGGCGGTATATAAATGTTTTAAAATAAATAAATATACAGTAAAACATAACAGTTGCAGCATTCCTCCTTTCAAACTGGTTTTCCTTGTGAAATCAAGCATCAAGCACTTCAGCTCAAAACAGCTGTGGAATTACTTTTGAACTTCTTCTAAGATATTATAGGGGAAGTAAACTCCACTGTGTGGCAGATACAACATTAAAATGAAAAGCATGATGGAATCAACCTGCACTGTGTGGCCTTACTGGGTAGAATGGATGGACCGCTTTGGTCTTTATCTGCCGTAATCCACTATGGGGACCATTCCAGAACAGGAATAAGCCTCTTGGACGTGTGGCTTAGACATGTTTCTAGTGAAAATGTCTGCGACCGATTCTGCAACACCTGTGGCCCTGCACGTATACAGCGCTAGCAGGGGGATCTCAGAACATGGGCGGGAGGGGGCAAAACGGGGTCGTAGCTAGCAGTGGAGACATGCAATGCATATTCAGGAAAGGCCTGTGTACATTTTGCGTGTTTCCTGTGGATGTCCACGTTATACCAGTGGACATGTGGAACAAGGCCAGGACATAGGGGTATGTTTACTAAACTGCGGTAATCGTACATAACGCGCGTTATGTAACGTTAACGATCGTAAGCGCAGCATAACGCGTGTTATGCTGCGCTTACGATCGTTAACGTTACATAACGCGCGTTATGATGCGCTAACGATCGTAATGCCCCGCGGCGCGGTAAAACACTGCAGAAGGTGGAGAGAGGGCGGAGAGAAGGGGTCAGTGGGCGGAGAGTGGGCGGGGAGAGGCTCCCTTCACACTAACGCGCTGATCTGAAGAGCTGAATTCCAACGCGAATGAAAACCTGCCGTTAAATGCACATTACAGGGGAGAGAGACCAGTTCAGCGTCAGCAATGTACAGCCCAGGCAGGGAAACAAAAAAAAAGTGATGTGTGATACATGTGCACAGAACAAAAGGGCACAGAAACACTGAAAATGACCCCAATAAACTGGAAAAAACCCAAAACCAAGCTGGCCAATAGTGGTATCAATGAGAAACATCAACCCCTCCCCCCCCGAGTAAGCTCCATAGAAAAGATATAAATCGTGGAAGGGTCTATACTCTGTCCCCATACAAGGTGAAGGAGCCCACAGTGAAATAGCGCTGCTCAGGGTTTCCCCCACAATCGGACAGGGTTCCTATGGCGTGCACATGTCCCACAACATCAGGGCTGGCATGTCGTAACGGCAACTGGACAGATGCCGGAGAAGGGGATACAGAGGGCCGCAGGCGGCACATGCTGTGGTAGACCTGGGCCACAGTGCGGACTAGGGTGATGCCTAGGTGGCCCATACGAATGCTGAAACAGCAGAGCAGCCAGACAGCAACTGCTGAAGGCCCAACATGGGCACGAGCGTGTTTCCCACAGTGTCACAGGGGATAGTACCCAACAGCTACCCCCAAGGGCACGGAATATTGGCAGGCGGGGCTGGGGGGAGCGTGGACGTCTATGCAGGCACCCCTACCCCAGAACCCGCACCATAGGCAGCAGCCTACCTGCACACTGGATGGCCTGAGACTGCGCACCACCAGCACCACCAGCAGAAGGGCATGTCAGCATGGTGGCTGAGGGATACTGGTGGTGGAGGGGGCAGTGGCAGCTGCCCAGAGCAGACCGTGGCCTAGCCCTGTGTAGGTGGGTGCCGTGTATTACAATAGACGGGCCCCGTCTGACGGACAGTCATGGTATCACCAAGGAATGTACTGACTCTGTGACAACAAGGTGGTGCAGTGCACAAAACCAGAGTATTCAGAAGCAGCGGGTCACAGGTTCAAGTCCCAGCTGTGGTTCCTGCCAACCCAGTCCCCATATTTTACCCACTACTACAACATGCTAATACAGACGGCACCTATATTGCAGATGACGTAAACATGCTCAAGACACCTACATTTTACCCTACAGAGCACGGACACCATAAACATGCACATTACCTAGAGCAGAGTCTCCCAAATGCAGTCCTGGAGAGTCAAACACCATTCCGGTTCCATGCTGCCTCTGATAAAGATGCCTGTGCTGCATTTCTATGCGCCACCCACATGGTATGCAGATGTATCTCATGCATATTCATGAGGGACAGCATGAAAACCCGAACAGTGTTTGGCACCGCAGGACTGGAGTTGGGAACCTCTGCCGTAAAGCAGCAGCCAACAGGGGCAGACTCACCCGCACCCACAGGCCCCATTATCCAAAGCCTCCTGGAGAGGCAGGACATTGGGCTCTGCGTGCATCTCCCAATACTAGCACTTGCATACCTTAGTAATGCCACCCTAAACCTGGGAATATCTTTAAAAAGGTTGCTATGATTACTGGCAGATAGCAATTCCTAGGTTAAGTACAATATTCAGAGTGAGCTGCATCATAGCAACCTTTCTGATGTCTGTGGAGTGTGCTACAGGTCTTGTGTCTGACAGTGTTTACCAACCTGGGGAGTGACTCCTACAGTATTGCGTACCATAGCCATGCCTGCACTGTGCCCAGGACTGGTGTGGTGGCCTGGGCTGCCCAACACCTCTATAGTTGCACAATGCTAGCATGGGTGTGGGGAGTGTGTGTCTGTCTATCCAGTGTGTGGTGGCTGCCAACACCCTCCACAGCCCACACTGCTAGCACTGTTGCCAGTATTGGCCTGCCAATGTGCATAATGAGGAGCAAGGTACTGTGGGAAAAGCCTGGATAGGGTGGCCTGGCCTGGCCGCATCTGCACAGGGCATAGGGCAATGGCTCGGACATTGTAGTGCCCGGCAACACCTGCACGGACAGGGTGGCCATAGCATGTCCTGCTGGGCGGTCACTCTCACCCTGACTAAGCAGTGACCATGGCATGTCTAGGTTCCCCCATAGTGCTACTTTCATGTGATATATATGGGTTTTCTTTTGGGGCCCAATCACTGACTTATCTGCTTGGTGTGTATGCTGACATCCCTGTTCTGGGTACATGCAGCTCCTCCAGGGCCATGGACTAGCTGGCAGACTGTCTGCAGCTAGTATGTGTCTTGCTGGAACACTTTGCATAGTGCAGCGCCTGGAGGCTTGCTGCTGGAGAATGTCAGATAATGGTGGGGGGCAGCTGAGCATTTCCAGGCCTGCTGTAGGTCTGCTATTGTGTTATGGATGTGTACCGCTCTGTCTGTTACACAGCAGGACTGGGGTTGATGGTTCCCTCTACTGCTACCATTGCAGGGAGGTAGACTGTGGATCTATTGGTGGGTGATCCTGTTTCCCACCCTGAGCCCCAGAGGGTGGGTTGTGTGGTGGTACATGATCTGCCCATGGGTCCTTACACCTCCCCCCTTCACCTACAGCAGGTAACCGTGGCACCAACACAATATATGCACTACTCTGGGTGCATCATTGCCTATAAGGACTAGACATGACTGAGACATACAGCAGGGCACAGATGTATCCTAGGTGTGTCTAACAGAACTACCTATCACACACTGATGGGGACCTGCAGCATGGCGTATTTCAGCCATGAAAGGTGCTGTGGACCTGGTGCTGGGCGCCCCACCTCAACCTTAGGGTGGGCACAGTACCCGCACAATGTGACTGTCTGTGGCTACTCTGTGGCAGTACCACACACGGTCTGTTCCCCCTACCTGGCCGAGGTGCTGTGGGGGTGCATACCCAATCTTGTGCCCATCTCTCGACTGCTGATTTGCATGTGCAGTGCATCATGGGTACGGGTGGGTTAACCCTATCCTGGTAACCACAGCAGACAGTTTGTGTGGTGACATGCAGTCCTGCAGCCAGCCAGGGCTTTGTTCACAGCCTTATAAGGCAGGGGTAGGGAACCCTGGTCCTGGAGAGCCACAGACCAGTCAGGTTTTCGGGATATCCCTAATGAATATGCATGAGATATATATGCATTAGAGATATCCTGCCAACCTGACTGGTTTGTGGCCCTCCAGGGCTGGATTTGGAGACCCCTGCCTTACACCTCTGTCATTTAAGATTGTGAGTGGGCAAGGTGCAGATGTCCTAGACATCAAAAGGGTATATAGAATGTGTCACATTCCTCCTCGATTCTCACCACCACCAAAAAGTTGTCTAATAGATGCACATGTTAACTGAGGAGGCGTGGCCACACAGAGATGGGCAGCAGTGGAGCTGTACAACTTTCCTGAATTCACCAAGGGCAGGACGTCCTCACCGCTTGCTATGTATACCCGTGTCCTGGGGTTTGTGTGTGCCATGCCGACCACATCTACATCCCGATTCCGGACCTGCAGGCACATCCATACCTACGCATGCGGAATTAGAGTCACATAGGGCCCATTTTTCATTTAGATGTGTCCGTGGGCTGGACGTGCGTGTTATGGAATCATGCTCCATGTTACTATGTTAATATATCTGTTCCTGAAGATCTCCTGTTCTGAGCTTTGTACAGTCGCTGATTACCTTAATGTTAACCGTGGTTCCCATTTAGGGCTTACTGTATCCCATAGGATTCTTCTGGAGGGCAGGCTAATATTAACTCTTCTTTTTGGTTTCTCATGCTGTCAGCATTAGCTCACTCATCATATCTTCCCTTTCCTCTCTGCTTCAGCTCGTCCTTACACTCCTTCACATTTTCCGCTCCCTGTTTTGCCAGGCCTCCCTTCTGCTGTGTTGCATTTCCCTCCCTCTGTCCACCTCGGCACATACTCTACTCTTTCCAAAGTTCTACGGGTCACAGACCACAACAGTTCCTACTGTATGTGAGGGAACTTTATCCCCCTCACAAAATGCTGTAGGGTGCATTTCTTCTCCCTCCTCTTATAATTACATTCATATGAGCATGTACTGTGTAGGCAAAAACTCATGATCATTTATTTTTTCCTCCCCTTCCTCTCCATCTCTTTGGCTACCATCTTCTCTTTTCTGTCGCTTTCTCATCATTCCTTATCCTCACTCTCCCTTTTCTTGCATTTGTGTAGTCTCTTCCTCTCTTTTTCTTACATTCATCACTTGCTCTCCTCTTTCTTTTTGTTACTTTTTCTTCCCTCCTTTGTTCTCTGCCCGGCTTTTTCTTCTTCATTCTCCTTCCTCTCTGTCATTCTTGTCAGTCTCTCTTATCTGTCTCTTTGTCAAATAGAGAGTCTGAAGGAAACCTTCATTACTATTCATGAGCTGAGGCAGAGCCAATCAGCCGGACGTGTTGTGTGCCGGAGACTCAGGCCATGGCACAGGGGCATGAAAGGGCAGGAAGTGGTGAAGCTGAGTTGCCAGTTGGGCCCTGGGAAACAAGAGCTGAGTTGAGTCACCGGTGTGAAATGACAGCTTTGAATAGCTCTGAGATTCACAGAATAAAAATGACGAGAAAGAGAGAAGGAAATACAAGAGAAGTATTAGATTTCTGCAGCAGAAATGAATCTCTTGCAGACCATAGTGCAAAACGTTAAGCCTTACTTTTTCTCATCTCACATCTTGCCAAGAAGTCAGTTGAACGGGGGAGAGTCCCCTTTCTGACATTTCTTTCCCAGCAGAGCTACAGAGCAGTCTTGTTCTGCCATAGAAGTTGTTTCTGATTTATCTGATTTATCAATACAAATCTCAGTAGTTTCAATGAGAAAACTACCAGACAACACTAGAGCAACCCGTTGACACATCTGCTCCTGAAGACGATGGAAATGATCGCCATGTGTAGCATGAAACACCAGTTGTGGTGCTATCATACCACCTACATCTGTCCATAATTAATGGTACTATCACATAACCTACATCTGTCCATAATTAATTGGTGCAATTGTCAAAATTGTACAGCCAGACGCACAGTCAGCAATATATGCATTCTTTTTACCTTTCAATTTTGCACCAGTTCGGAAAGGGAAAGTATGAACATACTTTCTTTTTGCAAATTGTCCAAGGAAAAGATACTCACAGAGATTTACATTCACTTTTTTTGTAGGTATTTTCTCTGGTCACCACAACATGCATGGTTTTGAAAATGCAAAACTACATACGTTGCTGCTTCCAGTGACCTAACCCTATCCCAGGAACACTTCTATAAAAATTACAGTAAAAGTATGCACATTATGGGACATGCATAATGTTAGCTGCTGGTGCAGCTGAGCGGCACTTTTTAGGGGGGGGGGAATGTGGGAGAGTATTGGGCAGGTCTCTGGTGAACCAAGGGTCAGTAGCTGTCATCAGAGCCGACCTGATAGTGGGTCCAAAGCCCTGCAGAATTAGGGGGAAGGAGCATTGGGAGCGGATGGGCCAAAATTAGGCAGGGTGCCTTGGAGCCTGTTGGAGGTTCCTGTGCCTCGACCATTGCACGGGACATAGGAAAACCCAGAAATAAAGGCGGGCTGCTGGGAGAATATGAGGAAAGCAGGGGAATGTGAATTAGAGAACAGGTGTGTCCTGACAAAAGACAGGGAGGAGGGTCCAGAGGATAGTCCCATCCCTAAATAAATAAAAAAATATATAATATATAAAGTGACACATTGGGGGGCAGGGGTGGGGGAGAGGGGAACTTAAGAACATAAGAAATGCCATACTGGGTCAGACCAAGGTCCATCAAACCCAGTATCCTGTTTCCAATAGTTGACAATCCAGGTCAGAAGTACCTGGCAGGTTCCCAAAAAGGCACACAGGTTCCACAAAGCTTGTCTTGGGGCAAGCAGTGGATTTCCTGGCTCCTCTTTTATAATGGATTATGGACCTTTCCTCCAGGAACTTCCCCAAACCTTTTTTTAAACCCAACTATACTGACTGCTTTTACTACATCCTCCAGGTAACGAATTCCAGAGTTTGATTACGTGTTGAGTGAAAAAATGTTTTCTCTTATTAGTCTTAAATGGATTATGTTGTAGCTTCATTGCACGTTCTCTAGTCTTTCTACTTTTTGATGGAGTAAACAACCAATCTATGTTTACCCGTTCCACTCTATTCATTAAGTTATAGACCACTATCATATCTCCCCTCAGTCGTCTCTTTTCGAAGTTGAAAAGCCCTAACCCTTTAAGCCTTTCCTGAAAGGAATAGCCTTCCATCCCCTTTACAATTTTGGTGGTTCTTCTCTGTACCTTTTCTAAATCTGCTATATCCTTTTTAAGATATTGTGACCAGAATTGCACACAAAATTCAAGGTGCAGTTGCACAATGGAATGATACAGAGGAATTATAATATCCTTGGTTTTATTCTCCATTCCTTTCCTCATGATTCCTAGCATTCTATTTGCCTTCTTGGCCGCCGCTGCACTCTGACTAGAGCATTTCAACATATTATCCACGATGACGCCTAAATCCTTTTCCTGGGTGGTGGTTCCTAATATGGAACCTTGCATCATGTAACCATAGTTTAGGTTGTTCTTTTCTAGGTGCATAACTTTGCACTTGTCCACATTAAATTTTATCTGCTATTTGAAGTCCAATCTTCCAATTTATCAAGGTCCTCTTGCAATTTTTCATAATTGCCTTGTGTCTTAACAACTTTGAATAATCTAGTGTCATCTGCAAATATGCTCACCTCACTCGTTATTCCCATTTCTAAGTCATTTATGAATATGTTAAAAATTGGCCATTTAGCCCTACTCTCTGCTCTCTATCTTTTAACCAGTCTCTGATGCACAATAGTACATTGGGGTATGTTTACTAAACCTTCTTAACGTGTGCGCTGTGCAATTATCACGCGCTAAGGTACCTGAAGGCGGGGAAAGGCTCCCGGAAGGCGGAGGAAGGCTCCCCAAGGGTGGAGAGAAGGGGTCAATGGGTGGAGAGTGGGAGGGGAGAGGCTCCCCGCACACTAACGATGTGAAATCCGAGGCCAAAACTAACGCAAGTGAAAACCTCGCGTTAGAGCTGATTTAAAGGGAAAAGAAACCATTTCTGTCAGCAATGTATAGCAAAACCAGGGAAACCTACAAAAAGGTGATAAGTGTGATACATGTGCACGGAACAAAAGTGCAAATAAACATTGAAAATGACCCCAACAAAATAAAAAAAAATCATAATCAAGCTGGGCAATAGTGATAGTAATGGGAAACATCAAAAAACACTCCCAAGAAAGCCCCAAAAAATAAATATGAATTTTGGAAGGGTCTACGCTCCGTCCCCATACAAGGTGAATGATCCCACAGTGAAATAGCACTGATCAGGGTTTCCCTCTCCATTGGACAGGTTACCTATGGCATGCACATGTTCCACAACAGCAGGGTGGGCATGTTGGAATGGGCAACTGGACAGATGCTGGGAAAGGGGATACAGAGGGCTGCAGGCAGCACATGCTGTGGTGCAGCTGGGGCACAGTGCGGACTAGGCAGATGCCTAGGTGGCACTTAGGAATGCTGAAACTGAACAGCAGCCAGACAGAAACTGATGAGGGCCCAACATGGGCACGAGAGTGTTTATCACAGTGTCACAGGGGATAGTACCCAGCAGGAACCTCCAAGGGCACAGAACATTGGCAGGCGGTGTTGGGGGGAAGCGTGGACGCTTATGCAGGTACCCCTACCCCAGAACACGCACCATAGGCAGCCGCCTACCTGCACACTGGATGGCTTGAGACTGCACACCACCAGCACCACCAGCAGAAGGGCATGTCAGCATGGTGGCAGAGGGGTACTGGTGGTGGAGGGGGGTAGTGGCAGCTGCCCAGAGCAGACCATGGCCTAGCCCTGTGTAAGTGGGTGCCATGCACTGCAACAGACAGGCCCTGCCGGACAAACAGTCATGGTATCACCAGGGCATGCACTGTCTCTGTGGCAACATGGTGGTGCAGTGCACACTGCCAGTGTGTTTGGAGGCAGAAGGTCACAAGTTCAAGTCCCAGCTATGGTGCCTGCCAACCCAGTCCCCATATTTTACCCACTACTACAACGTGCTAATACAGACAGAACCTTTATTGCAGATGACGTAAACATGCCCAAAACACCTACATTTTACCCTACAGAGCACAGACTCCATAAACAGGCGCATTACCTACAGCAGAGTCTCCCAAATGCAGTCCTGGAGGTCCAAACACCATTCAGGTTCCATGCTGCCTCTAATAAAGATGCCTGTGCTGCATATCTATGCACCACCCCCATGGTATGCAGATGTATCTCATGCATATTCATGAGGGACAGAAAGACAGAAAATCCAAGGCACACAAAAATTTCCCCAAATGGCTCAACCATATATTTTTTTGTCGGAGCTTGTCAGCTCAGTGTCAGGAAGATGATCCAATGACACCACCGTGACCGCTCCTTTTTATTCTATAAATTTAAAAAGAAAATCCAAAACTTAGCTGGTTTCACAGAGCACCGCCAAAACGCCAAAACATCAAAACATCTGATAGACGACGTGGCTCACGTTTCGGGTTTGCACCAACTGAAAAGAAACCCTGCTTCAGGTCCCACAAGTCGGCAAATGGGACCTGAAGCAGGGTTTCTTTTCAGTTGGTGCAAACCTGAAACGTGAGCCACGTCGTCTATGAGATGCTTTGATGTTTTGGCGTTCTGGCGGTGCTCGGTGAAACCAGCTAAGTTTTGGATTTTCTTTTTAAATTTATAGAATAAAAAGGAGCGGTCACGGTGGTGTCATTGGATCATCTTCCTGACACTGAGCTGACAAGCTCCGACAAAAAAATATATGGTTGAGCCATTTGGGGAAATTTTTGTGTGCCTTGGATTTTCTGTCTTTCTGTTCTATGCTTAATCCAAGCGGGTTCTAATTTTTTCACATTTGGTTGTACTCATGAGGGACAGCATGAAAACCCGAACAGTGTTTGGCACACCAGGACTGGAGTTGGGAACCTCTGCCGTAAAGCAGCAGCCAACAGGGGCAGACACACCCACACCCACAGGCTCCATTAGCCAATGCCCCCTGGAGAGGCAGGACTTTGGGCCCTGCGTGCATCTCCCAATACTAGCACTTGCATACCTTAGCAATGCCACCCTACACCTGGGAATACGGTACACAGCTATCAAAAGGTTGCTATGATTACTGGCAGATAGCAATTCCTACGTTAAGCACAATTTGCTGATTGAGCTCCATCATAGCAACCTTTCTGATGTCTGTGGGGTGTGCTTCAGGTCTGGTCTCTGACAGTGTTTACCACCCTGGAGATTGACCCCCAACAGTTTTGCGTACCATATCCATGCCTGCACTGTGCCCAGGACTGGTGTGGTGGCCAGGGCTGCTAAACACCTCTATAGTAGCACAATGCTGGCATAGGTGTGAGAGTGTGTGTCTGTCTATCCAGTGTGTGGTGGCTGCAAACACCCTCCACAGCCCACACTGCCAGCACTGTTGCCAGTATTGGCCTGCCAATGTGCATAATGAGGAGCAAGGTACCATGGGTATAGCCCGGACAGGGTGGCCTGGCCAGGATGCATCTGCACAGGGCATAGGGCAATGGCTGGGACATTGTAGTGCCCGGCCACCACCTGCACAGACAGGGTGGCCACAGTATGTCCTGCTGGGAGTTCACTCTCACCCTGACTGAGCAGTGACCACGGCATGGCTAGGTTCCCCCATAGTGCCCTATAACGCTTCTTTCATGTGATTTTTCTGGGTTCCCTTTTGGGGCCCAATCACTGACTTGTCTGCTTGGTGTGTATGCTGACATCCCAGTTCTGGGGGCATACATCTTCTCCAGAAACATGCCCTATGGACTAACTATCAGACTGTCTGCAGCTAGTATGTGTCTTGCTGGAACACCTTGCAGAGTGCAGTGGCTGCAGGCTTGCTGCAGGAGAATATCAGATTGTGGTGGGGTACAGCTGAGTATTTCCAGGCTTAATGTCTGTCTGCTATTGCTTTATAGATGTGTATAGAGCTTCATTGACTGCCCTGTAGGGTGTCTGTTCCCCTGAAGGACTGCAGTTGGTGGTCCCCTCTACTGCTGTCATTGTAGGGATGTAAAATGTGGATCTGTCGGTGGGAGATCCTGTTTCCCACCCTCAGCCCCAGAGGATGGGTTGGGCGGTGGTACATAATCTGCCTATGGGTCAAACCTGACTGAGAAATACAGATGTAACCAAAGTGTGTCTGCAGGAACTACCTATCCCACACACTAGGACTGCTGGAGACCTACAGCATGGTCTATATCTGCCATGGAAGGTGCTGTGGACCTGGTGCTGGGTGCCCCACCGCACCCTCAGGGTGAGCACAGTACCTACACAATGTGACGGTGTGTAGCTACTCTGTGCCAGTAACACACATGGTCAGTTCCCCCTACCAGGCCGAGGTGCTGTGGGGGTGCATACCCCATCTTGTGTTCATCTGTAGATGGCTGATTTGCATGTGCAGTGCATCATGGGTACGGGTGGGCTAACCCTATCCTGGTGACCACAGCAGGCTGTCTGTGTGGTGATGTACAGTCCTTCTGCAGCCAGCCAGAGGCTTGCTAGCAGCTATAGAGCTGTAGCCCACTGGTTACTTCACTGCCAATGGAGCCAGAGGTCATGGATTTAAATCCACAGTGGGGTTATTTGATAGGGCTGTCCAAAGCATTATCTATTTTTAATGTACATTAGTGCTGCCAGCAAAAACACCCTCAGTGTACTGTACCCATAAGGTGCCTCAGAGGGCACTTTATAGGGCGCCCTATAGGGCACCTTATGGTTACCGTCCATATAAGGTGCACTATACAGTATCCTATGGAGCGACTTATAGGGTGCCCTATAGGGGACATTATAGGGTGCTGTGGCGGACAGTGCACTTTATAATGTGCCCTATGGAGTGCCTTATAGGGTGCCTTATGCGGCAGCTTAGGTTACGGCACATGAAGGTGTGTTTGCTGGCAGCAATTAATAAAATACAAATAAAGTGCTGCAGGAAACAATACTTACATGTCAAAGCTGATGCCTCAGCCAGCCTTAAGTATTAGGCACCTTGGGGATCAAACTCATGACCCCTGTATTATCAGTCAGTGCCTTAACCATTGTGCTACACTGCTGTTCCTCCTTGCCTGTCAGTGCACCTACTTAAGATTTCCATGTGTTTAAATGCACAGTGCTGCCATCAAAAACAGTGCTATGACCTTGCCGTGCCTCATAGGGCACCCTATATGGCGCCCTATAGGCCACCCTTTAAGCAACATTGTAGGGTGCCTTGGCGGACAGTGCACTTTAAAATGTGCCCTCTGGGGTACCTTATGGGGTGCCTTATGCAGCACCTTATGTTACAGCGCTTTGAGAGTGTGTTTGCTAGCAGCAGTAATTAAAATAAAATTAAAATGCCTCATAATGCAATATTACACATAAATGGTAGTGCCTCAGCCAGGCTTATTCATTGGGCACAGTGGGGGATTGAACCCATGACCCCTGTACCATCTGTCAGTGTCTTCACCATTGCACTGCAGCCCTGTTCCTCTGTTTGCACATCAACGCGCCTGCTTATGCTTCCCGCGCGCGTTACTCGTGCGCTAATGTGTGTGGCGCACAAGAGCGCGCGCGCTAATCCCGTTTTGCTACTTTAAACTGAAACGCCCACTCCTTATATGGCATCCTGCACACTAACGCTGGGCGCACATTAAGAAGGTTTAGTAAACATACCCCATTGTCTCTAATCCCATGACTTTTTAATTTGGCCAAGAGTCTCTTATGAAAAGGGAGAAGGGAAAGGGAAAAGAATCTGTGTGGGGACAAGGAGCTGAGGCTTTGGGCCTGCCAGTCTGATGCTGCAGGGGGTGGAGCCAGCCTTAAAGAAGTCATCACCCAAAACTGAAAAAACAGCCAGAAATGGCAGAAAATAAAAAGTTATAAAATTAAAGTTTTTAAAAATGAAATACAATGGAGGAGGAGTTTGGGAGTATGGGGGAGTGTTTTATTTTCTAATTAAGTGTTTAAAATCAAAATTGGAAGCGTTTAAAAGTCCTAGGGGTGCGGGGCTACTCCCATTTTAAAAAGTATTATTTTTGCAAATTTAAAAGTTTCTAAGTGTTTAATAGATGTCCCTGAAGGCTAAGGACTTCAGAAAAGTTAGTTTAAATTAATTTTGCAGCTCCAAAAAGTCATAATCTTAGCGTTTTGTGAAGCAAAGCCAAATATGTTTTAAAGTTGCTGAAAGCTTCCAGGACTACTGCCTAGATGTTAAAAGGTTGAATTCTGTTACAGGTCTGTGGTAAACATGTATTTTGAGTGAAAAATTCATGTTTAAAAAGGTCTGAATACCTGGATGTAAGAGGTGGAGGGAAGGGATCCTCAATGGATACATTGTTGCTATAGGGCACAGCTGTTTGAGAGCCTGTAGTGAGGCAGATTGAGGTAAATCTTCAACACTGGAGCCAGTCTTAAAGAAACAACATAGAAAAATTATATTGGGACTGGAAAGCATAATTAAATAATGGTTGGGATAGGGAAAGGCAAATTAAAGTTTATATTTTAAATATAATGGGTTTATTTAATAACATCAGAGGGTGAAAGAGCACTAAGGAAGGCAGATTGGAATGTCAGTGACTGAGAAGAATTGCGGCAGTTGGAGACTGAATACGTTAGAGAGTGGATGTGTATCTAAGGGGCATGTTTACTAAACATTCCTAACGTGCGGGGCCGCGGTAGTGTGCGTGTGCCATATAAGGAGTGGGCGGTTCAGGCAGAAAGAAGAAAAAAACCCGACCGTACGTGTGCGCGTCGCGCTAATTTGCGGGGCCCACATTAGCGCGTGGGAAGGCTAAGTGGGGCGCTGCTGAACACATATTAGAACACAGCTGTAGCACAACAGTGAACACACTAACCAATGGTGCAGGGGCCACAGGTTCAATCCCCCATTGTGCGCAACAAAAAGGCCAGCTGAGGCAACACCTTGAATGTGTAAAAGTGGTTCAGGAAGCAAAGTACTTTTGGACGGCATAAGGCGGCACACTGTACTATCTGGGCGGCACAAGGCGGCGCACTGTTCTTTTTGGGCGGCACAAGGCGGCGCACTGTTCATTTTGGGCGGCACAAGGCGGCACACTAATTGTGGGTAGCAGGAGGTGGCGCGCTGATGGGCATAAGGCGGCGCGCTGATGCCAAAGCAAAGGAACACAGCCACAGCACAATGGTTAAGACACTGACCAATGGTGCAGGGACCAGGGGTTCAATCCCTCACAATACCCAGTGAAAAAGGCTAGCTGAGGCAGTATGTTACATGTTGTGGAGTGCTGTAGGAGGCTTTTTAATTTTATTTTGTGATAACTACTAGCAAACGCACTCTCACAGCATATTAATATAAGGCGGCCCATAAGGCACATGTTACAGTGCACCGTCCGCCAAGGCACCCTAGAATGTCCCCTATAGGGCAGCATGTATGTTGCGACACAGGATAATGTATAGTGCACCCTATATGGCTGGCAACCGTAACGTGCCCTATAGGGCGCCCCATAAAGCACCCTCAGAGGCACCTTATGGGTACAGTACGCTGAGGGTGGTATTGCTGGCAGCAACATATGTACAGTAAATTAAAATAAATCTGTGGACACCCCTATCACATAACCCCACTGTGGCTTTGAACCCATGACATCTGGCTGCACAGACAGTGACGTAACCATTGGGCTACAGCTCTATAGCTGTAAGCAGCCCCTGGCTGGTTGCAGATAGCCTGTACATCACCTCACTGACAGTCTGCTGTTGTGAACCACCCGTACCCATGATGCACTGCACATGCAAATCAGCTGTCCACGATTGAACACAGGATGGGAAATGCACCCCTAAAGCTCCCCGGCCTGGTAGGGGGAAGTGTCCGTGTGCACCCACACAGCACCTCGGCCTGGTAGGGTGTCCTGAGTGGGTGGACAAACGGCAAAGAGTAGCTAAACACCATCACATTGTGCGGTTACTGTGCTCACCCTGAGTGTGAGATGTTGCGCCCAGGACCAGGTCCACAACACCAGGCATGGCTGAATGTGGCCATGTCAGAGCTCCAAAGCAGCAATAATCTGTGGAATAGGTAGGTGCTGCATAAACATCTTGGAGATCTCTGTCTGGCTCAGTTAGTGGGGACACCACCAACCCCCCCCCCCGGTGGACAAAACAGGGCTTCCCCTCAACAGATTTTCCCCCCCCCCCCCCCACCCAAATGGCAGTAGAGTGGACCATCAACCCCCAGTCCTGCTAGGGAACAGACACCCTACAGGGCAGTCCAAGTAGCTCCACACACATCCATAACACAATATCAGACAGACATTAGGCCTGGATATTCAAAGATGCACCCCACCACTAGCTGATATTCACCTGCAGCCACTGCACCCTGCAAGGCACTCCATCACAACACATATCAGCTGTGAACAGTCTGCTGGCTGGTCCTGATGGACATGCATGTACCCACAACTAGGGTGGCAGCACACACAGGCAGATAAGTCCATGAAGAGGCCCCCACAGGACACCCATACATATCACATGGGAGAATCACAATATAGCACTATGGGGGTGCCTAGCCATGCTGCCATCACTGCACACTCAGGGTGAGAGTGATCCCCCAGCAGCACATACAGAGGTCACCCTGTCTGTGTAGGTGGTGGCCGGGCACTACCATGCCCCTGCCAGTGCCCTATGCCCTGTGCAGCTGCATCCTGGTCAGTCCACTCTGTCTGAGATATACCCATGGTCCCTTGCTACTCATTATGCACATTGGCAGGCCAATACTGGCAACAGTGTTGGCAGTGTGGGCTGTGGAAGGGGCATGCAGCCAACACCCACTGTATAGACAGACACACAATTCCACACCTATGCCATCATGGTGCTACTATTGAGGAGGTAATTAGCCTTGCCCACCAAACCAGTGCTGGGCACGGCAAGGCATGGATATGCTACGCAGTACTGCTGGGGGTCACTCCCCAGGGTGGTAAACACCGTCAGAGGCAAGGGCTGGAGCACGCACCGCAAACACCAAACAGATTGTTCGGATGGGGTCAACTAGCAGTATGTGCGTAACGTATGGATATCTATCTGCCAGTACTCCTAGCAAGCGTCTCAGAGCTGTGTACCGTATACCTCAGGTGTAGGGTTACATTGCTAGGGTATGCAGGTGCTAGTATTGGGAGATGCACGCAGGGTCCAATGTTCTGCCTCTCCAGGAGACATTGGCCAATGGGGCCTGTGGGTGTGGGTGTGTCTGCCCCTGTTGGCTGCTGCTTTACGGCAGAGATTCCCAACTCCAGTCCAGGTTTGCATCACACTGATCGGGTTTATCTGCTGTTCCTCATGAATATGCATGAGCTACATCTACATGCCATGGGGGTGGTGCATAGATATACGGCACAGGCATTTGTATGAGTGGCAGCATGGACCCTGACTGGTGTGTGGCCCACCAGGACTGCATTTGGGAGATTCTGCTCTAGGTACTGCCCCTGTACATGGTGTCTGTGCTCAGTGGGGTAAAAGATAGACGTAGTACCATTGCATATGTCCTCACCACGAAAGGTTTGTCCTTACTATCACTGTGTAGCTGTGGGAAAAATATGTGGGAAGGATTGGCGGTAGCCCCAGCTGGGCTTTGAACCTGTGACCTTCTGTTCTTGTATGCACTGTCTGTGTGCACTGCACCACCTTGTAGCCACAGATTGGCTGGATTCCCTGGAATGTCCATGCCTGTGGATCCGGCAGGGCCTGTGTGTTGCAGTGGACTGTGCCAGCCTGCACATGGCTTGGCCTCTGTCCTCTGTGGCTAGCTGCCACTGCCCCCTGCACCACATGTACTCGTGCGCCAACATGCTGGCATGAGCTTCTCTCAGAAAAAGCAGATGACCTGATTGCAATGTGGCAGTACGGGACTGCATTTGGGGGACTTGGCTGTAGGTATGCCCATTGTTGTGGTGTGTGTGCGGTGTTGGGTAACATATGGGTGTTTCCCCCATGCTTATGTTCCCTGCAATACAGGGGTGTCTGCTCTATCTTTGTTTAGTGGTGGGTAAAATATATGGACTGGGCTGGTAAGTGCTCCAGCTGGGATTTGAACCTCTGGCCTTCTAATCCTAGAGGTTATGGTTATGTCCTCTGCACCACACTATGACCACAGAGACAGTGCAGCCCCTGGAGGTAGTAAACCTGGCAGGATGGAGTCACAAACCCTGCTGTATGCATTTTTACTGTGGGCTCCTTCACCCTGTGTGGTGACAAACATGCAAATAAAACCCGGGAATGATCACGGAACAAAGGGGGAAAACATATACCCAAGCTGGGCAACAGTGATATTAATGGGCAACCCTAGATAACACTCCCAGGACAGCTCCAGAAAAAGGGAAATGTTTTTTGGACGAGTCTCCGCTCCGTACACCTTTCCATAAATCATTTCTTTTTTTTGGAGCTTTCCTGGGTGTGTTATCTAGTTTTGCCCATCACTATAACTGTTCCCCAACTGAATTACTATTTTTCATATTTTTGTGGTGGTCATTTTCTATTTATAATTGCACTTTTGTGCTGTGCACATGTATCACACTGCTCACGTTTTGCAGGTTTCCCCGGTTTTGCTGTACATTGCTGACATAAATGGTTTCTCTTCCCTTTAAATGCATTCTAACGCGAGTGATTCACTCGTGCTATTTTTTTTTGGAAATTCAGCCCCGATAATGTGCGGGGCGCCTCTCCCCTCCCCTTCCCCGCCCATTAACCCCTTCTCTCCGCCCCTCCAGGGCCTTCCTCCGCCCTCCGTTAGCCTTTCCACGCCTCTATCAGACATTTGCGGGCACGTACTTGTGCGGCCCCCGTTACTGTGACGCGCAAGTGTGCGGGGCTTCATCGCACGTTTGCGGGGTGTTTAAGCACTCTTAAGTACCGCTTTTAGTGCGCTATTTTGCGGCGCACTAATTAGCGTTTTTTAGTAAACATGCCCCTAAGTGTCTAAGGTGCGGGCCCCTAATGAATGAGATTTTTTTAATATTTGAAGAAACTTTGAGGATTTGAGTGAGGGTTTGGAAGGAATGAATGAGTTTGAGGGGGTTTTAATTTATTTTTGTTCTAGGGTATGTTTTAAACGAGGTGTGACTGTGAGTGGATGATAGAGGGCGGAGAATAAGATCCTGTTGGGGCAGGTGAAAAGAGATGAAGTGAGGAAATAGAAGGTAGAAAGGGAAAATTGGAGTGATTTTTCTATAATTTTGAGAGGGAAAGAAGGTTAGGGTTTGTGGGCAGAGACCTTGTGCTATACTAAAGGAAAGTTTCTCACATCAGATACAGTAGGGAAGAAATCTAGTAAAAGGTTTTAGGATTAGTTTGAGGGGTTGGGTGTGCTTGTGAATTGCTTTTAGATAGGAGGTGTTGGTGCAGAAATGGAAAGTAGCATATGGAACTAGTATATACTGTAGATGCAGTGAATGGATATTGATTGAGATAGAAAGAGTGGTATTTGTGAACTTAGGGTCCGAGTGAGAGTGGGAAGGATAGAAGGAATGCCTAGAGGAGTGCATGGTAAGGGAAACTGATACATGATATAAGACCATCTGCAAGCTGGCTATATTATTACATTTTTTTTAGATTAATCCTTAGATAGTAAAGTTAGATTTTTAGGGAGGAGTGTAGGAGGTAGTTTAGGCTTTGACATCTGAGGTAGGCTCCAGAAGTATTCATGATTGAAGATCCTGCCAAGCTCCTAATGGTGTCATCAGAGAAGAACCAGAGATCCGGTGAAAGAAAAGGAGACCGGGCCCCAATGTGAAGATGACTGCTGCTGGATAAGTACCCATTATGAAATAAATACATTTATTTGAGCTCAAATAAGAGGTCTCAAAGAAATTTCTTTAGAAAACACTTTATTTGCAGATATTTACACTCAAGGTCATCCTGAACACCGTTTAGCGGGTCTGGACGTCCGATACAGATGTCTAAATTGGCTAAACATCTGGGCAGCCTGCCAGGGACAGAGCTCCCCGTATGAATAGGCAACTTGTACAGGGAGCTCTGTTCGTGGGAGGGAGGGGCGGGAGGTCGGCCCTGTATGTCTGGGGTTGGCCATAGAGATGGGGAACTTGTCACACCTCGGAGGTGGAATAAGTCCCCCTGGATGAAGGCAAACGATGTGGTCAGGCCCGTTAAGGAGGGTGAAGGGGTGCAGGGGATTCCCTGCAGCCCGACTGGCCATGGGAGGCCAGATTGGGGGTTGAGCTGCGGGGAAAGAAGGGTCTTGTCTGCGGCCAGAGATCGTGGCTCCTGAATGGAGCTGTGATGCCATGGTGACAGGATGCCATTGCATTACATCTCCATTCAAGAACTTGGCTGAGTTAGCCGGGTATGTGGGCTGGACGTGCAGCCGATCAGAATTGTGGCATGACCTGCACATCCAGGCCGTAGACCTGATTCTGATCCCGTGGGCATGTCTAGCCCCTGTGTGATAAGAGTCGGGTCTTCCTCTGTACAGCCCGATTCTGATCGGCCATACAAGGGGGAGATAGCCAGAACATAAGAACATAAGATCATAAGATATGCCATACTGGGTCAGACCAAGGTCCATCAAGCCCAGTATTCTGTTTCCAACAGTGGCCAATCTAGGTCATACGTACCTAGCAGTTTCCCCAAGGGACACAGGTTCCACAAAGCTTGTATTGGTTCAAGCATTGATATCCTGGGTCCCTTCTTAATAATGGTTTATGGACCTTTCCTCCAGGAACTTGTCCAAACCTTTTTTAAACCCAGCTACACTAACAGCCTTTACTACATCCTCCGGTAACAAATTCCAGAGTTTGATTACACGTTGAGTGAAAAAATATTTTCTTTTATTAGTCTTAAATAGTTTACCCTGTAGCTTCATTGCATGTCCCCTAGTCTTTCTATATTCTGATAAGGTAAACAATCGATCTACGTTTACCCGTTCCACTCCGTTCATTAATTTATAGACTTCTATCATATCTCCCCTCAGCCGTCTCTTTTCCAGGTTAAAGAGCCCCAACCTTTTTAGCCTTTCTTCATAGGAGTAGCCTTCCATCCCCTTTACCATTTTGGTGGCTCTTCTCTGAACCTTTTCTAAAATTGCTATATCCTTTTTAAGATATGGCGACCAGAATTGCACACAATATTCAAGGTGCGGTCTCACCATGGAACGATATAGAGGCATTATAATATCTTTTGTTTTATTTTCCATTCCTTTCCTTATCATACCTAGCATTCTATTTGTTCTCTTGGCCGCCGCTGCACACTGGGCCGAGGGTTTTAACATGGTATCCACAAGGACGCCTAAATCTTTTTCTTGGGTGGTGGTTCCTAATGTGGAACCTTGCATCGTGTAACCATAGTTTGGGTTGTTCTTCCCTAGGTGCATAACCTTGCACTTCTCCACATTAAATTTCATCTGCCATTTTGATGCCCAGTCTTCCAATTTATCAAGATCCTCTTGCAATTTTCCACAATCCTCCTGGGTTTTAACAACTTTAAATAGTTTTGTGTCATCAGCAAATTTGATAACCTCACTCGTTATTCCACTTTCCAGGTCATTTATGAATATGTCAAAAAGCAGCGGACCCAGCACAGATCCCTGGGGTACACCACTATTCACCTTTCTCCATTGGGAAAATTGGCCATTTAGCCCTACCCTCTGCTTTCTATCTTTTAACCAGTTCCTGATCCACAGTAGTACACTGCCTCCTATCCCATGACTCTTTAGTTTTGCCAAAAGTCTCTCATGAGGGACCTTGTCAAAGGCTTTCTGAAAGTCCAGATACACAATATCAACCGACTCACCTTTGTCCACCTGTTTATTCACTCCTTCAAAAAACATAACAGATTAGTAAGACAAGATCTTCCTTGTCTAAAGCCATGTTGGCTGTCTCCCATTAGGTCATGACTATCTATATGCTGAGTAATTTTATTCTTTATGATGGTTTCTACCATTTTTCCCGGTACTGATGTCAGGCTCACCGGTCTGTAGTTTCCCGGATCACCCCTCGAACCCTTTTTAAAAATTGGTGTTACATTGGCGATCCTCCAATCCTCAGGTATTAGAGATGATTTTAATGATAGTTCACAGATTACTGATAGCAGGTCTGCAATCTCAAATTTCAGTTCTTTCAACACCCTTGGATGTATACCATCCGGCCCAGGTGATTTGCTACTCTTCAGTTTATCTAATAGTTGTAAGACATCTTCCCGATGTATCGATATTTCCTTCAATTCTTCCACACCTTTAAATACCACTTCAGTCGTGGGTAACATCCCTACATCTTCCTCAGTAAAGACCGAAGCAAAGAATTCATTCAGTCTCTCCGCTATCGCCTTGTCGCCTCTTAGTGCTCCTTTAACCCCTTTATCATCTAATGGACCAACTGACTCTCTCACGGGTTTTTTGCTACGAATGTACTTGAAAAGGTCTTTATTTCGCGTTTTTGCTTCCGCAGCAAGCTTCTTCTCAAATTCTCTCTTTGCCTGCCTTATCAATGCCTTGCATTTGACTTGCCAGTGCTTGTGCTGTTTCCAGGTTTCATCATTTGGCTCTTTTTTCCATTTCTTGAAAGATGCTTTTTTGGCAACAACAGCCTCTCTGACCTCAGCTTTAAACCATGCTGGCAATTTTTTGGACTTCCTTCCACTTTTCTTAAAGCGTGGAATACAGCTGGTCTGGGCTTCCAAGATAGTATTTTTCAACAACACCCAAGCTTGATGTACGTCTTTAACCTTTGCAACTGCTCCTTTTAGTTTTTTCTTAACTGTTTTCCTCATTCTATCATAGTCTCCCTTTCGAAAGTTAAAGGGTAGTACTGTGGATTTCCTTACTATCCCTCCTCCACTAATTAAATCAAAGGCGATCATGCTATGATCACTATTGCCAAGTGGCCCCAACACCCTTATCTCTTGCACTACATCTGGTGTTCCACTAAGGACTAGGTCTAATATTGCTTCCCCTCTGGTCGGTTCATGAACCAGCTGCTCCAAGAAGCAGTCATTTATTTCATCTAGGAACTTTATCTCCCTAGCATGTCCTGTTGTGACACTGACCCAGTCGATGCCGGGGTAATTGAAATCACCCATTATTATTACTGCACTGTAACTTTTGCTAGCTTCCTTGATTTCTTTGAGCATTTCATCATCCATTTGTTCATTCTGGCCAGGCGGACGATAGTACACCCCCACTGCCATCGCCTTCCCCTTTTTACATGGAATTTCAATCCATAGAGATTCTACAGCAAATTTTGTTTCTTGCAAAACTTTAATCCTTTCTGACTCAATGCCCTCTCTAACATAGAGCGCAACCCCTCCACCAATTTGATCAGCTCTATCATTTCGATATAGTTTGTACCCAGGTATCACAGTGTCCCACTGGTTGTCCTCCTTCCACCATGTCTCTGATATTCCAATCATATCTAACCTCTCGTTTAGTGCTATATATTCTAACTCTCCCATCTTGTTTTGTAGACTTCTAGCATTTGCATACAAGCATTTTAGAGACTGTATTTTATTCATATTAATTTGGCTATTGGTAGACATGGGTAATTTGGGATCTTTAAGTTCTGTCTGCTCCATACTCGAGGGCATTTGGGCTACTTTACTCTTTTTTGGAACCTCTCTGCTTTTTGTAGTATCCTTCAAGGATACATTCTTCCGAACCATGCGCTCTTGGGCGACTGTCGGCTTTCCCCTATTATCTAGTTTAAAAGCTGCTCTATCTCCTTTTTAAAGGTTAATGCCAGCAGCCTGGTTCCATCCCGGTTAAGGTGAAGCCCATCCCTTCGGAAGAGCCCCTCCTTTCCCCAGAATGTTCCCCAGTTCCTAACAAATCCGAACCCCTCATCTCTGCACCATTGTCTCATCCACGCATTGAGACTCCGGAGCTCTGCCTGCCTATTGGGTCCTGCGCGTGGAACGGGAAGCATTTCGGAGAACGCTACCCTGGAAGTTCTGGATTTTAACTTCCTACCTAAAAGCCTAAATTTAGCTTCCAGAACCTCCCTACTACATTTTCCTATGTCATTGGTACCAACATGTACCAAGACAGCAGACTCCTCCCCAGCACTATCTAAGACCTTATCTAGGTGGCGTGTGAGGTCCGCTACCTTCGCACCAGGCAGGCATGTTACCAGGCGATCCTCACGTCCACCAGCCACCCAGCTATCTACATGCCTAATGATCGAATCACCAACTATAACTGCTGTCCTAACCCTTCCCGCATGGGCACTTGGCCCTGGAGAAACCTCCTCGGTGCGAGAGGGGTTTACATCACCTGGAGGACAGGTCCTAGTTACAGGATCACTTCCTGCCACACCAGGGTGATGCTCTCCTGTCACGTGACCTCTCTCCTCCATGGCAACAGGGATGCTGCCAGACTGGAGGTGGGACTTCAGGACTATATCCCTGTAGGTCTCGTCTATGTACCTCTCTGTCTGTCTTATGTTTTCCAAGTCTGCTACTCTAGCCTCTAGAGAACGGACTCGTTCCCTGAGAGCAGAGAGCTCCTTGCACCTAGTGCACACGTAAGACCTCTCACCAGCTGGGAGAAAATCATACATGTGACACTCAATGCAAAAGACTGGAAAGCCCACATCCCGCTGCTGGACTGCTGTCTGCATCTTAGTTTTAAGTTTGTGTTTAGATCTTTAAGTTCTATATGTACTAAAGGGTGCAATGGATATTTATACCACTAAAACTGTACCTAAGAAGTTTAATATACCTTGTTCACCTGAAGCTTAATTAATCTCAGGTCCTTGGTGTATGACTGATTTGGGTAATGAGCTTCACCTGAGAGCACCTCCTGTCTTTTAAGTTGTGCAAGTACCTATAAAGCTGTGATTTTCCCAGGGGAGGGTGGGTGTGGGGAGGGAGGGAGGGATATAACACTTATTAAAAAAGGGCTGCTACACAGTACCTTGTCCTGTGCTGCTGAGGAAATCTATATTCTGATTTGATTTAAATTATAGCTCTTTGCTGCTACTAGGCTCTAACCTATTATGAAATTTAAACTACAAGCTCTCTGCTGGATTCTAAATTTAACCAGAAAGCTCTCTTCTGTGTTTTAATTTGAAACTAAAAGTACTTTGCTGATGCTAGGCCCTGAGTGACTATGAAATTTAAACTACAGCTGTCTACTGGGTATGAAAGGTAACCAGAAAGTTCTCTTCTGTGTTTTTAAATTGAATCTTAAACTGTTGCTACTAGGCCCTGACTGATTTAACAAAAAAAATAGTGGGTTCACAGATTAATTAGCTTTAAAAGAAAAAAAATTCCTTTCAGAAAAATTCCCAGAAGTATATACTCACAATTTCAGATTTCTCTCCAGAAGTAACAGCCCCCCTTTCCAGTCCTTCAAGACAGGATCACAGAGCTCTGGTTGAGCTATTTATGCTTGTGCTGATGATGTAAGCAGTGACCTACTTCCTGGGTAATTAACAGTCCTTGCTTGGATAGAAGGAGTCTTTCAAAATGGCCTTTTGAACTGCCAGCTGGTGTTAACACCTATTGAAAAAGCTTCAAAGGTTGCTTGCCCACTAGGTAGAAGGCCTCTTTGTAAAGGTCTCTAGAAGACTTTATATGCTGCTCAAGGAGAATTGACCTTGTTTTGCCTCTTGTGCTAAGCTATATTCTGATTTGATTTAAATTATAGCTCTTTGCTGCTACTAGGCTCTAACCTATTATGAAATTTAAACTACAAGCTCTCTGCTGGATTCTAAATTTAACCAGAAAGCTCTCTTCTGTGTTTTAATTTGAAACTAAAAGTACTTTGCTGATGCTAGGCCCTGAGTGACTATGAAATTTAAACTACAGCTGTCTACTGGGTATGAAAGGTAACCAGAAAGTTCTCTTCTGTGTTTTTAAATTGAATCTTAAACTGTTGCTACTAGGCCCTGACTGATTTAACAAAAAAAATAGTGGGTTCACAGATTAATTAGCTTTAAAAGAAAAAAATTCCTTTCAGAAAAATTCCCAGAAGTATATACTCACAATTTCAGATTTCTCTCCAGAAGTAACAGCCCCCCTTTCCAGTCCTTCAAGACAGGATCACAGAGCTCTGGTTGAGCTATTTATGCTTGTGCTGATGATGTAAGCAGTGACCTACTTCCTGGGTAATTAACAGTCCTTGCTTGGATAGAAGGAGTCTTTCAAAATGGCCTTTTGAACTGCCAGCTGGTGTTAACACCTATTGAAAAAGCTTCACAGGTTGCTTGCCCACTAGGTAGAAGGCCTCTTTGTAAAGGTCTCTAGAAGACTTTATATGCTGCTCAAGGAGAATTGACCTTGTTTTGCCTCTTGTGCTAAGCTATATTCTGATTTGATTTAAATTATAGCTCTTTGCTGCTACTAGGCTCTAACCTATTATGAAATTTAAACTACAAGCTCTCTGCTGGATTCTAAATTTAACCAGAAAGCTCTCTTCTGTGTTTTAATTTGAAACTAAAAGTACTTTGCTGATGCTAGGCCCTGAGTGACTATGAAATTTAAACTACAGCTGTCTACTGGGTATGAAAGGTAACCAGAAAGTTCTCTTCTGTGTTTTTAAATTGAATCTTAAACTGTTGCTACTAGGCCCTGACTGATTTAACAAAAAAAATAGTGGGTTCACAGATTAATTAGCTTTAAAAGAAAAAAAATTCCTTTCAGAAAAATTCCCAGAAGTATATACTCACAATTTCAGATTTCTCTCCAGAAGTAACAGCCCCCCTTTCCAGTCCTTCAAGAGCTGTGTACCTCAGGTGTAGGGTGACATTGCTAAGGTATGCAGGTGCTGGTATTGGGAGATGCACGCAGGGTCCAATGTTCTGCCTCTACAGGAGACATTGGCCAATGGGGCCTGTGGGTGTGGGTGTGTCAGCCCCTGTTGGCTGCTGCTTTACGGCAGCGCTTCCCCACTCCAGTCCAGTTTTGCATCACACTGTTCGGGTCTTCCTGCTGTCCCTCATGAATATGCATGAGCTACATCTACATGCCGTGGGGGTGGTGCATAGATATACAGCACAGGCATTTGTATGAGTGGCAGCATGGAACCTGACTGGTGTGTGGCCCACCAGGACTGCATTTGGGGGATTCTGCTGTAGGTTCTGCCCCTGTTCATGGTGTCTGTGCTCAGTGGGATAAAAGATAGACGTATTACCATTGCATATGTCCTCATCACCAAAGGTGTGTCCTTACTGTCACTGTTTATTTGTGGGGAAAATATGTTGGCAGGATTGCTGGTAGCCCCAGCTGGTCTTTGAACCTGTGACCTTCTGTTCTTGCATGCACTGTCTGTGTGCACTGCACCACTGTGTAGCCACAGATTGGCTGAATTCCCTGGATAGTCCATGACTGTGGATCCGGCAGGGCCTGTCTGTTGCTGTGGACTGTGCCAGCCTGCACATGGCTAGGCCTCTGTCTTCTGTCGCTAGCAGCCACTGCCCCCTGCACCACATGTACTCGTCTGCCAACATGCTGGCATGAGCTTCTCCCATAAAAAGCAGGTGACCTGATTGGAATGTGGCAGTACGGGACTGCATTTGGGGTACTTGGCTGTGGGTAATGCCCATTGTTGTGGTGTGTGTGCGTTGTTGGGTAAAATATGGGTGTTTTCCCCATGCTTATGTCCCCTGCAATACAGGGGTGTCTGCGCTATCTGTGTTTAGTGGTGGGTAAAATATAGGGACTGGGCTGGCAAGTGCCCCAGCTGGGCTTTGAACCTCTGACCCTCTGGTCCTAGAGGTACTGACTCTGTCTGCTGCACCACACTATGGCCACATAGACAGTGCATCCCCTGGAGGTAGTAAGCCTGGCAGGATGGAGTCACAAACCCTGCTCTACGCAACTTTACTGTGGGCATATGCACCCTGTCTGGTGACAAACGTGCACATAAACCCCGGAAATGACCACGGGAAATGGGGGACAACATATCACCACGCTGGGCAACAGTGATATTAATGGGCAACCATAGCAAACACTCCCAGGAAAGCTCCACAAAAGGAAATGTTTTTTGGAAGAGTCTCCGCTCCGTAAACCCTTCCAAAATTCATTTCTTTTTTCTGGAGCTTTGCTGGGTGTGTTTTCTGTATTTGCCCATCACTATAACTGTTCCCCAGCTGAATTACTATTTTTAATAGTTCTGTTGTGGTCATTTTCTATTTTTATTTGCACTTTTGTGCTGTGCACATGTATCACACTGCTCACGTTTTGCTGGTTTCCCCGGTTTTCCTGTACATTGCTGACGGAAATGGTTTCTCTTCACTTTAAATGCTTTCTACCGCGAGTGTTTCACTGGCGGTATTTTTTCCTTGTAAATTCGGGCACGCTCCTGTGCGGGGAGTCTCTCCCCTCCCACATTCCACCCATTGACCCCGTCTCTCCGCCCCTCGGGGGCCTTCCCCCGCCCTCATTTCGCCTTTCCACGCCTCTATCGCACATGAGCGCCCCGCAAACGTGCGCGTTTTCGGCGCACGCGTGCGGGACCCATTAATGTGCCGCACACGCATAAGGGGCGCTTAAGAGCACTTAAATGCATCATTTTAGGGTGCTCAGGTGCGCCCCGCACAAGTGCCCCGTTTAGTAAACATACCCCTTAGTCTTCTTGATATTCTGTGCATGGCACTTCCATGATGCCCAGTTTAGATCGGTGTCTGATATAATGCTGCTTTGATAGGAATATTTTCCTTAAAACCAACAAAGATGAAAGATGTCCTCTAGTGTTAAACGTACAGGAGTAGGAGGTGAGGATGTAACAAAAATTTGTGGAGACCCGAAGCAAGATGGCAGCAGGCTTCCCTCCTGGAACAGCAGCTCTCAAGTGACCTACCTCGCCAGCATGTGAGTAGTGCCTCCACCTGTGGTTATTGGGCGGAGGAAGCGAAAGCAGGCCAGTCTACCCTCGGGAGTGGCCGGAGTCATTGTAGCTGGGCAAAGGACTTTGGATGCTTGTGGTTCGCCATTTCTGGGACTGGTGCTGCATCTTCGGCGGGGCTGCTGGGTGATGGGTCAGTTGCTCTCAGCTCTTCTGGGATATGGTTATCCCCGGAGCAGCGCACTTCCGCCATAACCTGGAAGAGATCCGAACATTGACGGAGTGCTCCCCACTGGCCTGCCAACGAGCACGCCGCAGTCAGGGAATGAAGAGAGCTCCGTATCATTGACAGCTCATCCCTTGTTTGCTGGGCAGGACACTAGAAGGCCAGCAGAGACATCTAGTGCCGGTTTGGAAACCAGTGCATCAGAACTTGGGATAGGACCAAATTCTGGATCTTAGGGGTTGGTGAAATCTGCTACTATAACTCTTGAGGCACTGTGGGATGCTATAGCCACCATTAATTCTTCTCTTCTTACTTTTGCTGGAACTGTAAGTATGGAATTGACTCTGATGAAATCTAAAGTATTGGAAGTCTCTCAAGTCCAGGGAGAGCAGGCGAATAGGATATACGTATTCCGCCTGGAAGAAGATCTAACTCAGCTCCAGGGACCGTGTGCTGCCCAAGTTAAAGATGGAATATCTCTAGAAAGATGGAATATCTTAAAAATCAAGTTTGGAAGAATAATCTTAGGTTATTAAATTTTCCTAAATCACCATTTCTATCTCCTCTAGAGATGGTGCGCAGATACTTCCGGGAGACTCTCAAGATCCCCCGGGAGGGTTTGCCCCCCCCCCCCCTTGTTAGGGCCCAGTACCAGTCCAGCTAGAGCTGATGTCGGAGATGCTTCTTGGGGTCTGGGAGACCTTACGGGGTTTCTTGAGGGATCCCTGGAGGTCATCACTGAGCGGACCACTTTGCTTGTTACACTGGCTCTTGAGTCAGACAAACTGCTAATTCTTCGGTCCTGTTTTAGGAACTTTTCTGAGTTGTTTTTGGGATCTCAAGTCTGCATTTTTCCTGATCTCTCGTGTGTTACCCAGCAAAGGAGAAAATAATTCTTGGGCTATCGCCCCAGAGTTCTTTCTCTAGGGGGGACTTTTGTGTTTAAATTTCCTGCATGGTGTATTATTACTTATAAAGTATTTCTGTTTTTTGACCCAGGACAACTCTCTGAGTTCCTTTCTGCCAGGGAAGATAGAGATGACTGTATTATTCCATATGGCTTATGCACGAGAGTTAGCCTTGTTTGTGTAATCATTTTTCTTATATAAGTAACAGGGATTAATGTTTTAGTTGTTTTTCTTTTTTTTTCCTGGTGCCTCTGGAAGTTTCCTTAGTATTGTGGGCTAAGTGCAAATGGTTTGAGTGTGACCTGTTAATTTGTTTTCCTTTTGGACTGAGATATTTTTGCCATTGGAGTTTCATTCTTGTGAATACTTGAATGTATTATGAGAAAAATTTCATTAAAAAAACATTTGTTCCACTGCAAAAGCTGATCTAGATTTGTCTTTGAACATTTCTCTAATGGTTTCAGTGGGAGACATGATGTTTCAAAATAATGGGGGGTATTAAACTTAACACAAATTACCCCTCCCTGCATACAGTGAAGGAGTTTGTTCAAGAATGAGTACACTCAAGTACCCACTAACCCACAGAGCTAGCACCTACACCCGAACAAGCCTTTTATAAATGTACTGCTGTCTGTGAGTGAGTGAGCTTCCGGCTGTCTGCACGTGACGTCAGGGATATAGATGCTCATATTGTGGCTTACAATTCTTTTTTGTGTATGTCCAGATCACTGCTGCACTGTGCTGTTGGGGCAAGTGGGACTATAAAATGCCAGAGACCTGAGAGAGGATGAGATTATGGTGCAGATGGGGAGGACAGGAAGGAATAACCTAAAAGGAAATTCAGAGCGAGTCCTGGCCTGGGAATCTTTCTCTCAGAAGTTGTCACCTACTTGTTAGTCTTGCCGTAGTCTCCTGAGACCCAGCTAGAGACTGCTTAGACCCCAGTCCTGCCCACATCCCCTGTCATACCTCTGTCTGCAAGGATTTCCTCTTCTGCCCACCTGCCAGACACTACAGTCAACTCTCATGCAACCACTCGAAAAAGTGGGCGGTGTGTGACTGGAGAGTCAGGAGTTAATTTAAAAAGGCAGCATACAGATGGCTGCTGCCAGGTTTCATAGTGATAACTTAAAATATTAAAGTTACAGAGAAGTACAGTAGGAGATGCTCTTCACTGTCTGCCATACTGTTAACACTGAAAGGACAGAGAAGTTATTTTGTCAAATAAGATGTTAAACAGTAGATCAATGACCATGAAAGCACCAGTATATTACCCCAAGCTTCTTGCCTCTTGGGTTGAGTTCTACCTTTTCATAATGTTATCCCTTGATCGCCTGTCTTTTTCATCCAAAATAATTCCTTTTTTTTTTTGCTTTTGATATGGGATGAGGAAGGAGATTTGGTTATATTTCATCATTTGATGATGCAAATGCAACGTATGCCTTTGAGTGAATGCTGACTCCTGGGTTTTCTTGGCAATGTGACTAGAAGCACATTTCCAGGCCTTTCTTCCAAGGCAATGGAGTGTTAAGTGACTTGCCCCAGAGTCTGCCCAAAAGGAGTGCTAGTGGGAATTGGACCCTGGGCTCTTGGCTACCAAGCCAGTGCACTAACCTTTAAGCTAATCCCCACTCTCATTTGATAATATTCTGGTATAAATCTTTTCCTACCTGCAGGTGGTTAATTCCTGGCTTTTCCTTCCTCCAGGGGAGTAGATTCTCCCTTTCTAATAAGACCCTTGGTTTGCTGAATGCACAGAAGAAAGTTCTGCCAATCTACTTCCAGTCGCACCTTCCCATGGAAACCCAGAGGCTGGGTTGCCAGGAGTCAGAATTGTCTGGATAACACATACGTGCACACACATTTGTTGAGTGAGTGGGTTACAGGGCTGGAAGGGACCACAAGAGGTCCTCTGACTATCCCCCTGCTTCTAGGCAGGGTTCGCTCTGTCTAGATAATCCCATATTATGAACATAAATTTTTGAAAACATGTAAGATTTCCTTTTCAGATGTGGCAAGGGGAACTTATAGTATGGCCCTGATTCGGCAAGGTGACTTGCGGGATGTGCAGCCCCGCAAGCCATCCTGCCCATATTCCCCTACAGTCTCTCTCCCTGCACAGCCAGAACAGTACTATGGGGAGAGCCAGCAGGGGGCAGGAGGGGTGAAGTGTGGGTGGAATGGGGATGGGCTGAAGTGGCAGGATGTACAGGCCGATTCAGGTCACGGCCCTGTACGTCCTGTGACTGGGGGTGAGATGTGCTGCTTATTCAACCGCAGAGGTGAAATAAGCAGCTGCAGAGACCCCAATCGGGCCTAGGAACCCCCCTGATGGTCGGGAGCAGTGCAAGGTGGGTCCCTGCCGCCTGATCCGGGCCTGGCCAGCTCCGCTGAGGGTTGGGCAGCAGGATGACAGGGGGTCAGCGTTTCTGTGGGGGGACCAGCATGCGGGGTGAACATTCCCGTGTGCATGCAGAGGCACGCCAGGCCGTCTCAGGACCTGATCCTGCACTCACAGGAATATCTGGTTCCTGCAGTGCAGAATCGGGTCCTAACAGACCTGCCCTGCTTGGGGCCGTCCAGACAGCTTGGATGTGCCCCTAGTGGAATTGGGCTCCACTTGTTTTCCAAAGCTCATGTACATCATACTCAGACAGGTCTTGAGCTGATCCAATGAAAAATATTGTCACCTATGAAGAATCCACTTTCTTTAGCATCAACTACATTGGAGATCCAGTCAAAACCGTCTTTTTCAAGGAGAAGAGAAACCATCTTGGGCAAGCAGCATTTGCTGGTGAATGAACTGCAAGTAAGGATTGAATATGTCAGAGAAGTCTGGATCCCAAGGAAGCTTTGCAAAACAGCAGCCAGTGTCGATCCTGCCTTTGGTACACAGCATTGGATGATTTTTCACTGATAGAAGACTCAAGTTAAGTAAAATTATTTTTCTAATGTATTTATGACAGAAAGTTATGAAAGACATTTTTGAAATTATAATTAGGAGGTCTTTTGACGGATGATTCAAAAACTGGCAGCTGATATGGCACATTAAGAGGGTAAAATCATAAACGCCTGCGCAGTTAACACGTGTTGCCACACATGTATTTGGGGCCTATGGTATAAAGTGAAGTATGTGCTTTATGCTATAAAATAGGAATGTAAGTGGTGTAAAAGCGTGCTTCAAACTAGTTATGGCAGTTAGGTCTGGTCTATGGTGGACATAAATGCCCATGCCTAAAGTTTTTCAGAAAGACGTGTAAGTTGTAGTATTTTATAGCTTACACACATAAATCTGAAGCTGCTTTTGCACTGCCCAAACTCTCCCCTGCGGATGCCCACACTGAAAGCACAAGCAATAGGATTTAAATACGTGCTTACAGACTGACATAAAAGCAGACAAACTATATGATCATGATGATTCCAATAGCACCATGGCAATAGAGCAGAAGGGTATAAGAGGGGGGATATGGAATGCGCCTCATTTATGGTACATCGCAATATACAGCAGTGACCTCTCTTCTCCTTAAGCTACACTGGCTTAAGCTTTCTAATAGGATCTGTTTTAAGTTTTTTGTCTTTATATATACATTTTTTAATACATTTGTTCACATGTTTTTCAGACTTACTGCTTCCGTTGTTAGCACATAAGTCGCCACGTTTGCAATCTTTCTGCACTTTGTTATTTCCCCCCTCTAGGGTAACTAGACTTAAAGTCCATTTTGTACATACTATTCCCTACATGGCTGCGAAATGTTGGTCTGAACTACCAATTACGTTAAAAAAATTATTTTTCTCTCTTTTGTATTCGAAAAAATGTAAAAATGTGGCTGTTTAATTCTATTGAATATGTTTTAGCATTTTTTGCTCAGTGTTCATTCTTCTTGTAAACCACACCAAACCACTCTGATTGGGACCGTAGCAGTATGTAAGTCTATGTTAGATTAGATTACATTAGATGGGTGAGAATCCACCAGCACATATAGAGAAAGAGGCAACAAAATTTGGAAAATAAGAGAAAAAAAGCTCTTCAAAGAATTAGATCCGTGAGCAAAGAAAACAAGCGATAAATACAGTGGGAAATACAAAGTGTTAGTCCAGGAACCATTGTCAATCAAAACCAGACACATGAATCATTAAGGAGAGATGAACTGAAACTGCAGGATGAGAGATTTATAGTTGCAACCCAGGATAGTGGATTACAGACAAGATGGTTTACAGCAAGCATAGAAAAATTGTCAGAACAGACATATGTGGATTCTGTAAGAAAGAGCCAGAAAGAGATACTCATCTCATAGCTGGCTGTGAAGTTCTGATGGGAGAAATTTTCTATACAGAAAGACACAATAAGGCAGCCCATCTCATCCACTGGGAACTGCAAACCCTATAACATCGCTGTTCCAGAAAAGTACTGGGATCCCAATCCTAAAAGAATTATGGAGAATGAAAAAATTATAATCATTTCAGATACTCCTATTCTGACAAATAAGCAGGATGCAAGGAAACTGAAGATAGTGGTAAAGGAGAAAAGCTTCAGAATGGCATTGATTATAGAGGTTTTAATTCCAAGTGATTATTCTGAGAATTGAGTGGAGAGGGAGAAGATTCTCAGGAAACAAAAAATGAAGTCAGAGACTAAGAAAATGTGGTAGAAAAATAAAAGAGAGATTTCCCATTGTATTGAGAGGCACAGGCCTAATTATGAGGAATTTCCAATCACACATTAACAAGTTGCGCATACATGTTACATCTTATGAACTCCAGAAGGAAGCTCTCTTTGCTACAATGCAAGTAAATTTAAGAAACAGATAATACTCCACATACCCTGGCTTAGGAGTGAGGTTCACTGGTTGTCATGGTATGTGCAAAATTAACCCATTTGGAGAAATTGCTCCCAGGAGAATAGCAACTATCTAAGGTACCCACAGAAGTACTTGAAAATAGGACTTACACATGTAAATGGTGTGGATCTTTATGCAGCTTCCAAGTGGCCTTTTTGAAATCTTTTTCCTCCCTTATTAAGGGCTATCAATAAATTATAAACATAGGTACTGTACATATCAGATTGTGTTTTGTAATGCTTTCACTGTCCTGTCATTTGGCGGTATTGCACACAATTTTCAAATAGCCCATTTAACTGAGTAAATAGCTTTTGGAAATTCCCCTCATTGTGTATGTCTATAAGACAAAGTTTAACATCAACATCCAATTATATGTTTTTACTGACTCATTCTGGGAAGGGTGGCATTTAGGTGATCAGGATTGTTAAGTCTAATTATCGAAATTTCAGTAGAGATGCTCTAGGCCTGAAAATGAATGAGGGGGCACAAGTCTGAAGGTTTTCCTAGGGGGCCTAACGCTCATGCACTGGTCCTGGGTGTAACCATCTCTCTATCCCTGCTTCTCACCATCTGAATTGTCTTCTGTCATTCATGCCGACAAATACATGTCATTGGGCAGAAGCTGGGTTTACCCACCTTTTTCCCTCCCACTATATCTGTGAACTTGTGGCTTCTGCTTTTTTTTCAGAAGAATCACAGCTACACGTCCACAGATGAAATAAGGGAAGACCAGGAGTGGCACCACTTGCCGCTTTTAACATGCAACTAAAGAGGAGACGTGTGAGTTTTTGATCATAAAACCTCTCTTTGAGCTTTGGCTCAACCTCTATATCTCTTACTCACTATGCACTCCTTTGTGTGATGGTATGCTGCTGTTGCACTTATTTTGTATTTTTCCTTCTCTTATTGAACCACTATGCCGTAAATAACAGGATAAGCTGGAGTTTATACCCATGGGGTTTGCCATGAGAATCCAAAACAAAAAAACATGTGGATATTTTTCTTTGATGTTTACCTAAAGCAAAGTTCCTGCAAAAAGTTACTCCTGCTTTTTCTACAGATAGCTTGTTTAGGGAAAATTATTGCTCGTAGTTTTAATTATTCAAAATGATGCACATACTTCCCTCCCAGGAATGCCTTCTCAGTGCCACAGGAGAAAGTACTACACTTACAACATGGGCATTAACCCAAAAATCCGTTTCCTTGGGTAAATCAGTGTTTTATCTGTGGAAGAGGTTTGATTATTACTCTCCTAATGTATTTAGCAATGCGTACAAATTGCCATGCCATTAAAGTTTCCTGAATCTCAGATTCTGTTCTCTGTACCTATTTTCAAGTTTCAGCTTCATTTGATGTATCGGCTAGCAAGTCAGTAGCTAAGCAGTTTACTGTATATCTGACAGATGCACAAGTTTCAAGAAACTTTATTTGCATCAGAAACGTGCACACATGTTGCCAAAGAAATACATAATACTCCCGCTCTCTCTGATATTTAGTTCCTTCCAGCAGCACGTGCTAAATGTTCATCTGTCTTCATTATGGCCTGGTGTGGGATCTCCCTGGCTTTAATGGGCCCATAAATACTGAGGCTGTCATTTGCCACACTCCAGTTTCAGACCACCCCATACAGAAAGACAAACAGTGGATTTGCACCTTTAACCCCTGCAGGCTGCTAATGGGTGAAGGGGGGGGGGGGAGACCTCTGGCCCCTGTAGCTCATTTGCTACCTAAAGACCAGCAGAGTCCATGGAGGGTCTCAAGGCAGCTGCAGCCAGTGGAGGAGCTATAGTGAGCAACAAAATATTCATCTGACTCACTCTAGCTATCCTGCTATCAGATGAATGAGAGACGAGAGGGTTTTTTTAGCACGGGTACTGTAGATAGAGGATGACTATAGGAACAGAAGAAAGCCTTTGTGCTTGGAGAAGACATACAAGACTGAAGCGTCTCAATTTCTGCACTGGGGTAATCTTAGGAAGGAAGGTTGTAAAAATAAGATTGTTTGGGGTTTGAAGAGAAGGCATCTTGCTATACACTGTGTCTAAGCACAGTTTCCTGCTCTTAGTGGGATTGAAATTGCCCCTCAATGAGGGGAGATGGTGGCGGGGGTAAAATTTAGAGAATATAACAAAGGTACAGGATTTCTCCAGCCTCCTATATATTTCTGGAAGAAGAGGCCAGGCCCGATATTCCAAGGCATTTACACGGTTTACAAACATGTAAACTGTGTTAACGTCCCTAAGCATGATAGTGCTGAATATCCCCGAGTAGTGCCACTATATGCCCCAATGCTAACCGCTTAGCATCGAGGTGTGTCGGGAGCATTCTAGGGTAGAGCAGAAACAGAGTCGATCACAAACCAGTCAGTGGCGATAATGAGCTGCTGCCTGGTTTGTGATCTGTGGTGAAAGCCAAGCACAGAAAACCCTGGCCTAATTTTCACCACATATCCCTAACCGGAAAATGTATCAATATCGCCACTGCCCGGTTAGCGATCGGGCTCTCTGGCAACCCCAGATATTCAATGCCAGGACCAGATATGACCCCGACACTGAGTATCTGTGTTAATGTTCAGCCCTGGCGGCTAGCTGCTGTAATTGCACTAGCCGTTGGTAGTGAACATCAGACCTGTCATGGTTAGTAGTAAGAAGGGAAAGTTCACATCAGAGCACAGATAGACACAGATAAGAGGCCATTTTAGAAGCAGCTACATGTGGAATTAGCAGTATTTAGATTTAGTGCGTAGATTGCACACAGGTGTAAATGGTGATTTTGAAAGCTGCTATATACACTGGGGTATGTTTACTAAAGTGCGGTAAACGTGAATAACGCGCGTTGTACGACATTAACGATCGTAAGTGCAGTATAACACGCGTAATCACGCGCCAACGACCGTTAACGTCATACTACGCGTGTTAACCGTAGTTAACGATCGTAAAGCCCTGCAGCGCGTTAAAACAGCGCAGAAGGTGGAGAGTGGGCGGAGAGAAGGGGTCAATGGGCGGAGAGTGGGCGGGGAGAGGCTCCCCTCACACTAACGCGCTGAAGTGCAGAGCTGAATTCCAACGCGAATGAAAACCTGTTGTTAAAGGCATATTAAAGGGAAGAGAAACCATTTCCGTCAGCAATGTACAGCAAAACCGGGGAAACCGACAAAACGTGAGCAGTGTGATACATGTGCACAGAACAAAATTGCAAATAAAACTCTAGAATGACCACAAGAAACAGTGTAAAAATTATAATTCAGCTGGGCAACAGTGATAGCAATGGGCAACAATAAAAAACACTCCCAGGAAAGCTCCAAAAAAAGAAATGATGTGTGGAAGGGTCTACACTCCGTAGACCCTTTCAAAAATCATTTCAGTTTATTGGAGCTTTCCTGGGAGTGTTTTTTAATGTTGCCCAATGATATCATTGTTGCCCAGCTTGGTTATGGGTGTCTGCCCCTTTTTTCGAGGTCTTTTTTGAGGTTTATGTGCACTTTTGTCTCCATACAAGGTAAATGAGCCCACAGTACAATTGTGCAGAGTAGGTTTTCTGACTCGTCAGGCCAGTTTTCCTATCTCCAGGGACTGAACAGTCTCTGTGGCCACAGTGTGGTGCAACGGACACAGCCAGTGCCTGTAAGACCAGAGGGTCACAGGTTCAAATCCCAGCTGGGGCTCCTGCCAACCCAGTCCCCATAGTTTTACCCACCACTAAACAGTGATAGTAAAGACACTCCTTTATTGCAGAGAACATACGCATGGTTAATACGCCTGTATTTTACCACACCAAACACAGACACCATAAACAGGCGCATTACCTAGAGCAGAGTCCCGCAAATGCAGTCCTGGAGGGCCCCACACCATTCAGGTTCCATGCTGCCTCTAATAAAGATGCCTGTGCTGCATATCTATGCACCACCTCCATGGTATGCAGATGTAGCTCATGCATATTTATGAGGGACAGCATGAAAACACGAACAGTGTTTGGAACACCAGGACTGGAGTTGGGAAACTCTGCCGTAAAGCAGCAGCCAACAGGGGCAGACACACCCACAGGCCCCATTGGCCAATGCCTCCTGGAGAGGCAGGACATTGGGCCCTGCCTGTATCTCCCAATACTAGCAGTTGCATACCTTAGCAATGCCACCCTACACCTGGGTATATGGTACACAGCTATCAAATGTTTCCTATGATAACTGGCAGATATCAACTCCCACGTTAAGCACATTTTGCTCATTGAGCCCCACCATAACAATCATTCTGATGTCTGCGGTGTGTGCTGCAGGTCTGGTCTCTGATAGTGTTTACCACCCTGGGGAGTGACCCCCAACAGTATTGTGTACCATATCCATGCCTGTACTGTGCCCAGGACTGGTGTGGTGGGTATGGCTGCTGAACACCCTTATAGTAGCACAATGCTGGCATAGGTGTGGGGGTGGCTGTCTGTCTATCCAGTGTGTGGTGGCTGCAAACACCTTCCACAGCCCACACTGCCAGCAATGTTGCCAGTATTGGGCTTCCAATGTGCATAATGAGGAGCAAGGTACCATGGGTATAGGCCGGACAGGATGGCCTGGCCAGGGTGCATCTGCACAGGGCATAGGGCACTGACTGGGACATTTTAGTGCCCGGCCACCACCTACACAGACAGGGTGACCTCAGTATGTCCTGCTGAGAGATCACTCTCACCCTGACTGTGCAGTGACCACAGCATGGCTAGGCACCCCCATAGTGCTATATGGGTTTCCTTTTGGGGCCCAGTCACTGATTTATCTGCTTGCTGTGTATGCTGATATCCCAGTTCTGGGTGCATGCATCTCCACTGGGCACATGCACTATTGACTAACTAGCAGACTGTTTGCAGCTGGTATGTGTCTTGATAGAGTGGTTTGCAGGGTGCAGTGGCTGATGGCTTGCAGCAGGAGAATATCAGATAGTGTTGGGGTGCAGCTTACCATATCCAGGCCTAATGTCTGTCTGCTATTGTGTTATGGCTGTGTACAGAGCTGCATTGACTGCCCTGTGGGGCGTCTGTTCCTCAGCAGGACCAGGGTTGATGTTCCCCTCTACTGCCACCTTTGCAGGGAGGTAGAATGTGGATCTATTGTTAGGAGACCCTGTTTGTCACCTTTGGCCTTGGGGGAGGGGGGCTACACCTGACTGAACCAGACAGAGATATCCAAGGTGTTTCTGCAGAAACTACCTATCTCACACATTAACACTGCTTTGGACCTCCAGCATGGCCTCTTTCAGCTATGGACGGTGCTGTGGACCTGGTGCTGGGCGCCTCACTGCACCCTCAGGGTGAGCACAGTACCCGCACAATGTGACAGTGTGTAGCTACTCTGTGCCAGTACAACACACGGTCAGTACCCCCGTACCAGGCCGAGGTGCTGTGGGGGTGCACATGGTCAGTTCCCCCTACCAGGCCGAGGTGCTGTGGGGGTGCATTCCCCATGGTGTGTATCTGTGGACAGCTGATTTGCATGTGCAGTGCATCATGGGTGTGACTGGCCCAATCCAACCCTGTGAAAATCCAGCACCTGCTCACGGGCTCTGCTAAACCATAGGCCATCACACGTACATCTGTTAGCATAATGCATAGGTGCAAGACACCCTAAAGAGTCTGTAATATAAGGTGCCCACGCTGGTAAAAACACACATACCCACGCACGACTGTACGCACGCACCAACGCATGGGGCTACGCACGTACCAACGCACGCAGCCTCGCACGCACCAACGTACGTGGCTAGGCACACTCCGAGGGTGTGTTTCTGACACCACTACTCAACGTAAAGAAAAGCATGCCTCCTCATTCCCTATGTAATGTACAGGGTGATGCCTTGGCCAGCCTTCTGCGTTAGGCACACTGGGGATTCGAACCCCATGCTGCCTGTAACAGTGGTCAGTACCGTAACCATTGTGCTACAGCTCTGTTTCAGTGCTTTGTGTCTGTATGCCTTCTTACGATTAACGCGCAGTAATGCGCCATGGCGCCCTGTAACGCTCGTTAGTTTTTGGAACGCGCGTTAGTGGTAACGATGTACCGCCCATGTCCTTATTTGGGGTTTCTGTCGCTACCGCGGCTCCTAACGCGAATTGCACTAACGCAGTTTAGTAAACATACCCCACTGTTTCAAAAGCTGCTATATATGAAAGCCAGGACTCGGAAGATTTCAGGGAATGTGATTTGGGCAGACTGGAAAAATATACATGTATTTCCCATTTTACAATGAGAATGCATGTACAGTTTAATACAATACCAACCTTATGCTCAAATCTGTCAATAAACCCAGAGAGCTATTTGAAATAGAATGCTCACAAAAGAACCCAACCACAAAGACAAAGAAGTCATACATCCACAAACATTCGCCAACTTCCTCCAGTCCAAATACACATCTCCTCCTGATTGCACCACTAACACTATTGCCAGCTTCACACAATTCAGGCAGATCTGGGTGGAGTTCAGCATCCCATCTGCTGATCAGATAACACAAATAATTTCAGCTCTAAACACCAGCACCACACCATCAGATCCTTGCCCAGTAACTTGGCTTAAATCAGCCAAAGAAGAACTCATCCAACTCATCCACAACATTGTACATCAATCCTTATCCCAAGGCTACATGCCAAGTACTCTCAAGCTCGCTACAGTCCGCCCAATACCCAAAAACTCAGTTTTAAGTAAAAGTGACCCTGCAGCATACTACCCCATCTCTAGCCTCCCCTTCGTCACAAAGATCATAGAGAAAATTGTCCAACATCAGCTACAAGATCACATCGACTCACATCACCACTGGACCCTCACCAACATGGTTTTCGACCTAATCATAGTGTTGAAACACTACTCATATACTTATTCAACAACTTGATCAGAGGAATGGACAATATCAAAATGGGCTTTCTCCTAATATTCATCCATATCTCCTCAGCCTTTGACACAGTGTCTCACCGAATCCTACTAGACAGACTGAAAGATATCGAACTTGACAACACCACTATTAACTGGTTCTCTTCCTACCTCAACAACAGACAAATACAAGTGAAATGTGGAACAAACACCTCCACGCCATTCCGGTCAATACAGGGTGTACCACAAAGATCCTCCCTGTTTGCACTTTTATTTAACTTATACATTCAGCCCATCTGCGCAATCATCAAAATACACAAGATCCACTACACCCTATATGCAGATGAAATAATGATTTACCCTCCAATCAACCTTAACAACCCGGATTACTCAAAATTGACAGATTGCCTAGATGAAATGATAAGTTGGCTAACCCAAAATAGCCTAAACATCAACTACACCAAGACTGAAGCCCTCCTGGTCACACAAAACCCAGAATTTACTCCACCACACTCACTCCAGCTCAAAACAACACCATACCCATCAAATCAGAAGTGAAATATCTTGATGTCAATTTGGACCATGAATTGAACCTGCATTCTCACATAAACAAGACAACCAAGAGCGCCTATCACAAGTTAAGTATCATCAGATGGCTCAAACCTGTACTCAGCCTAGATTACTTCCGCACTGTGCTCCAGGCTATAATCACTCCCATATTGGACTACCTTAACCCCATATACCTTGGCCTAGCCAAACATGCACTCCGTCCCCTACAGATGGTACAGAATACCGCGGCCCGTTTTATAACTGGTTCATCTAAATATGACCGCATCAACCCCCTCTTGAACCACCTTCATTGGCTCCCCATTACCTCCCGCATCAACTACAAAACTGCTTTGAACATTTTTAAAATCAAGCAATCCATCTTGGCGGATATATTAAAGAACCTCATTAATATGAAGAACAGCTCGAGACCCAGGAGGTGTTTCACTACCAACACAATCACTACCCCCAGCGTATACGCCAAATCCAAACAATCCACATCCGGACAAGCTTTCTCCCTGGCTGCCCTGGCGCTATTGAACACCCTCCCAGACTCTCTAAGAGCCACTTTGGACTCCAAGGACTTCCGGAAGAAGCTGAAAACAACTCTCTATGTAGAACATTTTGGAGACAACACATAACAATGTAGAACATAGGCCCTTACTCCCGCTAGTGATTCCTTCCTGCTCCTCCTAACTCCCCCCACTCCCCAGCTCCGCTCCTTCTGCCCGTTTAACTAATACTCTGTTGTACTATAATGTAAATAGCTCATTTGTAAATAGTTATTTGAACCAATCACATGCATGCCCCCTCTCCCATTGTTTTATGTAAAATCCGCACGCTACACTGTAAACCGCTTTGATTTTAAGATAAGGCGTTATAGAAAACCTACTAAATAAATAAATGATGCATTTGCATCCGCTCTGAGGCTCATGCAACTGCCAGCTACCTGGTGTTTCCTCCAGTGACTGAGTGGGCATCTGTGCTAACTTCTATGGAGCCTAACAACGGCTCAAAAATTCAGTAAAAAAAAGCACTGGCAAGTAAGTATGCACTTTGTGAAATTGGCGCTTAAAGATGCAGAACCTGATGCTCACATATGTAAAGCCCACAGTGATGCTGATCTTTTTCGGCATGTGGAGGTTTCTAAACTCATGCTGAATGTGCCAGCAAATATCTGTGCACTCCTGCACGTCCTTATGCATAGTTTAGCATTTGGCAGAGGTTTTTGTAAAATACTGGGAGAAATGTGAACATCCCATCCTGGATGTCCCAATTCCCTCATAGAGTCCCTGGGGTTTATCGACGCACATAGGTTTGAAAGAGCCAGGCCCAGGGCAGTATTTATAAATAGTTGTACGGTTCTGGTTGCCTATCTTCTGGTTCTGGTCCTTCTTCCCAAAGCCTGGTGATAAAATAAAATGTTGGGAATTATAGAGACCATACAGAGAACATACTTAATCACGCAATGGCAAAATATCTTAATATAAACAAAAAACCAACACATATAATGGGGACGGTATCCCTTTAAGTTGCTGTCCTGCCTCCCTTTGCGTCCCTCTGGAAGCAGCTGAATTTGGAAGAGTTTCTCAGAGTATATTTTCAGGGGTAAAATGCATCATTTCATGAAGAGTTATTCTACTCTGTATGCTTTGGCAGGGGTAGAGGGACTGGGCCAGTGGCCACATTAGCAGTCAGCCAAGTTTCAGAGAGAGCCACATTCGAACACAGAGAGTTCAGCTTCACCATGAAAAATTATAGAAAAGTAGGACAAGGTTTGTCAGCCAGATACTTCCACCTTCTAATTTCTGGAACTTTAGACATATTTTTTGAGAAATAAAATACTTTGCAATGAATACTCATTGAAGCTCTGCTTAAACAGAAAACACTCTTTTTTTTACCCTAAAATGCAATTCTCTACCATAGTATTATCTTTCTGTCTTACGTATCAGGGTTGCTGGCTGGCTCCATTTCCCTTCTCTCCTTGGGATAGGCAGAGTCAGTCCTGATTTTGACCTACTGCGTCTGCATGCAGGAACTTGCAGCACTCGTTTTCCTAAGAGAAGCAGCAACTATGAGTCTCTGCATGCAAGGTGTACACACACAGGTCCACACCTCCAGCAGTGGAAAAGAAGAGAGAGCGGCATCAGTAAGGTTTCGAGGCAGCATGTGAACTCCCTCAGGAAACTCAATTTGCTAATCCCATCGCTATTGACAGAGAATTATCCAAATAACTGCCACCATTATCTAGATATTTCCCGTAGCTGTTGCTATCCATGGATATTCTGCGGCACTGAGGATAGTACCATAGAATATCCTCACCGACTGCCTCAGCATTATCTGAACAGCATCACCGAACGTTGGCATTCCCAGTCCTCTTGGCATCCAGGAAGGGTGTCCCCTGTGCTGCCGGTGCCCGCCCCCTGATACACCACACCCAGCCAGCCCACAGCAGCATGGCAAACTTACCATAAAGCTGGCTTGCAGCGATGCCTTCGCTCCAGGCCCAGCCACTCTTATCTCCCAGCCGAGATCTTGTGAATCATTAGAAGAGTGGCCGGACCTGGAGCGCAAGACACCATGGCAAGTCAGCTTTATGGTAAGTTTGCCATTCTGACTCCATGGGCCTGGTGGGGGTGCATCCCTTTCTGGCTAGGATCTGGGGTAGCCCCATCCCACGCCCCACCCTTGGTACGCCATTGCCACTGAAAATCCTTATCCCGGTATCGACTGGGTCAGTGTCACAGCAGGACATGCTAGACAGATAAAGTTTCTAGATGAAATAAATTACTGTTTCTTGGAGCAGTTGGTTAATGAACTGACAAGAGGGGAACCTAATTTTGGACCTAGTCCTTAGTGGAACAGAGGATCTGGTGCAAGAGATAAAGTTGTTGGGGCCACTTGGCAATAATGATCATAGCATAATCACATTTGATTTAATAAATGGAAGCAGGACAGCAAGGAAAACCACAGTACTATGTTTCAACTTCCAAAAGGGAGACTATGATAAAATGAGGAAAATAGTTAAGAAAAAACTAAAATGAGCAGCTGTAAAGGTTAAAGATTTACATCAAGCATGGACATTGTTTAAAAATACTATATTGGAAGCCCAGATCAGATGTATTCCATGCTTTAAGAAAAGTGGAAGGAAGGCCAAAAAACTGCCAGCATGGTTTAAAGGTGAGGTCAGAGAGGCTGTTGTAGTCAAAAAAGCATCTTTCAGGAAATGGAAAAAGGAGCCAAATGATGAAAAGGGAAACAACATACTGTAAGCACTGGCAAGTTAGATGCAAGGCATTGATAAGGCCAGCAAAAAGAGAATTTGAAAAAAAGTTTGCTGTGGAAGCAAAAATGCATAATAAAAACCTTTTCAAATACATTTGTAGCAAAAAACCTGTGAGAGAGTGAGTTGGACCATTGGATGATAGAGGGGTAAAAGAGGCTGAGGAAAGCCATAGTGGAGAGTGAATGAATTCTTTGCTTTGGTCTTTGGTGAAGAAGATGTAAGGAAGTTACCCATGCCTGAAATTGTATTTAAAGGTGATATATGGAAGAACTGAAAGAAATATCGATAAATTGGGAAGATGTATTACAGCTATTTGATAAATTGATGAGAGCAAATCCCCTGGACCAGATGGTATACATCCGAGGGTGTTGAAAGACCTAAAATATAAGACTGCAGACCTACTATTAGTAATCTGTGAACTATCAATAAAATCATCTGTAGTACCGGAAGATTTGAGAATGGCCAATGTGACGTCAATTTTTAAAAAGAGTTCCAGGGTTGATCCAGGAAACGACAGCCCGGTAAGCCTGATGTCAATACTGGGTAGTTCATCATAACAGCTCTATCCAGGAGGTAGGGAGGGGGGATTCTGTAGGTCATTCTAAATGTACTGAGTGCGATTTTTGTGCTATGACATTGGAGGGCCCTGTGTGGGAACACCCCTTTAACCATCGGAAGATCTACAGCAAATTTGCTACGACCTGTTTATCTGTCTTTGTGGTGTATATTTTAACCTGCCCATGTAATTTGGTTTATGTGGGCAAGACGTCGAGAACCATGAAGAAAAGACTTCAGGAGCATCGATCTTGGATTAATGGAGCTGTTTTGACAGCTCCGTTGGTTTTACATTGTCAGGAATATCATCATGTGTTCACTGATTTGCGATGGAGAATAATTGATCACATTCCATTTAATATCAGAGGAGGGGATAGACATTCTCGTCTGAGTTATAGAGAACAATTTTGGATTTATACTCTGAATTCTGTTGATCCCCATGGCTTGAATTCAACAGTGGAATGGTGGGCCATGGTGTAAGTAGCGGGATCTGAGTTTGTCGGGGATCTATTGGTTACCAACCGGTCACGTGTTTACGTTAGGAGAGTTTAAATTTCTATGCTTCAGGTGGAATCGGGAGCAACAGTGTTTGAAGAAGAGCTGGGAGGACCGGAGGCTCGAAACAATTGCAACGTTGGGTTACCTTATATGGAGAAGAGATCTCCTTAAATTGTTGCTTGAGGAACGAGGAGTGAAGTCACTTGGAGCAAGCTTCCCCGAAGTGGTTGTCTTGATGCCAAGTGTCATTGGTTCCCTCATTGAAGATCTTGGGCTTTACAAATATTTGCCCGAAGAGAACCTCTGGGGTTTGTTGAGAGCGAATACAGCCATGTGATCCTAGAGCGGGCCTTGACGGTTTGCCGGTTTGGTGGACTATTTGTGGGTACGCTGCTATGCTGATATGCTGGACGCCTGCAGTGATATCGGAGAGAAGCCTACACTCAAGTTAGGTGACTTTCATTTGGCTTATGCCTTATGTGAATTGAATTTGCCTTAGGCCTGGTGTTTTATGCCTGGTGTGAATCGGGTTTATCCGGTTGAGGCCTGGTGTTTTATGCCTGGTGTGAATCGGGTTTATCCAGTTGGTATTAGGGGGTTGAAGTTCCCCTAATCCTTGTTAGGGTTGCGTCCCTATTTTGAATTTAAGATAAAAATGGAACGACACACAATGAGAGGGAGGTTCCCTCATAGTGTGAGTTCTAACAAAAAATAGTTTGTCTATGTGTGTTTCCCTTATTTGTTTGGATGTTTATATAGGAGACCTAAAGGGGTTTTGATTGTTTGATGTCAATACCAGGCAAAATGGTAGAAACCATTATAAAGAATAAAATTACTGAACATTTAGATACTCATGGTCTAATGGGAGAAAGCTAACATGGATTTAGACAAGGAAAGTCTTGTCTTACTAATCTCTTATATTTTTTTGAAGGTGTGAATACACAGGTAGACCGAGGTAAGCCGCTCGATACAGTGTATCTGGATTTTCAGAAAGTCTTTGACAAGTTCCTCATGAGAGATTCTTTGTGAAATTAAAAAGTCATGGGATAGGAGGAAGTGTACTATTGTAGATCAGAAACTGGTTAAAAGAAAGCAGAGTGTGGGGCTAAATGGACAATTTTCTCCATGGCGAAAGGTGAATAGTGGAGTACCCCAGGGATCTGTGCTGGGTCTGCTGCGTTCTAACATATTCATAAATGGGCCGGAAATGGGAGGATGTTGGGTTGCATACAAAGAGGAATTACAAGTGAGGTGATCAAATTTGCAAATGACACAAAATTATTCAAAGTTGTTAAAACACAAAAGAATTGTGAAAAATTGCAAGAGGACATTGATAAATTGGAATACTGGATGTTCAAATGGCAAATGGAATTTGATGAGGTCAAGTGCAAAGTTATGCACCTAGGAAAGAACAACCCAAACTATGGTTACGCGATGTTAGTTTCCACATTAGAAACCACCACCCAGGAAAAGGATTTAGGCATCATTGTGGATAATACGTCAAAACCCTCCACCCAGTGTGCAGCAGAGGCCAGGAAAGCAAATAGAATGCTAGGAATCATAAGGAAAGGAATGGAGAATAAAATCATGGATCTTATATTGCCACTGTATCATTCCATGGTGCAACCGCACCTTGAATATTGTATGCAATTCTAGTTGCCATCTTGTAGAGTGGCATTAGTACCTCCTCCTTTCTGCTGGTAATTCCTCTCTGTATGCAACCCAGCATCCTTCTGGCTTTGGCCACTGCCTTTTCACACTGTTTTGCCACTTTGAGATCCTCAGAAACAATTTTTATTTTATTTATTTATTTATTTATTTTATTGTTCTTATATACCGCACTCTTAAAAATCAGCGCGGTTTACATAAAACGAATACTGTGCCAAGTAGACACTTACAATGAAACAGGGGAATGAAACTTGGACTTGAACAGGGGAGCTATGTACAATATTAAGAGAAATAACTACAATCACTCCGAGGTCCTTCTACTGGTCCATGCACACCATCCGATTGCCCCTATTTCATACAATTCCCTTGGATTTCTGCATCCCAAGTGCATGACACTGCACTTCTTCACATTAAATCTTAACTGCCAAGCATTAGATCATTCATCCAGCTTTTGCAGAATTTTCCTCATGTTATCCATTCCCTCAGCAGAGTCCACTCTGTTGCAAATTTTCGTGTCATCTGCAAAAAGACAGACTTTTCCATTCAGTCCTTCAGCAATATCACTCACAAATACATTGAACAGTACTGGTCCCAGGACCGATCCATGGGGCACACCACTAATCACCTTCCTTGCATCCAAGTGAGTTCTGTTTACCATCACCTTCTGTTGTCTGTCAGTCAACCAATTTCTGATCCAGTTCACCACCTTGGGACCCATCCCCTGGCTGGTCAGTTTATTGATAAGCCTCCTATGAGGAATAGTATCAAAGGCTTTGCTGAAATCTAGGTAGATCACATCCATCGCATGCCCTTGATCTAGTTCTCTGGTCACCCAGTCAAAGAACTCAATCAGATTTGTTTGGCATGATCGTCCTTTGGTAAAACCATGTTGCCTCGGATCATGCAACCTGTTGGTTTCGAGAAAGTCCACTATTCTCTCTTTCAGGAGCACCTCCATTACTTTTCCTGCCACCGAAGTAAGGCTTACTAGCCTGTAGTTTGCCACTTCTTTCCTATTACCACGTTTGTGAAGAGGTACCACATCAGCCCTTCTCCAGTCCTGTGGAATTTCTCCTGTCTTCAAGGATCTATGAAAAACATCCTTTAAAGGCCCTGCAAGAACCTCTCTGAGCTCTTTCAGTATCCTGGGATGTATCCCATCTGGTCCCATGGCTTTGTTCACTTTCAGTTTTGCAAGCTGTTCAAGCATATCATCTTCTGCGAATGATCTAGTATCTACTCCATTCCCATTTGTATATTTGTCAATCACAGGTGGTCCTTCTCCAGGATTTTCTTTAGTAAAAACAGAAAGAATTATATCTTGTTAACTTGTTCAATGTCAACGGTTCCATGTATTAAGTTGTTCTATTGCAAACTGTGCTGATCATGAATAGTGTGGTATAAAACCAAATAAATAAATAAACAGCATTTTCGCTTTTTCAACATCACTTTTCACGAATCCCTTCCCAGCACTGTTTAGTCCTATAATTCCATCTCTGTTCTTCCTTTTCTCCCAAATATACTTGAAAAAAGATTTATCACCACACTTCACATCTTTAGCCATCTTTTCTTCTGCCTTTGATTTTGCTATCCTTATTTCTCTTTTTGTCTCTTTTAGCTTTATCCGGTATTCCTCTATTTGTGAACTTCTGAATTTTGTGAAAGCTGTGTTTTTTGCCTTTATTTGTGCAGCCACTTCTTTGGAGAACCAAATAGGTTTCCTTTTCCTCTTGTTTCTATCTACTTTCCTTACATTTATATCTGTTGCCCCTTTTATTGCCACTTTAGTTTAGCCCATTGCAATTCCACTTCCCTTATCCCCTCCCACCCTGCCAACTCCTCCTTCAGGTACTTGGCCATTCTACTGAAGTCAGTGTTTTTGAAGTCTAGGACTTTGAGCTTGCTGTGATTGGACTCCACCTTGGCTTTTATCTCAAAACACACCATGTGATGATCACTGCTGCTCACATGGGCACCAACCCGGACATTCCACATGCTATCTCCTTTGGTGAGTACTAAATCCAGCATCGAACTTTCCCTGGTCAGTTCCATCACCATTTGTCTAAACAATGCATCTTGGAAGGCATCCGCAATTGTTTTACTTCTTTCCAGATTGCTCCATCAAAACATAGAAAGATTACAGGGCATGCAATGAAGCTACAATGCAGCCCATTTAAGAGTAATAAGAGAAAATATTTTTTTCATTCAATGCATAATCAAACTCTGGAATTCGTTACCAGAAGCTGTAGTAAAAGCTGTTAGTGTAACTGGGTTTAAAAAAGGGTTGGACAAGCTCCTGGAGGAAAGGTTCATAAACCATTACACAGGTCTGCGACTAAAAAGCTGTTTGATTATTTTCATCTAATTTCCAATGCCTTTTGGTGTGCTGAAAACAAATAAAATATTGAAAAAACTCCTAGACGTCATGATTTGCCACAACATGCAAAATTGTCTTCAAATTTATCAATTTTTTTTTAATTACTATTAATTAATTCAAATTACTATTAATTAATTCACATAAGTGCATTTAAGATATAAAATGCCAAAAAAACCTTAAAGGGGTTGTCCGAGTTATGTAAAAAAAAATATAGCACTGTAAATCTGATGGTCAGCAATATATACATAAGCTAAGCAAGTTTTAAGTCCGTGCTTCTAATGGTAGAAGGGGTTAATCTTTCCTGAAGAATCCAGTGGGAGGGAGACAAAGGGCAGATAGCAGCAGCTCCGGTCAGTGCAGGGGGCGTGGCCAGCACTGTGACGTCTCGTGTACAGACACAGAGCTGCTCTCTCCTGCATGCCACACTTGTGCACGAATCATCATCAGGTTCTTGGTTCTAGGTTGTTCACACTTTTTCATCTCAATTCGTGTTAGCTCGTCATTCTTCAACCATTATGTTATGGCTCCACGAAAGTGTATTAATTTGCCAGACAGTTTCTGTTTCATCTGTGGTGAATATACAGTGTTGAAGCAACAGCAGAATATTACCGACTTTGTGAAAAAAGTATACTTTGCTTACTTTGGACTAAAAATTGGAGATCAAGATAAAGTCTGGGCGCCTCATAAAGTGTGCAAACGGTGTGTTGAGGACCTTCGAAACTGGCTCAAGGGTAAGAAAAAATCTTTCCGTTATGGGATTCCTATGGTATGGCGAAAGCAAAAGAACCATAGTGACGACTGTTACTTTTGTTCATGCGGTGTGAAAGGGTTTAATTCCAAATGGAAGCATTCCATTTCATACCCCAATCTTCACTCGGCAATTCATCCCATCCCTCATGGCACAGATATACCAGTACCCAAGCCCCCTGCTACCTTGGAAGAGAACCTAGCTCCGACGAAGGTGAAGTCATACCTGAACCAGATGACGAATCAAGTTCTGACTTTGAAGATGATACAAGGCCAAAATTGTTTTCTCAGGAGGAGATGAATGATTTGGTAAGAGACTTGAATCTTCCCAAAGATGCCGCTGAGTTACTCGGATCAAGGCTGAAAAGCAGGAATTTATTGTTGCCAGGAGTGTCATCTTCATGGTTCAGACATCGTGAAAAGGAGTTCGTTCCTTACTTCGCCCAGGAAGACAAGTTGGTTTATTGCATCGATGTCGAAGGTCTGATGGGTCAGTTTAAAATCCAATATGATTCAGAGCAATGGCGTCTTTTTATAGATTCTTCAAAAAGAAGTCTCAAAACAGTTTTACTCCACAATGTTTTTTACGCTTCCATACCTGTAGGTCATTCCGTACACTTGAAGAAAACCTACGAGAACTTGGAATTGGTTCTTCGTAAACTTAAATATGAAGACCATGGTTGGCAAGTGTGTGGGGACTTGAAGGTCTTGTGCATGCTGCTTGGGCAACAAGCTGGGTATACCAAATATCCTTGTTTTCTGTGTCTATGGGACAGTCGAGACCGACAAAATCACTGGACCAAGAAGAGTTGGCAGCCGAGGGTGCTAACAGTCAGTGAAAAAAATGTCCTCCGAGAAACTTGGTACCTTCCCATAAAGTTCTTCTACCACCTCTCCACATAAAATTGGGATTGATGAAGCAATTCGTAAAATCACTTCCAAGAGATGGAGAATGCTTCAAATACTTGGGGGTATGTTTACTAAAACCCCGTTAGGTGCGCGGCGCGCCAGTGTGCGGGATGCCATATAAGGAGTGGGCGTTTCAGTCTGAAAAAGCAAACCGGAATTAATCATGCGCTAATGTGTGCTCTGCGCTCATGTGCGCTGCACACATTAGCGCATGAGAAACTTGTGTGGGAAGCATAAGTGGCGCACTGATGGACAAGCACAGGAACAGAGCCACAGTACAATGGTGAAGACACTGACCAATGGTACAGGGATCATGGGTTCAATCCCCCACTGTGCCCAATGAAGAAGGCTCTACTCAAAACACTAATACCCTATTCCCGGTAAAACCAATCAAATGAATAACTAACCCAGAAAATATTAACACCGGTGAGATTAAACAAATAATTTTTTGTTGGAAGAGCCAACTCAGTCAAGGGGAAGAAAACCCCATACCGCCGTGGCAAATTCCTTTTTAATAAATATTTCTTTTTTAGAAAAAAAATTTTTCTTCTTCACTTTTAAAAGAATCAGTGAGCACTTAACTGAAGTAACAGTCCTTCTTCATCCAGAGAGCAATGTAGCAGATAACAGATGACGTGGCACGTTTCGGGGCCGATCAAGTTCATTGAGCGAAGTCTTGGATCTGAAGCAGGGGCACACACTATGATCGGCCCCGAAACGTGCCACGTCATCTGCTATCTGCTACATTGCTCTCTGGATGAAGAAGGACTGTTACTTCAGTTAAGTGCTCACTGCTTCTTTTAAAAGTGAAGAAGAAAATTTTTTTTTCTAAAAAAGAAATATTTATTAAAAAGGAATTTGCCACGGCGGTATGGGGTTTTCTTCCCCTTGACTGAGTTGGCTCTTCCAACAAAAAATTATTTGTTTAATCTCACCGGTGTTAATATTTTCCGGGTTAGATTTTCAATGAAGAAGGCTGGCTGAGGCGTTACTGGTAAAGGTAATATTGCAGTCTGAGGCATATTAACTTTATTTTAATTACTGCTACTAGCAAACGCACTTTGAAAGCACTGTAACATAAGGCGCCCCATAAGGTACCCCAGAGGGCACATTTTAGAGTGCACTGTCCGCCAAGGCACCCTAGAATGTTGCTTATAGGGCGCTTTATAGGGTGCCGTATGAGGTACCGCAAGGTCACAGCACTGTCTGTGATGGCAGCACTGTGCAGTTTAAGGAATGAAAATCATAAGAAGGTGCGCTGAGAATCAATGAGGAGCAGCAGTGTAGCACAATGGTTAAGACACTGACCAATGATGCAGGAGTCCTGGGTTCAATCCCCCCCCCCCCTGTGCCTAATGAAGAAGGCTGGCTGAGGCATTACCTGTTATAGATAATATTGCTTTAGGAGGCATTTTATTTTTATTTTAATTAGTGCTGCCAGCAAACACACCCTCAAAGTATTGTAACATAAGGTGCTGCATAAGGCGCCTCATAGGGTACCCCAGAGGGCACATTTTAAAGTGCACTGTCCGCCACAGCACCCTACAATGTTGCTGAAAGGGTGGCCTATAGGGCGTCATATAGGGTGCCCTATGAGGCACAGCAAGGTCATAGCACTGTGTTTGATGGCAGCACTGTGCATTTAAACGCATGGAAATCTGAAGTAGGTGCGCTGACATGCAAGGAGGAACAGCAGTGTAGCACAATGGTTAAGGCACTGACTGCTGATACAGAGGTCATGAGTTTGATCCCCAGTGTATCTAATACATAAGGCTGGCTGAGGCATCAGCTTTGCCATGTACGTATTGTTTCCTGCAGCACTTTATTTGTATTTTATTAATTGCTGCCAGCAAACACGCCCTCACGTGCCGTAACTGAAGGTGCCGCATAAGGCACCCTATAAGGCACTCCATAGGGCACATTATAAAGTGCACTGTCTGCCACGGCACCCTATAATGTCCCCTATAGGGCACCCTATAAGTCACTCCACAGGATAACGTATAGTGCAACTTATATGGACGGTAACCATAAGGTGCCCTATAGGGCGCCCTCTGAGGCACCTTATGGGTACAGTACGCTGAGGATGTCTTTGCTGGCAGCAATAATGTACATTAAAAATAGATATTGCTTTGGGCAGCCCTATCAAATAACCCCACTGTAGGTTTAAACCCATGACCTCTGGCTCCACAGGCAGTGAAGTAACCAGTGGGCTACAGCTCTATAGCTGCTAGCAAGCCCCTGGCTGGCTGCAGAGGGACTGCATGTCACCACAGAGACAGGCTGCTGTGGTCACCAGAATACGGTTAGCCCACCCATACCCATGATGCACTGCACATGCAAATCAGCTGTCTACAGATGATCACAAGATGGGATATGCACCCCCCCATAGCACCTCGGCCTGGTAGGGGGAACTGACCATGTGTGTTACTGGCACAGAGTAGCTACACACCATCTCATTGTGCGGGTACTGTGCTCACCCTGAGTGTGCGGTGGGGCGCCCAGCTCCAGGTCCACAGCACCTTCCATGGCAGAAATAGGCCATGCTGTAGGTCCCCAGCAGTGCTAATGTGTGAGATAGGTAGTTTCTGCAGACACACCTTGGATATATCTGTATGTCTCAGTCAGGTGTAGCCCCTATGGACCCCTAGGAGGATTATGTACCACTACCCTCCTCCTCCTCCTCTGGGGCTGAGGGTGGCAAACAGGGTCTCCCATCAACAAATCCACATTCTACCTCCCTGCAATGGTGGCAGTAGAGGAGACCATCAACCCCAGTCCTGCTGGGGAACAGACACCTACAGGGCAGTCAATGCAGCTCTGTACACATCCATAACACAATAGCAGACAGACATTAGGCCTGGATATGCTAAGCTGCACCTCACCACTATCTGATAGTCTCCTGCAGCAAGCCTTCAGCCACTGCACCCTGCAAGGCACTCCATCAAGACACATACCAGCTGCAAACAGTCTGCTAGCTAGTCCATAGTGCATGTTCCTGGTGGAAATGCATGCACCCAGAACTGGGATGTCAGCATATACAACAAGCAGATAAGTCAATGACTGAGCCCCAAAAGGAAACCCATAAACATCACATGAGAGAAATACTATATAGCACTATTGGGGTGCCTAGCCATGCCGTGGTCACTGCACAGTCAGGGTGAGAGTGATCTCCCAGCAGGACATGCTGTAGCCACCCTGTCTCTGTAGGTGGTGGCCGGGCACTACAATGTCCCAGCCATTGCCCTATGCCCTGTGCATCCTGGCCAGGCCACCCTGTCCGGGCTATACCCATGGTACCTTGCTCCTCATTATGCACATTGGCAGGCCAATACTGGCAACAGTGCTGGCAGTGTGGGCTGTGGAGGGTGTTTGCAGTCACCACACACTGGATAGACAGACACACACTCCCACACCTATGCCAGCATTGTGCTACTATAGAGGAGTTTAGCAGCCCTGGCCACCACACCAGTCCTGGGCACAGTACAGGCATGGATATGGTACGCAATACTGTTGGGGGTCACTCCCCAGGGTGGTAAACACTGTCAGAGACCAGACCTGAAGCACACACCACAGACATCAGAAAGATTGTTATGATGGAGCTCAATCAGCAAACTGTGCTTAACGTAGGAATTGCTATCTGCCAGTAATCATAGCAAACGTTTGATAGCTGTGTACCGTATACCCAGGTGTAGGGTGGCATTGCTAAGGTATGCAAGTGCTAGTATTGGGAGATGCACGCAGGGCCCAATGTCCTGCCTATCCAGGAGGCATTGGATAATGGGGCCTGTGGGTGTGGGTGTGGGTGTGTCTGCCCCTGTTGGCTGCTGCTTTACGGCAGAGGTTCCCAACTCCAGTCCTGGTGTGTCACACACTGTTCGGGTTTTCATGCTGTCCCTCATGAATATGCATGAGATACATCTGCATACCATGGGGGTGGTGCATAGATATGCAGCACAGGCATCTTTATTAGAGGCAGCATGGAACCTGAATGGTGTTTGGCTCTCCAGGACTGCATTTGGGAGACTCTGCTCTAGGTAATGCGCCTGTTTATGGTGTCTGTGCTTGGTGGGGTAAAATATAGGCGTATTAACCATGCATATGTTCTCTGCAATAAAGGTTTGCCCTTACTATCACGGTTTAGTTGTGGGAAATATATGTGGACTGGATTGGCAGTAGCCCCAGCTGGGCTTTGAACCTGTGACCTTCTGTTCTTGCATGCACTGTCTGTGTGCACTGCACCACCGTGTTGCCACAGATATGCTCCATTCCCTGGGGAGTCCATGACTATACATCCGACAGGGCCTGTTTGTTGCAGTGCACGGCACCCACCTGGACAGGGCTAGGCCATGGTCTGCTGTGGCCACCAGCTGCTGCCACCTCCACCACCAGTACCGCTCCATCCTTAGATTGGAGACAGCATAAACCCTGAAGGATTTGTGGCCCTCCAGGACTGCATTTGGGGGAATCTGCTCTAGGTAATGTGCATGTTTCTGGTGTCTGTGCTCTGTAGGGTAAAATAGAGGTGATTGAGCCATGCTTATGTTCTCTGCAATAAAGATTCGTCTTTACTATCACGATTTAGTTGTGGGTAAAATATGGGGACTGGATTGGCAGGAGCCCCATCTGGGGCTTGAACCTGTGACCTTCTGTCTCCAAACATGCTCGTTGTGTGCACTGCACCACCGTGTTGCCATTCCCTGATGATAACATGACTGTTTGTCCGGCAGGGCCTGTCTGTTGCAGTGCATTGCACCCACCTACACAGGGCTAGGCCATGGTCTGCTCTGGGCAGCTGCCACTGCCCCCTTCCACCTCCAGTACCCCTGTGCCACCATGCTGACATGCCCTTCTGCTGGTGGTGCTGGTGGTACGCAGTCTCAGGCCATCCTGTGTGCGGGTAGGCGGCTGCCTATGGTGCGGGTTCTGGGGTAGGGGTGCCTGCATATCTGTCCGCACGTCTCCTAATCACCGCCTGCCAATGTCCTGTGCCCTTGGGGGTACCTGCTGGGTACTATCCCCTGTGACACTGTGCTAAACACTCTCGTGCCCATGTTGGGCCCTCATCAGTTGCTGTCTGGCTGCTGTTCAGTTTCAGCATTCCTAAGTGCCATCTAGGCATCTGCCTAGTCCGCACTGTGCCCCAGCTGCACCACAGCATGTGCCGCCCGCAGCCCTCTGTATCCCCTTTCCCAGCATCTGTCCAGTTGCCCATTCCGACCTGCCCGCCCTGCTGTTGTGGAACATGTGCATGCCATAGATAACCTGTCCAATGGAGAGGGAAACCCTGATCAGTGCTATTTCACTGTGGGATCATTCACCTTGTATGGGGACGGAGCGTAGACCCTTCTAAAATTCATATTTATTTTTTGCGGCTTTCTTGGGAGTGTTTTGTGATGTTTCCCATTACTATCACTATTGCCCAGCTTGATTATAATTTTTTTTAATTTTGTTGGGGTCATTTTCAATGTTTATTTGCACTTTTGTTCCGTGCACATGTATCACACTTATCACCTTTTTGTAGGTTTCCCTGGTTTTGCTGTACATTGCTGACAGAAATGGTTTCTCTTCCCTTTAAATCGGCTCTACCGCGAGGTTTTCACTCGCGGTATTTTTTGGCTTGAATTTCAGCCCCGCTCGTGTGCAGGGAGCCTCTCCCCTCCCACTCTCCACCCATTGACCCCTTCTCTCCGCCCCTGGGGAGCCTTCCTCCGCCCTCCGGGAGCCTTTCCATGCCTTTATCACACAGTAGCGCGCCGTGCACATGAGCGTGCCCTTTAGTGCGCCGCGCACCTGTGCGGGGCACATTTGTGCCCCATAACGCAAGATTAGCGTGCACTAAGGTACCTTAGCGCACGCTAATGTGCGCCGCGCACATGAGCGCAGTTTAGTAAACATACCCCTTGGTCATCAAGTTTCCAGGCCTGTCGGAAGCAAAATTGAAGGAAGGTGTGTTCGTCGGACCAGATATTAGAAGGCTTATAGTTGATCAAGAGTTTGTCAATACCATGACGGATCCTCAAAAAGAAGGGTGGATTGCATTTAAAGAAGTCATACAGAAAGTTTTAGGCAATAACAAAGATCCTCACTACAAAAAGATCGTCGGACGAATGCTGAAAGCATTTCAAGCTTTAGGTTGCCTGATGAGTTTGAAAGTGCATTTCCTCCAGTCCCACCTTGACTACTTTCCTGAAAATTTGGGAGCTGTGAGTGAGGAACAAGGTGACCGATTCCACCAAGACATTAAAGAGATGGAAAGGAGATACCAGGGAAAATGGAGCATTACAGTGATGGCAGACTACTGTTGGATGCTTCAGAGAGACATTCCAGATGCTACTCACAAGCGTAAATGCACCAAGAGGAGCCTCACAAGGAAGAAGAATCGAGTTTAGTGTGTGTAGGTGAGCTCATTTCAGTTCAAAAAAGGATTTTCATGAAAATATTGTAATAAAACTTTAATTTTATAAGTCTATTTCTATTTATTTTGAGGTATTACTTTATTTAACATAGTTACCTAAATTGTCAGGAAACGTGATGTCCTATGACAAAATGGAGGTCATTTTCGGATTCAGCGCACCAAAAAACATAAAGATTACGTGGAATAACCAAAACAGCTCTCGAAAAACTTTTTTTTGCAGACTTGTTAATTATTAAAGAGGATCTGGGAAATCCACTGTTACCCCGGGACAAGCATTGTGGAACTTGTGTGTCTTTTTGGGAACTGGCCAGTACTTGTGTCCTGGATTGGCCACTGCCACTTTTGGAAAACAGGATACTGGGCTTGATGGACCTTGGTTTGACCTTGCATGGCACCTCTTATGTTCTTATGACTGCTGTGCTGTGGCAGGCGCATGGGCAGAGTGGCGAGTTATCCAGAGAGTGGCAATCCAGATAAAAATATTTAGCACCAGCCACAATCTAGATATTAACATTGAATGACCAGGTTATATTTCACAAACACAACCACATTTAAAAAACACTAACTGCATCAGTATGCTGAAGTTGTTTGCCTGTGCGCTGGGCAACAAACGTAAGAACGTAAGAAATGCCATTATATTGGTGAGTTCTTGTGTAGAAAACATTTTAGAGGTTTCCCATCCGTGGACTTGTGGGGGAGTGATAAATGGGCTTTGAGGGGTACTGGAGTTGTGCTTTGTTAAGGAGTATCTGTTGATAAGGTAATCAGCCATACTTTGTGGATGAAGGCTTGATTTGTTGTTAAGTGAAGGAGCTTGAGTGAGAGCTTTAGTAAGTGAGGATACTGTTGAGAACAGCTCCGTTGGTTGATTGAGAGACTTCATTATGATGTTTGAGTAATATTCCTTTATGGATTTATTTATCAGGGAGGGGTATTCCTTGGTTGGAGACATATTCTTCTTTGAGGGCATTATTTTTTGTTCTCCTCCATCACCTTTCATTTTGCCCGAGTTGACGTTTGAATTTGACTTGTGTGAGTACCAAGGTCATCAAGTTCTGTTAGTAGTAGTTACGCTGTTAGTTTGTGGGGGGATGGTTGCTGTGTTAGCCATGGTGTTGTTCCAGGTATGGATCATGCTTTCAAGGTTATGGGTGTTGAACTCAAGATGTGGGGAGACTTTTTCTAAGAAAGTTTATTTCACAAATGCTTTAAAACAGCACTTGCAGGATTGCTGGTGAGAGTATATGAGGTTCACATGTCCAATTGGTAATGTAAAGGAGATCATAGAGTGATCAGACCATGGGACTGGAAATACATGTGTGGTGCACTGGAGACTTAAGAAGTATTTGGGGGCAAAAACAAGATCAGGAGTTGATTCTTTTACATGGGTGGGTTTTCCTATGAATTGATGTAGCTTGAAGGCTTTCATGGCATTTAGGAAGGAGAGGACTTGTTTGGGTGAGACAGAAGTGAGGTTTAGATCTCTTAGTAGGAGAAAGAGCTTGTTTAACGCAAGTTGGGCCTGCGCGTCTAATGCCTCATTGTTATTGTTAATTTGTTTTTACTATTCCACTGTATTTTCTCACCCCCCCCCCCCCCCCCCCACTTATTTGAGGTCTAAAGAGAAATATCTTTGGTTGCATTTTTTCTTTGTCCTATTTACTTTGATGTAACATAGTAAATGACGGCAGATAAAGACCAGTATGGTCCATCTAGTCTGCCCAGTAAGATGGGCGAGAGTAGGTGCACCTGACGCTCCGTGCAGGCCACCCCTCCCCATGTCTTTGTTTAGGGGTGAACCCACCGCTCCATGTAGGACACCACTGTATGTTGAGAAATTAGTTAAGTTTATTTTGATTTTATCCTGTTGCTGTAAAGGGATCCACTGTGTTTGTCCCATGCCATTTTGAATTCTGTCACTGTGTTTGCCCCCACCACTTCCATCGGGAGGGCATTCCAAGCATCCACCACCCTTTCAGTGAAAAAGTATTTCCTGACATTGCCTTTCAATTTACCCCCTTGCAGCTTCATGTTATGCTCTCTAGTTTTACAGTTTCCCCGTACATCTCCAAGTGTCTTTATGCAAGTGGATGCTTGTTATTAGTTTGATAAATCAATAAATTTAAAAAACCACCAACTGCAGCAGCTATAAGACTGAATATTTGCATCCAGTAGAGCTTTGATCAGTCAGATTTAGTGTCACTCTCAGCCTTTCAGCCCATCTGTCTGAACCAATGGAAAACCCTCCAAGTACGGATATTTCAGATATTTTGGGAAGCTTGGACTCTACATGCATTCTTTCATAACATGCATAAAACAGAGGCATGGTGAGAGAATGCATAAGGTGTATATACACATTTTACATTTCCAAATGGCATGTCTTCTAAACCAGAAGTCAGTAAACTATGACCTGTGGGCCAAAGCTGTCTAGTAAGTTGTTTATTTCCGGCAAGCTCCCCATTAAGTATCTTTTCATTAACTGAATGATCTTTCTAGCTCACTGCCATCCTAACTCTTCAACAGTCCCATCATCAGTCAAACGAGTCTCAGAACATCCTAAAAGGACCTTTGATGATACTGATGGGGACTCCCCCCCCCCCCTCTCCAGAGCCTACTGCAAATGGGAGCCACTAACGGGGCCTTGTGTTAAAAAAACGTTTGCCAACCCCAATCTTAAATGTATATCTATATATTAAGCTGCATAACAGCTTGATTTTGAAATTCAGTTTAAGTGGGTGCCTAATGGGGTACTGGTTGTGAGAGGGGCGAGAGGGGGATTGTGCAAATAACATGGGGACCAGTGTATCACACAAAGTAACATTAACCAATGCCCAGGTTTATCGAATATAATAACTACTGCTTATAGGTCACACAGGGACAGGTGTACCAGTCTATAGATTAGCTTTAAACAGTATTGAGGAGTTTTAGTTCTGAGAGAGAGGCTATGAAGTAACAAGTTGGGGGAAGGGGCACAGCTGCATCAATATCTCTCTCCCCTCTCGTATCTCTTTCTCTTGCCAACAGAGCTTCCTTCTTTTAGAAACCTAGTTTGGAAAAGAGTAGCTATTTGCTACTGTTAGAATAAAGCTAAAAATCTAGCAGAGAACGCGTCTTCCAACCACTAGAGCCCTCCTCCCAAGAGTTAACTGGATTACAACAAATGCACTTTTCCCAGCATCCTCAGCAGAGCTGTCAGATCTCCCATAAACAGCTCATTGCAGACTTCTTCATCCTCACAAATTCAATTTATTTCAGGCACATTTGAAGTCATCCACAGGGTCCTTATCGCATTAGCCAGCCCTGGGAATGGCCAATAAAGGCACCAGGGGCCTGCAGGCACTTTTCCCTTTGTCTCCTCGATTGAGATCTATGGAGCAATATCGGCCACAGCAGCGATAAACTACTTCCCAGCAGAGATATTACACAGGGAACAATTGTATTTACTTCCTCTGTGTGACGAATTAGCGCATAAATCCTGCGTTGGATCGAAAAGGTGTCATAATAACACCTCAAAACTGTTTCCCCTAATATTCTGGTGCTGAGACACACACACGCACCTCTGCCAGTGCACCTTGGTCCTCTCCTGCTGTTCCAGTACTGAAACCCGCAGACACAGCTCTGGCAATGCACCTCAATCCTACCTTACAGCACAACACTGCCAATGCACCCCAGTCCTGCATTATAGCACCCCCTGCTGTTCCATTCCTGAGATCTATTATTTTGTGACCAACATCTTTCTAGGTGTCCCCAGAGTCACATCTGCCTCTGAATAGAACAAAGCATCTTAAAAGTAACCTTGCCTTTGGTATTTAGCTCTGATCCACTGTTGGCTGGCGCCCCCTGCTGGTTTCTGTTATTCTCAGGGGATATTTTCATTCTGCCATGGGGTTTTTGGCTGTCTCACTTCCCTCATCTCTGTTCTTCCCAAGACTTGAGATTTGAAAGAAAAATCCCCACTAAAATACTGGAAGTATATGAGGAGAGGAGCTATTCAACTGAAGATAAACAGTAGGATTACCACATGGTCCCGGGTCATCAGGGATAGTCAGTTCTGATTTTACTTCCATCATTGCTGCATTCAATGGAAATAAAACCAGGACTGACTCAGCCTGCCCTTGGTGACCTGGATGGCATCTGATAATATTAAAAATCGCCACCATTTTTTTTGTCCTACAAGTTATGTAAAGATCAATATGCTCTTCAAACTATATTGCTTGTGCTGGATGGAGTAGGTAGAGAGTACCCAGAGTTTGATGCGTAGGGGGTTCCAGGTATATTAGAATAGCAGCTAATCTAGCAGGCAGTGCCAGTCTACTGAAAGACGCTTGTTGGGCAAGACGATAAGCATTCAGCACAGATAGAGAAGGAGGAGGAGGATTGAAATGCTATTCATGATAGGCCGGGACGTGGGCACACGCTAATGGCAATCTGGGCACACCTGCTTCTTGTGACTAGGCATGGGAAGGGGCATTCAGTGCTCAGCTACAGGGTGAGTGCTCTGCAATGGCTGGCTTGCAAATATATTTGCGAAAACAGATGATTTTCTGTATCTTTAGCTTCCTCCTCCATGATTCAAATAGTTTCATGCAGAACTAATATTTATTTAGGGGGTTACTTTTGAAGGCCCAGTCATGTTTTGAATGTGGATTCAGCAGTAGGAAACATTGAAGCCCTTTAGAATGGCCACGAGTTGCATTTTGATGCCAGACCCATTGATCTCTGCACGTTACTGTCAGGGGCGTGATGGGGCTTTTGCAGGGTGCATTCAGGGTAGTGAACGTGCCTGCATATTTAGGCTGGACACATGCAGGGTGGAATTTCTAAAAGTGCCAGTCTACACCCGCTATAAATTATGGATAAGGGTGGGACTTTCTTCTTCTGGAACTGCTTGTAGTAGTGTTGACCGGTGCAGCTTGGCTTACAAGTTTTTGGTATAACTGGTGTCTGTCTTCTTGTAGGTGTCTCTTCATATACCATTCGTTCCTCTCGAGTGCATCATCTGCTCTTCTCAAAACTTGTCCTCCTCTTTCTTTCCAAGATCCTCTGAGATTACCACTCTCTCATCCCTTTCCCCCAGCTGTGGCAATCCCTAAACACCCTATGACACACTGCCTGGCCCTTGCTGCACCAATCTCCCCTCTGGCCAGTGCCCTGCTTCTTAGCTGTGTGTGTCCCACTGTTCCCTGCAGCCTCTGTGTCTCTGTGTGGTTTCCTGCAGCCTCTGTGTGGGAATGTAGGAGTGCAGGTGCATGTGCGGTTCTGTGGCTGTTGGTGGTGGGAGCTATGTGCATAGGTACTGGGAGTCTTGGGGTCGTGGTGGTGGGAGGCAGGAACCATGGATGAGATGAACCCATTGGTTGCATTAGCCCTACTGCATAAGGCCCACAGGAAGAATAAGAGAGCCCTAGGTGGCACCCATCTCAGAGGATCTAGAGACCCAGGGTCCTATTCCTGGACCTCACAGATGAGCAGTGTCTCACCAGGTTCTGCTGGACAAGGCAGTCATCCACCATATATACCAGGACCTAAAGCTGCTCCTGTGCTCCAACACACAGAGGGGCCAGCCCACATCTGTCCACCTCAAGATCACCACAGCCCTTGTCTTTCTAGCCACTGACAGTTTCCATTCTGTGTTGGCTGCCACTGCAAATCTCAGCCACTCAGCCATCTCACAGTGCATCTCACAGTTCCTGCAGGCTTTTCTAACCCATGTTCCCACCGATTGTAGAGAAGAGGCAGAAAACTATGATACAATTCCATGAGGTGGCCTGCTTCCCAGCTGTACTGGGGCTCATCAATTCTCATAGGGGCCCAAGGGCTACATTTGTGCAAAGGGAGGCCACCCACCACAACAGTAAGGTATTCCACTCGCTCAACATGTAGATGGTATGCAGTGCGCAGGGGCGATAACTGATGCATTCCCCAGGTTTTAAGATTCCTGCCATGACTCCTATATTCTTTTTTTTAGACATGCCATATTGGGTCAGACCAAGGGTACACATGAAGTCCAGTATCCTATTTCCAACAGCAGCCAATCGAGGTCACAAGTACTTACCAGGTTTCCAAAAAGGTACAAAGATTCCATGCTGCTTATCCCATGGGTAAGCAGTGGATTTTCCTGGTTCTCTTTAATAATGGTTTATGGACTTTTCCTCCAGGAATTTGTCTAAATCTCTTTTAAACCCAGATATACTAACAGCTTTTACTACATCCTCCGTCAATGAATTCCAGAGTGAATATGCATTGCGTGAAAAAATAAGTTCACAGATTAGTCTTTGATGTGCTATATTTAAGACTAATCTTTCTACTTTTTGAAGGAGTAAACAACCAATCTATGTTCCACTCTTTTCATATATTCCATATGTTCATTACTTTATAGACCACTATCATATCTCCCCTCAGCTGTCTTTTTTCCAAGTTGATGAGCCCTAACCTTTTAAGCCTTTACTCAGGAGTATCCTTCCATCCCCTTTATCATTTTGGTGGCTCTTCTCTGTACCTTTTCTAATTCTTTTATATCCTTTTTAATATATGATGACCAGAATTGTACACAATATTCAAGGTGCAGTTGACCATTGAGCAATATAGAAGCATTATAATATCTTGGTTTTATTCTCCATTCCTTTCCTTATAATTCCTAGCAATCTATTTGCTTTCTTGGCCGCCGCTGCACACTGGGTGATGATTCCTAATATGGATCCTTGCACTGCGTAACCATAATTTGTTATGTTCTTCCCCAAGTGCATAACTTTGCATTTGTCCACATTCAATTTCATCTGTCAGTTGGACACCCAGGGGGTCATTCTGAGCAATGAATAGTGGGGATGTTCCATCCCTGTTATTCATGCCCTTTCCCGGCCCCGTCCTCCTTCCTCGTGCGTTGTATGGGGAAGTTAGGCGGGGGCAGGAAAGGGGCAGATCGGGGGTGGCATTAGGGCAGGCAGTGGGCAGTCGCCGGCCCTGGATGTACAGGGCCGATTCTAATATCGGCCCTGTATGTCTGGGCCCGGCGACTTGAACGGGGAAGTTATTCCATCTCCGAGGTGGAATTACTTCCCCAATGCAGCAGGAATGGCAGGACCGGGGCTGGGATGGAAAGGCAGGGGGTAGAGGGCATTCCCCGCACCCTGATCCTGGCCCTGGGAGGCCAGATCGGGGATCGGACTGTGGGGAAAGCACTTTGAGAGCCAGCGGCTGGGGATCGTGGTTTTTTAATGGAGCTGCAGTGCCATGGCAACCGGACGCCATGGCACCATGGCTCCATTTAAAAGCCCTGACTGAGTTAGCCGGGTAAGGCCTGTACGTACAGGCCTGTTCGCAATTCTGATCCCTTGGGGGCTAGATGTGCCCCACGGGATCAGAATCGTGACTCCATCTGTGCGTCCAGTTACGACCGGACACACAGAGGGTCTAAACGTCCCGGATGGAATCGGGCCCCCAGTCTTCCAATTTATCAAGGTCCTCTTGCAATTTTTCACAATTCTTTTGTGTTTTAACAACTTTGAATAATTTTGTGTCATCTGCAAATTTGATCTCATCACTCATTATTCCCATTTCCAAGTCATTTATGAATACATTAAAAAGCAACAGGCACAACTCCGATTCCTGGGATACTCCACTATTCACCTTTCTCCACTGAGAAAATCACCTCTGGCATCTACAAGAGGTTTGAGAGCGGCGAGATCACCAGTGGATGGCTGCTAGGAAAGCACTGCACCAGCCCTCTCCATCACCAACACATGCACCTGCTGGGAGGTTGCATGGTAACCTGGTAGCTAAAGCACTCAGGCCAGAGACAGCAAGGCTGCAGTGACCACTCAGCAGATGAATCATCCTGGTGCTATACCCTGATATATGGCTTCTTTTCTCCTACCTACCAATGCAGGAGATAGGGAATACCCACTGAGGCATTGGGCTAGTGACCCTTATTGTGGCATCACACACAGAAGCAGTGAAATGCTACAACAGGGCAAGTCAGGAGGACGCAGGGCAACTGTATCAACTAGGCATTGCAGCAAGAGATGATTTCATACCCAGGCATTTACTGTGAAGGTAGGTGTTTATTTGTATACACATGAAATGTGTGCAGTGACATGCTGATTTCTACCATCCACTCTCACCTCCATGACCATTTCAGACCACACCTCCACCCTCACCCCCAGCACCAGCCCTGTGTCACCCCACCCCCCTGCGCAAAGACCACTGGCAGGCTAAAAAAATGCTCCCTCCCCAAGCATTCATCAACCAAGCTTACACTCCAGGCACTAGCCTGTTGCCTGTTCCAGGCTTCTGCCACTCCACAACTTACCCCCTGCCCCAACCTCTAGATTCTGACTAAGTAGTTGTCTGGCTGTGCTGGTTAATGTCTCACTTGACTCTGAGGAGCCAGCATAGATGACTATTCCAAGCCCTCATGGAAGGGAGAGAGAAGCAAAAGAGTTCCACTGTGCCAGGGAGCACTGGTCCCAATATGTTAGAAGAGGATGGTGGCTCTGAGGTGGCAGCACTAGAGGTGGTGGACAGTGTAGACACCCTCCTCTTCAGGGCCTGTGCAGATGGAGATACATATGGCACTATGGTGGCATTCAGAGGTGAAGGGGGTACCATGGCCCATGAGGGCAGATATTGCTGCATCATTCAGTTGTTCTGTAGCCTGCAGCTATCTCTCCTGTTGTTGGATTTGGCATTCCTGGAGGGCAAGAGACTGTCTCATCAGCTCCATCTTCTCTGTGTACTGTGTGTAAAGTTGCACATTGTGCTGCAGGAGCCATTCCATGTAGTGCAGACGTTGCTGACATTGGTGGTGAGTGCTTCGGTTGTCCTATTTGTCATTTGCCCCTGCATCCTCCACAGCTGCTCATCCTTCAAAGTTCCTCCATGATATCCTCCTTCTCTGTCTCCTTAGCTGTGGCAATGTTGACATCATCAGTGCCCTGATGTTCTTGGCTTCTGGACACCCTGCTCTACATCCACTTCCTTGGTTGGCCTGCCACTGTCATCCTGGGTTGAAATGGGCTGTAATGTTGAACCCTTTCCAGGGGACTGGCTGTAGAGGTCAGTGCTATTGCCCTCCAAGGCATCTGCAGACTCCACATTTCCTGTAAGTAGAACATGTAATGCATCATTCACTATGTCACAGCTGTCTACCCAGCCCATGTCATGTCATTGACGCATTCCCTATCCACACACACATACCATCTGATGCAGTGTTGTACATTGTATGACAGCGGAAGACACTCTGAGTGATGACCATGACCTCATTGCAGCAGCCTTGGGCAAAGTGAGCTGCAGCATACAAGAGGGGCAGGACTGTGGTTAGAAGCAACATGCCATGTACTCTGCATGTCCACAGCAAACCACAAGAGCAACAGTGCACATTGTGAGTGGGTGTAGGCTAGGCTCATTGTTTGGAGTGTCATCTGCATGCATCCCATCACCATATCCACAGCGGGGCACATGCACTCAAAGCCCACATGGCTAGAGATATGTGTTGGTCCAGCCCCAGGCAGATGTAACAATCTGTACAGAGAGTGGCAATTGTCAAAATGGCATTTAGGTAGGAGAGTGATGATGAGTATGATTTTGCATTAGGACATAGGGCCCAAAGAGTTCAAGCAAAAGTAGATCCTAATCATGTGCCACCATAACAGAGTATATTAAAAGTGGCTTAAATGTCCCTTTCCAATGCTCTCACAGACCATTAGAGGTAGTAGGGTGCTGCATGGTCAGGTGCCTGACCCCATCAGTCATGCTGTGTTAGTTATGACCTTGGCACACACAGGACAGGTGGTGAAGGTTCCAGAACAGCAGGCTACAAGTATAGCAATCCTGCTTCAGGGAGGGAGGACAAGCCAGACAGTATTGGTGACCAGGCCACAGGCCTCCCCTGCTGCATCCCTGCCTTTCATGGCATCAGTCACACAATCCCTAAATGGCAGTCCCATGTAGGTTTGGGTGAAAAGTATTTCCGTCCCCAAACATAGCACCTACATGGAGCGGAGATAGCTGCAGAAGGTGTCAAGGCATCCAAGGAGGGAAAGGACAGATGTTGGATAGTGTGCAACAGATATTAACTGCTCTTGGGAGGCTCTTGATGTATCCAGATTTCCCACCCCTCTCACAGTCTCCTTATCAATTGTTTAGAATACCTGTTGCTCCAAGTCAGTGAGGGTCTGCGGCTGGCCTTCTGGTCCATTGCCCTGGGCCTTGGATTTTGTCTTCCTTTTCCTCCACTTTCTTTTGAGGTCCTTGGGCTTGAGCATTTCCTGCAATCGGAAATCCACATCACCCTGACAGAAGTTGTCCTTTCTGGTAAGCAGCCTTTGCTTTAGAGCCATGGTAACACCTGATACAGTACTGATCACGGCGTTTCTAAAATGTGGCCGTACACGGTCATCTTCCCATTATATAAATGTCCATGGGGTAGCACCTGCATGTTCCCAATTTGCACATGTATCGTTCTGAAATGGGCCACAGCCGGGCATGTGTATGGCATTTAAATAGGTGCAAAGCTCCTTTTAGAAAGGGAGGGGAGTTGTGTAAGTAGGCTGCACATTTTCTTATGAAAAATGGCTAGATCATTGACAGCAGGTGGTGTGCTAATTCAAACATCTCAGCTGCTTCCAAGCCATTTATGGGTTAAGGGTGCAGTGTTCAAGCCCTCACAAGGATTCACACGTGTGAGGGATGTGCTGTGTTTGCCATTGTCTGTTATGTCCACAAATGTCACCACACCTGCTTGTATCCACAGGAGACTGCCCTCTCACAATGTGCGGCTGGGTGTTGGAGGGGAGGACAAGGTGGTGGGTGAGACTGCTCTGTGTGGTGCAATGCCAGAATCTAGTAGAAAATAATGTTTTCTCTGTTTTCCTTGTAGGTGGCGACCAGATACAGAGAAGAGAAGAACACCAGGGAGGGAATGAGTTTGCATATGTTTGTATCTCAGTGGATATGTATTCTGTAGGGCCACCACAGCCTGTTATTACCTGTACATAGGGACAAAGACCAGAAACCTACCATAGTTGCCTGGCATTTGCCATGTTTGCTGTGCACACGTGGCATGCATTGTCATGTGGACCTCTCTATGTCTATGGTATGATTCTACTGTTTGCTGACCTTTAATGAAGAACTTTTCTATATTGAGCACCTGGGGGGGGGGGGGGTCACATTATGCAAGGCATCAGGGCAGAAGCATAGAGAATAAGTTCTGATGGGAATCCCATAAAATATCAAAATAGATCTGCCCATCTGACCCAAATTAAGCTGTGATTCTGCCCCTGAGCTGGTATAGACTGTGGACCATAAAGCAAGAGGAAGAGCAGCCAGGCATACTGTGAGTGTGGAAGTTGGCAAATAGGAACTGTGTAAATGGCGGCTGAAAAAGAAAAAACACCAGCAGCAGCAGGGTACTTAACCCTGAAGATCTCTAAGTCAGTGACAGCCACACTAGAAGAACATCTAATAAACTACAATGTACTGTCGATGATATATATAAGAGGTTTTGATCAGCAATTGCAAAGAATAGCAGAGATGTAGGGCAGATGGGTGAACATAGATCAGTTGTTTACTCCTTCAAAAAGTAGAAAGACTAGGGGACAAGCAATGAAGCCACAGTGTAGCACATTTAAGACTACTCAGAGAAAATATTTTTTCACTCAACACGTAATCAAATTCTGGAATTCATTACCAGAGGATGTTGCTGTTAGTATAGCTGGGTTTAGAAAAAGGTTTAAACATGTTCCTGGAGGAAAAGTCCATAAACCATTTTTAAAGAGGACCAGAGAAATCCACCTTTTACCCCGGGATAAGCAATGTGGAATCTGTGTACATACCTTTTTGAGAACCTGACAGGTACTTGTGACCTGAATTGGCCACTTTTGGAAACAGGAGACTGGGCTTGATGGACCTTGGTCTGACCCAATATGATACTGTATATCTTATGACCCACAGCCCAGGACAAGGAAGACAGGAGAGAAAGGCAACAACTGACAGTGTGAGAGCGCAACCTTCCTTGAGCACATAGAGGAGCAGGAGAAAAGCCCAAGGAGGAATAACCCTCAGGTCGTGGGTCTCCCAGAGACACTCTACTGCTTGCTGGACTAATTATGTTGAGAGCCATTGCTCAAAGAAGCTATTTAACTGCCTATCTGAGAATGTCTACTTACTAGTAGATGTGGAGACAGGGAAGCATTCCAGAGGCTTCTTATGACCCATTCCAGCCATTAAAAGCCAGTACCTCTAGGAGCACACTTTAGTATTTCTCTGTCTCCAGCAGATGGTGGATGCAGGTTTTTACAGCTCTGATGAAATCTGGAAAAAAACTCTACCACTCTCAAAGAAACTTTCTCACAAGAGCGCAGTGCTGGAGGCTCCAGTAGAGTGCTCTTTTGGGTATTGCCATATGGAGAAAGGGAATTAGTTCAGCTCCTTATCCTTATACTGTTAAGGGCCAGTTGAGCAGCCAGAAATTTTGGAAGGCACTTTGGAAAAGCATTCTTCAAGCATCACACAACCTCAGTGTCCCCTCCCCCCTCCTTCCCCCTGGTTTCCACCCAAAGATTAGACGAAGGTTCCTCAGAAGTATGTGCCTGTGCACCCGAGCAGCAGGGGAGTAGCACTAAGCCTGGCATGGTTTGCCAGCCTTGGGCTCCCTGGGGGTGAGTACCAAAACTAAGTCTCTGTCTTGTCATATGGGGGCTACCTGACCCCGAAGGGGGACTGGAAGAGAGCTGACACTTGGGGATGGGAGTGGTAGGTAGCTGGGTAATAGGGAGGAGGCTGGAAGGAAGCTGACATGTGAATGGCACTGGAAGAGAGATGGACAGAGGGTAGGGCACCTGGAAGGGAGCTGACTTGGAGGGTGGCACCGAGAGTGGACGAGAGCTGATACCTGGGATGGTATTTGGACTAGAAGGGGATGGACAGTGGGGAAGGAAGGGGACTGGAAGGGAATGGACACCAGTGGCAGTCATGGGAATGCAAGGTGGTTGACACTGGAAGGTACTGGAAGGGGAGGGTTACTAGAACTGGAAATGGGCTGATGGAAGGACGTGAAGAAAACAAAAGAAGAGATAAGAAATGACAGATGGACCATAGACCACAGAAAGAGAGCTAAGAGAAGACAGAAAAGCAGAAGCCTCAGATCAGGACCAGCATGATCAGAGAATAAAATGGTCAGACAACAAAGGTAGAAAAAAATAATTTTATTTAATATTAGTGATTAGACTTTGTGCTATCTTTATATTTTACACTGCATTGGGGAACGGCATCTCTTATTTATCTGATGTTGCACTGCATGTGGACTCTGGCTTCTTGGGGTTTCAGTTTAAATTTTGTCTACATATGTTTATTTTTACTTTAGATTGTGGTTACTTCTTCTGTACTTGGTGAAGGTCGATGTTGTGAGTGTGTGACTGAGGTCAGGTGTTCTGTTAACATGGAGTTTGTACATAAAGATCTATACTGTACTGTAGTAATTTGACTTGTTCAGCTTTTCAAGTAGGTGTATGGATGTTCCAGGGCCCACTGTAGTATTTACAGTGATGCTTTTTTTGGATGGGCTCCTTATGTGAGTTTTGGAAGTTTGTGCTGATATGGTATGGTACGGTAGGTTTGCTCTTTGGTGTAGGGTTTTGTATTAGTTCACAATATGCCTGGTACTGGAGAATAGTGGTTGTTGTTGTTAGTGAGATGATCAGAATCAGATTTTTTTTTTAAATATTGAGTTCTGTGGGTGAATGTCCTGGTTCTGCTCTGCACCTACTGTGGATGCAAAATATATGTTGAAAAAGAAAAAGCAAGAACCATAACGCAGTTTATAGCAACAAAATAAAAATGAGTTATAATTAAGTTTTATAAACTGTGCTGTTGGTTCTTGCTGTCTTTTAGTTCCTTGGTGTGCAAACAGGACCGTACCTAGCCCTGTGCAAGCAGTGCAGCCAGACAGGGCGCAAAGGTTTGGGGGGGCGCATTTCAGCTGTCTGCTGTTGCCCTGCCGCTGCTGGCAGGACAATAGCAGGCAGCCAAAATGCACCCCCAAGCCTTTTCGCAGCACTTTAAGCAGGTCTGGTCCCTCCCTCCTCCGACGCGATGTCAGAGCAGGGAGGGACAGATCTGCTTAAAGTGCCAGCGCCTTTCAGATCGGGCGCATGCCCCCCTCCTCCTCCCCCATACCTTTGTTCAGCGCTGCCTGCTCTTTCCCTGCTGTCGGCGCCACCTTGAAAAAAACTGAGGGTGGCAGCAGCAGGGAAAGAGCAGGCAGCGCTGGACGGAGGTATGGGGAGAGAAGGGGGGGGGGGCGTGTGCCCGAGCTGCAAGTTGCATAGGGCACAATTGCAGCTCGTTACAGGCCCTGTGTGCAAACATCTTGCATTTCTTCCATATAATCTAATTGGCTTTTTGATTTGGTTCAGTCTCTGATTGGATTTCTGAAAAAGCCCAGCCCCCTCTAAGGGGGGGGCACCATCTCATTCTTCGCCTCAGGCAGCAGATTGCCTTGAGCTGCCCCTGCTCCCAGAGGATAGGCCAAAGGGGCCTGAGAAGTGAATGGGTGCATCCTTTTCCTCAACATCTGCCTGTTTTTCCAGCAGAAATGGTAGTGACTGCTTTTGGGGTGCTGGTGGCAGTGATGATGCTGGCATCTGGGGTCCTTGCAGTAGTGGAATCAAAGGTTGGCCTACTGATGGAGGTGGTGGTGGAGATGGTGGCAGTGCTGCATTCCAATGTTTCAGAGGCATTGACACATAGTGGCTTGGTGCTTGCTAGTCCTCTTAACCACCCGTTATGTGTGCCTCTTCAGCCAGATCTATTCAGGTGTGCACCATTGCAGATGTTGCAAGGGTGCCAGTACTGTGCTACTTAACATTTGGATGGTGGGAAGGTGCCAGAGACACCATACTCTCATTCATTGTAGAGCCCCGCTGAATGCCATATCCACATGTTGATCTACTGTCCTTATTTATACAACATCTCAACCCAGTTTCTGGTGTGTTTTCCTACCATACCAGACCCATGCGTATCCTGCCACCATGGCATTTCCCTGAGGGTCCGTGAACCTTCATTGTGTGTTGTACACCCTCTCGACCCATGTCTTTGCATTTACAAGGGAAGAGGGGACACTGAACCTGTGGGCCTCACAATGTCTGGTAACTGTGTGTCAGAGAAGCCATTACTCACCATGCCCGTTGATGAACTTCAAGGACTGGTAAAACTGTCCTGCACACAGTTGTGCTGTACACCTGTGCCTGGGTGTTGACATTGGCAACTGCACAATGCTCTGGTGTACCTCATTCTCATGCCATTACTATCTGTCACTTATGGGTCCCAGGTCCTTGCCTCTTGCTTCCCACCCTGCTGCCACTACATATGTTTGCAGATATTATGTCCTGCTGGACACACCTTAGGCCATCTCAACATCATTTGCCAGTAGATTTTCTAAAATATGCCTTCACATATTTAGCTCACACCTTTCCAATAGTAGATCAAGGTGAGTTGCAATTAGATACTGAAGGTATTTCCTTGTCCCCAGAGAGCTTACAATCTCAGTTCATATCTGAGGCAATGGAGGGTTAAATGATTTGCCCAAGGCAACAAGGAGTACCAAAGGGATTTGAACCCTATGCACTTTGGCTAGAAGGCTGCTTCTGAGGAGCAGAACTGGCAGACCTCTCAGTGGTGACATCAACTTGCAAGCTCCACAACTTCTTGATGTTTTATTGCAGCTAACGCAGGAGGTCTGGGCAGGTGGCAGCAGCAGAGGTCCACCCTGGTGGGAAAGGGAGCTTAAGGGAGACATGGGGAAGAGGAGATGCTATATGAGGGGAGGGGATGGTGGACATAGGAAAGGTGAAAGTGATAGAGAGAATATTATGGCTCAGGCAGAGGTGATGCTGGACATGAAGGAGGTGCTTGATAGAAGGGAAAGAAGGTGACAGAGTGAGATGCTGGACTTGGGGGATAGGGATACAGAGAGGGATTCTGAACATGTGGGGGGTGGAAGAAGGTGACAGGGAGATGCTGGACATGAGTGGGTGGAAGAATAGGGACACAGAAGCGAGATGCTGGACATAGGAAGATGACAGAGAAAGAGAGAGGGAATGCTGAACACATGGGAGGGGAACTGGATGACAGGGGAAATGCTGGATGCAGGGGGAGTAGGAACACAGAGGAGTTGCTGGACATAGAAGAGGGGATAGGAACACACAGATGAATGTTGGACATGGGCATATAGGTGATATAGGGAAATGCTGCACATGGGAGGGGAAGAAGAGAAACAGAAGAGTAATGCTTGACATGGGGCAAGTAGGAAGACAGATGGGAAATGCTAAATGGAGGTGAGGATAGAGAAAAGAGATGCTTGATTAAGAGTGGGAAAGGGAGGATATGCTGAACAAAAGGGGGAGAAAGTGAGACGAAGCTGGAAGGGGGGGAGGGGAGATGTTGGATGGGGAGAGGGAGTCTGGGGAATAAGGGGATGGGGAATGGGAGGGCCTATATGAAAGAAAGAGATGGAAAGCTGAAGGTAGATGTAGTAAAAAGAGGAAGATTGAAGATTGGATTGTAACAAGGAGTGAAATCTCAATAGGCAGAGAGACAGAAAAATAAATAGAAGAAAACTGGAAGGAAAAGATCAATATCAGAGATGGATGCAGAGGAGGAAGTGAAGAAGACGGGAGGAGAAAGACATAGGCAAATAGACTGGCTATCCTAGAGAGACAGTTAAGAGAAGACAGAGGAAAGCAGGTGCCAGAGGCTGGGACCAACACATTAGAAAAATAAAATGGGCAAACAACAAAGGTAGAAAAACACATTTTGGAGGGGGGGGGGGTGATATTCAATATACAGTTAGCAGACCTGCAAGCCATGTTACTCGCGATCGCCAGGATATTCATGGATGCCGTCACTGAATGCCCCGATGCTAGCTGACCAGCATCAGGGCGTTCCGGGGAAGGGTGTAAACAGCACCCAGCGGTAACAGACCAGCATTCAGCTGCTGCCCAATTATTGCTAAGCAGTGAAAGTTAGGAATTTCAAAGTTAGGAATATCGCCACTGCCCAGTTACCGTCCTGGCTATCCGGCCGACCCAGATATTCCATGCCAGTGGCCAGATATGACCCCAGCACTGAATATCCAGATCGACAGCTAGACACTTTAGCAGCACTAGTTGCCATCACTGAATATAAAGTTCTCTATTTTTAATTTAGTGATTGAAATATGTCAGTTTTTGGAATTCATGTCTACTATTAGTATTTTAATATTTGGCATAATAAGGGGAGAAATGGATCACCATATCTATTTCTCTGTTGCTGGACTCAAGCAGAGTCTGGCTTCTTGGGGTTTCAGTTTAATTTTTGTCTACATATTTCTCTTGTCAGTTTGTGGTCATTTGTTCTTGCTTGGTGAAGGTCTATCTGTGTTTAGATTGTGTAACTGAGGCACTGAGTATCGTGTAAGGATCTGCAGTAGTCGACCTGTTTAATTTTTCCAATAGGTGGTACTGATGTATTTGCAATGCTGCCGTTTCCTAGGTAGGCCTTCATTGGTACTGTTATGGAATGGCAGATTTGTTCTATCCTCAATTATTTTTGTAGGATTTTGTATTACTTCACAATACGCCTGGTTTATGTTGTTGTTACATGTCAGACTTTTTTTTTTTGTATGATGAGTTCTATGGGGCAATGCGCTAGTTCTGCTCTGGAGAGAGGGAATTAAAAATTACAAGTTAACATAAAACCAAAGAAAGCTAAATATCATTTTGTGGTGTTCCTTTCATTTGCAAAGCAATACAACATGCAGATTTTTCCAAATTTATACCGTGAATGTGCCTTGTGAAAAACCTCATTCAAAATCACTCTGGGATGGACCACCCTTGGCATCTCTGAGAGGAGTAGCCTAATGGTTAGAGCGGTAAGCTGAGAACCAGACCTGAATGCAACTCACCCTGAGCTACAACAGAAAAAGGCATGAGCTAAATTCAAAATCCCTCTCTTAAGTGCAAGGGTGTTCTTAACAGTCCTGTCCTCCCCAACCCCCACCCAACAGCATCCCTCTCTTCCTCCAGATGCTATTACACAGCACTTTAGACTCCTGAATAAAGGCAGCAAGCTAGAGAGGAGTTTCTATGCCTGCTCACTCAGCACACCTCAGCCTCTGCAAACCTCTCTCCTTGGAATTCCAGCTATTTCCTCTGGTCTAAGCCTGCAGACAGCAGACCTGCTTCTCATACTTCTAAAACAACAGCTGCTTTTTCCCTGCCACTTACTACATCAGCCACTGCATCAGTGCTTAATGCTCTGTACCTTCCATTCCCTTCCCAAGGCTTCTAGGGCTGACCAAGCCATAAATACTGCAAGACCCTTGAGGAAAAATGTGGATATCTTTTACAGTAACACCTACTGCAGTGCTTCCCAAACTTATCCAATATGACCCCATTTTAATTCTTAGGGCCATGTTTATTAAACGGCGGTAAGGTAGCAGACGTTATCGAATGTTAATGGCAGCGAAAAGGGTGTTTCCATGCAAAAAAGGCTGGGTGGCTAGGGGGCATTCTGACGGTAAGGGCTTAATGGGTCACTTAACATGCGCTAACAGGACATTGGGTGTTAAGTATCAAGCATGCACCTTAACACCCGAAAATGGCTGTCATGTTATTGCTGGATAAGGGAGCCCCAGCAAAATCCAATGTAAAGGTGATGAATGGAAGGACAGGTGGGATTTGAAGATCCGTGAGCATCCAACATGCCAGCCAGTAAGTGTGACGAGCATGTGGGAGGAAGCTGTACCTATGCACAGGGGGGTGCCCATGTAAAATGCCATAAAATCAGTGTGTGACATAGGATGGGGAAGTTGTGTCCCCCAGTGGAGTCAGAAGTGAGACGATGTACCTTGAAAGGAGGATGAAGCAGGACTGCTGATGTGCAGATCAGGCAAAGGACAGGCATGTGTGAAGCGTCCAAATGTGGAAAAGAGTGCCTGTGTACGTCACGGTGTAGCAGCTGCATGAGAAGACAGGACTGCACATAGCCGACAGAGGTGGATGGATGGGCTGAAGGAAGGATGGCGGCAGAGGAGAGGATGATATGGACTGGCAACTCCAGTGCTGTAGGTGCCATCCCAATGTATTTGTACTGTGTGGGAAAATGTGCATCAATGCCACATGGAAGTCCTGATACCAGATATGTGGGTTGCACCTGTCCCAGCCACACAATCACCATAGAACATCCCAGACAAATGTGCAGATAACAACTGGACAGGCATCATCCAAACTGGGCAAATGGGGCACGTATGGACATGAGATGATACCTGCAGGTGGCTACCTGAGGGGTAGGATGTGTCCGCATGTACTGCAGAGATGTGAGGGAGCCAAAGCTGTACAGTCACAGTCATGGTGTCATATATGACTCATGTCTCACATATAGGTTACAGCTGTATGCATGTAACTGCTTGTTAGTAAACTGCTATATCAGTGCAGTCACGATGTGGTACATCTTACTGACGAATTGGTAATTTCTGATGATATACAGGCACTGTAAGAACCTACAGTCGGCTGAGCCATTGGTGGGTTAAGTGACCTGCTCAAGGTCACAAGGAGGTGTTGTCAGGCCATGAAGGTTGTGGCAGACATAAAATGCGACAGTAACACATTCTGAAATGTCACATAAGGAGTGGTAGTGGGCCTCAAACCCTGGCATTTTGGCCCCCAAGCTATTGCCATGACCATTATACAATACCTCCAAGCAGGGGCCTGACATCTGCAGGGTGAACATGTCTGACCCTCTGCAATGGGCTGCAGCAAATTCAATAAAGTCATGCTCACAGAAGGGCATGATGGGGATTAGCATGTTCGCTGACTCAAAGTGTGGCCAGAACGCATAACAAAGTAGAAGGATGAGTGTCTGCAAGTCACAGCAGAGTCTGGAGTGTTACAGGCAGGGAAATGACATGCGCAAAATGAGCAAGTGGGAATTGAACCCTTGAACTCTGCTTATGGAGATATTGCTACACCCCCACAAGGCAATGTCTGTAGTCAAAGAGCCTGCAGGTCCCTGGCCAAACTGTCTGCTGTGTGTGCCGGTATAGATTAAGCCCTCCAGTATCCATGAGGCACTGTACACGTGGAACAGCAGTCTGCAGCTGATCACCAAATAGAGAATGCACTGATCCATCACATCAGCTAAGTACGACATACTGACAGTGTGTGCTCCAAGCACTTAACAGCTACAAACCATGCTACTGCACAGTTTGAGTGGTCACCCTGAGGGTGTGGATGGGCGCCCAACTCCTGGTCCCCAGAACTTGCACTGTTAGAGATGATCTCTGCTGCAGATTCACATCACTGCCAGTGTGTTATGCTAATCACCTTGTTTCCTGCATAATTGCAGCATGCTGTAGGTACTAGTTGTAACTGGGCCCTGTTAGATAGGGACCCGCCTATAACAGGGCATGGCAGTGCCTAGTATTAAACTGTTGATGCTATCTGCAGTGGGGGCCTCTAGGCTTGTGTGAAACTGTTGCTATAGTCCTATTGGTCCTACCTAGATCACAGGGAATAGGCCAAGAATAACTTCAGTCTCAACCATCTAAGACTAACAATCCACCACAGCAAACACAGTCAGACTGCACTCACTGCCTATCACTGGGCTCCCAGCCATGCACTTACCAAATGCAACTAATCTACCAGTCAGCACACATTGCATGTGCACAGATTGATCATATGCACTCTGGCTTGGTAGTAAAAGCATGGACACCCAGCATTTATTGCAGTGATTGGGCTCCCAAAAGAGGAATTACATCTACAGCACTGAAGGTAGACACTAGATAGCACTATGTGGATACATAGCCGTGCCATAGACACTGCTCAGTCAGAGTGAGAGTGCCCTCTCAGCATGACATGCTGTGGCCACCCAGTCCATGCACATGGCAGATGGGCACTACGAAGTCTCAGTCATTGACCCTACCTCTGACGCAGACACATCCTGGCCAATCCGCTCTGTTTCAGGCCATACCCACAATCCACTGCTCCTCATCATGCACATTTGCAGACTAAGGCTGGGAACAGCTTAGGCAATGCGAGGCACAGTGAGGTACAGAAAGCCACAGAACAATGGAGAGATACATACACACATTCACATCGCCGCGCTGTTCAAAAGTGAGGATGGTTTGCATTCATGCCTGCCACTTTGGTCTCCATATCAGCTCAAGCCTTGTTGAGTGCACATTGTGCAGTTGCTAGTAGCACGCTCTGACATTTGCACATGTTGCTAATGCCCATTCAGTGTACTGCTATCAGGCTGCCTTTCCATCCAGCTGTGGATAGTGGAGCCTGTCTGTGTGGCTGATGGGTGTTTGTACCCTTGCTGGCCAATTCTTTGCAGGTTGCACATGCTAGTGCTGTACCTGCACTGTAGGCTAAAGGCTAGCCAAAGGGTTATGCAATATATGACCCACAGCTGGGGCTTGAACCTGTGATCTTCCACTCATATACATATCAACTATGTGTGTTGCGCCACTGTGCAACCATATGGATGTATCAGACCCAGAGACCAGGGTTTGATTCCCACCAGCACTCCTTGTGGCCTTGGGCAAGTCACTTAACCCTCCATTGCCTCAGAAAAATCCAAGTTATCAATGTCCCTGTTTAATGTACATGACCAAGTTTAAGTTACAATGTAAACCGCTTTGATTGAAATGATAAAGCAGTATATAAAACCTGTTAAATAAATAAATTAAAATGTTTCCCATCAGACAGACCTTGGCACATGTGATGCACTTGGCATATAAGTCCAGGACATGGCTTTGGTCTGCTGCAGGCTGGTCCTGCTGCACCCGCCACCAACACCCTCACACCATGATGACATGCCCGTGTGCTGTCAGTGGTGATGTTGCACAGACCCAGCCTGTCCAACATGCCTAGGGCACAAGGTCTGGATGGGGAGGGGCAGAGGCACACATGGATGGCCACACAGCCCCCTAACCATCTGCCTGTGCAGGGACCCCATCCCCTCCTGCCACCGATATGTTTCAGGGGAGGATGACAGCCACAGCTGTGGTATTTCCCCAGGCACCTGCATTTGCAGCTACCTGGAGGGCTACAGCTGCTGGCACTATCGGCCTCTTCCTCCAGAGCAGGTTTCATCATCAGCGGGGGTGGGGGGCCATCCAGGATCTTTGCCTAGGGTGCCAGGACCCTTTAACAGCCCCATGTGGCACATCAACTTTCCGCAGAAGCAGCATGTCTGTGAGCCGCCACTGTCACTGTGGGATCCTGCCAGACATCACAGATGGTAATGGGGATGGATGGATACCCCTATGAGGAGAGGCTAAAAAGATTGGGGTTCCTCAACCTGGAGAAGAGCCGGCTGACGGAAGATATGATAGAGGTCTATAAATGAATGACGAGTGAAATGGGTAAACGTAGATTGATTGTTTATGCCATAAAAATGTAGAACGACTAGGGGACATGCACTGAAATTACAGTGTAACCCATTGTAGGCTAATTAGAGAAAATATTTTTACAGTCAATGGATCATCATACTCTGGAATTCATTACCAGAGGATGTAGTACAGGCTGTTAGTATAGCAGGGTTTCCTGGGGGAAAGGTCCATAAACCATTATTAAAGGGGACCCAGGAAATCCACTGCTTGCCCCAATACAGGCATTGTGGAACCTGTGTGTCTTTTAGGGAAACTGCTAGGTACTTGTGACCTAGATTGGCCACTGTTGGACACAGGATACTGTGCTTGATGGACCGTGGTCTGACCCAGTATGACATATTGTATGTTCTTATGTTCCTATGTACCACATAGGCAGCTGCCTGATCAGCCTTGTGCATCAGCAACCCCCACTCCATGACCCACATGGCACTTCCTTTGCCTCATTTGCACCATCAACATAATGCCCTGTCATACTTGGGCACTATGCTGTTGCTGTTAATGGAGAACTACTATCACTGTCTGGGGCTCCCCTGTGTGTGGATCACACTGAAGACAGAAAAATAGGTTCTCTCCCCTCCAAATATACCCTTCCATGAGGTTTTAGTTGGAGTTAGGGTTCCCAGCATTAAAGGGCTTTTAAACGCATTGCACAACTGGCGTTAAGGGAGCACATGCTATTGATGCCTACTCTCCGCCTACTGTGCCCTTAACGCAGCTGGAGCCTTTAACGCTCGGTAATGTGGCTTTTTCGTAGTGTTAAGGGTGCAGGAGTGCCAACAATGGGCATTAACAGCACACATGCTCCCTTACCACCGTTTAGTAAACATACCCCTTAGAAATTCATGTGACTCCAGATGATGATGAAAAGAAATTAGCAGATCTCTACTTCTCTCCCTCATCCACTTGCACCTCCCGCCATCTACCCAACGCATGAAGGCAGCTGCGGTGTCAACAGTTGCAGCAATCAGCACAGGGCCCTGTGTATCAATGTGCATTCACAGACTCTGGTACTCTGCATGAGTCTCAAGCCTAAAAGGAAGCCCGTACAGGAGGAGGGATCAGGGCCTGAGTCACAGGCTCCATATTGACTGCTACTGATGACATTTTGGGAACCACTGACCTAGTGGATGTTCCAAGTGCAGAAGCATTGCTAGGTACTTAAATGTTCCAGTGCATGGGCCCATAGGTCTTCATTCCTCTCCCACCCCCAATTTTGACAAAAGTTTAAAAAAAACATGGTGGGGGTCTCTGTGCTTTGGATATCTCTATGCCCATTTTCAGACATCCAAAGCATGAACAGAGCTTTGAAAATAACCTCCTTAATGCTGGTGTTTAAGAGCATATATGCTATAGCCCCGATGTCTTTGTGTGAAAAGATTATTCAGCATCAATTTAATTGCAATCTATGGATCGCATTACAAAAGTTCCATCTGTCAAAGTATTGATTAGATTGGGGTAGACAGGGCTTTTACTGCCACAGGCTCTTTCTGGTGGAATAATTTACCAGTGGAGAATTTCCCTCAAGATTTATTCATGTTTCTGCAAACTAGTCAAGTCATGGCTCTGGCAAATGGCATTTGGGTGATTATAATTTGGTTGTATTTATTGAGTTTGGATGTGATGGGGTTGTATTTTGTTATATAGTTTATTGCGTTTTATTGTACTTATGATACAGATATATTTGTTTTTTTATCTATTGTAAATCGTGTTGAGTCTCTGCTTAGAGGTTATTCAGTAATTGAATGAAATAGATAAATAAGTAAAACTATTCTGACTACAACGAGTTGCATGGAACATTGATGCTTCTGTCTCCCAAGTCATGCCACACTCACTTGGGCTCAGACACCAGCAGGCAGCAGACTTTCAGGGCACTGTTTAAAGAGACTCAGGACACAGGTCCATGTGCCTAGGGCTAAGGAAGTGTATCATTCAAAGTACATCTTGTGCTGTCAGAGATATATGAGATAGCAAAGGGTTTGTGCCTGATTACTCCCAGATAATAACCAGACAAGTTGAGAAAGAGGCCCTGTGTATTGACATCTCGAAGAGAGCTAAATGGTATGATGCAAAGGTTGTTAAAAGATCAGGTATAAGGGGGTATCATCATTCGTAGGAAGAAAATCTCTTAGGGAAAGCACTGTAATAGAAAGGTTGAGACTAAGGAATAGCACCACTTTAAAAAAGGCAAGACTACAATATCCATGAGGCTGTGGGAGGGAAAGCCAGGCGATGGGGCAGGATCAGTGCCAACCCAACCATTAGGAAAACTAGGCAGCTGCCTAGAGTGGCAACTATGGGGTTGGTGAGGGCAGCAAAGAGCAGGGTGTAAGGCTTAAGGGGGGCATAAAGCTTAAGGTTTGCCTAGGGTGCCAACACCTTGAACCAACTCTCGTGCCAGCCCTGGGCAGAACAGAGTTCAGGTAAATCCATTAGCAATAATTAATGCAGAGACAAAGAACTGTTTCCTTAGGAGGTTATAAGCGATTCTTTGGGACCAAGAGGGAGTGGGAACTGAAAATCTAGACTGTGTAGAAGTTGGTGAGTGAGCAACTTCCTGAGACTGAGGTAGAAAGTATGGAAATTGGACATGAAGAAGTAAAAAAGAAGAAATGGAGTTGAGGAGGAATGTAGACAAGATGAAGAAAGAAATGTGAAATCTCACTTTACATGCCTGTGGGTGCATTATTTGAACAGCTGACACTACAATGGTGGAGGCAAAAACAAGTCTGCCTATCTGACTCTGGGCAAAGCGAGGAAATGTAAGGACAGGGAAAGGGGCTTATGAGAGAGATCTAAACTTAGCACAAGTTTGTTTGGAGTGGTGCTGCACTGAACTGACAGTAGATAGCAAGTGTTAATGCTATTTAGCATGCACAGAAACCCCATCTAACCATTTGTAGATTTCCTGAGTTTGGCCATAAGATGTCAGACAAGCAGAAGCATGGCCAAGCAACCAAGCGCAGCTCTTCCTCTTAACACTGTGCAGCATTTGTCACTGGGCCTGCCCAATCCTACTTTTAAACAACTCGAAGAGTCAGATCTAGTTCTGGCTGTGCTCCATCAGATGCATGTAGATTGTTACAGATGTCAACTTATACTGACGCCATCTATTGTCTCATTGTTATATCGCACTATTTTCCTGTTTCCTTGTTGTCACCTTTGACTTTTTGATGTAGTACATCGTGGTTCCTGTGTTCAGTGTGTTTTTACTTCTATCTCTGAAACATGATGTCAGAGGTTTCTGGACCTGTGCTGTTTACCTGCCTATGACGGAAAGAGTTTCCAGAGTGCAGTGAGCTGCAGAACTGCAAAGCTGACTTACAATCAGGGCCGGCGCTACCATTAGGCAACCAGGCTGTTGCCTAGAGCACTGGCCCTCTGGGGGCACCCATTACCACCACTGCTACCCCTCGGCAGCAATGGCCACAAAACTGCAACACAGCACTTACCCACTGTCTTCGGGGTTGCATCGCAGTTTCACTTTTGTCCAATTAGCCACTTCGGCCCCCCTCCATTGCAGACTTCTGGTTTATACAAAACTGAAAGTCCTCATTGGAGGGAGGCTGAAGCAGCTGATTGGGCAAGAGTGAAACCACGATGTAATCTCAGAGATGGTGGTTAAATGCTGTGTCACGGTTTCAGGATAGCAGCGATGGCAATGGGTGTGGAGGGACAGCGGTGAGTGGTAGGATGGAGGGCCTGCCTAGGACAGATCTAGTCCTTTCACCGGCCCTGCTTACAATAACTTTGATTGGCCTAAGATTGTAAGTGCTCTCCTATGACAAAGAAATACAAAAGCATTACAACATCATGGCAACTGCTAACAGCATTCCATCCCCAGAAAGAATGAAGGTTAGTAGTGACTTAAGTATCAATTGCAATAATTTGTGGACCACTGTCTGGAAACAGGCTTGCATGAGATGCCAGCTGAAGTGCAGGCAGCTACACTGAGAAGGGTAGGATAGAGGGAGGATTCCAAAATTATCCTGGATGCATTAGAAGTGTAACCCACAAAAGAAAATTTAATATACATAGAAGATACATGTTTGGCAGTTGAAAAGAAGAGGAAGGTGAATCGTGTTTGAGAGAGAAAGCTGCTATACTAAACTTTTGTCCACAGACAGCAACTGTGATCATGGCAGACTCTTCCGTCTGCCCACAGGAGATCAGATCTCCAAGGGAAGAGTGGAAGGCCGCTATGATCATGGCAAAGACTCCTATCTGTCTGTAGGAGAACCCTTCTTTTCCTACCCGCAGGCATCCAATCTCCCACGGGCAGACAGGAGTCTGTCGCGATTGCAGTCGTTCTCGTCTCTTCTGCCGTGGAGATTGGATCCCCATGGGCAGAACAGAAGGGGAAGGTCGTGGGGACTGAGAGGCAGAGTCAAGCAAAGCTGGTGTGAAGTCAAGGTGGAGCTTCCCCCACCCCCCACCAATCCTAGAGGTGTTCTGCAGCCCCTGCGTGAGCACCTTAGGCTAATCTAGTTAATCTTTCCTGCAGAGCTGAAGCAGAGAGAACCACAGTGCACCAGCCCATTGTTGAGACAACAGCTGGTTAGTAGCTATGATGATGTATTTCATGATCCAGTGGAGTCTGTTCCAGGAGAAGTTCATTTTGTACTTGATGCAGTGTTTCACCAGTACAAAGTGCTCCACACAATATACCAGTTGTCGTAAAGCCAGAGTTGGCCCAGCTAGAAAATCATGAAGCCGAGGATCATATTACACCTGTGACTGAACCAGCTAATTGGATCAGCAATACAGTCATAGTAAAAAAGCCTGAGAATTTGTAATGATCCAAAGTTTCTAAAACTTGCACTGAAAAGATTGCAATATATCATGCCAATACTCGAAGATGCCTTATACAAACTGCCCAAAGCTCACTTGTTTACCCTGTAGATGCACATGAAGCATTCCTGTAGTGTAAGTCAAATGAGTAAAGCAGTCTCATGACCACATTCTGGACCCCCTGGGGCTGGAAAAGATGCTCAAACTATCATTTGGAGTCTGTGTAGCATCAGAGATGTTATCAGCAGATGCAGCTCATGAGCGTTTGGCTGGGCTCAATGTCATTGAATCAATAGCAGATGGCGTCCTTCCCATTGGCTGTGGTAACTCTGATGAGGAGGCACAGCATGACCATGACAGCAAGCTCTTAGCCCTAATGGATCACTATAGCCAAGGTGAGGCGATAGCTCAGTGTGAAGAAATTGCAATTCAAAGTAAAGAAGGTCCACTTCCATGGATATGTCCTGTCTTCACAAGACCTGAAAGCAGACCCGGATAAGATTAAAAGATGGGCTACTGCCTACAGATGTAAAATCATTACTGGGTTTGTAATGTACCTAACAAAATTCATGCCATGTCTGTCTAAAATATGTGAGCCTTGCGAAGACATCTGGTTAAGGATGCAGTTTGGCACTGGCTTTTGAAACATGATCAACTAGTAGAGGAAATAAAGCAGAATCTACTGTAATGATAGTGAGGAACCTGTGCAAGAAAGTAAAGAGCCATGGAAAGCTATCCTGCATTGGAGAAACACACAAGCAGAGGGTATGCAGAGAGGTGCACCTACTCCTGTTATATTGCTGGGCAGACTAGATGGACCATACTGGTCTTTATCTGCCATCATTTACTAAGTTACTATGTATGGATAGCAGCCCAGAGCAGTGCCTGTTGTCAAGAAAACTGAAAACATCTCTGCCAATAGCCTGCAAGTTACTTGATCCCTGGGTGGTACAAGGTACTACAGTATATCATAATTCTGAATAAGCATAAAGTGTATGTACAAACTCATACCATATAAGGACTGACAAGAAGCAATGTGTTAAGTCAAGATATAATATATTTGCAAGAGATTTGTCTGAGCTGAATATTAGAGACTCAGTCCACATGAAACCATTACCGGGCAATTGTACAAATCATTGAAGGTCGAAGGTTGGGTACCTGTGTGCAAAAGATCTCCCCACACTCATATCTTGTGGACACTGAAGGAACTCTCTATCACCACCACGGTGTGAACTTGCGAGTATCTGAGCAGCCAGTTTCAGAAGGACAGCATACGCCCAGCTCAGCTTAAGGGCCAAGCAATCCTTCCTGCTCCAATATAGCCCCAAACACTGAGAGTATAGGCACTGCAGGGAATGGCAGTGATGAGGATCCCAAGCCAATGGGCACACCTGCCAGAAATATGGAAGCAAATATGCCTGCCATGTTGAATAATGGCCCATTGATGACAGACAGGAATCAGCAGCTGTATGTGCAGAAAAGCCCTGTCTGCCCTCGCAGTGGTCGACTCTCAAAGCCACCTCAGCAGTTTGATGTGTAGGACATTTATGATAGAAAGCTGTGCATAAACTCAAACTGAAGAAAGGGAGATGTTACAGATGTTAACTTATACTGATGCCATCTGGTATCTCATTGTTATATCATGTTTTCCTATTTCCTTGTTGTTGTGACATCTGATCTTCTGTTGTACTACATCATGGTTCCTAGGCTCTATCTGTGCTCAGTGTGTCGTTACTTCTAGCTCTGAAACAGAGATGTCGTCTTACTTTTCTTAGAGAAATTAGAACTATAAATCTATGCATATGCAAGGATCCTTTCAGGACCCTCAGTAATCCAGCATGCTCTTATGTCAGGATCATATCATTAGCATAGCTAGGAGAAAAAAGCCTTCCTATTGCAATATGCCCTATGGGGATGGCTGCCCTGCTCCTGCCTGCCTATTTATTAACACTGTCCCCCCCCCCAACCCCTCCCCCCCCCCCGGGATTCTAGAGTGTGTGGTTGGGGGCCCAGCTTTGGCCCTAGGTTTGTTTTGTATCCAGTGTAAAGACTGCCTCAATCTTAATTTTGAATAAGCATAAAGTGCATGTACAAACTCATACCATACATCGGAAACATCCCTTCCCATATAAGGACTCAGAATCACAGACATGAGGAGATGATACAGGTATTACTAATTATTATGAATTTTCAAGAGGGAAGGGCTCTTAATTGAACAATATTTGAGTGAAGTAAATTGGAGCACCCAGTTCGGTGTTATAGAGTTTTTGAATTTGTGCACCTGGGCCTTGAAGGGAAGTCCCTTCCTCCCATGAAGAACCTGCCCATTGAATAAAAGTGTGTGTGAGCTGTTCACCAGAGAGAGAGGGAGAGGATCAGGAAAAAGAAATAGCTTTTTGTACATCCTTTGGCGTGATGGACTGCCCCAAGACAAGGGACCCCTTACAAATGGTGCCAATGTGGGCTCAATGGCACAAAATTTGGGAATACTATGCATGTATGGAATTTCACTGATGGCCATCAAGGGCGGTTATTATGCCAATCTGACTGGTAATCATCTAATGTTTCAGAAGTGTAGAGCTTCAAGTACAGGAGATGCAACATATACAAACACCACATGATGTACCTGAAGGAGCCAAATTATTTTATTGAGAGGAAAAATATCTTGCCTGATGGGGGACTGTGATTTGGAAACCTCATCTAGCACTCTGTTCCCTCAAGTGTTGCTGAATTGTTAATCAGTATAAAGTTGTAATAGCTCCTCAGAGGAAGGACTTTGAACAGCTGAGACTTTCTCTTGTTTGCATGTGTATATATCTGTTTTCTCTTGTGGAAACCAGAACTGGGATGAGTTCCAGATAATTGAAGAACCACCGTGTTTAAGGATTGTAAATAGCTCTTTCGAGCGCTTCAATCTTCAGGAAGACATGGCCTATCAAGAAGTCTAGAAGACTTGAACAGTCTGGAGAAGAATGGGAAAAAGAACCCTAGAGACGTTAATCATGTGTTGAGCTGTGTTTTGTTGCTCATCAGTTGTTTTATGTGAATCAAGGAAGAAAAAACCCTAAATCAATGGGAAAAATACCTTTTATAAAAAATTAAAAAAAATTGGTGCTCCAGCTGTTTTGGTTTATTTTGAAGCTGTTGTTATAGCATACTGTGCTTTGCAGATTTCTACCCATTTTCACAAACTGGATTGCTGGAGCACTGACTTTAACTTGTGTTACAGGAAAAGCAAGTGTCTGTGCATTCACGTAGCTGAATCCCTGTTAATATTTTAGGATTTCACAGGTATTGTGATTCACATGAAGAGAGAGTTTCTAGTGCAAGGCACACGCTAAGAGAGTGAGATACCTTTGAGTGTGAATGGTGATACTAAGAAATTATGTTCACTGAGGGCCCTTGGGTTCAGTAGAAGGAACCTGAAGTCCCATAGAAGGAAAGTGAGATATGCCCATGTACATTCCCCTTTCAAGGACTATACCTTTTAGCATGCTTAAATTTGAAAGCATATGTATTGCTCTTCTACAGGGAGAGCAACATGCAACATACAGTGATGTATTATGCATGCAGTTTCCTGTTCTTGGCCAAAACAAAGTAACTTTTATCTATGTGATTACCTGTAATTGTTTTTTTCTTTTCTTAGGAAAGATACTGTGGGTGTTATTTTAGAAGACATAATCATTAGATGGACATCCCAAATAGCTAACATGGACTTTGTAAAGGCAGGGAAGTGCCAAAGTCGATTTTAGAAATGGTCAGATCTGCAAGTTCCTGCAGTAGCCATGTCCAACTCTTAGCGTCCTAGGCATATCTGGGAGTGTTATTAGGCATGGCAAGAGCAGAGCAAGCGGCCACACACCCAAGATATATTTCACATAGCATTCAGGTCATGTCAGGTGCGATATCCAAACAGTCTACTACTACTATTGTTAATCATTTATATAGCACTACAAGACGTATGCAGCACTATACAGACACATAAAAGACAGTCCCTGCTTATCAGGGGTTACAATCTAATCAAGACTAACAGTACAATAGATGAAAACAAGGGAACAGTAGGGAAGGGTAATGAGACAGAAGGAGAACAAAAGATTAAGATCCAAAAGCGGCCTGAAAGACGTGAGCCTTTAGCATGGATTTGAAAAGGGGAGAGATGAAACCTGATGTTAAGACAGTGAGAAGTACATTGATGAGATGCTACTTGCAGCAACCAAGCTCTCCAGCTCCGGAGAAGATGGGTGCCAACAGAATGTCGATGGTTGGACACAAGTCACCAGGGCCTGCAAAATCACCAATCCAACTTCTCCATCCCTTGAATTGAAGAACCATTATGCAGCCCTGGAAGTGGAGGAGGTGAAAGCATCCCTGGAAAGGGAAGAACCAGAGTTCAAGTACCCCAAAGTTGCGGAATCAGTCAACAGAAGGAAACGAAGGGTGGTGGTGGTTGGAGACTCTCTTCTGAGGGGTACTGAGGCGTCCATCTGCCGACCAGACTTGATGTCCAGAGAGGTATGCTGTCTGCCTGGTGCCAAAATCCAAGATGTTACGGAGAGTTTGCCGAGACTCATCAAGCCCACAGACTATTACCCAATGTTGCTAATCCATGTTGGAACAAATGATACTGCCAGGTATACCTCGGAACGTATCAAAAGTGACTTCATGGCTCTGGGACAGAGGGTGAAGCAGTTAGGTGCACAGGTGGTGTTCTCTTCAATCCTCCCTGTTGAGGGTAAAGGCCAAGGCAGAGAGGCTCGCATCCTGGAGACAAATGCATGGCTGCGTGGATGGTGTCATCGAGAGCGTTTTGGTTTCCTAGACCATGGGATGCTTTTCCAAGGGTTGCAAAGCAGAGATGGCATCCATCTGTCCAAGAGAGGTCAACGCATCTTTGGTAGTAGACTGGCTAATCTACTGAAGAGGGCTTTAAACTAGATTCCTTGGGGATGGGTGAAGAAAGCCCCCAGGTAAGTGAAAGCCCCCAGGTAGGTAAGAACATAAGAACATAAGAACATAAGATATGCCATACTGGGTCAGACCAAGGTCCATCAAGCCCAGTATTCTGTTTCCAACAGTGGCCAATCTAGGTCATACGTACCTAGCAGTTTCCCCAAGGGACACAGGTTCCACAATGCTTGTATTTATTATTATTATTTATTTATTACAAATTCTTATATACCGCGCTATTTGGCATCAGCGCGGTTTACATTATAACACAACAACCATAACAACATGCTGTTTGGTTTTACATCGAACAGGGGTCCAAACTTGGATAACAGGGGTAACTATATACATGAGATTGATATCCTGGGTCCCTTCTTAATAATGGTTTATGGACCTTTCCTCCAGGAACTTGTCCAAACCTTTTTTAAACCCAGCTACACTAACAGCCTTTACTACATCCTCCGGTAACAAATTCCAGAGTTTGATTACACGTTGAGTGAAAAAATATTTTCTTTTATTAGTCTTAAATAGTTTACCCTGTAGCTTCATTGCATGTCCCCTAGTCTTTCTATATTCTGATAAGGTAAACAATCGATCTACGTTTACCCGTTCCACTCCGTTCATTAATTTATAGACTTCTATCATATCTCCCCTCAGCCGTCTCTTTTCCAGGTTAAAGAGCCCCAACCTTTTTAGCCTTTCTTCATAGGAGTAGCCTTCCATCCCCTTTACCATTTTGGTGGCTCTTCTCTGAACCTTTTCTAAAATTGCTATATCCTTTTTAAGATATGGCGACCAGAATTGCACACAATATTCAAGGTGCGGTCTCACCATGGAACGATATAGAGGCATTATAATATCTTTTGTTTTATTTTCCATTCCTTTCCTTATCATACCTAGCATTCTATTTGCTCTCTTGGCCGCCGCTGCACACTGGGCCGAGGGTTTTAACATGGTATCCACAAGGACGCCTAAATCTTTTTCTTGGGTGGTGGTTCCTAATGTGGAACCTTGCATCGTGTAACCATAGTTTGGGTTGTTCTTCCCTAGGTGCATAACCTTGCACTTCTCCACATTAAATTTCATCTGCCATTTTGATGCCCAGTCTTCCAATTTATCAAGATCCTCTTGCAATTTTCCACAATCCTCCTGGGTTTTAACAACTTTAAATAGTTTTGTGTCATCAGCAAATTTGATAACCTCACTCGTTATTCCACTTTCCAGGTCATTTATGAATATGTCAAAAAGCAGCGGACCCAGCACAGATCCCTGGGGTACACCACTATTCACCTTTCTCCATTGGGAAAATTGGCCATTTAGCCCTACCCTCTGCTTTCTATCTTTTAACCAGTTCCTGATCCACAGTAGTACACTGCCTCCTATCCCATGACTCTTTAGTTTTGCCAAAAGTCTCTCATGAGGGACCTTGTCAAAGGCTTTCTGAAAGTCCAGATACACAATATCAACCGACTCACCTTTGTCCACCTGTTTATTCACTCCTTCAAAAAAACATAACAGATTAGTAAGACAAGATCTTCCTTGTCTAAAGCCATGTTGGCTGTCTCCCATTAGGTCATGACTATCTATATGCTCAGTAATTTTATTCTTTATGATGGTTTCTACCATTTTTCCCGGTACTGATGTCAGGCTCACCGGTCTGTAGTTTCCCGGATCACCCCTCGAACCCTTTTTAAATACATTAAATACCTTTATGGAAATGGGTAACAGGGGTAACATATGGAAAGCAGTGTGTATTAATGCCCGTAGCATGGGAAATAAGATCCCTGAGGTTGAAGCTTTGGTGGGAGTGGCTGACTTGGATTTAGTGGCAGTTACAGAAACATGGTTCACAGAAAACAATGACTGGGATGTAACTATACCTGGCTATACTTTATTCAGGAAGGACAGGGTAGGAAGAAGAGGAGGAGGAGTGGCACTATATGTAAAAACTACTATTAAAGCTTTGGAATTACAGAGCTTAAAAGGGAGAGAGGAGGCATTGTGGGTTAAACTAGAAAGAGGGAAAGAGAAATCTATTTGCATTGGAGTGATATACAGACCTCCCTCACAAGAGGAAGAGGTGGACAGAGAGTTAATTGAAGACATACGCAGCATTGCTAAGAAAGGGGAAGTGCTACTGATAGGAGATTTCAATATGCCAGATGTTGATTGGCACATTCCTGCTGCAGTATCATCTAGAAGTAAGGAGATCCTGGATTCTCTACAGGGAGAACTATTCAGGCAATTGGTAACAGACCCCACACGTGAAGGGGCCATACTGGACTTGGTGCTTACCAATGGTGAAAGTGTTTCTGATGTTGTAGTGGGAGATCATTTTGCTTCCAGTGATCACCAGATGGTGTGGTTCAGTATTAGGACTAGGGCTGTAAGAATCCATTCCAAGGTGAGGATCTTAGACTTTAGGAAGACTAACTTTGCGAAGATGGGCCAATACCTCAGGGAGTCGTTAGTGGGATGGGAACAGCTGGGGGATGTAGAAAAACAGTGGGCAAAACTGAAAGGGGGTATTTTAAGGGCAACCAACCTTTTTGTTAAAATGGTAAATAAAGGCAAAAGGAACAGGAGACCGCTATGGTTTTCGAAGGAAGTAGCTGAAAAAGTGAAGAAAAAGAGGGAGGCCTTCATGAAATACAAGAGATCACAGAGAGCAGAAGACAAGCATCTGTATTTGGAAAAACTTAGAGAAGCTAGCAAAGTAGTCAAGAAGGCAAAGATTCAAAAGGAGGAGGAAATAGCCAATGCAATAAAATGGGGGGATAAGACATTTTTCAGATATATTAGTGAGAAGAGGAAGAGCAAAAGTGGTATTGTCAGACTCAAGGGTGCAGGGGGGGAATATGTAGAAGCTGATAAGGATAAAGCGGAATTGCTTAACAAATATTTTTGTTCTGTGTTCACAGATGAAGAACCAGGAGCAGGACCTCAGAAAACACCCACAAATAAGAACAGAAGCGAGGGACATCTTGAACTATTTTCAGAAGACTGTGTTCGTGAGAAACTAGCTCAACTTAAAGTAGACAAAGCGATGGGACCGGATGGGATACACCCTAGAATACTGAGGGAACTTGGGGACGTTCTAGCAGCTCCACTGACTGACCTTTTCAATGCCTCGTTGGAGTCAGGAGTGGTGCCAAAGGACTGGAGAGAGGCTCATGTGGTGCCTTTACACAAAAGCGGAAGTAAGGATGTGGTTGAAAACTACAGGCCGGTTAGTTTAACTTCGGTGGTGAGTAAATTATTGGAAACGCTGCTGAAAGAGAAAATAGTGAGGTTTCTGGAGTCCAGCGGATTACAGGATCCGAGGCAGCATGGATTCACCAGAGGCAGGTCTTGTCAGACAAATCTGACTGATTTTTTTGACTGGGTGACCAGGGAGTTGGACCGAGGGAGAGCTCTAGATGTGGTGTATTTAGATTTCCGTAAAGCCTTTGACACTGTTCCTCACAGGCGACTTATAAACAAACTGAGCACCCTAGGGATGGACCCTAAAGTTACTGCTTGGGTTAGAAATTGGTTGGGTGGGAGGCGACAAAGAGTACAAGTAAATGGAGCTCACTCTGAGGAGAAGGATGTTACCAGTGGTGTGCCCCAGGGATCTGTCCTTGGTCCAATTCTTTTTAACATCTTTGTTAGTGATATAGCGGAAGGGCTGTCGGGTAAGGTTTGCCTCTTTGCGGATGATACCAAAATCTGCAATAGAGTAGACACCCAGGAAGGGGTAGATAACATGAGGAGGGATCTAGCTAAGTTTGAAGAATGGTCTAGAATTTGGCAGCTGGGATTTAATGTTAAAAAATGTAAGGTCATGCATTTGGGCTGCAGCAATCCAAGGGAGCAATACAGTATAGGAGGTGAAGTACTTTTGTCCACTAAAGAAGAGCGGGACCTAGGCGTGGTTGTGTCTGATGATCTTAAAGTAGCTAAACAGGTGGAAAAGGCGACAGCAAAAGCTAGAAGGATGCTGGGGTGCATACGGAGAGGAATGGCTAGCAGAAAAAAGGAGGTGATAATGCCTCTGTATAAGTCTTTGGTGCGACCTCATTTGGAGTATGGTGTGCAATTCTGGAGACCGCACCTTCAAAAGGATGTGAACAGGATGGAGTCGGTGCAGAGGGTTGCTACCAAAATGATTAATGGGCTTCATTATAAAGCATATGAGGACAGACTTAAGGATCTTAATATGTACACCTTAGAGGAAAGGCGGGATAGAGGTGATATGATTGAGATGTTTAAATACCTCCGTGGCATAAATGTTCAGGGAGAGAGCCTCTTTCAATTGAAAGCAAGTTCTGCTACGAGGGGACATGGGATGAGGGTGAAGGGAGATAGATTCAGGAGTGATATGCGGAAATATTTCTTTACGGAAAGAGTAGTGGATCCGTGGAATAGTCTCCCAGTGGAGGTGGTAGAGATGAGGACAGTAACTGAATTCAAGAAAGCATGGGACCAACACAGAGGATCTCTAAAGGCAAATAGTGGACTGTTGTAGTTGTTATGGAAGGACAGACTAGATAGGCCATGTGGTCTTTTTCTGTCGTCATATTTCTATGTTTCTATGTTTCTAAGATACAGATAGTTTGTTCCAGGCATAAGGAGCAGCAAGGTAAAAGGATCAAAGTCTGTTGAAGAGAAGGACATAGAGAGAAGCAAGCCAAAGGAAGAGTGGACTTCATGAGGAGGGGTGTAGGGAGAGAGAAGAGAGGAAAGGTCGCGAGGAGCAATAGAATGAATGCACTTATCAATCATAAACAGGTAAGGGACTTTACTGTCCATGCTGACTGCAGTTGCGACTGTGACTAGAGGAGCTTATACTGGAGAGAGATCGGTCTGCTTTCTGTCTGTGTCTACTGAGTAGTCTTTGGTAGCGATCTCCCTGTGTCTCCGCTCTGCATCCCCCTCCCCTCAGCAGTGCTGCCATAACCCACTATTGCCCAGTAGCCAACCCCCAGCCCACAACTACCCCTGTTCCCTCCCCGAACCCCACTCACCCCCCCTTCACCTAGCAGCTGTGAGTCCCCCTGTGCTCCCCTAGATGCTGTGTGTTTCAGTCTGTGCCTGTTTGTGCCCATGCTGTAACACTGAGCATGTGTGTGTTGGCGTGAAGGAGAGGAGGTGTGTGAGTGGCCTGTGGTGTGAGTCTGACAGTCAGTGTGTATATCATTCACTGTGTGTTGGTGGTGGTGGCACAAGGGTGTAGGTGGTGGAATATTAAGGGTGTTGGTAGTGAGTAAAAGCAATGGATGCTGTGTCAGCACGGTTTGCACTGGTCCTTTAGGAGGAGGCCTATGGGGAGGACAGGAGGGATAGAAGAGAGCACCTCTTACCAGAGGGTGTACTGGGCCACCATCCAATATCTGGACCTCACAAATCAGCAGTGTCTGACCTGCTTCAGATTCAATAAGCTGGCTATATACCAGCTATGTCTGAAGCTGGATCTCCTCCTCCACTCTGCTAGTCCAGAGGCTAGCCCATTCCTGTGCACCTGAAAATCGCCATAGCCCTAGCATTCCTGGCCGTGGGCAGCTTCCAATCACTGCTGGCTGCCACGTCAGGACTCAGCCAGTCAACAATGTCCCAGTGCATATCTCAATTCTTGACAGTCTTTCTAACCCAAACAGCCGAGTACACTCTGCAGATAGGGTTGCCAACCGGCCGGTTTTTCCATGGCCAGGCCGGCTGCCGGCGCAGAGGTAAAACCGGCCCTTGAAAAGCCGGTTTTTTGCTCTGGCCGCAAGATCGGAAGCAGCCAGAGCAAAAAACCGGCTTTTCTTCCGATCCGAAGAAGTCCGCGGAGTTAAAAAAAAACAGCCCGCACACCGGAAGGCTTCAGAGGGAGCCGGGGAAGCCCGCGCGAGGCCCCGGCTCCCTCTGTACAACTGCCAGCGTGAAGATCCTTTTCCTTCACGCTGGCGGCTGTTTCTGTGACGCCGCGATTGCTGGGAAAGGTTAAAGGAAGAAAAGTCTATGATGGGCCGTGTATTGGGAGAGTAAGAGGTGCTTGAGAATGGAAGGGTGAAATTTAAATGGATGATAAAGGAATAAGGAAAGAATTGGGGGAAAGAGCAAAAGGGAAACAATCAGTATGTTAAAGCAGAAATAGAGAGAGAATGGAAAACATCTAAAAGAGAAGAAAGGACAAATGGATAGCTCGCAGAAGACACGAAGAAACCAGAAGAAAGTGACTGGAGCAATTGTAACTGAAAAATAAAATGCCCAAACAGAAGGTAGAAAAATACTTTTTATTTTGAATTTATTAACTGGAATATGTCTGGTCTGGGAAGTGTGTATTGCTAACATCTTTGCGTTTTTGTTTAGTGCAAGAGGAAATTACTTTATAGTTTTATTTCTCCAGTGTTGTACATTTCATGTTTGGCTTTTGGGGTTCCCAGTTTAATTATTATCTGACCAAGGAAGTTAGCCTACACGTATCCTCGGTAATTTTTGTGGGTGGGGCTGGGGGTGGGGCGGGGCGGGGCAGGGGTGGGACTAGGGGCGGAGAATGGGTGAAGCATGGCGAGCCACAGGTGTCGGGTTTTTCTCAGTGAAAAAGTTGGCAACCCTATCTGCAGAAGAAGCAGCAAACTGTGCTTCAGTTCCATGATTTGGCACGTTCCCTCATGCTGGGTATCACAGACTTTACACATGTGGCCCCCAAGAGAGAGAGAAGCAACTTACCTCTGTAGAAAGGCGTTCCACTCCATGAATATGCATGTGGTCTGCAATGCCCAGGGTGAAATAAGTGATGGAGCTCCACCCTTCCCAGGGTCATGCTATGATTAGATATCATCACACAATCAGGCATTTATGAGTGGTTTACCAGTGGATACATCACTGGAGGCTGACTCCTAGGTAACCAGGCAGAGAAGCTATGCCGCAGGTGGTAAGTAAGTGTGGAGGATATCAAAAGGGACAACCAGCAGGCCCAGAACAATATACCCAAGCCATTTTCCTCTAGTGAGCAAGCAAAATAAACAATCCTGAAAGATAGGGTTGTCTATTTATTTTATATATGTATCAGTACTTCTGGGCCAGGACTGTGGTCTAGTGAGCAAGCAGCAGAGGTGACAGAAAGGAGGGCCACTGTATCTCACTGGAGAGAGTGATAGGCACTGGACCTGGGGAGCCAGGTTCAAATTACACCACTCTTCCACACATACCATTCCCTTGACTGCAAGGGAAAGAAAAGGACCACATTCCATCAGTGCAGGGAAGAAGACAGCCAAACGCAGTCCCCAGGCCTGCATGTGGGGAGCATAGGCACACACCCAGCCCAGCGATTTTGGTGTGGGGGCACATGCATCTGGGAGCCACAGCATAGCAAGTGTTAAAAAGCTTTTTTGCGAGGGGTCATGTGATGTGCTGAGAGGGAGCAGATGTGTTTGCGCTCTCTCTCCAGGTTCTCTCCTTTCCTGCATCCCCTGAAGTCCTGTAAAGTGCCGCAGTGAACAGTGTAGCCACACTGGGGGAAATACTAGTGAGTTCCGACAACAAGCAGCCTGAACCAGGAACTGAAAGAGATGAAATCCACTTGGCGTGACATGGATAAAGCAGCCTGCCCTCCCTCCAAAATGGCAGACCCACTCTCGTCACCATAATCAACAGGCCAGATCGCTTTGGTGGAAGAGGTGACCCAAGTGGTGGTAGGGGCACTTTCACAAAAATTTGAGGTGCTTACCGGCAAAATGGACTCTATGACCAAAGCCATAGCGTGATTGCGGGGCAAGAAAGTCACCGGCTCCAAGAACTGGTGGCAGCACATGAAGTGAAGTTAGATGACTTTGAGAACTGCAGCCAACGGGACAACCTGCGTTTTGTTGGGGGTGCCGGAATCAGTTAAGGACAGTGAGCTGAAAGGCTATTTGGAGACGTTGCTCCCTAACCTTCTGGCGCTGGGTGCTGACTTGCTTCCCTTGCAGCTTGAACAAGCACATTGAATAGGCCCCATCTGCCTAGCAGACAATCGCCCATGCACTTTCTAAACTACATACAAAAAGACACTCTGCTGAAGGCAGCCTGGCAATGGGGCCTGATCACCCAAGTCAAACTCAAGCTCCGCATATACCAGGATTACTCCATGGCACTCAGACAGCAGTGAAGGGCCTTTGCCACAGTATGCCAATGCTTGATCAATGTACACATTAAAGTTATAGTGCAATACCAGCTCGCCTTCGAATTTACCATAATGGGGCACAGAAGGTATTTGACACAGTGGATGCAGCGCGGCAATATATGGACACTTTGGCAATAGATAGCCAGGCAGCCGAAGAATCTCAATATGGGTCTTGTTAGAGCTGAACATTGCTTTTTCACTTTGGAGAAAAGGAGCCGTGGCCAGAACAGCATACCAGCATACCAGAATGGACTATAAAAATTGGAGCGCTACAACTGGAGTCCATCCTAAGGCTAGGGACTAATAGTTGCAATACTTGGTTCCCCCAGAGTGTAACGCAGACAGTTTAGCTGCGGGCTGATGTCGCAGCATCATCTAAAGTGAACTCGTGGAGATCCATGCGTACCAGCAGCACAGATTATTGTGGAGGCACCAACTCGAGCAGCCACTCGTACCTGGTGGTTCAGTGGACTAACTATAGAGTATGCTGCTAAGTTTGTTAGTGTTGGTCCTGGTTAGGAGGTTGGGGTGTACGGTGCTGGGGGAGAGGGGGAGGTAGGAAATACTGGTTGGTTGAGGGGACCTGAATGATGTGAGCATTGGGGCAGAGATGGGGAGGGGGGTAGAGACACATAGATGGGGGAATATCACTATGCAAGAATCGGCGAAGGGAGGGTGGAGAGAGGGGTGGGGGGATGAACCAGGACAAGGACAGCCAACAACCTGGCTGGAATGCCAGAACGCCTGTGACAACCCTCGTTGATGCCGAGAGGCTGGATGGGGCAAGACGGGCTTTATACAGCTGAGCTCTAGTAAGCACGAAGAGGGAAGTGGAGGTGAATTACTCGCAGCAGCATTGAAGAGCAGGGTGGTTCCTCGTCCCCCCCCCCCCACTCCCACCCAATAATGGAACGCAGGTCTCTGGATAGCTAGTGTGAGATGTTATAGAATAGGGAGGAAGATCAGAGGAATTGGTGATGGAAAGGGGGGAGTGAAGAGCAGGGCATAGGACACGAGAGGAGGTGATGGAGCATGCATGAATGTGAGTGAGTGTGGGATGATTGGAAGGCTCGGTGGTATGCTTGGGTTCGGGGGAGTAAAGAGGACAGACCCGACACATGTAAAGTGACTCATTATGGAGGGAGCTGATGGATTAGTGGGAAGGGATTGGGATGGGATAGAGAGGGAGGGATGGGAGGGGAGGGGAGGGGAAGGAGGGAATTAAATTGGACTCAGAGTTGGCAGACTTCCTCACGCGAACATATTCCTGGGAGCTGTAATCCTCATACTGGCCGGACTCCTGGCGGGGGCAGGGGGGAGGACTTCCCAAGCTTTCCAAAATGAAGACCTTTTTACAGGACCTCATTCAACTGGGGAAGGTTTGAAACTTCTTTCATAGAATGTGTGCAGGCTAAGCACACCCATTAAATGTTACAAGATTTTGTGAGCGGTTGCCCATCAAAACTGTGACGTAGCCTTCCTTCAAGAGACTCACCAATCAGGGGCGGAACATGGTAAATTGTGCCATGATTGGGTAGGCCAAGCATTTGGTGCAGTAGCTCATGGTAAGAAGGGTGGAGTAGTTATCTGGTTTGATTATCAATTCAAAATGAATGACCCCATGGGTATGTATGTGCTTCTGGCAGGGGAATTGGAGTGCTCTTCCGTGATTCTTTGCAACATATATGGCCCCAGGACACCAGACACTCTATTCTATGCCCAGCTGGCCTCCGCATTAGAAGAGCTGCCAGAGGGATGGCTACTAGTGGGCGGCGATCTGAATGGGATCCTCGACCCCTTGATGGATACTTCGCACCAGAACGCTGGAGCCTGTAATGGGACAACATGTATACTACAATGGTTTATTCGTCACCTTCATTTTGTGGATCCATGGCGGCTCGTACAACCCACGGACAGAGATTATACTCATCTCTCATGTGTCCATGGGACCAGTGCCCGTACTGACTGTATACTCGCCTCGGAGAGCTTTTTCTCCCAGATGGAAAAAACAAAATAGGACCAGGAGAGATCTCAGATCATATGCCCATTTGGCTTACATTAGACTGGCATTCGCATCTCAGTGGACCTCGGCTGTGGAGGTTCCCCTTAGAGCTATATAAGGAGGAGCGGTTTCAGAGTTATATTAGGAAAAGGTGGCAGTCCTTTGTGACCCATAATTCGTAACATCAAGATGACCCTGAGCTATTCTGGGAGATGGCAAAAGTGGTGCTGTGGGGAGATGTGATAGCATACTCAGCCCGACATCGCCGCCTTCTTTACGCCCATGTGTTACATCTAGAGAGGCAGGTTGTACAGGCAAGGAGATAATATGCCCAACACCCATCAGTGGAATCCAGAGCATGGCTCTTTGAGATGCAGATAGCGCTTAACGCGATCCTTCATCAACGGGATAACAAGTCCCTCATGTATTACAAACAGTAACTTTTTCAATATGGTAATAAGTCGGGGAAGCTGTTGGCGCACTGCCTCCGGGGAGTGCAGGGTTCACGACTGGTGCCCGCCTTACATGATGAAGCAGGTAAATTGTAGAAGACATTGGTGGAGATTGCCAACCTTTTCAATACCTTCTACCAGAATTTATACAGAGGAGAGAGAGTCTCACCTGCAAAAATAGACTTTTATCTTCGGGACCTTTCCCTACCTAAGCTTACTGTGCAGCAGGTAGAGCAACTGGGGCGCCAATTACCGCCCAGGAGGTCTGTCAGGGCATCCAACAGGCACAATGCTGTAAAGCCCCCGGCCCGGATGGGTTTACAGTGGAATTTTATAAAATACTACATGAAGTGGCTCCAATGGCAGTCATTTACTAGCATCAAATTCAACATAATGGGTTTACCTGGGAAGATATCCAAGCCTATATCACCTTGCTTCCTAAACCAGGTAAGGACCTGTTACAGGCGAACTCTTATCATCCTATCTCGTTAATCAATTTTGATCTGAAGCTGCTTGCAAAGATATTGATGGAAAAACTGGACCTTCTGCTACCTGATTTAATAGAGAGTTCGCAGGTGGGCTTTGTAAGGGACTGATATGCTGCGATTAATCTGTGATGGATTTTTGCTTTTCAGGAGTGGGCCCATATGCAACAAATACCATCTTTGCTAATCAGTTTCAACGTTGAAAAGGCATTTGATAGGTGGGATGGGACTATCTCTTCCAGTTGCTCCCTTATTATGGGATAGGCAATGCCTTTCGGCAAATGCTCAAGGTATTATATGCGCATCCCACAGCAGCAATACTGGCTATTGGACATTTCTCAGAGGCCTTTGATCTACAGCAGGGAACACGGCAAGGGTGTCCCCATTATTATTTGTGTTATTCTTGGACTTGTTCATCCGGGCCCTGGAGAGTTGTCGGGCCGTGCCAGGGATACGCATGGGCCACTCTGAAGTAAAGATAGCGATCTTTGCAGATATTATTCTTGTCCATATCGAGCAACTGCATACGTTGTTGCTCTGCTTGCTGGTCGAATTTGATAAATTTGGTCAAATTGCCGGCTTCTGACTGAATAAAGAGAAGTCAGAAGCCTTGGACATTATGGGGCAACTAAAGGACCAGTGGGGACCCAGTTTCTCACTTCGATGGGCCGACTGGGTCTTTACTTATCTTGGTGTACAGTTGATCAGCGAATAAAGACAGCTTTACCGGGAGAACTGCGTAGTGGTGACACGAATGCAAACCAAGATGCGAGAGTGGTCTTCCCTCCCTCTGTCATTGCTAGGCAGCATGGCAGCATTCCATATGGTATTGTTCCCCAAGCTGCTCTATCTTTTGCAAACTCTCCCGGTTCGCCTACTTTGAAAGGATGTAGGCCTTCTTGAATGGGACTTTCGCTGCTTTCTTTAGCAAGATGGGCTGGCGAAAATTTCGCTATCTCACCTGAGAGGCCCTTGGCATTGGGAGAGTATCGGAGTCCCAGATGTTTATCGCTATGCATAGGCCTGTCAACTGCGATACTTGCAGAACTGGTTGGGGCAAACTACTGTGTTCAACCTCCAGGAACTGGAGGCAGATTTTGTGTTGCCTCTGTCCTTGATGGCGGTGCTACATTTAGAGACCTTGTCAGAAAGGCTTCATCGTAGCCTAGTAGTGGAGTCCGTTAGGGAGGTTTGGCATCAATTTTGTAACTACTGGAACATCTCCCCAGATATCTCTAGCTTCATGACCATTAGAGGGAACCCACACTTTATGCCTAGTTTGGAGAATTGAGTCATCAGAGAATGGGGCGATAGGGGGATATGTAGCCTGTGGCATGTGGTGAATTTGAAGGGGGTATTAAATCCTATATATTTTTAATTCAGGAATATGAACTACTAAAAACCTATCTTTTCGCTTACTACCAGCTTAGGCATTATATTCAATCTCTCCCTAGGGAGAATTTGGCAGCGGAGGCCTCAGTGCGCATCTTGAACGTTTTTGAATTGAGGGATCGGGAACGTATGTCTTCGCAACTGTTTCACAAGTCCCCAGGACTTTACTGGGACAGAGTGGCGTTGGGCGACAGAGTTGGGATTCCCAGTGGAAACAGGGGCAGTGCGGTGGGCAATTGCCTGAATACCGGCACTGGTTAAGTTGGCACAACTGCAGGAGATACAGTATTGGGCAATATGTCAAGCCCAATTCTCTTCCCTGTGGGCTCTGTGCAGTAGAGTCACCCTTAATAGATACTTCCCCTGGTGTGGGGTACAAAGCGTGGATCTGGGGCACATATGGTAGAAGTATGGGCAGATCCAGAAGTATCGGGGTAGAATCCAGGGAAATATGGCGACTCTAATAGGACAGTCGGTGGCTTGGACAGGGCTTTTGGTGTTGCTTGATCAATTGGCTCCCTCCAGGCCGAAGGGATGATGGGACAGACTGTTGGTCCGTAAGACCTGTGTAGTAGGTAAGCAAATTGTGCTTCGATACTGGCATGAAACTTCAGCTTCTTCATTCTGGGAGTGGTGGAATAATTTTCACCAGCTGATGCTGATGGAGCATCCGGCATCCAGGGGTGGCGGGTGGCAACGGGAGTGTTTTATGACCCTTTAGGGAGTGTATATCGATACTATGACTCCACTGACCCGCAATGAGCTGCTGACACTATAGAGAGGAATGGATTGGATGTTGCTTGGAGGAAGTCCATAGGGCCCGCTGATCAGAGCAAGGATCTGTGAACAAGACCCTGGACAGGGAGGAAGGATGGGGAGTATGAATGAAGTAAGGACCTTGGGGGGAAGGGGGTGAGGAGGGTTTGGAATAGAAGGGAGGGAAGGGAACCCATCACAGAAATAGCAGGAAATTGTATTGTTGTGTTGAACCTGTAGTGATGTTGACGGCCTGGTATAAGAGCAAACACTGGACTGGAGACCTTTGTTGCATTGAGAAATTACATGCTTAATAACTGGTTCAAACCTGCTTTAGATAGGGGAGGGGGTGGAGGATACATGGATAAGGGGGGAAATTAAAAAATACAGATGCATATGACCGATGCTAGTGTATGACATTTGCATATTTATTCAGAGCAATTCCTGACATAAATTGGGCACTAACTGTACTTTATGTTTATATTTGCTGGTGGCAGGAACAGAGACTGGTTGTACATAGTTTGTGTGTGACATTATCAATAAAGATGATTTGAAAAAAAAGAAAAAAAGCTTTTGCCAGGTGTATTATCAGTACAATACCAATATTTCCCTCATTCAACTGCAGGTGTTCCCACAGCTGGATATCCCTAGCACAGTCTTACAGTACATAGGTATATGACCATGTATGTTTGCTGCCTGGAGATAAGAGGGAAGGCTGCCATAATGGCAAGGTAGCTTAAAGAATGTCTGCACCTTTGTTCATGGGGATGGGAAGGGGAAGGGGATGTGGTATAAGTGCACAGCTGGCAGTATCAACACATACCCATGGACTAGAGGCTGTGTATGGCAAGGCCTTTCAAAAATGTCAGCAGATATGTAAAGGGACAACTATGTCCATAATTATGAGCACTGACCCCTATGTCTTCTCTACCAACATCTCTTGCAGGGACAGAGGATATCCTCTAAGGAGCTGGTTCATGACCCAATAGTGCCACCCAGGAGAGAAGCAGAAAAGCAATATAACTAATCTCACAGAACCACCAGAGCAATTATAGAGAGAATGTTTGGCCAGCTGAAGGTCAGTTCAGATGCCTGGACAAATCTGGAGGTGAGATACTATACAGTCCCACCAAGATGTGTGAGATAATCATGGCATGTTGCACAACGTTGTACGAGGGAGGTGACAACCCATGCCAGCCAAAGACCAACCAGTAGAGACTGATACCAAGGAGGGGCCAACCCCCAGCCATGAGGAGACCAAGCAGCTGTACAGGCAAGGTATGATAGCCAGAAATGAGCTAATCAGTCAGCCAATGCCTCCCATACTTGTATTATTCTTATCTGCACTCTTACCACCTACCCCCTTACTATCTTCTTAGAATGTACCCCACTTTGATTGAAGGAAAAGGTGGTATATAAAACTGGATAAATAAATAAATAAATAATTAAGAGACATTTCATGTGATGGTAAGTGTTTCATTAAAATCATGAGTATCAAAAACATGTGCACTAGTACTGTTACCCATTCTCCCCCATCCCCAACCCCACTGTGAATACATGCTGCACACCTGACACCATCACATAGATCCCTTCTCCTGGCATTCTCCCAAGCACATCCACCCATCTCAGCCACTACACTAACCCAAAGCCCCCCTCCGGCACATAACAGCAACCTTTTCTGCAGTTAACATTCTCCCCAACCCCCCACACCTCTAAAGGCTCAGTGTCCTCCCTCACTAAATCACCTATGCCCACATATCACTGGGTAAATATACCATATGGCCATCTAGATGGCAACCAAAAGGCCATAGGTTGTGGATGACCCTCACACACCACTAGCTGCCATGGCAAATAGGTGATTAGGATGCCTGCCATCCCCTCCTCCTCCCCTTTTCCCATGTGCCCCTACCCCTTGCACCTTGCCCCTGGATGGATTGGAAGGACTGGGAAGGCACACAGCATTGCTGTCACTTGAGGTGGATGAATCATCCTCTTCCCTGTCTCCTTAATTGGCACTGTGAAATGCCAGGAAGTATGCTGTTGGCTTGGAGGCATGGGGTGGAGTTCTGAGTATGTTTGATGGTAGAGGACTGCGCTGCCGGGTATGGCTGGATGCTTGCCATGTGCCACATCTGTTGCTGGATGAAAGTGCAGATGACAGATAGTGAGCTGACTGTGATGGGATCATGCTCTGTGCACTGCAGGAGGCTGCACATGGATGGAGGATGACATTTGCTAGCTCAAGGTCTCCTGAATTTCCTCTAGGAGGGCTTGTGTATAATACTTTTGTACCCTCTGAATCATCAAGGATTACCTGATGATGTCAAGCTGATCCTCCCATAGCTGGATATATCTGCATTCTGCTGCAGTTGCCTTTCCCCACATTGCAATAAATGGCTCTGCCAACTGGTGGCATAGTTATCCTCCACCAGCACTGGCTCTGGATCCTCAGCAGGTGGGTCCATGTTGCAGAAAAGGGGCAGCGGTGGCAGTTGTATGGCATCCACACTAAAGGTGTCCTCCTCCTCTGGGTCTTGCACCTCACCACCTCTGGATTTTCTTGCTTCCATGTCATCTCTGGATGGCTGCTCCTCTGCTGTGTCATCAGTGACCAGGGACTCTGCTGCATTGCCTGTCTGTGCATCTGGGATGATTCTCTCACCATGCTGTTGTTGTCAGCACTGTAGCCATCCTCAGCGTTGCCATTTCCTCAGCACCTGCAGATTTGAAATAGTACTGTAAGTGACTATGGTGCACGTATCCTGTCACATGAGCATGCCATCTATGTTAGTGTGCAGCTATATTGCCTATTTAACAGACCCTGAGTGCATAGGAAGGTTAGGGCAAAATGAAGGACCACTGCCAGGGTATGTGAGAAAGTGTCAGAGATGTGTGGGTGACATAGCCTGTGCAGTTTTGAATGGGGGGAGGGAAGGTTTAGCCATATGCATGTCAGCCACTGCAAGGTCATCCAGCCTGGCCCACCCAGACATGGCTTCAGGTCCCCCACCATCTGGCTCCATGCTATCATATATAGCGTGAGTACATGGGTCTATGTCCACTATGACGGTTTATGCCATTCTATGGTTTACATCCATGCATGTTCACAAGATACAGCAGAACAGGCTATAGCCGTACATGTACATGTGGTGAGTAGAGTGGTGAATCTATGAAGGAGCACAGCGGCCAATGTAAAATGCTGTCACCTCTATAGGTCAGTAGGTATAGTGGCTATGCATGGGAACGAGAGTTACTGCTGGTGCAAATATTACTGCATATGCATGTCTTGCAAGTATACAGCACTCACTTAACGAATGGGATGCCCTGGAACTGTCGTGATCCCGGACCCCTCTAATTCCTCATCCATCGCTCCAATTCTGTGAGGCTGGAGGCTGCCCATCAGCTGCCTTGCACTTTGCCTGGTGTCTCATGCCTTGCCACTTCCTCTTTATGTCTTCAATGTCCTCGTTTCAGTGGTATGGCTTTGACCTTTATGCAGATACTGTACTGTGCCAGAGGTGCTGCTTGTTGTGAGCACTGACCTGTACTTGCTGAACCAAACAAGACATGATGTCTTGCCAGAAACTCTGTGATCAGCATCTCCATCTCCCCTGGACAGAAATGATCTTTGTGGGAGGACATTTTTGCTTTGGGGGCATAATGCTAGAACAATAGCAAACACTTTGTGAAGGAGTTCTAAAATTGGGTTTTCAGACATGTAACTTCACTTTTAAGTGTGTGTAAGTGGGTGGGTCCAGGATGTGCAGCATCCCCATGTCCACAATGGCCCATTCCTGGAGATGTACATGTTGGATAGACACCCACAGAATCAATTTCAGAACCATTCACATGCATGTCCTCACTGAAAGCTGGTTTGTCAAAGAAGGGAATGAGTTTTATTGTTCTTGGAGGTCATTCCATACATCACACAACCATTCCTCTTGCAGTCACACAACTATAAAGACCTTTGTGCATTGTAGGTCCCACAGCCAGCAGCTCCTATTTGTACAGGAATGTTCTTATGGATAGGTGTGGTTGCACTGTTATATGTATTTGGGGCTACTGTATTATGCTGTGCAAACATGTCATGCTGATGTCTTACTCAAGGCAACGTTTGTGCTTTACCTTATATAATTATGAGCTTTCTCTTGATGGTAGGTGTTGGGAAGATGGCTACTATGATTCACTGGGATTGTTGGAGGCCATGCCAGGACATTGACAAGGCTAATATCTGTGGGGTTGTCTGTTTAGATTTATGAGACTGTGGGGCACAGATAACACTTGGCCTGTATATCAGAGGGATATTGTGAAAGGTACACATATCTCTTGCATGTGGATGTGATGACCATTACATGGGATGGAATAGTCCACAAAGCACACAAACTTCCACCATCAACCAGTACACCCAAAGCGAGTTGAACAGATGGACAACCTCATAATATCAAAAATGTCATAAAAGTGGATTTAATCATCTTCTTCAACACATCTGAAACCCTTCACAACTGTGTTTCAGTGATGCTTTCTTCAGGAGTTTTGTCTTAATAGATAGGTATCTGTATAAGAAGGTTATAGCTTTGAAAAGTCACCTTACAAACACACTCCATTCTTACAGCATGGAGAGCATGGAGCTGTAGACTGGATTGAAGAAGCCAAACATTGTGCTATTTCTATATGGATGTGGGTGGAGGGGCGGTAGATGGGATATGATGTCAGATAGAGTTTGTATGGGAGAGGAGAAGGAAGGGGGAGAGAGGAAGTGGTCATGGGAGGAGCAAACTTGTTATTTGCGGTTTATGATGAGTGTGGGGGAGAGAGGAAGGGAGGGGTTTGGGTTAGGACTGATAAATGTAAGATCTTTATCAAAGAAGGCACCCTTCATGCAGAATTTACTGCTGGAACAGAAGTTAGATATTTTGGGCTCGATATTCAGCAGCGGCAGCTAGCGCTCTTAATGTGGCTAGCCGCCAGTGCCGAGCATTAAACCTGGACATTCAATGCCTGAGTCATATCTGACACTGGCATTGAATATCCGGAATTACCACATAGGCCAATAGCTAACTAGGCAGCAAGAATACTGAGCCGCTACCTGGTTAGCGATATGTGGTGAAAGTTAGGAGAGGGTTACCTGAGCCTCGCTTTTGCCATATATCGTTAACCAGGCAGCGGCTCAATATCACCGCTACCCAGTTAGTGATTGGTACCGCCTTTGCTCCACCCCAGAACGCCCCCAACACGCCCTGAAACTAAGTGCTTAGCATCGGGGTGTGTTGAGCCAGCAGCCGTGGATATTCAGGGGCATAAATTGTGTTAGTGCCGCTGAATATCTGATTCACCACAATTAATGTGGTTAGCAACTCTGCTAACTGTATTAATCGCTTTGAATATCGGGTCCATTATGTCTGACTGGGACATGGACCAAATTGGGTGATGATGTGTTTGTGTCAAGTTGCCCACCTGAGTTTTCTTTTTTGGCAACAGTCTGGGGGAGGAAGGTGGCATTGTTGGGAAAGGGGGAGCTGGGTGTTATAGTTTGTGAGACTCCAAAGTTTGAGGACACAAAATATTTGTTGTTATCAATGGGGAGGAGGGAGTGTATGTGCTAGTAGTCTATTGTCCTCTGCAACAGGGGAGTCAGTGTCTTTCTCATTTAGTGTATTATATTTCTGCATGTTTACTAACATGTGGAAGCCAAGAGCACGGGGTTTAGTGCTTGAATAGCATGCATACTGTCTCTCCAGTAGCCAGGAGTGTGTGGCAAAAATATATCCATGCTAAAAATCCTGCGCTACCAGAATAGCTTGTAAAAAGGCAGGGTTAGGGTGGATTTGGGGTGGAGAGTGGGAGTGAACAGTCGCATGCAGCTAGTGCAGCCATGTTAGTGGTGCTTCTGAGCACAAAAGACGCCATTAGCACAGGTATAGATAACACCAACCTATGACGAGGTGCTAGGTGCACCCATCAGTTTGTAGTCCTCAAGGATTGTTGTTGAATACCACTGTATTAAAGAATAAGGCATAATGATGGTTCTTCCTAGATCAGGGCTGGGCACTCTGGTCTTCGAGTACCCTGAGTGCATCAGATTTTCAGGATATACCTAATGAATATACGACATGAGAAAGATTTTCATGTCTATCACCTCCATTGTTGCAAATCTAACTCATGCATATTCATTAAGGCTATCCTGAAAACCAAACTGGTTCAGGGGTACTCCAGACAGGGTACCCTGCCCCACTGCCGAGAGTGTAGCTTGCTCTGATTCAAAATTCACTCAACAGAGTTGATCAAGTCCTAGATTTACCCTACTGCGTGTATGAACTTGCAGCCTTTCTTTTCTTAGAAATACAAAAATCAGAGCTGCAAGTCCCTGCATTCAATGGGATAAACCTGGGACTAGATCAAGCCTGCCAGGTGAATCTGGGGCCAGTTGGCAGCCCCATGCCAGATGCATCAGCAGGATGAACCATCCAAGCTGAAGATCTTTCCCAGAATCCTGCAGTTTGTCATAACAAGTTCAACTAATCTGGAATGTCTTTTTCAAAGTAAAGCTTTTATGTTTTTTCGTGTGCAGTATTTCTGCCCAGGGCCGGCCTGTCCACAATCAAACCAAGTGGTCGCCTAGGGCAGCAGACCCTAGTGGGTGGCTCAGACCTAGATAGTTCCAATGTGTTGCCCCAACCGCACCGCAGGCCGTCACTGGGCTGCTTCTAACATCAGGCCTCTCACTGGAGGTTGATGGGCAGCACGGAATCACCTCTTTGAAGCTGCGGCATTCTTTAAAGCACGTTTGTGCGCACACTTGTGTCCTGCTGCTCCTGCCTCCTCCGACAGGAAATTGGAGGGGGCAGTAGCGGCAGGTGATGAATGCACAGTTGCGCTTTAAGGCCTGCTGTGGCTTCAAAGAGGTGATCGCCCTGCCGCCCATCAACCCCCGGTGAGAGACTGGATGCCAGGGGGTGGTGAGGCGGTGCAGTGGGGACGGTACATTGGTAAGAACCCTTGGGCCACCTCCATTTCTACCCCTGAAAGTTCTTCTAATGTGGCTAAATCTAGCAGAATCAGCAGGTCTACACAATGCTCCTAAGTCTCTCCAGCATAGCTCTGTGGGAGTATTACTCACTCCACTGTTCTGTGCTGTACTGTCTCCCTGCACAAATGTGTTTTCTCTTGGGAGGGGGAGCAATGTCTCCAAATGGTTCGTTTTGTGCATACCATTACAGTCATGAATCTCGCTTCCAAGCCAGGGTATGTGAAGCATGATCTCAGTCTAACAAATTTACTGCTAATGCTGGACGTAGCACTTGCATCGTGTCAAAGAGAGCTTCTCTCTGGAGTTCGTAAGGTGTAGTATTTATAGACAACTTATCAAGGTGTGCTTGGAAACTGCTTTTAATCAAGCCTGTGGCAGCGTGTCTCTGCATGGATGTTCCTCCGAGAGACTCACATTGTATCATGTCTCCTTTAAGAGCGACTGCTGAAAACACCCTTTGAGCAGCCACTATGTTATACTGCAAGACCTGCGTTGTGCTGCTGATTCCCAGGAGTTGTGAGTTGCATCTTCAGCAGCACTGATGACCCCAGTTAGCCTGAAGAAGAGAAGCAGGGCCAGAAACCGAATTTGCCTCTCTTGATTCACATCTAGCACTAATCATTGGGGTGGACCGTGGACAATAAATAATAGGTAGCTTATATTTGTTCTTGGGGCCTGCTCTTTCATCCTGCAGTGGTCACTGGTAGCTCCATCAGGGCTATCTTAGGAGGCCACTGCACCACAATCAGACTTTTCCTCCAACATCTAAGAGGTTCAGTGGAAGGACAGGACCCTCAGGCGAGGGAGAGCAATGCCACACTGTGAAAAGAGACTTAGGTTACAGGACTGAGCTGGGAGCTCCGGCGTCGATTTCTCTTTTAAAAATCTCTTGTCTCTGTACCGGCTCTGGTAACCACACCAGGGACCATCGGACCGCCTCCTATTTCCTGCTGAGCATAGCACGGGGAGGCCCCTGCCCATGGGCACTCTGCCCTCCCCTCCCTCTAAAATTCATGTCTGAACATTTCCCATCCTGACTGTAGCACATCTGTAACTAGTTTCCAGTGAAAGAAGGATCTTTGTGCAGTGCTGAGGAGATGGGCTGGCCTTTCCCCCGCCTTCTCCCTTTCATTTTTCACTCTTTTGCTCTTTTTCCATTCTTTCACTCCATCCCATGTTTTCTCTTTCACAGTCTCCCTTTCTCAGAGTTGGATTCAGGAAACTGTACTGGCATGTCACTTTGTTTATGTGCAAGACACAAAGTCTTGATATACCAATGAGGTTTCTAGTGTTATTCCTATGGGGTGGGGGAAAATTTAGTATTTAGGTCCCAAGGCAGTTAAAAATAAAAGAAGAACCAAATACTAGTAATAACAGTGAAATTTATTTAGAGAGGACCTCTCGCTCCCCTTTGCTTTCTCTCTTTCTGCCCTTTCCTATCTCCCCCATGCTCAGCTTCTTGTCTCTTGCTCTCCGTCCCTCTGAATCCTCTTTCTCCCTATCGCCTTCTCTTTCTTGTTCCCCTGTCTTTATCTGCCAACCTACCCAGATCCAGTAAGGATATTTTAAGCCAGTGCTGGTTTTAAAATTATATCCTCAATGCTGTGTAGTATTTGTAGTCCCTAATTCTACCCATTGAATTCAGTACTGCTGATTCCATAATGCACTAGGCTAAAGCTGTCAGAAATCCAGGACTAGCGAGAAAAAACACAAGGAGCAGGGGAACAAAAATATCAATAAAAAATACAAGGAGTGAGGGTGTCCCTTCTCGTTTAGTTGTTTTGTTCCAGAAATCCAGGACTAGCCTAAAATCTCTCTTCTGGAACTGGGTAATTTGGTAGGAAGGCTTTTCCTCCCCCTGAGAGAGCCCAGCTTCATGTTACTGCTGAATGTCTGAATTTGGCTTAATATAAGTTCTGGTAGCTACTGCTCTAGCATATAGCATTGTCCTGACTTCTTTAAGAACTAGTGAAAAGATTTTTCTTTTCATCTTTTGCTCATTACGTTTTCAGGGCTGAGAAAGGGAGAGTCAAATCCTGAAAGCTAGTCAAGAAATGTATTAAATTAAACCAATAAAAAAGTATCACCTTATATACGTTTTGCTCAACTTTTTCCCCCCCTGCGTTTTCCCGATACACACACTGCCTTGAGCATGGGGACAGCCTAGAATCCAACATGCCCTCGCCTCTCACCTTCTCTGGGCTGGGAGAGACCTGCTGAGACAGAAAGGGCCATCACAAACACAGCAATCACACACGCTGTGCTGTGGCGCCATGCTTGGGCCAGAGCACACACTGCTGAGGTCAGAGGGCAAAAGGATCCATGCACTAGTGCCAGAATCCACATAGCAGCGCAGCAGGCTGAACACACAGGAACACTGCCAAGGGTCAAACTCACAGCCTCTGAATGTGTGCAATTGTGCCAGCTTCTCAGTGCAGGGCAGTCATTCTGCTGTTAATTTTAAGGGGGTCACGACCTTTGGAGAGCTGTCACGGAGACATCGTATGAGTATCAAGCTGCCACCACATACACTAAGGGCCCGATATTCAAAAGGCATTTACACGGTTAGTGCCGTTGAATATCCCCTCCTAACTCCCCTGATGCTATCTGGTTAGCATCGAGGCATGTCGGTGGCAGAGCAGAGGCGGCAACAAGCACTAACCAGGCAGCAGCGATATTGTATGCTGCCCAATTAGTGATCTGCACCTTAAAGATAGATGGGGAAAGCCCTTGCCTTTCTTTAAGGCGCAGGAGCTATCCAGGCAGCATGCAATATTGCTGCTGTCCGGTTAGCTTTGGCGGCTTCCGGTATGTGCGGTGATCCCCGGATATTCCATGCTGGGGCCACATATGACCCTGGCATTGAATATCCGGGGTTAATGGTCGGTGGGCAGAGCTATGCACCATAGAGGCGCATAGCCTGCCCAAATCAATATCGGGCCCTAAAATACCTAAAAGCAAACCATCTGCCCCTGCTGCACTGCTAGACATAGGCCAACTCTCCTCACAGGCACATAAGTCGCATAAAAATGTCCTTTATCTGTTTTCTCAGTTCCTCTCCATGTCCAGCATCCTCTCTCTTCTTTCATACTATTCCCTGCAAATCCTTCCACCATCGTGTCCAGCACCTCTCTCTTCTTTCATACTATTCCCTGCAAATCCTTCCACCATCGTGTCCAGCATCTCTCTCTTCTTTTCTGCTTCTCTGGTGGTCCAACATCCAACCTTTTCCCTACCACCACCCCCCCCAACTGGCCTCCTAGCACCGCAGACCGCTGCCAACCACAGCGCATCACCCGGCCTGTCATCTACAGTAGTAGCATACAGGAAGCACAGGACCGCAATCCTGTGCCTGCACAGAACTATCTCAGAGCGACACAGCTGAGCCTGTTCTATGCAGGCACAGCATCGAGTCCTACGCTTCCTATTTGTTACTGAAGCTGTGGCACTAAAAGTTGGGGAGGCAGGGGGAGGTGAATGCACTGTGGTCATCTGTAACCCATCCTCCTCTCCTCTCTGCTGGTTACTGTGACACAACCTGCCACACACATAGACCTGGACTCTCTTCACTTGCGTCCTCCATGCGGCTGGCCCCACCAGGTTTGTCTTAAAGGATTGTGGTTCTTTGAGCATAGTTTTGCTTTTGCACCCCCATTGTGGGGCCAATCTAGCGGTGTGTCAGCGTTCATACTACTTGAATGACCCTGTATTGGAAGGTACCTTTGCTGTCTAATCATTTTATTTTTCCATTTGGGTGGTCCGGGTCGCTCTTTACCACTTCCTCTTGTTGATTTTCTCCTAAGTCCTTTTTCAGCATCTCATTTTCTGTTTCTTCATGCTCTGTCAGTAGGATTCCAAACGGCTGGTTTTCAGTCAGCCTGGCCGGTTTTTACATGGCCAGGCTGGCTGCCGGCAGAGATCTAAGACCGGCTGTTGAAAAGCAGTTTTTTTGCTCTGGCCACAGGACCGGGAGCAGACAGAAGAGAAAACCAGCTTTTCATCTCCTAGAGTCCTGTCCTTGTCTCCCCCCCCCCCTCGCCCCGGCGCAGCCTCACCCTCTCCGCTGCGGCTCCTGCTTCTTACAGAGCCGCAGCTGCAATAGAGCTAATAATTTAAAATCAAAATGATACCGGTGTGGAGCCTTCTGGCCTTATGGAACCCCTGCTGCTGCGTCCCACCCCCTCGAACATAACTTCCTTTTGAGGGTGGGATGCAGCAGCAGGGGATCTATAGGACTGGAAGGCTTTGCACCGGTCTCATTTTGATTTTAAACTATTAGCGCTATTGCAGTGGTGGCTCTTTAAGACACAGGAGCTGCGGCTGCCAGGAGAAGGAGGTGGCAGAAAGGGACTGACACAGGGGAGGGGGAGGAAGAGGTGGCAGGAAGGGACTGACACAGGGGGGCTGGAAGGGAGCTGACATGGGGGAGAAGAAAGAGATGGTAGGAAGGGACTGACTCAGGGGGCAGGAAGGGACTGACACGGGGGGGGGGGGAGGAAGGAAGTGGCAGTAAGGGATTGACATAAGGGGACTGGAAGGGAGCTGACATGGGGGGAAGGAGGTGGCTGGAAGGGAGCTGACATGGGGGAAGGTGGAGGCTGGAAGGGAGCGGACACAGGGGAAATGGGGGACTGGAAGTTTGTTGACAGAGGGGGAAAAGGAGGTGGCTGGAAGAGAGCTAACATAGAGGGAAGGAGATGGCTGGAAGAGAGCTGACATGGGAAAGTAGGGGCTGGATGGGAGCTGACATGGGGGGAAGTTGGGTCCTGGAAAGGAGTGGACACCACTGGTAGCCTGGGAACGCAAGGGGGTTGACACTGGAAGGTAATGGGAGGGAAGGACTGGAAAGGGGGCTGATACTGGGAAGGGTCACTGGGACTGGAAATAGACTGATGGAAGGAAGTAAAGAAAACAAAAGAAGAGACAAGAAATGGCAGATGGACTATAGACCATAGAAAGAGAGCTAAGAGAAGACAGGAAAGCAGAAGCCTCAGATCGGGACCAGCATGATCAGAGAATAAAATGGTCAGACAACAAAGGTAGAAAAAATAATTTTATTTTCAATTTAGTGATTGGATTTTGTGCTATCTTTATATTTTACACAGTATGGGGAACTGCATCTCTTAATTATCTGATGTTGCACTGCATGCGGAGTCTGGCTTCTTGACGTTTCAGTTTAATTTTTGTCTACATATTTTTATTTTTACCTTAGGTTGTGGTCACTTATTCTGTACTTGGAAAGAGGTCATGCAGGTATCAGGGAGAGCCGCGATCACTGTGGCTGCTCCTGTTTAAGGCATGTGGTCCTTGTGGCTACTCCCGGACACTGCTGTTGCAATTCTCACAGCAGTCCAGCACTCTAGAGTAGTCACACGCACCACAGAAGGGAGCTGATGGCGGAAGGGGTCCATAACTACAGGGGTAGCCTAGTGGTTAGAGAACTGACTCAGTAACCAAGAGGTCAGAATTCATTTCCCACTAGCACTCCTTGTAACCTTGGGCAAGTCACTTAACTCTCCATAGTCTCAGAAGAAAAGATTAATACACAACAAATCCTATTTACTCTATTACAACATTCGTCAAACGTGGTAACAATTTCTTCTGTGGAGATATTCTTGGCTTCAATTCTATCAAAATGCTCGGAATGTCTCAGACTCATCGGCACTCAAAAAAATCGTAGTGCCTAATAGCATCAATGACTTTTCCGGCATATATTTCTATATAGATACTCCCACAGATGAAATCTTCAAAATATATTTAAATGAATATTGCTTAGCTTTAAGTGCTCCCCAACACCTTCCATTGGCGCCCTTTCTTGCGTTTCACTCTATAATGAGTTTCTTCAGGGGGATCTATAACATTAAAGACTTTCACATAGATGCTGCAGACGTTATCTTCTTTGAGGTTTTCTAAATAAGTGAATGTTTCAAAAGGACGCCGCACTGGCACGCCGGAGGTCAAAGGACATTTCCTGTGTCCTGGCATCCAGTGCGCCAGCAATCTACATTACAACACAGCTGCCAAAGTGAAGAAAAACAACGTTCTTCACTTCGGTGGCTATAGGGAGCTGCTGCTGAGCCTGCCGGGAGCTACGAGCTGCTGTAGAGGTGAGCCGGGGCCTCTAAAGCCTGCCGCAGGGTTCTTCAGGGAGGGGCTAGGGGGGGCTAAGATTGGAAATGGGCTGAGTGGGGGGTCTAGGATTGGAAACGGGCTGAATGGAGGGGCCTAAGATTGGAAATGGGCTGGGGGGGGGGGGGGGAAGGGCTAGGATTCGAAAAGGGTTGAGTGTGGGGGGGGCTAGGACTGGAAATGGGCTGATGCGGGGGGGGGAGAATGGAACTAGAAGGAAGTGGATGCTGAGTGGGGCTGAAACTAGAAGGGAGCTGATGTTGGGGAAGGACTAGAAGGGGATGGGGCTGGGGGAATGAGGATGGAGGGGGAAAAGATATTTTGTGTGGGAGGGAAGAAAAATCTACGAGTGGCTGAGTATTAGCAGAGTAAGTGGGGATTGAGGATGGAAGGGTAAATTTGAGTGGATAATAAAGGAATAAAGAAAGAAATGGGGGAAAGAGCAAAAGATCAGTATGTTAAAGCAGATGTAGAAGAGAGAATGGAAAAAATCTAGAAGAGAGAAGAAAGGATAAATGGACAGCAAACAATGGAGAATTAGCAGAAGACAGAGGAAACCAGAAGAAAGTGACTGGAGCAATTGTAATTGAAAAATAAAATGCCCAAACAACAAAAGGTTGAAAAATACTTTTTTATTTTGAATTTATTAACTGGAATATGTCAGCTCTGGGAAATGTGTATCGCTAACATCTTTGCGTTTTTGTTTAGTACAAGAGGAAATTATAGTTTTATTTCTCCAGTTGTTGTTGTACATTCCAAGTTTGGCTTTAGGGGTTCCCAATTTTATTATTGTCTTCCTATTTCTAAATTGTGATTGCTTGTTCTTTGTTTGGCGATGGTCTATGTTCTACATGTGTAACCGAGCTGAGATTTTCTGTTCATGTAGTTTCTACTTCACAGTGTCACTTGTTCTCTTACCCCAGTAGTTGATGTATTGGTATTCTCTGAGATGTATTGATTTAATATTTGCAGTGTTGCCTTTTGATAGGTAGGGTTTGGTGCTTTGTGAGTCCTGGTAGGGCTGTTATGATATGGTGAGTTTGCTATGGGTTCTAAATGGTCAGTGTTATAGTACTTCCATATGTGCCTGGCGGTTGGCACTGGAGTATATTAATGTAGAAATCTGGTAGTCTTTCTTTATCCACTCATTAAGAGGTGTGTTAACATTATGCTAATATTTATGCAAATGAGACTCCTTATGCAAATGAGGTCCCACAATGAGTCTCCGCACATGGCCCCGCACGCCCCTTGGGCAACAGTAGTGGCAACAGCAGCAGCAGCAGTCAGCATAGGGTCCCTTGTGTCATGGCATGGGTTTACAGCCTAACAGGAAGGTTACCTAGGAGGGGGCAAGAACTCATGTATGTTCACTGGCTCACAGGCCACATGCTGGCTGGTGACTGCCACTACTTGGCATAAGTCACAGTGCAAGTCCAGTGAGAAGGGGACATGGCCATGTTTCTGTGATCCCTTCCCATCCATCCATCCATTTGGGGTCCTGACCCCAAGTTTGGGAATCACTGCTCCATGTCTTCCTCCTTTCCTCCCCTACATCTCTCTCTGATGTTGATTCTTCTGTTTCATCATTTTTCTCTCATCTGCCTTCTTTTCTACTATACCTATAGCAAGATTTCATTCCTCCTTCTCCAGCCTCTAGTCTTCAGTCACCCGTTTTTCACTTTTCACCTATTTCCCACCTTTCCATCCCATACTAAGAGTCCGTTCTCTAGAGGCTAGAGTAGCAGACTTGGAAAACATAAGACAGACAGAGAGGCACATAGACGAGACCTACAGGGATATAGTCCTCAAGTCCTACCTCCAGTCTGGCAGCATCCCTGTTGCCATGGAGGAGAGAGGTCACGTGACAGGAGAGCATCACCCTGGTGTGGCAGGAAGTGATCCTGTAACTAGGACCTGTCCTCCAGGTGATGTAAAACCCTCTTGCACCGAGGAAGTTTCTCCAGGGCCATGTGCCCATTAGGGAAGGGTTAGGACAGCCATTATAGTTGGTGATTCGATCATTAGGCATGTAGATAGCTGGGTGGCTGGTGGACGTGAGGATCGCCTGGTAACATGCCTGCCTGGTGCAAAGGTAGCGGACCTCACGCGCCACCTAGATAAGGTCTTAGATAGTGCTGGGGAGGAGTCTGCTGTCTTGGTACATGTCGGTACCAATGACATAGGAAAATGTGGTAGGGAGGTTCTGGAGGCTAAATTTAGGCTTTTAGGTAGGAAGTTGAAATCCAGAACTTTCAGGGTAGCGTTCTCCGAAATGCTTCCCGTTCCACGTGCAGGACCCAAAAGGCAGGCAGAGCTCCAGAGTCTCAATGCGTGGATGAGACAATGGTGCAGAGATGAGGGTTTTGGATTTGTTAGGAACAGGGGAACATTCTGGGGAAAGGAGGGGCTCTTCCGAAGGGATGGGCTTCACTTTAACCGGGATGGAACCAGACTAAAAAGGAGATAGCGCAGCTTTTAAACTAGATAATAGGGGAAAGCCGACAGTCACCCAAGAGCAGATGGTTCGGAAGAATGTATCCTTGAAGGATGCTACCAAAAGCAGAGAGGTTCCAAAAAAGAGTAAAGTAGCCCAAATACCCTCGAGTATGGAGCAGACAGAGCTTAAAGATCCCAAATTACCCAAGTCTACCAATAGCCAAATTAATATGAATAAAATACAGTCTCTAAAATGCTTGTATGCAAATGCTAGAAGTCTAAAAAATAAGATGGGAGAGTTAGAATATATAGCACTAAATGAGAGGTTAGATATGATTGGAATATCAGAGACATGGTGGAAGGAGGACAACCAGTGGGACACTGTGATACCTGGGTACAAACTATATCGTAACGATAGGGCTGATCAAATTGGTGGAGGGGTTGCGCTCTATGTTAGAGAGGGCATTGAGTCAGAAAGGATTAAAGTTTTGCAGGAAATAAAATTTGCTGTAGAATCTCTATGGATTGAAATGCCATGTAAAAAGGGGAAGGCGATGGCAGTGGGGGTGTACTATTGACCACCGGGCCAGAATGAACAAATGGATGATGAAATGCTCAAAGAAATCAAGGAAGCTAACAAAAGTTACAGCACAGTAATAATAATGGGTGATTTCAATTACCCCAGTATCGACTGGGTCAGTGTCACGGCAGGACATGCTAGGGAGATAAAGTTCCTAGATGACATAAATGACTGCTTCTTGGAGCAGCTGGTTCATGAACCGACCAGAGGGGAAGCCATATTAGACCTAGTCCTTAGTGGAACACCAGATCTAGTGCAAGAGATAAGGGTGTTGGGGCCTCTTGGCAATAGTGATCAAAGCATGATCGCCTTTGATTTATTCAGTGGAGGAGGGATAGTACGGAAATCCACAGTACTATCTTTTAACTTTCGAAAGGGAGACTATGATAAAATGAGGAAAATAGTTAAGAAAAAACTAAAAGGAGCAGTTGCAAAGGTTAAAGACTTACATCAAGCTTGGGTGGTGTTGAAAAATACTATCTTGGCAGCCCAGACCAGCTGTATTCCACGCTTTAAGAAAAGTGGAAGGAAGTCCAAAAAACTGCCAGCATGGTTTAAAGGTGAGTTCAGAGAGGCTGTTGTTGCCAAAAAAGCATCTTTCAGGAAATGGAAAAAAGAGCCAAACGACGAAACCTGGAAACAGCACAAGCACTGGCAAATCAAATGCAAGGCATTGATAAAGCAGGCAAAGGGAGAATTTGAGAAGAAGCTTGCTGTGGAAGCAAAAACGCGAAATAAAGATTTTTTCAAGTACATTCGTAGCAAAAAACCTGTGAGAGAGTCAGTTGGTCCTTAGATGATAGAGGAGTTAAAGGGGCACTAAGAGGCGACAAGGCGATAGCGCAGAGACTGAATGAATTCTTTGCTTCGGTCTTTACTGAGGAAGATGTAGGGATGTTACCCATGACTGAAGTGGTATTTAAAGGTGCGGAAGAATTGAAGGAAATATCGATACATCGGGAAGATGTATTACAACTATTAGATAAACTGAAGAGTAGCAAATCACCTGGGCCGGATGGTATACATCCAAGGGTGTTGAAAGAACTGAAATATGAGATTGCAGACCTGCTATTAGTAATCTGTGAACTATCATTAAAATCATCTCTAATACCGGAAGATTGGAGGATCGCCAATATAACACCAATTTTTAAAAAGGGTTCCAGGGGTGATCCGGGAAACTACAGACCGGTGAGCCTCACGTCAGTACCGGGAAAAATGGTAGAAACCATCATAAAGAATAAAATTACTCAGCATGTAGATAGTCATGGCCTAATGGGAGACAGCCAACATGGCTTTAGACAAGGAAGATCTTGTCTTACTAATCTGTTATGTTTTTTTTGAAAATGTGAATAAACAGGTGGATAAAGGTAAGTCGGTTGATATAGTGTATCTGGACTTTCAGAAAACCTCTGACAAGGTCCCTCATCAGAGACGTTTGGCAAAACTAAAGAGTCCTGGGATAGGAGGCAGTGTACTACTGTGGATCAAGAACTGGTTAAAAGATAGAAAGCAGAGGGTTGGGCTAAATGGCCAATTTTCCCAATGGAGAAAGGTGAATAGTGGTGTACCCCAGGGGTCTGTGCTGGGTCCGCTGCTTTTTGAAGTATTCATAAACGACCTGGAAAGTGTAATAACGAGTGAGGTTATCAAATCTGCAGATGACACAAAACTATTTAAAGTTGTTAAAACCCAAGAGGATTGTGGAAAATTGCAAGAGGATCTTGATAAATTAGAAGACTGGGCATCAAAATGGCAGATGAAATTTAATGTGGACAAGTGCAAAGTTATGCACCTAGGGAAGAACAACCCAAACTATGGTTACACAATGCAAGGTTCCACATTAGGAACCACCACCCAGGAAAAAGATTTCGGCGTCATTGTGGATAACATGTTAAAACCCTCGGCCCAGTGTGCAGCGGCGGCCAAGAGAGCAAATAGAATGCTAGGTATCATAAGGAAAGGAATGGAAAATAAAACAAAAGGGGATGGAAGGATACTCCTATGAAGAAAGGCTAAAAAGGTTAGGGCTCTTTAACCTGGAAAAGAGACGGCTGAGGGGAGATATGATAGAGGTCTATAAATTAATGAACGGAGTGGAACGGGTAGACGTAGATCGATTGTTTACCTTATCAGAATATAGAAAGACTAGGGGACATGCAATGAAGCTACTGGGTAAACTATTTAAGACTAATAAAAGAAAATATTTTTTCACTCAACGTGTAAGCAAACTCTGGAATTTGTTACCGGAGGAGGATGTAGTAAAGGCTGTTAGTGTAGCTGGGTTTAAAAAAGGTTTGGACAAGTTCCTGGAGGAAAGGTCCATAAACCATTATTAAGAAGGGACCCAGGATATCAATGCTTGACCCAGTACGAAGCATTGCGGAACCTGTGTCTTTTGGGGAAACTGCTAGGTACATATGACCTAGATTGGCCACTGTTGGAAACAGGATACTGGGCTTGATGGACTTTGGTCTGACCCAGTATGGCATATCTTATGTTCTTACTCTTAATTCCCTAGTCCTGTCATTCCCTACCCTCCCATTACCCCCTGTCTTTCACCCTCTTAAATCCCCCATTTACACCCTCTGTGCTTACCCTCGCCTCAGCCTTATCTACTGTCTTCTGCACCATCCCCTCACCAGCTCCAGAAACGTTACTGCAGGACTGGTCCAAGGTACCCGACTCCCTAGGCAAACTTTCAGCCATGTGCTCACTTCCATTCATTTTTGAAAATTAATATGAATGTAAGGCTTGACATTCATCTGGGCAGGGCTAAGTGCCGCAGCCGCTTAGCCCTGCCCGCCAACCCCTTAGCCCTGGATATTCACTTCCGCGGCAACGAAAGTGAATATCTGTTTCTGGCTGCACTGCTCAGTAGCCACTGAGGCTAACCATGCAGCATTGATATTGAATGCTGCACGGTTAGTGCTCGGCACCTAGAAGATAGGCAAAGTTTTTCCTTGCCTATCTAATAGGCGCCGAGCACTAACTGCAGCTTCCAATATTGGTGCTGCATGGTTAGCGCTAGTCCCACCTCCGCTCCACCGCAGAACTCATGCACTTAGGGGAGTTAGTTGGGGATATTCGATGGTACTATCCATGTAAGTACCGTCGAATATCCGGTTAGCAGGCATTTACAGTTAAATGGCTGTTAACCATGTAAATGCCCTTTGAATATCGGGTCCATGGTAATCTTCCAAATGTGTGCTTCCCCAGGACACCCACTGTCCATGGAAGCCCACTGCCTATATAGCCCCCACTCAAGTTATAAGTTGCTTTATACATCCCGTGGGTTGAAAAGAGGTTTCAAATTTGTAAAATTAAACAAAGTTTTAATGACCTCCATGAAAGGCTGAGCCTGTAAAAACAGACAATTGGAAACTGTACCTTTAAATATTAGTTTTGGTATTAATATTAATATTAGTTTTGGTATCTTCTCAATAAGTTTTAAATAAACTAAAAATAGCAACACAACTTCCCTCTACTGCCCGTCACATGAAGAAATGCAACATCTTGCAAAAAAAGCACATGCAGACTTTAGCAGCACCAATTCTGCCTGTGAAAAGACAGCCCCACAGATATTACAGACTGGCCCTAGAACGCAATATACCTCCTCTTAGGAAAGCAGAACAAGCAGGTTTGCTATAGAACACTACCCCTCTCTCTGCCTTGGGTGACCCTTGTGTCATTCTCATAAGACGTAGTCACAGAAAATCACAAAGAGCAGAAACAATGAGCACAGAAGCCTCCATGGTCCCCACCAGGATAACAAAGAGCACAGCGCCCCCCCCCCCCATACTAGAGAATCATGGAGGTTAGGCAACTCCAATGTACCTCTGTTGCACAGAAGTCATAGGAGTTCAGTAGCCCCAACACAACCCTCCCTCCCCAAACAATTCACTGAGTTTAAATTTTCAAAAACAGAAATATGCAAATCTAGGGTTGTCTACAAGGGTGTAGCTGGTGCGGGTGAGTGCAAGGGGGAGTGACTGAGCAATTGTATTGCAATTATGTAACTAGACGCAGTGGACCAATTCAGCTGTAGACGTCCTGCCCCTATATGACTGGTCAAAATCAGGACATGCAGCGGTAGCACCATATTCTGATCCCGCGGGGCTAGATGTGCCTGCAGGATCAGAATGGGGTCTACCGGCCTGGACATGCAGGCGGGCCCCGATTCTGACCAGTTGCATGTCCGACACCTACCTGGCAGTCAAGGCCAGGCTCCTGAATGGAGCTGCAATCACCAGCTTTCGCCAATAAGATTCTTTCTCCGCAGACTGACCCCCGATCCAGCTTTCCGTGGCCAAGGGCAGGCTACAGGGAACCCCCTGCACCCTTCACCTTTCTGTCTCCACCAGCCTCCGCTGTCCACCCGAGTCCAGGGAGACTTATGGAATAAGTCCCCCGTCTAACTGTGTTATGATTTATTATTTGATAGACCACCCTTCAAGGGGTCTCAGCAGAGCTGTGTGCAACAGTGTCTAAAATAAACATAATAAAATAGAAAAGAACTCCAGTAAAAACAGGAAAATGGAGAATTATTCAACCACACGAAAGATAAGAACAAAAGAGGCAGACAATTCAACCAAATTAAGTAGGCAAGTCATAAGCAATATTAAACAAACAGAGCTCCCCGCACAAGTGGCCTGTACATACGGGGAGTTCTACTGCTGCTGGAGGGTTCCAGCTGTTTAGGGGGTCTGGACATCTGGATTGGACGTCCAGACATGCTAAACGGAGACCAGAATGATCCCCAGTGTGTCTGAGTGGGTGCAGTGTATGTCACCCTCTTTGCGATCCTCTTTCCTTTTGCCTTTCCCTTCTAGCTGCTCTCATCTTCCTCCCCACCCTCTCCTCTCACACCTCCTTCCCTTCTGTCTCCACTAAGCTTCCTCCCTCAGCTCTCTCAGCAAAGGCTCATCTACCCACTCCAGACTTAACCCCTTCCCCTCCCCATTTTCTAGAATGAACCACTCATCTACTCGTTCTCACCACTTCCAGGCTCACTTCCAAAATTTGTCCCCTTTCTCATCTACCAGTACAGGCTCATCCCCTCTCTCAACCCTTCTTGCCCCATACTCCGCGCCACACTTTCAGGATGACCTGCTGCATTAGTACTGCCAGGTAGAACAGAATAGGTGTGTTTTGAAAGTAGCACTGTTTTCTCACTGGCAGATGTTTGACCTGAGACTGGAGTGAAATGCAAGCATCAAGGTAGAGTAGAGAAGAACAGGGATCAAAGTAGCTGGAGCTGAAAGGGAAGAAAGACAAAATCAAGCTTGAGGGTTAGAGTGAGGAACCCAGGGCCAAAGGCAGGAACGTAGGTAGAGACTGATTTAGCTGTGGTTGAAGACAAATCAGAGGAGAATAAGAATTATGTTTGGGGGTGGAGTTGAATGGATTCAGCTGGGATGGAGAGAGCTGGAATCACTCTTGTAGGTAAGGGGAAAAGAGCAGGATTAAAGCTGAGGGAAAGGGATGAGAATGGAACAAGAGACATAGGCATAACGTGAACTTAGCAAAAAGATGGAAGAAAGGGACATGAAAGGAAAGAGCTAAAGGAAAATATGAAACAAGGGAGACTGATGATACGGATGAGAAATTAGAGATAGAGATGCGGGTAAGGAGAGAAAGGATAGAGTTGGAGGGGTAGGAGAAGACACTGGGTTTGATAAGGGAAGGAAATTTGAGGCACATGGAGGAGAAAGGATAGGAAAGGAAGCATATGGGGGAGATAGGGATGAGTGGATGGATGGAAACAGAAGGAAAGAAATAAGAGAACTGGGGGACATGGAAGGAATGATGCAACTAGGATATAAAAGAAAGGAGATAGAGGAAGGAAGAGATATGGCACTTGATTGTCAGGCAATAAATAAATGATCCATAGAGAAAAGGACATGAGAAAAAAGGAAGAGATAAGGAAGGACAGTTGTAAGTAAGGAAGGACAAGGGAAAAGAGAATGGACTGAGAAAGGGAAAAATGCTAAGATACGAGGAAACAGTTGGGAGAGAACAACTAGGATGAAGTGAACATAGGAACATAAGATATGCCATACTGGGCCAGACCAAGGTCCATCAAGCCCAGTATCCTGTTTCCAACGGGGCTAATCTAGGTCACAATTACCTAGCAGTTTCCCCAACGACACAAGTTCCACAATGCTTGCATTGGGGCAAGCAGTGGATTCCCCGGGTCCCCTTTAATAATGATTTATGGAGTTTTCCTTCAGGAACTTGTCCAAACCTTTTTTTAACCCAGCTACACTAACAGCTTTTACTACATTATCCGATAACATATTCCAGAGTTTGATTACGCGTTGACTGAAAAAATATTTTCTCTTATTAATCTTGAATAGGTTACACTGTAGCTTCATTGCATGTCCCCTAGTTTTCTATATTTTGATGGCATAAACAATCTATCTAAATTTACCCATTCCACTCCATTCATTAATTTATAGACTTTTTTCATATCTCCCCTCAGCCGTCTCTTTTCCAGGTTGAAGAGCCCTAACCTTTTTAGCCTCTCTTCATAGGGGTATCCTTCCATCCCCTTTACCATTTTGGTGGCTCTTCTCTGTACCTTTTCTAATGACGCTATATTCTTTTTAAGATACGGCAACCAGAATTGCACACAATATTCAAGGTGCGGTTGCACCATGGAATGATACAGAGGCATTATAATATCCTTTGTTTTATTCTCCATTCCTTTATGATTCCTAGCACTCTATTTGCTTTTTAGCCACCACTGCACACTGGGTAGATGGTTCCATTGGGTAAATTGACCATTTAACCCTACCCTCTGCTTTCTATCTTTTAACGAGCTCCTGATCCACAATAGTACACTGCCTCCTATCCCATGACTTTTCAATTTCGCCAAGAGTCTCTCATGAGGGACCTTGTCAAAGTCTTTCTGAAAATCCAGATACACTATATCAACTGACTCACTTTTGTCTACCTATTTATTCACATCTTCACAAAAACATAACAGATTAATAACATAAAACCTTCCTTGGCTAAAGTCATGTTGGCTGTTTCCCATTAAGCCATGACTATCTACATGTTCAGCAACTTTGTTCTTTATAATGATTTCTATCATTTTCCTGGTACTGACGTCAGGCTCACCGGTCTGTAGTTTCCCGGATCACTCCTAGAACCTTTTATAAAAATTGGCGTTACATTGGCCAACCTTCAATCTTCAGGTATTAAAGATGATTTTAATGATAGTTCACAGATTACTAATAGTAGGTCTGTAATCTCATATCTCAATTCTTTCAACACCCTTGGATGTATACCATCCTGTCCAGGTGATTTGCTAATCTTCAGTTTATCAAATAGTTGTAATACATCTTCCTAGTGTATCAATATTTCTTTCAATTCTTCTGCAGCATCACCTTTAAATACCATTTCAGTCATGGGTAACATCCCTACATCTTCCTCAGTAAAGACGAAAGCAAAGAATTCATTCAATCTCTCCGCTATGGCCTTGTCCCCTCTTAGTGCTCCTTTTACCCCTCTGTCATATAATGGTCCAACTGACTCTCTCACAATTTTTTTGCTATGAATATACTTGGAAAAGTCTTTATTATGTGTTTTTGCTTCCACAGCAAGCTTTTTCTCAAATTTTCTCTTTGCCTGCCTTATCAATGACTTGAATCTAACTTGCCAGTGCTTATGTTGTTTCCAGTTTTTGTCATTTGTCTACTTTTTCTATTTCCTGTAAGATAATGTTTTGGCAGCAATAGCCTTTCTGACCTCACCTTTAAACCATGCTGACAATTTTTTAGACTTCCTTCCACTTTTCTTAAAGCATAGAATACAGCTGGTCTGGGCTTCCAAGACAGTATTTTTAAGCAACACCCAAGCTTGATGTAAATCTTTAACCTTTGCAACTGCTCCTTTTAGCATTTTCTTAACTATTTTCCTCATTTTATCATAATCTCCCTTTTGAAAGTTTCCTTGCTGTCCTTCCTCCATTTATTAAATCAAATATGATCATACTATGATCACTATTGCCAAGTGGCCCCCAACACCCTTATCTCTTGCACCAGATCTTGTGTTCCACTAATGACTAAGTCCAAAATGGCTTTCCCTCTTGTCAATTCATGAACCAGCTGCTCCAAGAAGCAGTCATGTATTCATCTAGAAACTTTATCTCTCTAGTGTCCCTGTGACACTGACCCAGTCAATACTGGGGTAATTGAAATTACCCATTATTATTACTGTGCTGTAACCTTTGTCAGCTTCACTGATTTCTTTGAGCAGTTCATCATCCATTTGTTTATTCTGGCCAGGCGGTCGATAGTACACCCCCACTGCCATCACTTTCCCCTTCCCTTTTTACATGGAATTTCAATCCATAGAGATTTTACAGTGTATTTTGTTTCCTGCAAAACTTTAACTCTTTATGACTCAATGCCCTCTTTAACATAGAGCGCAACCCCTCCACCAATTTGATCAGCTCTATCATTATGATATAGTTTGTACCCAGGTATCACAGTGTCCCACTGGTTGTCCTCTTTCCACCATGTCTCTGAGATACCAATCATATCTAACCTCTCATTTAGTGCTATATATTCTAACTCTCCCATCTTATTTTTTAAACTTCTAGCATTTGCATACAAGCATTGTAGAGGCTGTATTTTATTGATATTAATCTGGCTATCGATAGGCAGGGGTAATTTGGAATCTAAGTTCTGTCTTCTCTGTACTTAAGGGCATCTGCATTACTTTTGTCTTTATTGGAACCTCTCTGTTGATATACAATAACTTCAGTCTTTTGCTAGTATTCTTCAAGGGTACATTGTTTCAAACCATGTGTTCTTGTGTGACTGTCGGCTTTCCCCTATTATCAAGTTTAAAAGCTGCTCTATCTCCTTTTTAAAGGTTAATGCTAGCAGCCTAGTTCCATTCCAGTTAAGGCAGAGCCCCTCCCTTCAGAAAAGCCCCTCCTTTCCCCAGAATGTTGCCCAATTCCTAACAAATCCAAAACCCTCTTCCTTGCACCATTGTCTCATCCACACATTGAGACTCCAGAGCCCTGCCTGCCTTTTGGGTCCTGCGCGTGGAACAGGAAGCATTTCGGAGAACGCTACCCTGGAAGTTCTGGATTTCAACTTCTTACCTAAAAACCTAAATTTGGCCTCCAGAACCTCCCTACCACACTTTCCTATGTCATTGGTACTAACATGTACCCAGACAGCAGACTCCTCCCCAGCACTATCTAAGACATTGCCTAGATGGCACGTGAGGTCCACTACCTTCGCACCAGGCAGGCATGTTACCAAAGTGAAGTTGGGATCATTAGAGAGTATATAAGAAGAAGGTCATGTTAGAGCAGGATACATGGAGAACTGAATGGCGGGTGAAAGGAGAAGGCTGAGGAATGGGAGAGTAAAAGAAAGATGGAGAAACAGGAGGAGGAACAAAACGAAAACTGAGAGGGAAGACAGGTAGCTATCAAAGTCTGAAAAGGGAATCTGGTGAGCTGTGAAAGGCAGATATGGTGAAAGAAGGTGAAGGAATAATGAAGGGGAGAAGACAGAGGAAGAAGAGAAGTGAGGCAAGATGGATAGAAGTGAAGATATGATAATGGAGGAAGAGGCAGAGAAGAGAGATGGAGGAAGGTTGTGTGACAGATAGATTTCAGGGATATGGAGAAAAGAAAACCAAGAAAGCAATTAAGAGAAGATATGGCAAGAGAAGAGATCAATTACATTATGATGATAGAGGTCTATAAAATAATGAATGGAGTGGAAGGGGTAAATGTAGATAGGTTGTTTTACTCCTTCAAAAAGTAGAAAGACTAGGGGACATGCAATGAAGCTACAATGTAGCACAATGAAGATTAATCAGAGAAAATATTTTTTCACTCAACACATAATCAAAGTCTGGAATTCATTACCGGAGGATGTAATAAAAGCTGTTATTGTAGCCAGGTTTAAAAGAGGTTTGGACAAGTTCCTGGATGAAAAGTCCATAAACCATTAAAGAGGACCCAGGAAATCCACTGCTTGCCCCTGGGATAAGCAGCATGGAATCTGTTTGCCTTTTTGGGAACCTGCCAGGTACTTGTGACCTGGATTGGCTGCTGTTGGAAAGAGGATACCGGGCTTGACGACCACTATGACAGATCTTAAGTTCTTATGTTCTAAAGTACAATAAGGAAAAAAGACAGAAGAGATTTTGGGGGGATATTCAAAGGCATTTACACTCACCAGGATATTCAGTGGCACTAACCTCATTAGTGCCACAGAATATCCCGTTTGTGCTGTGTCAGGGCAGAGTGGGGGTGGGGCGGAGGCAGTACTGTGGGTTAACTGGACAGCGGCAATATTCATCTACTGCCTCGTTGACGCTAATCGGCTAAAGTTAGCACAGCTGAATGGCTCTCCTAAATTTAGCCGGTTTTGCAGTCTGTCCAGTGGCTAAATATTGCTGCTGACCGGAGTGCAAAATTGCAATATGGGCAACCCGGATATTTAATGCCGATGCCTGGATATTGCCCCGGCGTTGGCTATCCAGGTGAATTTAAAGAGGCAGCAGTACTGAGCTGTTTTCTCTATGGACTGTCTTTGACTTGCCAGTGATTCTGAATGGATGTGAAGGTCCTGGTTTATGGTAATTTGGACATTTGTTCTATTGCACCTCTTCTCTGCCTTCTGCAAAGGAGTCTAGGTCATGCATCAGGATTATGAGACAGCTGTGCCTGTGACTGCTGCGTTGGCTATTCCTCCACTGAAAAAAGGAAGCTCTGTAGCGACGTTGAACACACTCTTATTCCTGCCAAATGACCCCGTTCCTGCAGGAAGCTTTTAGGCTACTGCTGGGTTTCTGATGATCCTATCCTGACATATTTTGGAATCTGCAGCACTGAGTTCAATGAGTAGAATCGGGGACTACAAATACCACACTGCTTTGGAATGCAAGTTGAAAAAGAGCACTGTTCAACGTCACACTCATGATTGAGTAACCTGGCAGCTCTGCACACTAACTCTTCTGCTATTGTACCTCTTTGCTGCTGCCGTAGCTCTAGGTGAAAATAGCTGCCTTTAGCTCTTAGGAAAATCAGAATTACATTTCCATGTATGCAATGGGGAAAACCAGGGGTGGCTAGCTTGTCCTTGGTGACATGGAGCAATATAATTATCCTACCTATAAACTGCTCATTCAGTACACTTGCCAGTAACACAATGGGAACAAATGTCCCAGATTTGCCCATCAAAACTCTGGCAACCTTACAAATTGTCCATCTTCATGGTGAATTTAATGTACTTAGAAATCCAGTGGTTATTTTGTATGTTTTGATAATACATTGCCTTGAAATGCAATAAAATGGAGCTACAAGAATAATTAAGTCACAGATTCAGGGAAAGCTTAGGGGTATGTTTACTAAACCGCGCTACTGTGCGGGGCGCACTTGAGCGTTTTTGATGCGTTTTTGTGCCCCGCACATGTGCGCACCGCACTAACGGGCCCGCACATGTGCGCGGCGCGCTGATGTGTGATAGAGGCGTGGAAAGGCTCCCAGAGGGCGGAGGAAGGCTCCCCAGGGGGCGGAGAGACGGGATCAATGGGTGGAGAGTGGGAGGGGAGAGGCTCCCCGCACAGGAGTGGGGCTGAAATTCCAGTTAAAAAATACCGCAAGTGAAAACCTCGCGTTAGAGCCGATTTAAAGGGAAGAGAAACCTTTTCTGTCAGCAATGTACAGCAAAACCAGGGAAACCTAAAACACGTGAGCAGTGTGATACATGTGCACAGGACAAAATAGCAAATAAAAATTGAAAATGACCACAACAAAATTATAAAAAATTATAATCCAGCTGGGCAACAGTGATAGTAATGGGAAACATCAAAAAACACTCCTAAGAAAGCCCCAAAAAATAAATATGATGTTTAGAAGGGTCTACGCTCCGTCCCCATACAAGGTGAATGATCCCACAGTGAAATAGCAATGATCAGGGTTTCCCTCTCCATTGGACAGGTTACGTATGGCATGCAAATTTCCACAACAGCAGGGCGGGCATGTCGGAATGGGCAACTGGACAGATGCTGGGAAAGGGGATACAGAGGGCTGCAGGCGGCACATGCTGTGGTGCAGCTGGGGCACAGTGTGGACTAGGCAGATGCCTAGCTGGCACCTAGGAATGCCGAAACTGAACAGCAGCCAGACAGCAACAGATGAGGGCCCAACATGGGCACGAGAGTGTGTATCACAGTGTCACAGGGGATAGTACCCAGCAGGTACCCCCAAGGGCACAGAACATTGGCAGGCGGTGTATGGGGGACGTGAGGACAAATTTGCAGGCACCCCTACCCCAGAACCCACACCATAGGCAGCCGCCTACCCACACACAGGATGGCCTGGAACTGCGTACCACCAGCACCACCAGCAGAAGGGCATGTCAGCAGGGTGGCACAGGGGTATTGGAGGTGGAGGGGGGCAGTGGCAGCTGCCCAGAGCAGACCATGGCCTAGCTCTGTGTAGGTGGGTGCAATGCACTGCAACAGACAGGCCCTGCCGGACAAACAGTCATGGTATCATCAGGGAATGCACTGTCTCTGTGGCAACATGGTGGTGCAGTGCACACAACCAGTGTGTTTGGAGACAGAAGGTCACAGGTTCAAGCCCCAGCTGGGGCTCCTGCCAATCTAGTCCCCATATTTTACCCACAACTTACTAGTGATAGTAAATACAAACCTTTACTGCAGAGCACATAAGCATGGCTCAAACACCTCTATTTTACCCTACAGAGCACAGACACCAGAAACATGCACATTACCTGGAGCCGATTCCCCCAAATGCAGTCCTGGAGGTCCACAAAACCTTCAGGGTTTATATCTGTCTCCAATATAAGGATGGAGCAGTACTGGTGGTGGAGGTGGCAGCAGCTGGTGGCCACAGCAGACCATGGCCTAGCCTTGTCCAGGTGTGTGCCGTGCACTGCAACAAACAGGCTCTGTCGGATGTACAGTCATGGACTCCCCAGGGAATGCAGCACATCGGTGGCAACACAGTGGTGCAGTGCACACAGACAGTGTGTGCAGTGCACACAGACAGTGTGTGCAAGAACAGAAGGTCACAGGTTCAAATCCCAGCTGGTGCTACTGCCAATCCAGTCCCCATATTTTTCCCACAACTTAACCGTGATAGTAAGGACAAACCTTTACTGCAGAGAACATACGCATGGTTAATACGCCTATATTTTACCCCACCCATGTGCTAGACACCATAAACAGGCGCATTACCTAGAGCAGAGTCTCCCAAATGCAGTCCTGGAGGGCCAAACACCATTCAGATTCCATGCTGCCTCTCATAAAGATACCTGTGCTGCATATCTATGCACCACCCCCATGGTATGCAGATATATCTCATGCATATTCATGAGGGACAGCATGAAAACCTGAACAGTGTTTGGCACACCAGGACTGGAGTTGGGAACCTCTGCCGTAAAGCAGCAGCCAACAGGGGCAGACACACTCACACCCACACCCACAGGCCCCATTAGCCACTGCCTCCTGGAGAGGCAGGACATTGGGCCCTGCGTGCATCCCCCAATACTAGCACTTGCATACCTTAGCAATGCCACCCTACACCTGGGTATACGGTATACAGTTATCAAACGTTTGCCAGGATTACTGGCAGATAGCAATTCCTACATTAAGCACAGTTTGTTGATTGAGCTCCATCATAAAAATCATTCTGATGTCTGTGGTGTGTGCTTCAGGTCTGGTCGATGACAGTGTTAACCACCCTGGGGAGTGACCCCCAACAGTATTGTGTACCATATCCATGCCTGTACTGTGCCCAGGACTGGTGTGGTGGCCAGGGCTACTAGACTCCTCTATAGTAGCACAATGCTGGCATAGGTGTGGGAGTATGTGTCTGTCTATCCAGTGTATGGTGGCTGCAAACCCCCTCCACAGCCCACACTGCCAGCACTGTTGCCAGTATTGGCCTGCCAATGTGCATAATGAGGAGCAAGGTATCATGGGTATAGCCCTGACAGGGTGCCCTGGCCTGGATGCATCTGCACAGGGCATAGGGCAATGGCTGGGGCATTGTAGTGCCCGGCCACCACCTGCACAGACAGGGTGGCCACAGCATGTCGTGTTGGGAGATCACTCTCACCCTGACTGAGCAGTGACCACGGCATGTCTAGGTTCCCCCATAGGGCTATATAGTATTTTTCTTGTGTGATATTTATGGGTTCCCTTATGGTGCCTAATCACTGATTTCTCTGCTTGGTGTGTATGCTGGCAGCCCAGTTCTGGGTGCACGCATCTTCTCCAGAAACATGCACTAAGGACTAGCTTGCAGACTGTCTGCAGCTAGTATGTGTTTTGCTGGAACACCTTGCAGAGTGCAGCGGCTGGCGGCCTGCTGCTGGTGAATGTCAGATAGTGGTGGGGGGGGTAGCTGGGCATTTCAAGGCCTTCTGTCTGCTATTGCTTTATGTGTGGGTACAGATACATATGGCCTGCTCTGTAGAGTGTCTGATCCCCAGCAGGACCGGGGTTGATGGTCCCCTCTACTGCCAACATTTCAGAGAGGTATAATGTTGAGCTGTTGGTGGGAGACCTGACTGGGAAATACAGATGTATCCAAGGTGTGTCTGCAGGAACTACCTATCTCACACACTAGCACTGCTGGGGACCTGCAGCATGGCCTATTTCTGCCATGGGAGGTGCTGTGGACCAGGTGCTGGCCGCCTGACCGCACCTTCAGAGCGAGCACAGTACCCGCACAATGTGATAGTGTGTAGCTACTCTGTGCCAGTACCACACACGGTCAGTTTCCACTACCAAGCCTAGGTGCTTTAGGGGTGCATACCCCATCTGCAGATCACCTGTAGACTGCTGCATTGCATGTGCAGTGCATCATGGGTGCGAGAGGACTAACCCTACGCTGGTAACTGCAGAACACAGTCTGCAGACGTTATTTTGTAGCCAGCCAGACATCTCTTTACAGTTGAAGAGCTGTAGCCCACTGGTGACTGCACTGCCTGTAGAGCCAGAGGTTGGTGGTTTGAATCCACAGTGGGTTGATGTATTTTATTTACCTTACCTATTTACATTCCCCCATATACTGCGCTATTCTACACCATTGCGGTTTACATTGCACAAACTGGACATACATTTAACAGGGCATTATAACTTGGGGATAGGTATTTTACAGGGTACATGGGGGGCTGTCTGGGGCAGTTTGTGTGTACTTTCAAGTGGTACAGGCAGCAGAAACACCCTCACAGTGCTGTGACCTTAAGGTGCCTTATGGGGCACCGGAAGATTGCAGCACTGTGAGGGTGTTTCTCCTGGGATCACTGCTGTAACGTAGAAAGGAAAATGCCTCAGGTAACACTGTTATAACGTAAGAAGACATATGACTCACGCAGTACTGATGTACATTAAAAGCACTATGCTTCACTCAGCACTGCTGTATAATAATGTGTAATGCCTGAGATAGGTAATAATTGACCCCACTGGGGGATTGAATTCATGACCACTGGTTGACCAATCCATGTATTACCCATTGTGCTACACCTCTGTTGCAATGTCTGCAGGTCTGCGCATCTACTTCAGGTTTCCATGTGTTCACATGCGCAGTGCTGCCAGCACAAGCAGTACTGTCACCTATCGGTGCCTCATAGGGCGCCCCATACAGCACCTTCTAAGGCTTCCTATGGGCAACATTATAGGGTGGCATGGCGGACAGTGCACCTTAAAATGTGGCCTCTGGGGTACCTTAGGAGGCGCCTTATGCAGCACCTTATGTTACCATACTTTGAGGGTGTTTGCTGGCACCACTAATTAATTAAAAAAAAAAAGCCTCCCATAACAGGTAATGCCTCAGCCAGCCTTGTTCATTGGGCACTGTGGGGGATTGAACCCCTGATCCCTGCACCATTGGTTAGTGTCTTAACCATTGTGCTGTGGTTTTGTTCCTGTACCTGCACATCAGCGCGCCGCCTTATGCCGCCCAAGAGTAAAATGCCTCCTAAAACAAATTCCCCATAACAAGTAATGCCTCAGCCAGTCGTCTTCATTGGGCACTGTGGGGGAATTGAACTCCTGATCCCTGCACCATTGGTCAGTGTCTTAACCATTGCACTGTGGCTCTGCTCCTCTGCTTGCACATCAGCGCGCCACTTATGCCTCCCGCGCAGCTTTCTCATGCGCTAATGTGCGGGGCGCACATGGGCGCCGCGCACCTTAGCGCATGAATAATCCCGGTTTTGCTTTTTTCTGACTGACACGCCCACTCCTTATATGGCACCCGCACACTAGCGCGGCCCGCACATTACCGGGGTTTTAGTAAACATACCCCTTAATCTCTTAACTGTAATCCTAAAGAAACTAATGATCGGTGGGTAGCACTGCACTGGTTGTTTGTAGATCAATGGGTCACAATCCTATCCTGGTGTACCCTGTAGCCAGTCAGGTTTTCAGGATATCCAAAATGAATATGCATGAGACAGATTTGCATATACTGCCTCTGTTGCATGCAAATCTCTCTCATGCATATTCATTCATTCACACACATAAATCCTTTACAATAGGGACTTATGAGTGTAAGCAGCGTGTCCTTTATAAATAACCCCAAAGAGGGTAATTTTATATCAGGTCGCTGAGGTTGGGAGGCTAAGTAGACACCCTGGAACTGCTTCAACCCTCTGCAAATTGCCTCACCACAAACGTTACCAAGCCAAAACTGCCTCATTAAATTGTACACTGCCCCACTCCTAAAAAATGCTCCCTTGCAATTACTCTACCCCACTCAAACTGATTTTATTTTTTTTTTTATTTAACCAGTTTTTCTATACCACCTTATCCTTCAATCAAAGCAGTTTACATTATGTAATCACTACAAGCAGGTACTGGATATATTCCCTTGTCCCCAAAGGGCTCACAATCCATGTGTACCTGAAGCAACTGAGGGTTAAGTGGCTTGCCCAAGGCTACAAAGTGTGCCTATAGGACTAGAAACCCCAGTCCCTCCAGCTTGAGATTGCTGTCCCCGGGTGGGACTTGAGCCCCTGGCTCTCTGGCCTGAGGTACCATGTCCTAACCACTAGGCCACTCCTCCCTTGACCCACCCCTACACCAGTAATCCAACTTCCCTAGCACCTCACAAATGCCCCACTCCCAGAAACTCTCCTCCTGCAGCTGCCCCACCACCTTACCAACTGCCCCCTTCCTCGTTGTCCCAGACTCTGTCCCTCCTCCTTGCACTCCCACCCCTTGTGCTCTATTCCCCTCCTCCCATCTTCCTTTCCCAAACCCACTGCCCCCTTAAATGTTTTCTTTCTTCTCTGCCTCTCTCTGGCCCCACCCTTGGCTATTATCCCTGCCCTCCTCTTTCCTTGCGGGACGGAAGCTAGCATAAGAATGTGCAAACAAACATGTGTATGTATGCACAAACAAAAATGGCAACTGACAGCCATCTGAATCCTCCACAATAGGCACTATGCCTTAGCAAAACACACCTAAAAAACAAAAACACAAGGACACTAGATGTAAGAGTAAAGGAAAAAACCATGAGATCAGCATTTACAATAGCTGTCTGCATGCCAAATGATTATTCTGTACACCATGTGGAGAAATAGAAGAACCTCAAATACCAAGAAATGCAGTTAGAGACTAACAACCAGTGGCAGAAAGGGAGGAGTGGCCTAGTGGTTAGGACATGGTCCCACAGGCTGAAGGGCTGGAGGTTCAATTCTGAGTTGGGAACTGCAATCTCAAGCCAGAGGGACTGGGGTTTCTAGTCCTATAGGCACTCCTTGGGCAAGCTACTTAGTCCTCTGTTGCCTCAGGTACACGTAGACTGTGAGCCCCTTTAGGGATGAGGGAATATATACAGTATGTGCTTTAAACAACTCTGATGCCCTTCAGCCTGAGTGTGCCACTGACTCTAATCAAAAAGAATTTCCAAGCAAACCTTGGTAAGTTACCAGCATCTTTCTTAAGAAATTCTCCAATAATCCATAAGTTAATTGTATTTAATTAATCACCTTTTAATACACACGTATCTGGACAGTGCGGAGGCGGCGAGAGGGGATATTCAGTGCCACTATCCAAGAGCGCCGCTGAATATCGTACTCAGCACAGCTCTTCTGCTTAGCAGGCCCTGTCATCTAGAGAAACCCTTTGGAATCAGCTCCAGATGATATAATGGATGTGTGTGGTTTAAAAGGTGAGCAATTAAATCCAATTAACTTATGGGTTATTGCACACCGTTCTTAAACCATATGCAACAAAGCACACACATTTTAAAATCCCGATTTGTAATTTCCACATCCAAAAATGCTCATTCAGATATGGAAATCACATGAATGTCCCTGAAGCTATTTTAGATATGCCCAAATTTACCCATGCCTGGCACAATCATGTCCAGGAGGCATGCCCAAGACGTTCCTACAAATATAAATGTGTGCCCAGTTTTAGAATGGCACCACAAGTCTGAAACCACCAGCGGACATTTCCAACAGTGTTTGTTTTGGCAATCTAATACTGTAGCTGTTGTCAGAAGAGGAGAGAGCCCTCTCATTCTTCCAGTACTTTTCGCTATACAGACAAATAAACTGCAGGTAAATAAAGAGATCTTTTTCCTGGGTGCTGTGCTCCTCTACGTCTCTGCTTGCAAAGTGATAGGCCAAGACATGTATGTGGCATGGGATAGACGCGCCCGTTCTGAAATACCATCGGGGGGATGTCTGTGTTATCTAGGTCACCGCCATTCATATCGAACACATGCAAGTTTCTAAAATCAGGAAATAGTATGCACGTGTCCAGCTCCTTATTCACCGCGGCTCTGTTTCCTTATGTTTTAGCGGAGACATTTATCATTTATCACAGGTCGATGTTAGAAGGCACTTACACATGCCCACCTTCACGGCTGCCCCTTCTATGGAATTTCAGATGTTTTGATTTGGAAATCCCAAATTTCACCTACATGGCCTTTCTAAAATGTGCCTTCATATAAATAGTGTGTTTCCCTCACACACATGTGCATTTTAGTGATGGTTTTAAAAATTGTGTGCAAGAATCCTTAAATCAGTGCTTCACAGGTTGTGGATAGTGACCACAAATGGCATCACAAAACTCACATTTGGAGACACAACCATGAGAAGCAATAAAGCCATGTCACTGCCCCACACAGAGATGCTATAACAAGTCCTGTGTGGGTTGCATGTGAGGTGGGGAATTACAGCAGCATTGCTACTGATTCTATAAGAGGGTCAGGAGCAACAGCACATTGAGCAAGGTAGGGCAAATGGTTGTGTTCTTATTCTCCTTGTTAAAATGCGGTCAGGACCACAGAAAGTTTGGGAAGCAGTGCCCTAAGTGGCCCAGTTATGCTGTCTAGTTGCCATTATTTGTGGCGCTGCGGGAATGTAGGTCCCAGCAGGGCAGCCTTAGAGCCACACAGGCTTCTCTGCCCAGGCTACCTCAAGCGTCCACACTGGAGAAGGGCACTGTGAATAGGGCAGAGGGCTAGACTTTGGGGCCCAGTTATTAATTTCACCGTGGAGCCCAAGAAGGCCTGTATTAATTACATACTGTTTCTTTTATTTTAGTGGCCAGCATGTTTCTGATGGTTTGGAATTTACTGTTCTTACGCACTGTATGCTGAACTTGTCTCCAAGGTGTGCCGTTCTCCTGCATATGAAACACTGAAGTTTAGTGGATTTAATTACTCGCCCTTTCAAACCAAAACCGAGGCACAGTAGGTAGGTCCCTGTCCAAAGGGGCTTACAGTCTAAGGGCTACATTTATTAAAGCTTTCTACTGTAGTAATGTGTTATTTATCCCAGATCCCGTTTTGTGCAATAGGATCTATTTGCTAATAATGTGCATTAACATGCAGAAAAGCAGCAGTGCGCTTCAATAAATCTTGCTCTTAAAGAAGATTGTTGGCTGCGGCATTTCACTAAAAATGCCCCCTCTCGTTGGCAGTGCTTTGTGTAAATGTGCCTATTTCTTTGGGGTCAGTGTGGTGGGGTAAAACCAGTGATCGGATTAGCTTGAGCTGACCTGGTTAGATGGCACTCTGACTGTTAATCATCTGACCATCACTGATAATGGAAGCCCACACCACACCAGATTTAAGATGTTGGCACCAATAGGCAAAACCAGATAGTGGTGGGGAGGGGAGGTTTCTCTCCTGGAGATCACAGAGCATGGGCCTATAGCAAGTGGAATTAGGGTTCTGTTTGGTCCAAGTGTTGGTGCCTTCAAAATGTGCTACCCTAGGAAATTGCGTAAGTTGTTGTTGTTGTTGTTGCTGTTGTTAAGTGCCGTTGAGTCGGTGTCGACTCATGGCGACCCTCTGGATAGTTGTCCTAAATTGTGTTCGGTCTTCAGTCAGGCAGCTCATTGTTGACAGACTGGTACCCGTAGCTGCTGTTATTGTATTGATCCATCTCATTGCTGGACTTCCTCTTTTGTGTTGACCTTCTATCTTGCCAAGCATGATGTCTTTCTCTAATCATCTCTCTATTCGCATGATGCGTCTGAAGTATGAAAGTTGAAGTCTTGTCATCTGAGCTTCTAAAGAAAGCTTAGGTTTGATCTCCTTTAGTACTGACCTATGCCTAAATTTGGGCTTGACCAGAATTATATAAGCCCTACCAACTGGTGAGATGCTTCATGTACAGACATTTGCATTTTGGGACTGGCAGTCTTGGTTTTCATGAACAGAGGATTACAAGTACCAGATATTTATAAGCTCAAAAGATCCTCAGCCTGTTCCTGAAGATCTCAAGTCATCTATTAAGATTTCTAAAAACGTAGGCTGACCTGGTGATTCAGTGATAAGTGCTGCTTTCTGGTTTTTATTCCATGGCTTGAATTTGTTTTCAGGACTGGTCAGAGAAAAAGACTCTACAGAGACAGTATGCAGAGCCCCTGAGGGGGTGGGGGTGGGAGTCTTTGCCACTGTGCAATGGTGACTTCTAGTGGCTAGATTTAAGGTTTCTGAGAGTTGGGTTGTGGAAAGAGCTGCAGTATGTGGTCACTGGCTACGGATTCTCTCTGAGGTAGGACGGGGCTATAAAAGATGAGACCTTTCCCTATCCCCACCCTTTGGGACAGTTGTGAATAAAAATGACCCAAAAGAAGCCAGTTTCAATACAGCTGGGAGCTCAAGGGAACAGGAGGAGACTGCCAAGCCAAAAGAAAAATAATCCCTTCTGGAAATAATCATTGTAGGGAAGCACCACATTTATGGACAAACTACCCACTCAAGCTCAACCCCCCCTCCCTTCCCAGTCATTCTCCAGCCACATCTCTGGCTCTCTCGCAGCAGGCCTGCCTCCAATTAGCATCTCCAGCACTACAAAAGCATCTTGTATTTTCCAACAGAACTGCAGCAGTGAATCTAGAAGAGCATTCGGTGGCATTCCCCGTGCAATGTGAACAGGAATTTATTCTGGCACACAGGGCGAGCACAGTAAGAAGATACTAAGGTATCCTGCACTGTCACTCCGACTGACTACTCTCAGCTCCAGACTGACTACTCTCCTGACCAATGTTCCCTCTAATTTTCTGTAGGCTGTGTGCGCATAAAATATCAGCTGTGTGCAGCTTTTGAAGGAAGGTTAAATTTTTGTGCGCCACATAACGACACTCGGAGTTATATACTTTAAAATTTGACTACGCATCAGAATACACTATGTACACCACATTGATTTTAATCAAATTAAATGAAAATAGATGATTACTAAATGAAGTGGGAAATTTCTAGTAATTACAATCATAACTTTTAAATTTGAAGACGTCTGTGTTGTTTTCTATCAGAATCAGAGCCGTAATTTTTGTGCACTCTGTTGTAAAGTATGTGTGCTCGCTCGGCGAGGTGTGTGCGCGCGCACACGCACACAGCTTAGAGGGAACAGTGCTCCTGACTGACTACTCTCAGCTCCAGACCTACTACTCTCAGCTCCAGACTGACTACTCTCCTGACTGACTACTCTCAGCTCCAGACTGACTACTCTCCCGACTGACAGCTCCAGACTGACTACTCTCAGCTCCAGACTGACTACTCTCAGCTCCAGACTGACTACTCTCCCGACTGACAGCTCCAGACTGACTACTCTCAGCTCCAGACTGACTACTCTCCTGACTGACTACTCTCAGCTCCAGACTGACTACTCTCCTGACTGACTACTCTCAGCTCCAGAGAAGCCAGTATACTGCAACGTTTCAGCTCACCAGTTTCTGCTCCAAGCTCCAGAATAAACATTGGTCACCTTGCTATCTGAAACTCCTCTCACTTTCTTTCAGAGCCTGGATAAGTCTCGCTGAGCAGGGTCGGTGCTATCTATCAGGGGAACTAGATGGTCATCCAGAATGTCAACATTTTGAGGGCAACGGTGGCAATGACTTTGAAAAAACAATGCAGCGCTTACCCAAAGCCTTTGATGCTGCATTGCTGCTGTTGCTCAGTTTAACCAGCCGCTTCTGCCCCCTCCGTTGCAAAATTCCTGTTTGCATGGGGGCAGAAGCAGGGGCGGGGGTGGGAGCAGGAGGCGACAGGAATGAGGACTTGCCTAGGGTGCCTCATATCCTTGCATTGACCCTGCTGCTGATATCCAGTGACATTATCTAATCTAATCTAATATGTTCTATTATACTGCTACGGTCCCAAAACTGGTGTGGTTCGGTGCGGTTTACAATAAAAGATAAGGTTACAAAAAGAAGATTAAAAAAGAATTATGAATCAAAAGGTCAGGACTTCAAAAACATCAGGAAAAGAGAAGTAGAGGAGAGCCCTTAATCTTTAGAGGTAATTTAGTCAAAGCTCACTACCCAGATAAACCTGCTAAAATCTTCACAGACCACATCATCACTATCCAAATAGTGCCGGGGCTGCCCAGGGACAGAGCTTGAGTTATCTAGATAGCAGTGATTTTCAGCATAACTATCCAGACAACCTAAGGCAGCAAAAAGGATGAATACCGCCGCTTTCAAGATAATGCCGGACGCTCACTGCACTGTCCGAATACTCAGTAGTATCTACTATCTAGATCTTGATACTGCCATATCTGGACTGTTATACACACCGGCCAGTGCTTTAGAAAATGCTGACTGCCACAGGCTCACTATTGGCCTGTAAATATTTAAGTTACCCCACCCCTGAGGAACGTGTAGAGCAGGCAAGCCAGGAGTAGCAAGCACCAGTTTGAAAAAAAACCCCAGTAACATAGTGAATTAGGGCAGATAAAGACCAGCATGGTCCATCTAGACTGCCCAGTAAGGTGGCCAGAGTTGTAGAGTTGCACCTGCCATTCTGTGCAGGTTATTTCCCCTCTATACCTCCTTCCTTCTGCTGGTTATGCCTCTCTGTATGCAGCATAACATCCTTCTGGCTTTGGCCAACACCTAATCACATTGTTTTTCCACCTTTACATCTTCAGACACTATCACCCCAAGGTACCGCACCTGGTCAGTGCACATCAACACACTCCCCTTTCGCATACAGCTCCCTTGGATATCTGCATCCCAAGCGCATCACACTATACTTCGCGTTAAATCTTAACTGCCAAGCATTACACCATTCTTCTAGAAACTCAACTTTTCTGTCTTGCATTTGACCTTCCCCCCCTTTCCTCACCCCTCTCTCCCCCTGCTCATTGATGCATCTGATTACTTGTTCTTTATGCCTTTTCTCTTTCTCTGTCCTATTCTTTTGATTTTAATGGCGTTCTTTTCTGTTTTCCTGCAGCCTTGCATTTTTATATGATTGTAAACCGCTCAGAAGCTCATTTTATGGGCGGTATAATAAGTTTTAATTAAACATAAACATAAACATGACGCTTCAACAATATCACTCATCAACACATTGAACAGTACTGGTCCGAGGACCGATTCCTGAGGCAATCCTCTACTCACTTTCCTTTCTTCTAAGTGAATTCCATTTACTACTACACTCTGTCATCTGTCAGTCAACCAATTTCTGATTCAGTTCATCCATCCCCAAGCTACTCGTTTTTTTCATAATCTTCCTATGAGAAACAGTAACAAAGGATATGCTGAAATCTAAGTAGATCACATCCTTTGCATGCCCCTAATCCAGTTCACTGGTTACCCAGTTAAAGAAATCAATCAGGTTCATCTGGCATAGTCTTCCTTTGATAAACCATGTTGTCTTGGATCTTGCAACTCAATGGATTCTAGAAAGTTCACAGTCCTTCCCACCACTGAGGTAAGGCTTACCAACCTGTAGTTTGCCATCTCTTCTCTGTTGCCACTTTTGTAAACAGGGACCACCTTAGTCCTCCAGTCCCATGAAACTTCCCCCTTCTCCAAGGATCTATTAAACATATCCTTTCAAGGTCCCGCCAGAACCTCTCTGAGCTCTTTCAATATCTTGGGGAGTATCTCATCCGGTCCCATGGTTTTGTCCATTTTCAGTTTTGCAAACTGTTCATAAACATCTTCTTCCATGAATGGTCCCTGTTTACAAAAGTGGTACCTACTCCATTCCCATTAGTACCTTTGTCAATCATGAGTGGTCCTTTTCTAGGATTTTCTTTCATGAATATGAATCAAAAGTATTCATGAAAGAAAATCCCAGAGTCCCCACTCTATTAGCTCTGACTCTTGAGTCCCTATCATATTTGCTATATGTTATTATACTAGCTCTGACTTTGCTCTGATTGACTGTCCTTTCCTTTGTTCCATTACTTGGCAAGTCTTACTGGATAATGATGCTTTCTTATTCATCCTGTTCCCTTTTGCCCTTTTCTTTTCTTTTTAAATATTTTTGTTAAATGTTTCTTAGCAGTGAGCATTTCTGTTTTAAGTTGTTCTTGCAGACCATTCATGGTTTTTGTAAGTCACCATCTCATAGTCCTTGTATGAATGGTGGTATATCAAATTATTCAAATAACAAAATACATAAATAAGGTGTCCGCGAGATAATAGCAGCATGACTAAAGCTCTAACCAACCAAGTGCCAATTATTGTGCCCTAAAGTAAAGTTCTTGTAACATAAATTATCAACTGAGGGTATCACAACTATTGAGGATAAGGTGAAGACCCTGAAGGCCTATTTCTATCAATACCAGGGATGTTCATTGGCTTTTCTAGTTGCTACTGCGCTTTGTACCAAATTTCACCAAGGTAGTCTTTACAGTATATCAACTAATTGAGTCTCTGAAAGAACTAAGCCTGAACCTATTGAGTAGAACTCCAAGTGCCAGCAAGCATTTGATGAACTGAGAGAGAGGCTAACTAGTGCAGCAGTATTTATATACCCTAATTTTGACTTACCTTTTATTATCACTACTGATGCCAATCTGATTGGCCTTGGCGCCATCTTGAGCCAGGAACACAAAGGACAAGAACATGTAATTGCCTATGGCAGCTAAGGGCTGACGAAGTCTGAACATAAGGACAATGGGCCTGATATTGAGTTAGGACGGCTAGGCGCGAGTACAGCATCTAGCCATTGCCACCGTCCTCTAACCCTGGATATTCAATGCTGGGGTCATATGTGGGATCGCCACACATGCCCAGAAGCCACAGAGGCTAACCAGGTAGCAGTGATATTGCACCGCTGCCCAGTTAACTTCTACAGGTAAAGATAGGCCAGCTTTTGCAATGCCTTTACCCATAGAAACTATCCGGGTAGCAGTGCAATATCGTCACTACCCGGTTAGCCTGAAGAAAGATGTCCATAACTGGATCCACTAACACAAAATTAAACTCCTCTACTCCCTTATTCTATACACATCTAAGAACATCAAGGGAGGTGGCTATGTACCAAAGCAAAACCCCTATCAGGCTCAACAAAAATATAGATAATTAATCCGCTTATACAGAGCCCGGAAAGAGAGAATGTTAAACCCTATGGGAGAGGGTGGGACAAAAAGACTCAGAAAGGGGCTAATGGCTGTGTAACTGCAGCTTGCAACTCAAAACAGCTCATTAACTAGCCCCAAAATGTCATTCATAGGCTTCGATGGTGTCATGTTTGTTTTATAATTTTTAAATGCATTTAAAACAACTGAAAAACACTCGACTAGCACTTAGCTGTCAATATGGTCCCAGACACTCTCCGAGCTCCAAAGACTCCAATTGAACCGTGAGAACACAGTCGCCTCACGTTTCGCCCACTTTTAGACAGGTTGCACCAGGACATGCCAAACTCATTTAATCCCATTGGCTAGACAGTGTTCAAAGTGAAAATCCACTTCTACTCAAGCCTGGCTAGACGCTGTTCCATCTGACCATACACAGGATTCTCTATGCCGTCTATCACTAGCCACTGTAAATGTTGCCATTAATGATGGAAATCTAGACAATGTTGCACGATGGGCGCTGTTGTAACCTTGCTGCTAAGACAGGATTTGTGTTCAGTGAGACACACTTTGATTTTACGAACAGTGCGAACCACATATACTTTAGGACAGGGGCATACAATTAAATAAACCACCCACATGGACTGACAGGTGGTAATTAACTTTAGCAGGTAAGTGACAATGTGCTCTACCACTGTTTCCACCAATGAGTGGTCTGACCCTCAGTTGGGTGTCACTATGTAAGGTGAGATGGAACAGCATCTAGCCAGGCTTGAGCAGAAGTGGATTTTCACTTTAAACACCATCCAGCTAATGGGATTAAATGAGCCTTTGGATTGATTCACAGCTCTGTAATGACAATGGTGAATGGCTGTAGGTCTGCTTGCTTGCTACACCGCTTCCATTTAAACGGCTTTGACTGTGAGCTGCATGTTTCCCTGAAGGCTTTGACACCACCACCGTTTCACATGTCCTGATGCAGCCTGTCTAAAAGTGGGCGAAACTCGAGTCGACTGTGTTCTCGCAGTTCGGTTGGAGTCTTTGGAGCTTGGAGAGTGTCTGGGACCATATTGACAGCTAAGTGCTAGTGGAGTGTTTTTCAGTTGTTTTAAAAGCATTTAAAAATTGTAAAAAATGAACACAACACCATCGAAGCCTATGAATAACATGTTCGTGCAGTAGCTGCCTCTGATCGCCACGCCTTTTCTCTGCCCTGATCCTGCCTCTGCACTCCTCTTCTATGCAAAATGCAAATATCGCAGAAAAGTGCTTGTGATATCTGCATTTCAACCGCGTTAGCTGCCACCATGGCACTAACTCCTTCGTTTGTGCCGCAACGACAGCTAACGCCCTTTAACATCCCCCATGGATCCGCATGCATTATGGCAGTGGTACTCACTGCCAATCCTAGAGGGTGCCAAAAGGTCAGATTTTGTAGGATTTCCTTTAAAAATATGCCTGAGAGGGATTTGCATGCACACTTCCTCTATTGTATGCAATCTCTTTCACGCATATTCATTACAGAGATTCTGAAAACATGACCCATTGGTGGCCGTCAAGGACTGGAGGTAAATACTATTTCATTATGATATTCTCTGTTTTATTCTCCTTTTCTTTCCAAATAATTTCTAACATTCTGTCTTCTTTTTTGGCTGTTGGCGTGCCCTCTAGTTTTACAGCTTCCCCGACTTTGGAAGAGGTTTGCTTGTTCATTAATACTTAAAGTTCTGAATCATATCTCCCCTGTACCTCCTCTCCTCCAGAGTGCACATATTTAGGTCTTCAAGTCTCTTCTCAGAAGTCTTCCGACGCAGGCTCCAAATCATTTTCATTGCCTTCCTCTGAACTGTTTCCAGCCTTTTTATGTCCTTTGTAAGATATGGTCTCCAAAACTGAATACAATATTCCAAGTGAGGCCTCACCAGCGACTTGTACAGTGGCATTAGTACCTCTTCCTTTCTGCTGGTAATTCCTCTCTGTATGCAACCCAGCATCCTTCTGGCTTTTGCCACCGCTTTGTCACACTGTTTTGCCACCTTGAGATCCTCAGAAACAATCACTCTGAGGTCCTTCTCCTGGTCCGTGCACACCAACCTCTCGCCCCCTATCACATACAATTCCCTTGGATTTCTGCTTCCAGACAGAATAAGACCATTCTTTCAGCTTTTGTAGATCTTTCCTCATGTTATCCACTCCCTCAGGGGAGTCCACTCTGTTGCAAATGTTCGTGTCATCTGCAAAAAGAGAGACTTTTCCATTCAGTCCTTTAGCAATATCACTCACAAATACATTAAACAGTACCGGCCCCAGGACGGAACCCTGGGGCGCACTGCTAATTAACCTTCCTTTCAACCGAGTGAGTTCCGTTTACCGTCACCTTCTGTCGTCTGTCAGTCAACCAATTTCTGATTGAGTTCACCACCTTGGGACCCATCCCCAAGCTGTTGAGTTTATTGATAAGCCTACTATGAGGAACAATATCAAAGGCTCTGCTGAAATCTAGGTAGATGACATCCATCGCATGCCCTTGATCTAATTCTCTGGTCACCCAGTCAAAGAACTGAATTAGATTTCTTTGGCACTCAGATTCAACCTATGATTCTCCATTTTAATTGATCAAGTTGGTGATTCCTTAAGACACAATGGTCTAATAAAGATGCCAAAAGGTGGTTGGTATTTAAACTGGATTTGTGATCTATTAATCCTGTTTTAAAATTTTCCTTTTTGTGCATCCTACACATACCAGAGAACATGGACATATTATAACACAGATTGCATGGTCAAATCTCTATGTAGTTAGAGTCTCAAATTTAATCTCTTGTTGCGTTAATGGATTTATCCATGTTGTTCCTTCTATCATCAAAATGCACATTTCACATTTAGGAAGATGTAGGGATGTTACCCATAAATGAAGTGATATTTAAAGGTGATACTGAGGAAGAATTGAAAGAAATAGCGATACACCGGGAAGATGTATTACAACTACTTGATAAACTGAAGAGTAGCAAATCACCTGGACTGGATGGTATACATCCAAGTGTGTTGAAAGAACTGAACTATGAGATTGCAGACCTGCTATTAGTAATCTGTGAACTATCATTAAAATCATCTGTAATACCTGAAGATTGAAGGATCGCCAATATAATGCCAATTTTTAAAAAGGGTTCCAGGGGTGATCCGGGAAACCGACCGGTGAGCCTGACATCAGTACCGGGAAAAATGGTAGAAACCATCAGAGAGAACAAAATTAGTGAATATGCAGATAGTCATGCCTTAATGGGAGACAGCCAACATGGCTTTAGACAAGGAAGATCTCAACATGGCTTTAGACAAGGAAGATCTCAACGTGTAATCAAACTCTGGAATTTGTTACCGGAGGATGTAGTAAAGGCTGTTAGTATAGCTGGGTTTAAAAAAGGTTTGGACAAGTTCCTGGAGGAAAGGTCCATAAACCATTATTAAGAAGTGACCGAAGATATCAATGCTTGACCCAGTACAAGCATTGTGGAACTTGTGTCTCTTGGGGAAACTGCTAGGTACATATGACCTAGATTGGCCACTGTTGGAAACAGAATACTGGGCTTGATGGACCTTGGTCTGACCCAGTATGGCATATCTTATGTTCTTATGTTCTTATGGCATGTACTGAGCCAAGGATTTCACTGTATTGTCCATAAAATCTCTGAGTATCTTATTTTTGTTTATGTGCTAGAAGATAGTCCATGCTACAGGGATTCTTCTGGCTGAGCTGACTGATGAGGCAAACTAAGGTAAAGAGATAGACCAGTATAAAAGAAATTACCCGGGCCAGGGTTTTGGGGCAATCTACCCCTGGACAGGATACCCTTTTTCTAAATCTGTGCTGATACTGCCCCATGTTTATCCATAAGACCAGTAATTTTATTCTTAACAGTAGCTGCCATCATTTTACCCATATCAACATTAAGCTCGCCAGTCTGCAATTACTTGGATCACACCCTGGAGATCTTTGTGAAAATTGGTGTTACACTGGTTACCTTCCTGAGGCAGATTTAAATTCTGTGTTGCAGATTAACAGTAGCAGGTCTGCAGTTTCATATTTGAGTTCCCTTAAAAATATAAGAGCTGCCATACTGGGTCAGATCAAAAGTCCATCAAGCCCAGTGTCCTATTTCCAACACTGGTTAATTTAGATCACAAGCACTTAATGTATCATAAAAGTAGCCAGTTCTATGCTACTTATCACCAGGGATAAGCAGTGGTTTTCCTTGGACTACCTTCATAACGGTTTATGGACTTTTCCTTCAGGAATTTGTCCAAAACGTTGTTAAACCCAGCTAGATATCACCTGCTTTTATCACGACCTCTGGCAATGATTTACAAAAACTGATTATACATTGAGAGAAAAAATATTTTATTTTATCCATTTTAAATATACACCTTATAGCTTCATGGTGTATCCTTATTTTTTGAAAGAGTAAACAATTGATTTGTATCTATCTATTGCACTCCACTGAGGATTTTAAATATCTCTATTATATCTCCCCTCAGCCATCTGTTTTCCAAACTGAACAGCAGGGCTGGTGCTACTATTAGGCAGACTAGGCAGTTGCCTAGAAGACTGGCCCTCCAGCGGGGTGTCCTTGTGCCCATTGCCGCTGCTGCCACCCCTCTCTGGGGGGGGGGCCGACTGTAGTGGCAATTGGCCCTGAAACTGCAACGCAGCACTTACGCTCTGTCTCTGGGGTTGCGTTGCAGTTTCATTCTCTTCAATCTACCGCTTTGGTACCCCTCCGCCGCAAACTTCCGGTTTGTACAAAACCAGAAGTCCAGGCCAGAAGCAGCAGATTGGAGAAAATGAAACTGTGACACAGCCCTGGAGACAGGGCACGTGCTACATTGCAGTTTCAGGGCTTATTGCTGTCATGGTCAGCCCTGGAGAAGGGCGCCCGCAACGGTAATGGGCAGAGGGTGGGGTCAGTGGGGGCAGCAGGATGGAGAGCTCGCCTAGGGCACCTCCAGTCCTTGCACCGGCCTTGCCGAAGAACTCTAATTCTTTAGTTGTTCCTCATAGGAGAGTCGTTTCATCCCCTGTCTAATTTTGGTCGCTCTTCTCTATACCTTTTTTTTTTAATTGAAATTTTCAATGCTGTTACATTAAGCAACCAATAAGAAAGCAATACTTCATTCAAAACATCCAAAATGGCTACCTAACACTCCCCCCCCGTACCCCCCCCACCATCACTGTATATAACCACTTGTACATAGCTCATCCTGTATATAGCTATATATAACTACGTGTACATAGCTCATCCTGTATATACCTCACCAAGAAATTATTACCTTCACTCTCACGACTACTTCCCTGTGTGAACACTGCATGCCTACCCCAACTGACACTGTTCTTTGATTGTTTGAAGTGCAAACCGCTTTGATTTCAGGATAAAGCGGTATATAAATCCTTTTAAATAAATAAATAAATAAAATAAAATAAGACAAAGAAACAACTCTATACTTTTTCTAATGCTGCTATATCTTTTTTGAGATACGGAGACCAGAATTGCACACAATACTCAAGGTGCGGTCACACCATGGAGGAATACAGAGGCATTATGATATCCATTGTTTTAGTCTCTATCTTTTCCTAATGATTCCTAACATTCTGTTTGATTTTTTGGCTGCCTCATACACTGAACAGAAGATTAACATATTGTTATGATCATGCCCAGATCCTAGCATTGTGCATCTATAGTTTGGATTATTCTTCCCTACATGCATCACTTGCACTTGTCCACATTATATTTCATTTGCCATTTAGATGTTCAGTCTCTCAGTCTCATAAGATCCTCCTGCTATTTAAGGTAGTTACTCACATGTAACAGATATTCTCTGTCGAGAGCCAAAATAAGTCCTCACATACGGGTGACGTCCTCGACAGAGCCCTGTGTGGAACGCTCCCCCGCTCTAATTGGAAACTTTTGAAAGGCTCTACCATGCCTGCATGCCTCCTTCCCATCTGCCTGGTGGTGCTATCTTAGATCAGTCTGATAACATAGCTGTTGCAGAAGACCTCATGGAGGCGAGAGGACTTATTACAGCTGTCCATGGAGAACACCTGTGGACAAGCAGGAATGAGTCCTCATGTATGGGACTCTCAAGTTACAGGTTACCAAAAACTGAGGCAGCCACCAAGAAGCCCAACAGGGGCAAAATTCAACTGCGGAATGGCGAGAGACCATAGCAACTCAAATAGCAGCTATATACAACAGCGGAGATTCTCCCTTTCTTTTTTTTTTTGGTAGCCTGGAGGGAATAGAATGAGCCTAGGGGGGATAGAGTTGGATTCTAATCCCCAAACAGATTCTGGAATACAGATTGGCTGAAGATGCTGTCACATTACAAATCCTCGTCTAGACAGTAGTGAGATGTGAATGTGTGGAGAGAAGACCACGTTGCAGCCTTGCAGATCTCTTCCATGGAGACCAAGCACAAGTTGGCCACAGACGCAGCCATGGCTCTGACATTGTGAGCTGTGTTATGACCTTAAAGGCTCAGGTCTGCCTGGTCATAAGCAAAAGAGAAGCAGTCCGCTAGCCAAATTGAAAGAGAGCATTTGGAAATGACAGCCCTAGATTGCTGGAGTCAAAGAAACAAAAATCTGGATGAACTTTCTAGGGGCTTTTGTCCGCTCCAAGTAGAAGGCTAAGGCTCATTTGCAGACCAACATATGCAACGCAGCTTCCACCTTGTGCACATGAGGCCTTGGGAAAAATGTTGGCAGAAGAATTGATTAAGATGGAAACCTGATACCACTTTTGGAAGGAATCTAGAATGAATATGGAAGACCACTCTTTTATGATGGAATTTGGTATAAGGTGGATGAACTATGAGAGCTTGAAGTTCACTCACTCTGTGCTGAGGTGACTGCCACCAGAAACAAGACTTTCCAGATCAAGAACTTCAGAGGGCGGGAATTGAGTGACTCAAAGGGAACTTTCATGAGCTGTGCAAGAACCACAATGAAGTCCCAAGACATTGCAGGGAGTTTGTAAGGAGGCTTCAAGAGAAGCAACCCCTGCATAAAGCGAGCAACTAAAGGCTTTACCAATATGGACTTTACCTCCACACCTCGATGGTATGCTCCAATTGCACTGAGATGGACCCTGGTGGAGCTGGACCCAGACTTGGAGAGGTGCAGAAGATACTCAAGCAGTTTTTATATGGGACAGACGAAAGAATCTAGGGCCTGGACTTCACATCAGACAGAAAACCTCCTCCGTTTACAGGAATAAGACTTTCTCATTAAGGCCCTCTTGGAAGCCAAAAGGACATCAGTTATATTGTCAAGCAAAATGAGTTCAGACAACACTAGCCTCTCAACATCCATATCATGAGGGCCAAGGACTAGATGTTGGGATGTAGCATCGTCCCGTTATCTTATGAAATTAGATCTGGAGCATGGCCTAGCCAGAGTGGTTCCTGACTGGAGAGTTGTAGCAGGAGAGGAAACCATGGTTGGCTGGGCTGTTAGCGTACAATCAGAATCATTGAGCCTCTGTCTTCTTTAAGCTACAGGAGGGTCTTTGCGATGAGAGAGATTGGTGGAAATGCATTCAGAAGACCCTCCTCCCAAAGCAAAAGGAAAGCATCCAGGCTAGTCTGCTGTGTGATCTTACTCTGGAGCAGAACTGATCCACCTGGGCATTCTGCAGAGTGGCAAAAAGATCTATCGAGAGGGTGCCGAATTCCGAAAGATACCATCACCTCTCTGTCCAGTGTCCACTCATGTGGTTGGAGGACTCGACTTAGTCTGTCTGCCATAGTATTTTGTTTACACAATATAACAATGGTCACTTGAACGATAATAGACACAATGTTGTATAAAAAATACCGTTCCTCTATTAAAGTAGGAGATTCTTCAGCACTTCAGGTCTCAGTTTAAAATAACACTGCTGGTTTAAAGGTTTTACCCTTATATTAGCAATCGTGTTTTTTTACATCAATGACCTTGTGCCTATTACTTATTACTTATAAAAATCAATGTGTGATAAACCTTGGGATTTATATTTGCTCAATACTGCAACCATGTACTCAACTTAATGAACTGATGAAGCCCCGTGGTTTGTTCACACTCCTGTTCACAATCCCGACAATCAATCCCGGTACCAGCTGATGTTTCAAACTTTTCATCAGGGGACTGGTTTTTTACTGTGAAACCAACAAAAATAAACCATTAAAAATATGTCTACCTCATACTCTATAAACCTAACCTAACATAACTTTAAAATCCTGCAGTATTCACCAATATTTCTCGTATATACCTGTGATGCTGCCCACGTTTTCTGAGGATCCCAACCGTAAGTGACCGGACAACACTCATCCAATGCAAAACGCCGCGCATGAGTAGTGCACCTACTAACCACCTTTTAAAGATCCTACCTATAAATCAATCAGCTGTTTCTCATATAGATTTGAATCATCCTGCAAATGTACCCTATCACAGGCAGGCCATCCAATCTATCTCATTATTGAGTCCCTTCGGATCAAGTGTGTCTAATATAAAAATCAAACGTTGTTCTCTTTTGAGTAGTGTTTGGTCTAATGTTCTACCGTGACTTGCCAAATTCACCTGTTCCAAACATAAACAGCGTAATTGCTCAAAAGTGTGTGCTTTTTCTATGCAGTGTTTAACTATTGGTGCTTGTAGATTTTTGCATCTTAATCGGCTCCTATGTTCTCGCATGCGAACTCGAAATAATCTAATCGTCTTCCCTATGTAACATAATCCACAGGGGCACAAAACTGCATATACTACGTTTTTTGAAGCGCAAGATGTCTGACTACGTAAAGAAAACTTAATACCATTATACTCAAAGACTTCCATTGTTAATGTAAGGGCACAAATATCGCAGCTACCACAGCTCGTGTGACCTCTATGTCTAGGGGAATATTCACATTGGTCAATATTCTCAGCCACACTATCTAATCCCGGAGTTTTAGCCGGACTTAGTATATCTTTCAAATTAGATGCACGCTGCCAAACGCACCGGATCGTTCGTTCTTCTAACCCTGATATAGTATGCAATATTTTTTCATGCCGGTGTACTATTTTCTGCAGCTCTCCACTTAAAGGGGAGAAGCGTGTAACTAAATTAATCGCATCATTATTAGCCTCTCTTAAGTGGCGAGTATTATGTTCTAACAAAGTAGAACGATGGTTGTACAATGCTCTAGTATATGCTTGTTTAACTACTTTTTTTGGGTATCCCCTCTGTTGGAAATGTAGCTGAAGAGCTTTACCTTGTGTTTTATAATCTTCCTTATTCGAGCAGTTTCGCCTGAACCTTTATCAATATTTCTTGATTCTTACTTGCGTCCGTTGCTATCTTCAATACCATCTTTTTTGAAAGACACTACACAGTTTTTGAATATTTTGGAACAACATAGGTCGCTAGTTACACATCCCCATATTAAGCTAGTATCATTGGATGTAGTTTCTCTATACACCAACATACCTCAGGAAGAAGCTTTACTGGTTGTAGAAAAAGTTCTTTCCCAACGAGAAGATATGACAGTATTGATGAAGAGCTTTATATTACAGTTAGCATCTTTAACTATAAAGCATAATTATTTTGAGTTCCAGGGAGTCATATACCAGCAAAAAGTGGGAGTGGCTATGGGGGCCACGTGTGCCCCTTCCATAGCGAACTTTTATATGGCATTTTTCGAACAAACCTGGTTAACCACCTCTCAATACTCATCATCTATAATTCTTTGGAAACGTTTTATAGATGACATATTCTTGTTTTGGGAGGGCACTGATCAACAGTTAGAAGAGTTTTTACAGTGGCTGAATACTCGAGATGTTAACATCCGATTCACTAGTCAGTACAGCACCGATACTTTAAATTATCTCGATGTCACTATCAGCCGTGGTACAGATAGGTGGAAAACTATAGTATATAAGAAACTGACTGATAGGATCACCTATTTGCAATACACTAGTTTACATCCGCCAAGAATGAAATTGGGGTTACCTTTTTCACAATTTCTAAGATTCAGGCGAAACTGCTCGAATAAGGAAGATTATAAAACACAAGGTAAAGCTCTTCAGCTACATTTCCAACAGAGGGGATACCCAAAAAAAGTAGTTAAACAAGCATATACTAGAGCATTGTACAACCATCGTTCTACTTTGTTAGAACATAATACTCGCCACTTAAGAGAGGCTAATAATGATGCGATTAATTTAGTTACACGCTTCTCCCCTTTAAGTGGAGAGCTGCAGAAAATAGTACACCGGCATGAAAAAATATTGCATACTATATCAGGGTTAGAAGAACGAACGATCCGGTGCGTTTGGCAGCGTGCATCTAATTTGAAAGATATACTAAGTCCGGCTAAAACTCCGGGATTAGATAGTGTGGCTGAGAATATTGACCAATGTGAATATTCCCCTAGACATAGAGGTCACACGAGCTGTGGTAGCTGCGATATTTGTGCCCTTACATTAACAATGGAAGTCTTTGAGTATAATGGTATTAAGTTTTCTTTACGTAGTCAGACATCTTGCGCTTCAAAAAACGTAGTATATGCAGTTTTGTGCCCCTGTGGATTATGTTACATAGGGAAGACGATTAGATTATTTCGAGTTCGCATGCGAGAACATAGGAGCCGATTAAGATGCAAAAATCTACAAGCACCAATAGTTAAACACTGCATAGAAAAAGCACACACTTTTGAGCAATTACGCTGTTTATGTTTGGAACAGGTGAATTTGGCAAGTCACGGTAGAACATTAGACCAAACACTACTCAAAAGAGAACAACGTTTGATTTTTATATTAGACACACTTGATCCGAAGGGACTCAATAATGAGATGGATTGGATGGCCTGCCTGTGATAGGGTACATTTGCAGGATGATTCAAATCTATATGAGAAACAGCTGATTGATTTATAGGTAGGATCTTTAAAAGGTGGTTAGTAGGTGCACTACTCATGCGCGGCGTTTTGCATTGGATGAGTGTTGTCCGGTCACTTACGGTTGGGATCCTCAGAAAACGTGGGCAGCATCACAGGTATATACGAGAAATATTGGTGAATACTGCAGGATTTTAAAGTTATGTTAGGTTAGGTTTATAGAGTATGAGGTAGACATATTTTTAATGGTTTATTTTTGTTGGTTTCACAGTAAAAAACCAGTCCCCTGATGAAAAGTTTGAAACATCAGCTGGTACCGGGATTGATTGTCGGGATTGTGAACAGGAGTGTGAACAAACCACGGGGCTTCATCAGTTCATTAAGTTGAGTACATGGTTGCAGTATTGAGCAAATATAAATCCCAAGGTTTATCACACATTGATTTTTATAAGTAATAAGTAATAGGCACAAGGTCATTGATGTAAAAAAACACGATTGCTAATATAAGGGTAAAACCTTTAAACCAGCAGTGTTATTTTAAACTGAGACCTGAAGTGCTGAAGAATCTCCTACTTTAATAGAGGAACGGTATTTTTTATACAACATAGTATTTTGTTTGCCTGGCAGGCATGTGGCTCTCACCTCCATTCCATGAGTGATGGTGAACTTCCACAACCTGACCGCTTTCCAACATAGGAGGTACAAGCTGATTCCTCCCTGCTGTTGATGTAAAACTTGGTGACCTGATTGTCAGTCTGAACCAGGACAATTTGGTTGGCCAGTCGATCTCAGAAAACCTTTAATTAGAGTGTTTGCTATGGCTCTCAACTCCAAGAAGTTGATCTGGTAGAGACGTTCTTGGACGGACCAATTGCCCTGTGTGTGAAACCCATAGAGATGAGCTCGCCAATCCATTTTGGATGCATCTGTTGTCAAAATCCTTTGTGCCAAAGCAATCTGGAAGGGAAGGCCCTTGAGCAAATTCTGATGGATTGTGCAGTGACTAGACTAGAGAACTGGTGACATTCAGATGATCTCAGAGTTGACCCGTGGCCTGGGTCCCCTGAGTCCTCAGAGTCTGCCTCATCTGGAGGCATGCCAAATGTGTAACATGAACTGTGGAGGCCATGTGGTCTAGTAAGGTAAACATCTTGTGAACTGTCACCAGCTGACTCAGTTGAGTCTCCTGCACCAGTGCTGTCAGCTTGTGCAGTTAGTCGTGTGGAAGAAAGGCTCTTGCCTGAGTTGTGTCAAGCAGGGCTCCTATGAATTCCAACTGCTGGGTAGATTGAAGGTGGAACTTTGGGTGATTTATAATAAACCCTAGTAGTTCCAATACCCAAATAGTCAAGTGTGTTGATTCTTGAACTCCTTCCAGAGTGGTATTTTTGCTCAGTCAATCATCCAGATAGGGGAAGACAAACACTCTCAGCATCGGGAGGTAAGCAGCTACTACTACGAGGCATTTTGTGAAAACGCAAGGTGCTGAGGCTACGCCAAAAGGCAGCACTTGGTACTGAAAGTGTTCCCTCCATCCCAGGATGAATCTGAGATACTTCCTGTGAATGGGATGTATCTGTATGTGGGTATGCGCATCCTTCAGTTCCATGGAGCATAGCCAATCTCCTTTTTAAAGGTAAGGAAGCAGGGTGCCCAGAGAAATCATTCTGAACCTCTCTTATCAAGTAGATGTTCAGATATCTAAGGTCTAGGATGGAACAATATCTCCTATCTTCTTGGGGATCAGGAAATACCTGGAAAAAAAAACCCTGATCTCTTTGCTTTCATGGCACAAGCTTGATTGCAACATCTGATAAGAAGGCGGTAATTTCTCTCTGAAGCAGTTCCTGATGCAGAGGGTTGAGGTGATGCACCCTTGGGGCCAATTTGGTGGCAGATCCAATAAATGTAGTTTGTAACTGCTTTGGATTATCTGCAGAACCCATGAGTCTAAGGTTATGAGGGGCCATCTTTGGCCAGAAAGAATGAGCTTTCCTCCGACCAGAGGATTTCCTATTGCAGCTACTGGTAGAGTGGCTATGCTCCGAAGGAACAAGTCAAAACTCCGCCCCAGGTTTTGGCTGAGGGCTTTCTGAGGCTTCTCCTGATGCTGTTGTTGATGAAGAACCTGCTTGGGCAGGGAGGTTTGGGGCCCAGGAAAGTACCTATGCCTACGAGTGTAATAGGAGGGTTTTTTTGGCCCTCCTCCTTGGTACCTCCTGAGATAGGAGGCTGGCTCAAATGTGTGCCTTGAGAGATTATGAAGGGTGATATGATGCTTTTCTATGGATCCGGCCTTCTCTTCAGCCTGTTCTCTGAAGAGATTCTCTCCATGGCATGGTATGTCAGCAAGTTTGTTCTGCATCGAATATTCCACGTCTGAGGACTGAAACCAGGCAAGTCTCCGGGCACCAATACCTATGTCAGAAGCTCTCGATGCCATTTCAAAGATGTCATAGGTTGCCCGGATCATGAACTTTGAGCAGTCCTTGCCGTGAACCACTAGGGAATGATACTGTTCCAATTTCTCTGGAGGGAGAAACTGAGACAGCTTGGCAAGGTCGCACATGATGTTCTTCAAGAACGTTCACATGTAGAGTTGGTAAGAGGCTATGTGGGCTATGTGCAAGGAACTCTGGAAATACCTTCTCCCTAAAGAGTTCAATATCTGGGCCTCCCTCCCCTGGGGAGCCGAGGAATGAGTCTTGGTGCTCTTGGATCTCTTAAGGATGGATTCGACCACCAAGGAATGGTGAGGAAGCTGAGGCATTTTGGATTCAGGAACCTTCTGAATTCTGTAAATGGAGTCAAGCCGTCTACTGACTGGCGGCGCAGACAGAGGGCTTTCCCACCTTCTCATCTGCACACTCTGCAGGATGTGGTGCAAGGCTACTGTCATCGCCTCCTTAGGGGCCAAGGAGTACTGCTGGATCTTCAACTCTTCTGCCCTGGGCTCATCCTCAGCATCCAAAAAAATGGTATGGCCTTCATCTTGTCCCTTACGAAATCCTGGTAGGTCATGTCCTCAAGCAGGGACTTACGCTACTCATGTGGTGTAGAAGAGTCCAATGGAAGCTCAGGAGACCTGTCCTCCGTCAAATCCTCCAATTCCACATAAGTCATCCAGCCTTCTGAATCAGACAGAGAGGAAATCAAAGTACTTCTGAGTCTCTGCGTGGATCTCCTTCCTAGCACAAAGGAACATAAGAATATAAAAACATAAGAAATGCCATATTGGGTCAGACCAAGGTCCATCAAGCCCAGTATCCTGTTTCCAACAGTGGCTAATCCAGGTCACAAGTATCTGACAAAAAGATAAACAGGTTCCACAATGCTTGTCCTGGTGTAAGAGGTAGATTTCACAGGTCCTCTTTGGTTTATGGACCTTTCCTCCAGGAACATGTCCAAACCTTTTTTAAACCCAGCTATACTATTTTTTATTTACATTCTCTTATATACCACACTATTCTGCATCAGTGCGGTTTACATTGAACAAACTGAAATTACATTGAACAGGGCATTATAACTTGGAGATACCTATTTTACAGGGAACATGGGCTATGGAGGGTTAAGTGGCTTGCCCAAGACTACAAGGAGCACCTGTGGGACTAGAAACCCCAGTCCTTCTGGCCCAAGGTTGCTGTCCTCTAGTGGGATTTGAAACCCTGACTTTCTGGCCTGAAGTACCTTGCCCCAACCACTAGGCCACTCCTCCATTAGCTTTTACTACATCCTCTGGTAACAAATTCCAGAGTTTGATTACACGTTGAGTGAAAAAATATTTTCTCCTATTAGTCTTAAATGGGTTACATTGTAGCTTCATTGTGTGTCCCCTAGTTTTTCTACTTTTTGATGGTGTAAATAATCAATCTATGTTTACCCATTCCATTCCACTCCACTCATTGATTTATAGACCTCTAACATATCTCCCCTCAGCTGTTTGTTTTTTTTTAAGTTGAAAAGCACTAACCTTTTAAGCCTTTCCTCATAGGGGTATCCTTCCATTCCCTTTACCATTTTGGTGGCTCTTCTCTGTACCTTTTCTAATTCTGCTATATCCTTTTTAAGATATGGCGATCAGAATTACACACAATATTCAAAGTGTGGTTGCACCATAGAACGATAAAGAGGCATTATAATTTTCTTTAGTTTTATTTTCCATTTCTTTCCTTCTGATCCCTAGCATTCTTTTTGCTCTCTTGGCCGCCGCTGCACACTGAGGGAGGGTTTCAACATATTATCCACGATGACACCTAAATCTATTTCCTGGGTGGTTGTTCCTAATGTGGAACCTTGCATTGCATAACTGTAATTTGGATTGTTCTTTGCACTTGTCCACATTAAATTTAATCTGCCATTTGGACATTCAGTCTTCCAATTTATCAGGGTCCTCTTGCAATTTTTCACAATCCTCTTTGTGTTTTAACAACTTTGAATAATTTTGTGTCATCTGCAAATTTGATCACCTCGCTTGTTATTCCTATTTGCAGGTCATTTATGTTAAACAGCAGTGGGCCCAGCACAAATCCCTGGGGTACTCCACTATTCACCTTTCTCTATTGAGAAAATTGTCCATCTAGCTCTATTCTCTGCTTTCTATCTTTTAATCTGTTCTTGATACACAATAGTACACTACCACCTATCCCATGACTTGTTAATTTGAGGGACCTTGTCAAAGACTTTCTGAAAATCCAGATACGTACACTATATCAACCGGCTCACCTATGTCTACCTATTTATTCACACCTTTAAAAGGGGATCGGGAGCTCCTTCAGGAGCAATGATGCTCCAATGCTCTTCTAGATTTCAAGGGTGCATCAGACCCTAAAACACTAGAGAGGGATATCGGTTGGGCAAGCACTAGTGTCAGGGCACTTCAATGCATCAGTGTTGATGCTTCTCCTGCAGGCAAGGCATGTGTCTGTGTCTTGAGGATTGGCTATATGGTTGCTAGTGTTGATGCTGCTGACGTCAAGGCCTCGGCATGCATATCGCCAAAATGCCACAATGCTTTCTAGTGCTTTCAGAAAATGCTTCTCCATGGCTGCCGATTCCAAAGACTGTAAAGCCTGAGCAACTTCGGTGATGTACCTGATATCTATACAGAAGTACCGGTGGTTTGGTCTTGGTTCTCGGTAGGCTGTCTGTGCCCTTATGATGTCCCAGAGGATGAGTTCCCATCGTGGCACCTTGGAGGGGTGGTCACATGGACCCTCATTGCTCTCGATGCCATGCTTTGACGTCCTCACTCAGTGCTTAGTGTGATCACCCCTCAGTTTCGATGAAGATGAAGCTGATTCCTTCCTTGTCTTCAGTTGGAGTTCATTCGATGGCCAGTACTCTGGGACACAATAGGTGCTCGGCTCTGATTGAGTTCTAGAGCTCCTCGATATCAATGTACCACCAGTGTCTGATGCAGCCTTGGAAGCCATAGAGACCGTGCCATTGATGCCAAAGACGATGTTTAGGTCTTGTGAGAGTCAAAAAATGATTCGGGCTGCTTCTCATGACCTTTGAGTCCACTTTTTGTCATCTGCAAACACAAATTTCAAGAAGAGGGTCGATGATCTGGTCCCAGGCACTGGAGACACCAGTTATGTGTATCCATGGCAGATATGGGCCTAACGTACTGGGTACACTTCTTGAACCCACTGGCAGTTTCTGGGACATGTTGCCCGGGAAAATAGCCACAGTGAAATCAAATAGCTTGATTTTTGAAGTTAGTCCCAACTGGAGCACCAGCGCCTAAGGGGGCAAAGGTGCTCTGAAAAAAGAAATAAAAACTAACTATTGAGGGAGAAAAAGAACCAAAAGGGAAAAGAAGACTGCGATGGCAGGCAGTTAGGCAAAAATCCAAAGCACAGAAACCTCCGTTTGAGAGAAAGAAAATGTCCAAGCTGAGAATGACTGGAACACGTCCATGGAGCTCCACGGAAAATGAAAGACTGATCTAAGATGGCGCTGCAGTGGCAGGTGGGAAAGAGGTGTGCAGCTGTGGTAGAGCTTCCCAAAAGCTTTCAATAGGAGTTGGGGAGCGTTCCCGTGCAGGGCACCCATACATGAAGACTCATCCCTGCTTGTCCACAGAGAACTCACAATCCACATGCAATTTAACAACTTTGAATAATTTAATGTCATCTGCAAATTTAATCACCTCAATTGTTGCTCCCAATTCTAGCTCATTTATAAGTATATTAAAAAGCACTGGTCCCAATACAGATTCCTGGACTACCCCACTAGTCACTTTCCTCCAATGAGAAAATTGGCCATTTCTCCCACTCTCTGTTTCCTATCTCTCAACCAGTTTCCAATCCCCAATAGCACATTGCCACCTATGCTATGACTTTTTAATTTCCTCAGGAGTCTCTGTTGTTGGAGTCTGTCAAAGGCTTCTGAAAGTCTAAATAGACTATATCAACTGGCTCACCCATAGCCATATATTTATTCACTCCTTCAAAGTAATGGGACAGAATTCTGAGGTGAATATCATTAGGTCCTGGTGTTTTACTATTATTTAGTTTGTTAATTTGCTCTAGCACCTCGTTCAGGTTCACATTAATTTGTTTCAGTTCCTCGGAATCATTGCCTACTAATAGTGGTTCCAGAACATCTCCCCAACATCCTCCATCATAAAAACTGGAGCAAATAATTCATTTAAAGGTCAATATTCAACTGCGGGCAGTCAGCATTTTTAAGCAGTTGGCTGCCGCAGCTGAAATTCAAACAGAATATTCCATGTTGGAGACTTGTCTACTCTTTAGTTACGTAACGTCTTGACTACTGCAACCTCCTTGCTGTTCTCCTTCTGAGTCATCTCTCTCCTCTTCAATCTATTCAGAATTCTGCTGCGTGGCTAATCTTCTGCCAGCCTCGTCATGCTCATATAACCCCTCTTCTGAAATCACTTCACTGGCTCCCCTTCCATTTCCATATCCATTTCAAACTTCTCCTTCAAACCTATAAATGTATTCACTTACTACTACTCATTACCTTTCCTCTCTCCTCTCTCCCTACACTCCTCCTCGTGAACTCCGCTCCTCCTCTGGCTTCCTTCTCTCTTTGCCCTTTTCTTCTACTGCCAACTCCAGACTTCGATCCTTTCACCTTGCTCCTCCTTATGCCTGGTACAAACTTCCTCTATCCTTACATCGAGTTTCATCTCTCTCCCTCTTCAGATCCATGCTAAAGGCTTACCTCTTTGAGGCCAATTTTGGATCCTAAACTCTTGTTCTCCTCAGGACTGTAAAAATAGGACAATTTCTAGAGATTAAATTCTCCTACACATCACCTTATGATCCTAAGTTTTGTGGTGTGCCTCACCCCTGAAGAATTTTTTTACGAAACACGGCCTGTGTTGGGTTTGGCCCTCCCTACATTTTATAAGGACCAATAAAAAGTTGTGAGTTTTAAATACTGCCTACGTCCTTGTACTGTTTTCTATACGTGTCTGTGCAGCTCTGCATATGCCTTGTAGTGCTTTGTAAATGATTAATAGTAGAAGTAGTAATAATAATAGTAGTAGTATATGGCAGAACTTCCAATGATATTTGCTATCTAGTTAGCAGTGATATTCAGGGGGATATTCAGGAGCACTGTCCGGACAGTGCCGCAGCAGTCAGGGAGATATTCAGGAACACTGTCCGGGCATTGCCGCAGCAAGCAGAGGGGATATTCAGGAGCACTGTCTGGGCATTGCCGCAGCAAGCAGAGGGGATATTCAGGAGCACTGTCGGGGCAATGCCACAGCAGTCAGGGGGATATTCAGGAGCACGGTCCGGGCAGTGCTGCAGCAGTCAGGGGGATATTCAGGAGCACTGTCCGGGCAGTGCCGCAGCAGTCAGGGGGATATTCAGGAGCACGGTCCAGGCAGTGCGGCAGCAGTCAGGGGGATATTCAGGAACACTGTCCAGGCAGTCCTGCAGCAGTCAGGGGGATATTCAGGAGCACTGTCCGGACAGTGCCGCAGCAGTAAGGGGGATATTCAGGAGCACTGTCCGGGCAGTGCCGCAGCAGTCAGGGGGACATTAAGGAGCACTGTCCGGACAGTGCCGCAGCAGTCAGGGGGATATTCAGGAGCACTGTCCGGGCAGTGCCGCAGCAGTCAGGGGGATATTCAGGAGCACGGTCTGGACAGTGCCGCAGCAGTCAGGGGGATATTCAGGAGCACTGTCCGGGCAGTGCCACAGCAGTCAGGGGGATATTCAGGAGCACTGTCCGGACAGTGCCGCAGCAGTCAGGGGGATATTCAGGAGCACTGTCCGGGCAGTCCTGCAGCAGTCAGGGGGATATTCAGGAGCACTGTCCGGACAGTGCCGCAGCAGTCAGGGGGATATTCAGGAGCACTGTCCGGGCAGTGCCGCAGCAGTCAGGGGGATATTAAGGAGCACTGTCCGGACAGTGCCGCAGCAGTCAGGGGGATATTCAGGAGCACTGTCCAGGCAGTGCCGCAGCAGTCAAGGGTATATTCAGGAGCACGGTCCGGACAGTGCCGCAGCAGTCAGTGGGATATTCAGGAGCACTGTCCGGGCAGTGCCACAGCAGTCAGGGAGATATTCAGGAGCACAGTCCGGGCAGTGCCACAGCAGTCAGGGGGATATTCAGGAGCACTGTCCGGGCAGTGCCGCAGCAGTCAGGGGGATATTCAGGAGCACTGTCCAGGCAGTGCCGCAGCAGTCAGGGGGATATTCAGGAACACTGTCCGGGCAGTGCCACAGCAGTCAGGGGGATATTCAGGAACACTATCCAGGCAGTGCCGCAGCAGTCAGGGGGATATTTAGGAGCACGGTCCAGGCAGTGCCGCAGCAGTCAGGGGGATATTCAGGAGCACTGTCCGGGCAGTGCCGCAGCAGTCTGGGGGATATTCAGGAGCACTGTCCGGGCAGTGCCGCAGCAGTCAGGGAGATATTCAGGAGCACGGTCCGGGCAGTGCTGCAGCAGTCAGGAGGATATTCAGGAGCACGATCCGGGCAGTGCCGCAGCAGTCAGGGGGATATTCAGGAGCACGGTCCGGGCAGTGCCGCAGCAGTCAGGGGGATATTCAGGAGCACGGTCCGGGCAGTGCCGCAGCAGTCAGGGGGATATTCAGGAGCACTGTCCGGGCATTGCCGCAGCAGTCAGGGGGATATTCAGGAGCACTGTCTGTTACTGCTGCTTAATACTCCTCTTAGTGGGAGATATCCAGTTGGCATGTCCTGCTAATTGGATAAACCCCTTTGAATATCTTGCTTTTTAGCTGTAGCCTTTTGTTTCCTGGGTCCCTTTTATCCCCTGGCCACCTTATGACCCAATTGGCTCCCTCATTTTTCTTGTACTTAATGTAATTAAACTTTCTGGGTCTGATATTCAGCGGTGGCTAGTGCGATTACGGCAGCTAGCCACTGCCGCTGAACACTAAACCCAGATATTCAACGCTGGGGCCTTTTCTGGCCACCGGCATTGAATATCTGGGTTCACTGTAAAAGCTGGCGATATTCAGCTGCTACCCGGTTAGCTTCAGTAGTGAAAGTTAGGACAGCCTTTTCTGTGCCTGACTTTCGCCGCCAAGGGATAATGGGTCAGCAATTGCCCCGATGCTAACCATGTTAATACTGTTGATTATCCTGCTTAGCAACATTTGCAGCGTTTGCAAACCGTGTAAATGCCATATCAGGCCTTTCATTATTAACTTTTGTCTCTTTGGCAAGTTTCTCCTCAAATTCTCTCTCAGCCTGCTTTATTAATGTTTTACATCTAATTTGCCAATCATTGGGGTGTAATTTTATTGTTAAATCTTATTAAGGTGTTCAAAAGAAGAAAGGTGCATTACAATAGTAATGTCAGTTGCAAAAGAACCGCCAAAGCTCAAACGTCACTCATTTCAACAATAACAGTAATAATAATAATGATAAACCTCACACACACCCCATCCCCCTCTTTTTCTCCTTCATAGGTCCCTGTCGCTTACGAGATGGCTAACCCATTAATAATAAGACTTATACATTGGGGAGACACCTCTCACAACAAGAGTTGCCAAGCAGCTAAAAATTGCTTCCTTTTCTTTACACTCGCCCTCCCATTTTCAATAAGTTGTATTTTCTTGGCCTCAAAGAAGGAGAAAATTCACCCACCCATTAGACTAAAAGAGCTTTCTTCATGGATAAACAGGCTTTTCTCACAATCAAAACTTCCGCTCTGCTACCCAAGGTAGCTAGTCACACACATCCAGCAGATAAACCTCTCCAAGAGGTTTTAAAGATGAGAAAGAAATCCAGACACGCTCTCCTAGGTATTAGCTACTCACAGACACACCCTTATATGATATCAGTGCCTTCCGCAGCCAGGGGGATTTTAGAAGGAACGTCCAAGTGCAATCTGGGATAACTAAGCTAGAATATCTGAAAAAAAATGCAGGCACGTCCAGGCGCAGACATGATTTCACTAATGTGGGCGTGCCAGTATGGGTGTCTGCAGGACCATCTCCATAGACATCCTCAGAACTATATTTTACAATCAGGATGTCTAGGAAAGCACAATGTAACCATTGGATAGGAAGAGGGAAGCCCTGGTTCAAATCCTGCTCCTGCTGTTGACAGGGCTGGCCTGCACATGGCCCCACGTAGCTACAGGCCCCCCACTGATGCTACTACATGATTGATTCAGCCGCAGCAGCGATGCTGTGATGGCAATGCGGGGCCTCCAGAGCAGCAGTTCCTCCTGCCAGCAAGCAGCCATGTCTGGGGAGATAGAAGCAGGGCTGGGATAGGCCAGCATTGAAAATCAGCAGGGGGCTTTGAAGCCCATGTATGCACTGCACCTCTGTGCATGAATAAACTCCATAGCCCTGCTCTGACTTTCAAGAGCTCTTCAGCCCCCCACTGCCATTGGCTCCATGCATGTAGATTGAGCCCCATGGTGGAAAAAGTGCCGATCTCATGAGACTTGACGTAGTGAGATCAGCAAAGCTTCATGCACAGAGCTGATCGCAATGGAGGGCAGTAACACACAAGAATGGTGAAACATCGGGTGCTAGTTGCACAGGGGAGGAGGGTGGAAATGAGAGAGAAATACATGTGGGGAATGGGGTATGAGACAGAGACGCATCGGATGATGACTACAAGGTGAGGGCAGTGAGAGAGACACACACATTGGGTAACAGATGCAGGGGGAGCAATGAGAGACACACACACACATTTGGCGATGAATGCAGGGGACAATGAAAGAGAGACGACACACACACATGGGTGATTTGCTGGATATTGGGAGAGGTGAAAGGGAAGGCAGATGCTAAACACTGGACATACAAAGATGGAGTGGAGATGCTAGTCACAGGGGAAGGGGTAAAAAAACTACAGAGGGGAAAAACTGGACTTGACAGGAAATAAGGGAGATGGGGTAGAGATGCTAAACATGTAGGGTTGCCAACTGACCGTTTTTCAGTCAGCCTGGCTGCTTTTTCCGTGGCCAGACTGGCTGCCGGCAGAGATCGAAGACCGGCCCTTGAAAAGCTGTTTTTTTGCTCTCGCTGTGAGACTGGGAGTGGCCAGAGCAGAAAACTGGCTTTTCATCTGCGTTCCTTTAAAAACAAAATGAAACAGGCACGGAGCCCTTTCAGCTGCTGCTCCTGCATCTTACAGAGCAGCGGCTGCAAGAAAGCTAATTTAAAAACAAAACGAAACTGGTGCAGAGTCCTATGGGAGGAAGGAGGTGGCAGGAAGGGAGCTGACAGAGGGGGTAAGGAGGGGGCTCAAAGGGAGCTGACACCTGGGGATGGTACTGGTAGGTGACTGGGTAATGGGGAGGAGGCTGGAAGGGAGCGGGCACTGGGACTGGAAGGGAGCAGACACGTGGGGATGGCACTGGAAGGATGATGGACAGAGAGTAAGGTGACTGGAAAGGAGCTGACACGGGGAAGTCACTGGGAGTGGAAGTGAGCTGATACCTGGGATGGTGTTTGGACTACAAAGGGCTGGTCAGTGAGGAAGGAGGGGGACTAGAAGGGAATGGACACCACTGGCAGTCCTGGGAATGCAAGGGGGTTGACATTGGAATGTAATGGGAGAGGGAGGACTGGAAAGAGGGCAGATACTGGGGAGGGTTACTGGGACTGGAAATATGATGGAAGGAAGTAAAGAAAACAAAAGAAGAAACAAGAAATAGCATATGGACTATACACCATAGAAGGAGAGCTAAGAGAAAATAGGAAAACGGAAGCTTCAGATCAGAGCAAGCATGATCAGAGAACAAAATGGTCAGACAACAAAGGTAGAAAACATAATTTTCTTTTTAATTTAATGATTGGACTTTGTGCTACCTTTATATTTTATACAGTATGGGGAACTTCATCTCTTCTTTTTTCTGATGTTGCACTGCATGCGGAGTCTGGCTTCTTGGGGTTTCAGTTTAATATTTGTCTATATATTTCTCTCTTTGTTTTGTGCTCATTTATTGATGAAGGCCTGTCTGTATTGTGTGTGTGTGTACAACCAATGCTGCGTATTCTGTCAGTATAGAATTTCTCTTTAAGAATGTGTAGCAATCTTGCTTGTTCAGTTTGCATATTGCCCTCTCTGCAGTTTTTTTGAGGACAGTGGGTGGAGCAAGAGTGGGGTGGAGCGGGACAGGTGGTGGGGAAGGGGCAGGAAGGGGCAGAGCATGACTAGCCACAGGTGGCAGGTTTTTCTCTTTCAAAAAGTTGGCAATCCTATAGACATGGGAGGAAATAGGAGAATGACGGGAATGCTGGACTGGGAGAGATAGAGGAGTGAGTTTGGACATGGTGGGGGATATGGTATGAAAGAGAGATGTAAGTGCTGGACAAGGAAAGAGAGATATAGAAACACGATGGCAGAAAAAGACCACATTGCTATCTAGTCTGCCCTTCCATATCAACTACAATAGTTCCCTTTTTACCTTTAGAGATCCTCTGTGTTTGTCCCATGCTTATTTGAATTCAGATACTGTCCTTGTGTCTATAAAGAAAGAGTGGTAGATGCGTGGAACCGCACTGATTTTAAATAGCGCGGTATAAAAAGAGTCACTAAATAAATAAATATTTCCGCGTATTACTTCTGAGTCTATCTCCTTTCACTCTCATCCTATGTCCTCTTGTAGCAGAGCTTGCCTTCAATTGCTTTCCTGACTACTTTGCTAGTTTCTCTGTTTTTCCAAATATAGATACCTGTCTTCCTCTCTCTGTGATCAATTGTATTTCATGAAGGCCTCCCTCTTTTTTCACCTTCTCAGCTACTTCTTTTGAGAACCATAGCAGCCTCCTTTTCCTTTACATTTATTTACCTTTCTAACAAAAAGGTTTGTTGCCTTTAAAATATTCCTTTTCAGTTGTGCCCACTGTTTTTCTGCATCCCCCAGCTGTTCCCATCCCGCTAACGACTCTCTGAGATATTGTCCCATCTTTGCAAAGTTAGTTTACCTAAAGTCTCTCGCTTTTGAATGGATTTTATCAGCCCTAGTACTAATACCGAACCATACCATCTGGTGGTCACTGGATGCAAGTTGTAACATCAGAAACACTTTCCCCATTGGTAAGCATTAAATCCAGTATGGCCCTTCACATGTGGGTTCTCTTATCAATTGCCTGAATAGTTCTCCCTGTAGAGAATCCAGGATCTCCTTACTTCTAGATGACACCGCAGCAGGGATGTGCCAATCAACATCTAGCATATTGAAATCACCTATCAGTAGCACTTTTCCTTTCATGGCAATGCTGTGTATGTCTTGTATTAAATCTTCATCCACTTCTACCCCCTGTGAGGGGGATCTGTATATAACTCCAACGCAAATGGATTTCCCTTTCCCTCTTTCTAGTTTAATCTCTCTTCCTTTTAAGCCCTGCAATTCTATAGCTTTAATATTATTTTTAATATATAGTGCCACACTACCTCCCCTTTTTCCTACCCTGTCCTTCCTGAATAAAGTATAGCCCGGTATAATTACATCCCAGTCATGGTTTTCTGTGAACCATGTCTCCGTAACCACCAGTAAATCCAAGTCAACCTCTTCCATTAAAGCCTCAACATCTTGGATCTTATTTCTCATGCTACTGGCATTTATACACACTGCTTTCCAGATGTTGCCCCTATTATTCATTTCTACGGAGGTATTTAATGTTTCACTTACCTGGGGGCTTTCGGCACTTACCTGGGGGCTTTCTTCACCCATCCCCATCAAATCTAGTTTAAAACCCTCTTCAGTAGGTTAGCCAATCTGCTGCTGAAAATGCTGTGACCCTTCTTCAACAGATGGATGCCATCTCTGCTCTGCAGCCCTTGGAACATCATCCCATGGTCCAAGAAACCAATGCGCTCTTGATGATGGACAGATATTGGATGGGGAGATCTGGACAGTGGGGAAAGAGGGAAGGGAGAGATGCTGGACACAGCAGGGAAGAGAGAAAAGAGAATTAGTGATAGGCTGTGGAATAAGAAGATGGGGAATGGGAGGTTTGGTGTTAAGGTTGAAAAGTAGTAGATTGGAGGACAAGGTGGTAAGAAGAAGGAGAGAAATTTGAATCCATGGAGTGATTAAAAAATACAAGGAAGAAAGTGAGAAGAAAAAAAATCAAGGTAAGAAATGGGTGTGGAGGAGAGATGTAGCAGATGGACTTGAGACCCTGAAAAGAGTTAAGAGAAAATTCAGGAAAGATTAGAAAAATTAATGGTCAGATGACAAAGGTGGAGGAGTAGCCTAGTGGTTGGGGCAATGTACTTCAGGCCGAAAGGTCGGGGGTTCAAATCCCACTAGAGGACAGCAACCTTGGGCTGGAAGGACTGGGGTTTCTAGTCCCACAGGTGCTCCTTGTGGTCTTGGGCAAGCCACTTAACCCTCCATAGCCCATGTTCCCTGTAAAATAGCTTTCTCCAAGTTATAATACCCTGTTCAATGTAATTTCAGTTTGTTCAATGTAAACCACGCTGATGCAGAATAGCGCGGTATATAAGAGAATGTAAATAAATAAATAAATAAATAAAGGTAGAAAAAAGTGTTTTATTTTCTGTTTAATGATTGGAATATATTGGTTTTTAAATTTTACATGTGCTTTCATTATATGTGTCTTTTTATTTCTCTGGTGTTGCGCTACATGCAGTGTGGCTACTTGGAATTTCAGTTTAATTTCTGTCAACATATTTATATTTTTAGTTTGTGGTCACTTATTCTGTACTTGATAAGGGTCTATCTATATTCTAAGTTGATGATTGAGGTCAGGTATTCTGTTAGTAAGGAGTTTTGATGTAGGAATCCAGTGTGTTCAGTTTTCCCATTAGGTGAATGGATGATCTGAGCTCCATTGTGATATTTATGGTTTCGCTCTTTTCTGGGTTCACTCCCTGTGTGTTTTGGAAGTTAATGCTATTATGGAATCGTAGATTTACTCAGTGGGTCCTGTACTGTGGGTTCTTGGAGTGTTGGCTACTATAGGGTGTTGGTAGTGCAATACAGATTGTCTTTGAGATGTGAAGTTTTGTGTTTTTGATGTTGATAATCTGAAATTTAAAATATTTTGTTAGCTCAGATTCAAGGAAATCTAAAATATTAAGGGAACCTTTCCGTTTAATTTTGTTTATTAGCCTGATAATTTCACTGCGGCTTATTTCTGGGCTTTTCCACTAACACGGGCCAATCCAGCCAGGCACTATGACCTTGAATTCCTGGTTACCAGGATTCATTTTTCTTATATCTTCCACCTCATCAATAATTTGGTCATAAGATTGACTAAATAAATCTGGTATGCAGATATTTATAATGGCTTGCTTTTTTATGGGTGCGTGAAAGTGTTTTTCAGTTCATTTTAATTCATGAATATTATGTCTATTTTATTGTAACATCTGTTTTAATAAATTGTGCATGTATGTTTAGAATCCACCTAGGATTTTAGATGGGCAGCATATAAATTTTAAAAGAAAGTAAATTAAACTTATGCAAATGAGGCCCAATGATATGTAAATATTTATGCAAATGAGACCCAGCAATGAGTCTCCGCACATGTCCCACATCACCTTTCACCTGTCCCTGGTCATTGACATTGTGCTGAATACTGCGGATAAGAGAGTGCATTCTTCTCTACACCCTCTGGATGTTTTTCAGCTAAATCAAGTACTTTTTAAGTGCTTCCAAGGCCGCGGGCAGGGTCCCGGCGGCCGCTACTAACCGGGCGCGCGGCCCGGCGCGGGGACCCTGTGCGCGGCCTGGTTAGGACGTGTGCGCTCGGCCCAGTCGGGCGCGAGCGCGCGTCCTTTAAACTGATTGGCTCCTGTGGGTCAGGGACCCGCGGGAGCCAATTAGCGCCTTGAGGGTTTGGGCGCGAGGGGGGATCGGGACCGAGCAGCCTCCGCGTGGTCAGTCGCGCGGAGGCTGCTTCGGTGACGGCGTCTTCCTCTCTTCGTGGTCCCGGGCTGAGCGGTGTGTGGCGGCTGGGTGAGTGTGCTGGCGTTCAGTTGCCGGTGGTCGGTGGTTTCGGGGGTTGCCGGTGCGGCGATATAAAAAAAAAAGACACGTAAAAGTGAATAATTAATTAAATTATTCACTTCGGATGCCTGGCAGGGCGAAAGCAGGGGGCTTGGCCCCTAAAAAGGCTGCGGGGCGGGGGTCCGGATCGCGGGGGGGTGCGGTGAGGCCCAGGCAAGTTGGTGTGGGGGGGTCGAGGGGTGCTGCAGCAGGAGGACGGGGAGAGAAAGGCCGTAGTGCTAGGGTGCGTGGCCGGAAAGGTAGGGGGGGTAGCTTGCAGGGGGCAGGAGAGGGGTTGCTGGGGCCTGGAGAGGTGGGGGATGCTGGTGGGGGGGCAGGGGTGGGGGCTGTGGAGGGGGCAAGGGTGGGGGCTGTAGGGGGGGCAGGGGTGGGGGCTGTAGGGGGGGCAGGGGTGGGGGCTGTGGGGGGGGCCGGGATGTGGGCTGTCGTGGGGGCGGGGGTGGGGGCTGCGGGGGGGGGACTTCGTGGCGCCAAGCCATGGGGGTGGGTTGCGGCCCGATGGGGCGCCCTGGGTTGCGAGCTGCGGTGGGCCTGCGGGGTGGTTCTCAGGCCATGGGGGCTTTGGCTCGCCGGGGGGGGCTTCCCCCTGGGAGCAGTGGATGTCTGGGGGGCAGGGTACCTCCCGGGCGGGTTGGGGGGGTTCCTGGCCGCCGGCATGGCCAGTGTCGGTCTCCCCCCCTGTTTTTCCTTTTTTGTCTCCACAGGGCTCGTTGATGGCGCAGTCTTGGCCGGTGGGCACGGCTCGCGGCGAGAGCTGGGTGAGTTCCCCGGTTGGAGCGGAGTCGCAGCGGGGACCGACAGCTGAGGCGGCCCAGCGGGGTCCCAGGGATTTGGATGTCGCAGATGGCGAGGACCTTGCGGTGGCTGGTGAGCGGCTTGCTTCGTCGGGTGAGTTAATGGGTGAAGGGGTGAGTCGTTCAGGGAGGCGGGGGGGGCTTCGCGCAGAAAGCACCGGCGGTCGTGTAGGCGTCGTCGCAGCTCCGACTCGTCCTCGTCTTCGTCGGGCTCAAGTAGTTCGTCCGGGGGGTCGGACAGGAGGGGGGATAGGCAGCTTTCGGGTGGTGGGGGGGGAGTGGGTGTGGCTGGGGGGGGAGCCTCTGCGGTGGTGTCGTTGCCGGCGTTATGGGTGGGGGTACCTCGGAAGCTTAGGCGTAAAATCCGCAAGCGGCGATATATTGACATTTTCCGTTTGCTGGAGGGGCGGAAGCGTTCGGGCGAAAGCAGAAAAAAAAGGGAAAGGAGGACGAGAAGGCCGGGAGGGTCCGGAAGGTAGCGCGTAACGTGGTTAATTGGACGCGCGCCTTTTTTACGGTTGGCCAGCGTGTGGGGGCCAAGAACGATCCGTCGCAGTATGAGATGTTATTGGCGTATGCCGATTCCATCCTGGAGGCGTCTCAGACGCACGAGGGGTGGTCTTGGCTTAACTACGATGAGAAGTTTAGGGATCGGATGGAGGAAAGCCGTGCGCTTTCGTGGGGCACCCAGGATATTAACCTGTGGTTGACCCAGATGTCGGCGCGGTCCAGTGCAAGCACGGGTGGTGGGACCAAGAGTGGCGTCGGGGCGGTGGGGGGACGGCTCGGCCCTTTCGAGGAGGGGCGGCCGGGGTGCCTGCAAAGGCAGTCCCGGCCGGGAGCGGTGACGTCTGCTGGCGTTTCAACTGTTCCACCTGTCCCTTTCCCGACTGCAAGTTTCAGCACGTCTGTTCCTTGTGCGGGGGTCCCCATTCCGCGCTCAAATGTGTCAAGAAGGGCGCCTCTGGCATGGCCGCCCCTGCGCCGAAAGGGCAGTGAGTGGCGCAGTCGCGCCCCTCCCCGGTGCGGGTGGAGGCGTTGGTGGGGTGGCTAAGCCTTTATCCCCGACGGCGTGAGGCGGCGACTTTGGGGGCGGGGTTTCGGAATGGGTTTGTCATCCCGGTGAGGGGGGTGGTGTCGGCGCCGTCGGCAAGGAACTCTCCCTCGGTGCATCGTTGGGCGTCGGTGGTGCAGGACAAATTGTTGAGTGAATTGCAGTTGGGTAGGGTGGCGGGCCCCTTTGCGGAGCCGCCTTTTCCTGACTTGGTGATTTCGCCTTTGGGTGTTGTGCCCAAGAAGGAGCCGGGGAAATTCCGCTTGATTCACAATTTGTCTTGTCCCGTCGGGGCTTCGGTGAATGATTCGATCCCGCGCGTCAGTTGTGTTCGGTTTCGTTATGCTTCCTTTGACAAGGCGGCTTCGCTGGTGCGCGGGGCCGGCCGGTCGGCGTTATTGGCGAAGGTCGACATCGAATCAGCGTTTCGTTTGTTACCTGTCCATCCAGCTTCCTTTCCCTTGTTGGGGTTCTGTTTTCAGGGCGAGTATTTCTTTGATAAGTGTATGCCAATGGGATGCTCTATCTCTTGCGCTTACTTCGAGATGTTTAGCACTTTTTTGGAGTGGGTGTTAGTTCGGGTGTCGGGTGTGTCGTCTGTGGTGCATTACCTGGACGATTTTTTGTTTGTGGGAGCAGCGGGCTCTGGGGACTGTCGAAGGCTATTATCCGGCTTTGGGCGGTTAGCGCAGGAGTTCGGGGTCCCTTTGGCGGAGGGGAAGACAGAGGGCCCGACGACGCGGCTAACCTTTTTGGGTGTGGAGTTGGATTCGGTGGACATGGTGGCGCGGTTGCCTCTGGATAAAGTGGCTCGTTTGCGGATTTCCGTGGCCCATGTGTTGTCAGCGCGTAAGGTTTCCTTGCAGGAGTTGCAGTCTCTGTTAGGGTCCTTAAATTTCGCTTGTCGGACGGTTCCGATGGGGAGGGTGTTTTCTAGGAGATTGGCTTGTGCGACAGCCGGGGTGAGGAAACCTCATCATCGAATTCGGGTGACGGCGGCAATGCGTGCGGACTTGCGGGTGTGGGATCGTTTTCTTGTGGATTTCAATGGAACTTCCGTGTTGCTGGAGCCAGAAGTATCCAGTGATGATTTACAATTGTACACTGATGCGGCTGGGGGGGTCGGCTTGGGAGTATATTTCGGGGGGGCCTGGTGCGCGGATCGGTGGCCGGCAGCTTGGTGTGCGGAGGGCCTGACCAGGAACGTCACATTCTTGGAGCTCTTTCCGATTTTGGTAGTCTTGGAGCTCTGGCCTGAGCGACTTCGGAACAGGCGGGTGCTTTGGTGGTGTGATAACGCCGCGGTAGTCAGTGTGATTAACCGATACACCCCGAGGTGCGTGCGGGTGGCTAGTTTAATGCGGGAGGTGGTGCTAGCGTGCCTTCGGCTGAATGTGGTTGTGCGCGCGCGCGGCACATTCCAGGGTCCACTAACGAGATTGCTGATGCTCTTTCTCATTTTCAGTGGGAGCGGTTCCGGGCGTTGGCCCCCGAAGCGGACGAGGCGGGAGCTGTGGTCCCAGAGAAATTGTGGAGCATTGGCCTCGGGAGATGTTGGACCTGCTGAGGAGTTCGGTTGTCTTCAGGGACCTGGTCTGCGTACCGGAAGGGGTGCGACCAGGTGGTCGCTTTTTTTGGGCTCGTGCGGGTGGCGGGCTGGGGGGGTCCCGGAAGGTTTGCTTGGCCAATATATTGTGGCGGCCAAGAGAGCGGGGTTTTCGAGGTCGGCGGTGCGCGCTCATTTGTCAGGGTTTCACTTCTTTGCGAGTGCGGTTGGTTGGGGTCTCCCGGCCGGGGGGGTGTGTTGACGCGGAGGCTGATGCAGGGTTGGGAGCGGTCGCATCCAACTCCGCGCGATGCGCGGTTGCCGATTACGCACGAGCTTCTTGTGCGGGTGTGCGGGGCCTTGGAGCGGGTGGCTTCGTCTGCCTATGAGGCCGTTTTGTTCCGGGCGGTTTTTTTCCCTGGCCTTTTTCGGGGCGTTTCGGATTGGTGAGCTTGTTGCAAGCTCTGGGCGGGGCAGGGGCGTTGGGGGGCTGTTGGCTCGTCATGTCCGGGTGGAGGAGGGGGGGGCGCGGATTTTGTTGGCTAAGTCCAAAACGGATCCGAGAGGGAAGGGTTTATGGGTGTGCCTGGGTCTGGGCGCGGACCCCCGGACGTGCCCGGTGAGGGCGCTTCTACATTATGTTGCGGTGCGCCCGGTGGGTTCGAGCGGGTTTTTTGTGCACGCGGATGCGCGGGTTGTAACCCGTTTCCAGGTGTCTGCTGTGCTGAGGCTGGCGTTGTCCGCGGTGGGGGAAGATCCACTCCGGTTTGCTCCCACTCCTTTCGGATAGGGGCGGCCACTAGCGCGGCGGCGGCGGGGTTGCCTGCTCCGGTCATTCAGGCCATTGGGAGGTGGCGTTCTTCTGCGTTTAAAGGGTATGTACGTTTGTAGGGCAGGGGTGTTGCGGGGTGGGGGCTTTAACTGTTTATTTCTTTTTCAGATGGGGGTGTCGGTCCTGGTGTGTGTTGGGTTGCTGGCCATTCGTTCGTCCATTGGGCGCATAGGCGTGCTGCGGAACGCCCTATCGGCGCCAATTTGGGATTGAACCCGTCGTCGGTGGCTTTCCAATGGCTGGGTGAGCGGGGCATGCGGTGGTCGCATCTGCTGCCTTTGCTGCGACGCCACGTGAGGACGTCGCGGTGGCCGGCCGCCCTGTTGGTGCATCTGGGTGGAAATGACCTGTCGTCCTGGTCCTGCCTGCAGCTGATTCGGGCGGTTCAGGATGATCTGGGACTTGTGTTGCGAATGTTTCCTGGGATTATTGTGATATGGTCAGACATTATTCCAAGGCCGGCCTGCTGGGAGCAGCGGCGTTGGTCTCGGGGATTGACCAAGGTCAATCGTCAGATTGGTCGTTGGGTATGTGAGCGGGGCGGGTACCAGATTCTGCATGACTGGGTGGACGTGGGGTGTTCGGGGCTCTATCGGGCTGATGGGGTTCACTTGTCGCCTGTGGGTATGGACCTCCTTCTTAATGATTGGCAGGAGGCTTTGGAATACATGTCTGGCCATGATGTTCGCTGGTCGCAGCTTGGGGCCATGGGGGGGGGGGGCGGCACAAGAACAGGGTTATTTGCCGGTGGCGGGACCCCGGTGGTTTCCGGGGTCCGGAGCCGTCGGCTACCCGTGGGCGGGGGGGGGGTGCCCCTGACCCGGTCAGACCCTCGGACGACTTTTGCTTAGTATGGCGAAGTCGGGGAGAGGGGTATGTAACTTGCCGGGTGGCGAGTTACGGCTTTAGCGGTGGCAGGCACTTTGCTGTGGTATGGCTGGTGCAGCCGGGTGCCGCTAATTGAATGGCTTTGGAAATTTATTGTTGGATTGTTAAATTGTTGGCTAATAAAAGCTGCGACCAGTTTCGTTCCATAAGACATTGTGTGTTGTATTTTGTGGGGAGAGTGGGGAATGGGGGTTGGGGGGGGTGAGACGGGTTGTGGAGCGGGGGGTGTAAGGCAGGGGCCTGCAGCGCCGGGTCCGCCTGCCTCGGTTATTGTTTCAATGAACAGTTGAGGATGTACCAGCCCTTGGAAATGCTTTAATCATGCCTCCAGGCAGGAGCGGCCCAAGGGTGGCACAGGGCCATGTGCCGAGACTCATTGCGGGGCTTCATTTGCATATCTACTGGACCTCATTTGCATAAATTAATTTATTTTATTTTAAAATGTATATGTAATCAACTAAAATTTTAGTTGGCTTTCAAAGAAGCCCTTCACAAGCCTCTCTTTTGTCCTGGCAATGACTTAGGAGCATGTTTACTAAATATTAATATGTGTTAAGTGCCACTGCACCAACAGAAATAAATTAGTGTTCCTGCACTTAACGCACATTAGCATTTGTGAATACACATTACCTTTTAAACATGCCTCTTAAGGAGTGTCTGAATATCAATTGCATGGGCAATGAAGATAAAGAAAGATTACCAGATTTATTACTATACTCCAGTGCCACCTGCCAGGAAGTATTATAGACCCTGCTCATTTAGAACCCATAGCAAACCCGCCGTATCATAATAGCACTACCAGGACTCACAAAGCACCAAACCCTATCTATCAAAAGGCAACACTGCAAATATTAAACCAATACATCTCAGAGAATACCAATACATCTCACTGGAGGAAAGAGAGCAAGTGGGACTGTCACATACAAACTACTGTGCATGAACAGAATACTGCAGTCGGTTATACATGCAAAACATAGACTATCAGCAAAGCGAACAAGGGATCACAATTTAGAAATATGAAGACAATAATTCAACTGGGAACCCTAAAAGCCAAACTTGGAATCTACAACAACACTGGAGAAATAAAACTATAAATTATTTTCCTTTTGTACTAAACAAAATGCAAAGACGTTAGTGATGCACATTTCCCAATTAATACATTCCCATATTCCAATTAATAAATTAAAAATAAAATAGTATTTTTCTACCTTTTTGTTCTTTGGGCATTTTATTTTTGCGTTGCAACTGCCCCAGTCACTTTCTTCTGCTTTCTTCATGTCTTCTGCTAACTCTCCATTGTCTGTTGTCCATTTGTCCTTTCTTCTCTCTTCTAGTTTTCTACATTCTCTCTCTACATCTGCTCCAACATACCAATACCAGCTATGCCGTATACAGCTCATTCAAAAGACCGCTGCTCACCTCCTCACTCATGCCAGTCACAGAGACCGTGTCACTCCCCTTCTTATTCAACTCCACTGGCTCCCAATGACCTACCATTACCAGTATAAACTTCTTATCACTGTCCATAAAACAATCCATACTGGTCAGCCTCAGTACCTTGCTGATCTCATCCAAGTTCACCTCCCTCCACACAGGGGCGGCCCAAGGGGGGTGCGGGGCCATGTGCGGAGACTCGGTGCGGGGCCTCATTTGCATAAGTGGCCTTATTTGCATACATATTTGCATAATGTTACCAAACACTAACTTTTAGTAAACATGTCTCTTAATGAGTGTATGGATAAAGAAAGACTAAAAGATTTCTACATTACTATAATCCAGTGCCAACCGCCAGGCACATTAGGAACTACTACAAACGCTGCCCATTTAGAACCCATAGCAAACCCGTTGTATCCTGACAGCATTACCAGGACTCACAAAGCACCAGACCCTACCTATCAAAAGGAAACACTGCAAATATTAAACCAGTACATTTCAGAGAATACTGGGGAAAGAGAACAAGTGGCAATGTCAAATAGGAATTACATAAACAGAATACCTCAGCTCAGTTACACATGCAGAACATAGACCATCACCAAACAAGGAATCGCAATTTAGAAACAGGAAGGCAATAATTAAACTGGGAACCCCAAAAGCCAAACTTGGAATGTACAACAACACTGTAGAAATAAAACTATAAATCAATTTCCTCTTGTACCAAACAAAGCACAGACGTTAATGATGCACATTTCCCAGAGCTTTCATATTCCAGTTAATAAATTCAAAATAAAGAGATATTTCTACCTTTTGTGCATTTTTTTTCAGTTGCAATTGCTCCAGCCACTTTCTTCTGGTTTCTTCATGTTTTCTGCTAACTCTCCATCGTCTGCTGTCCATTTGTCCTTTCTTCTCTCTTCTAGTTTTCTTTCCATCCTCTCTCTCTACATCTGCTTTAACATACTAATCTTTCTCCTTTTGCTCTTTCCTCATTCTTCTTTCATCCACACAAATTTTACCCCTCCATCCTCAACCCCCACTTACTCTCCCAATACCCGGCCAATTGTAGATTTTTCATCCCTCCCACACAAAATATTTTTCCCCTCTCCATTTTACTCTCCCAGCCCCATCCCATTCTAATCCTCCCCCAACATCAGCTCCCTTCTAGTTCCAGTCTCACCCAGCATCCATTCCCTTCTAGTCCCTGCATCAGCCCATTTCCAGTCCTAGCCCCCCATCAACCCATTTCCAGTCCTAGCTCCCCCATCCATTTTCAGTCTGAGTCCCTTCATCAGCTCATTTCCAATCCTAGCCCCCCATCAGCCCATTTCTAGTCATTTCCTAGCCCCACCATCAGCCCATGTCAAATCCTAGCTCCCCTTCACTCAGCCCAATTCCAGTCCAAGCCCCCCCATGAGCCTACTTCCAGTTCTAGCCCCTCCATGAGTCCATTTCAATTCAAGCCCCCACCACAGCCCATTTCCAATCTTAGCTCCCCCCAACAGCCCATTTCCAGTCCTATCCTAGCTGCTCCATCAGCCCATTTTCAGTCCTAGCTCCCTTCCCTCACAGCCCATTTCCATTCCAAGCTCCCTCCCCATCAGCTATTTGCAGTTCAAGCCTCCCCGTCCACTCAGTCCATTTCCAGTCATAGCAATCCCCAACCCATTACCAGTCCTAGCCCCCCATCAACCCATTTTCAGTTTAAGCCCCCCCTATAACCCATTACCAGTCCTAACCCCCCATCAGCCCACTTCCAGTCAGCCCCCCATAGCCCATTGCCAGTCTAACCCCCCCATCAGCCCACAGCCCATTACCAGTCCTAACCACATCAGCCCACCTCAAGTCCTAACCCCTCCCCATCAGCCCATTTCCTGTCCTAGCGCCCCCATAGCCCATTAGCAGTCCTAACCCCCCCATAGCCCATTAGCAATCCTAACCCCCCATCACCCTATTTCCAGACAGCCCCCATCAGTCCACAGCCCATTACCAGTCTTAACCCCCCCAGCCCATTTCCAGTCCTACCCCCCCAGCCCATTTCCAGTCAGCCTCCATCAGCCCCAGCCCATTTCCAGTCCTAACACCCCATCACCCCATTTCCAGACAGCCTCCATCAGCCCCCCAGCCCATTACCAGTCTTAACCCCCCCTCCCCTTCCCTTCCCTTCCCTTCCGGCAAATTAAAAAAAAAAAAACCTGGCTCTAGCTGCTGCCGCTGCCGCGTCCATCGCAGCAGCGGCAGAATGGAGTGTCCCGCAGGGCCCCCTCTCCTCGTTGAGCCCTCTGCAAGGGCTTTCAGATTCGCGAAGGGAGAGTGCTCCCTCGCGTCTCTGTAAAGCCCGCAGGGGCTAATGGGAAATTTCCCATCAGCCCCTCGCGTCTAAAGGGGCAGATGGGAAATTTCCCATTAGCCCCTGCGGGCTTTACAGAGACGCGAGGGAGCACTCTCCCTTCGCGAATCTGAAAGCCCTTGCAGAGGGCTCAACGAGGAGAAGGGGCCCCACGGGACACTCCATTCTGCCGCTGCTGCGACGGACGCGGCAGCGGCAGCAGCCAGAGACAGGTTTTTTTTTTAAATGTAATTTTAAAAAAAAGAAGCAGAATGTTCTTTGCGCGGGGCCCCCTGAAACGCGGGGCCCTGTGCAAAAAACATTCTTGCTCAATGGACGGGCCGGCCCTGCCTCCACATACCCTCCGTGCTATCCACAATGACCACTTGGCTCTTCCATCCCGGGCCCGGGCCCACCTAGAACACACTCGTCACTCTGCTTTCTTCTTTCTTGGGCCTGCCCTGTGGAATTCCCTTACTGCCTCCCTCCGCACCGAACACTCCTACCCACGGTTTAAATCCCTCCTAAAAACCCACCTCTTCTGCAAGGCCTTTAACCTATATCTCTCTCCCACCTAGTTGTGCAATGTTAGTCAGTCCACTTTGTACTTTCGCTGTCTCTTATCGTGTCTCTCCTGTCATGAATTTGCATTCCTTTCTCTTTTCTAACGCAGCTTATGTGTTTTTATTACTCTGTAAACCGCCCTGATGCTTCGGCCTGGGCAGTCAAGCAAGCAATGTAATAAAGATAAAAATAAAGATAAAGATCTTTCCCCTTTTGTTCTTTCCTCCATTTCTTTCTTTATTCCTTTTTCATCCACTCGAATTTCACCCCTCCATCTTCACTCCCCACGTATTCCACAATACCCGGCCCATCATAGATTTTTCTTCCCTCCCACACAAAATATCTTTTCCCCTCTCCATCCTCACTCCCCCAGCCCCAGCCCCTTCTAGCCCTCCCCACCACATCAGCTCCATTCTAGTTCCCACCCAACCCAGCATCTGCTTCCTTCTTTTCCCATTCTTCCATTCCCCCACATCAGCCCATTTGCAATCCTAGCCCCCCATCAGCCCTTTCCAGTCCTTTCCTAGCCCCCTATTCAGCCCATTTCCAGTCCTAGTCCCCCATCAGCCCATTTCCAGTCCTAGCCCCACCATCAGCCATTTGCAGTCCTATCCTAGCCCCTCCATCAGCCCATTTGCAGTCCTATCCTAGCCCCCTCATCAGCCTATTTCCAGTCTTAGCCCCCATCAGCGCTTTCCATTTCTAGCCCCCCACCACCCCATTTCCAGTCCAAGCCCCTCCCAAACAGCCCATTTCCAGTGCTAGCTCCCATCAGCACTTTCCAGTCCTATCCTAGCCCACCCATCAGTCCATTTCCAATCCTAGCCCACCCAGCAGCCATTTCTAGTCCTATCCTAGCCCCTGCATCAGCCCATTTCCAGTTCTAGCCCCCCCATCAACCATTTCCAGTCCTATCCTAGCCCCTCCATCAGCTCATATGCAGTTCTATCCTAGACCCCCATCAGTTCATTTCCAGTCTGAGCCTCCCATCAGTCTATTTCCAGTCCTATCTTAGCCCCCATTAGCCCATTTCCAGTTAAAGCCCCCCAATCAGCCCATTTCCAGTCCCAGCCCTCCTTCCAGCCATTTCCAGTCCCAGCCCCCTATCAGCCATTTCCAGTTCTAGCCCCCCATCATCCCATTTCCAATCCTAGCCCTCCCCAGCAGCCATTTCCAGTCCTATCCTAGCCTCCCATCAGTGCATTTCCAGTCCTAGCCTCCCCATCAGCTATTTGCAGTCCTATACTAGCCCCTCCATCAGCCCATTTGCAGTCCTATCCTAGCCCCCATCAGCCCATTTCCAGACCTAGCCCCCCATTAGTCCATTTTCAATCCTAACACTCCCCAATAGCCATTACCAGTCCTACCCTAGTCCCCTTGTCAGTCCATTTACAGTCCTAATCCCCCATCAGCCATTTGCAGTCCTAGCCCCCCATCAGCCCATTTACAATCCTAGCCCCCCAGAAGCCATTTACAATCCTAGCCTAGCCCCCCTCAGCATATTTGCAGTCCAATCCTAGCTCCTCAGTCAGCTCATTCCAGCCAGCCCCCCATCAGCCCTCCCAGCAGTCATTTCCAGTCCTATCCTAGCCCCCCATCAGCACATTTGCAGTCCTATCCTAGCCCCATCAGCCCATTTCCAATCCTATTTTAGCTCCCCAATAATCCCATTTCCAATTCCATCCCCCCATCAGCCATTTCCAATCTCAGCCCCATCAGCCCATTTCCAAACTTAGCCCCCTCAGCAGTCATTTCTAGCCCTTTCCTAGCCCCCCATCAGCTCATTTCCAGTCCTAATCCCCCATCAGCCAATTCTAATCCTATTGTAGCCGCTCCATCAGCCCATTTTCAATCCTAGCTCCCCCAGCAGCCATTTCCAGTCCTTTCCTAGCCCCCCATCAGCCCATTTATAGTCCTAGCCCCCCATCAGCCATATCCAGTCCTATCCTAGCCCCTCCATCAGCCCATTTCCATTCCTATCCTAGCCCCCCAGTAGACCATTTCCAATTCAAGCCCTCCCAATCAGCCTACTTCCAGTCCCATCCCCCATCAGCCATTTCCAGTTCCAGCCCCTCCCATCAGCCCATTTCCAATCCTATCCTAGTCCTGCCATCAGCCCATTTCCAGTCCTAGCCCCCTTCCTCCAAAGAGCCCAGCACCTGTCTGACCAGCTTCAGAGGGAGCCGGGGAGACGCAAAGTCTCGGCTTACTTCTGCACAGTCGCCAGACTGAAGAAAAGCGTATTCCGTCACTGAGTGTGGCGGCTGTGTTCTCGTACAGCTTGCTGGCGTGCTGAGTGCCGGGAAACAGGAAATGTCCTTTAACCTCCAGCGCACCATCAGGCTCCACGAGAACACCGTCGCCACAGTCAGTGAAGGATAACCCCGCTCTTCAGTCCGGCAACTGTGTATAGGTGAGCCGGGGCCTCGGCCCTCCCCAGCTCCCTCTGAAGTCAGCCCTGCAAATGATCAGGACTTGGGAGCCAAACACCATGTGCGGCATTTTGGCGCAGGGCCCCCTGAAGCACGGGGCTCTGTATGAACAACATTTCCACACAAAGGACAGGCCAGCCTTGCCTCCATGTTCCTGGGAACGCCCCCCAGAGTGGACTTAGAGATATCCAAAACAGACATCTCTCTGCTTTGGATATCTCTAAGCCCGTTTTGGACATCCAAAGCATGAATAAGGCTTCTAAAATCACCCCCCTTAGGGTACTCTCCCGACTTTAGCATCTGGATTTTAGATGCCCAGGATGGGTGCATATACATCCAATACCCAAATTTAAAATGGAACCCCCTCCAATTCACACTCTCAGCCACCTCACGGATATGAACCATGCTAGCAAACTGTTAGTGTAGATGGGTTTAAAAGAATTTTGGACAAGATCCTGGAGGAAAAGTCTATAAGCTATTATAAAAGTATACTGGGAGAAATCTACTGTTTACCCCCTGGGATCAGCAGCATCGAATCTGTCTACATTTTGGGATCATGCCAGGTTCTCATGACCTGGACTGGCCACTGTTGGTAACAGGATACTGGACTTGCTTGACCATTGATCTGACCCAGTATGGTAAATCACATGTTCTTATGTCAATCTTCATCCAACTCAGTGCCCAGATCTTGATTCCATTTTTGCAAGATGTGGATGAGAAAAGAATCTTCCACCCTCCTGCAAATAGCACTTATAAAACCAGGACATCAGTGCCACTTTCAAAGTTCCTTTTATCAAATTATGATTGAAATCCCTGTCAAAGACTGTACATATCTAAAAAAATATCCTTATTTCTCAGCTAATAAGCTGGCTGCAGTGCCCCCTCCATGATAAAGCTGTCCCACTCGCCTCACCTCAGCCTGCGCTCATCCCAGGAAAATTAATAGCCCAACACCTAGTGAAAGGACATTATTTCCACAGACTGGAAAATAACATGAGAAGCAAGACAACTCACCCAATCACTTCTTCCCCCATTTCCAAGCCCATTGCATAGCCAGGACCAACAAGCTCTGCAGCCCTTCCCCTAAGGTGAACAAGAGTTAACACTATTCCATAGGTAAGCCAAGCTAAAGAATCAGACTAGCTACTCCTCCAGTTCAACATCTATATATTAAAAAGGGTTCCAGTGGTGATCCAGGAAACTACAGACTGGTGGGCCTAATGTCAGTACCGGGAAAAATGGCAGAGACCATTATAAAGAACAAAATTACTGAACATGTAGATAGTCATGGTTTAATGGGAGAAAGCCAACATGCATTTAGCCAGGGAATGTCTTGTTTTACTAATCTGTTATATTTTTTTTGAAAGTGTGAATAAACAGGTTGACAAAGATGATTCAGTTGATATAGTGTATCTTGATTTTCAGAAAGCCTTTGACAAGGTCCCTCATGAGAGATTCTTGGTGAAATTAAAAAGTCATGGGATAGGAGGCAGTGTACTATTGTGGATCAGAAACTGGTTAAAAGATAGAAACCAGAGGGTAGGGCTAAATGGCCAATCTTCCCAGTGGAGAAAGGTGAATAGTGGAGTACCCCAGGGATCTGTGCTGGGTCCGCTGCTTTTTAACATACTCATAAATGATCTGGAAATGGGAATAGCGAGTCAGGTGATCAAATTTGCAGATGACACTAAATTATTCAAAGTTGTTCAAACACAAGAGGATTGTGAAAAATTGCAAGAGGACCTTGATAAACTGGAAAACTGAACATTCAAATGGCAGATGAAATTTAAATGTGGACAAGTGCAAAGTTATGCACCTAGGAAAGAAGAACCCAAACTATGGTTACACGATACAAGGTACCACATTAGGAACCATCACCCAGGAAAAAGATTCAGGCATCATCGTGGATAACATGTTGAAACCTTCCAACTAGTGTGCAGAGGCAGCCAAGAAAGCAAATAGAATGCTCTGAATCATAAGGAAAGGAATGGAGAATAAAACAAAGGATATAATAATGCTTCTGTATTGTTCCATGTTGCACATTGAATATTGTGTGCAATTCTGGTCGCCATATCTTAAAAAGGATATAGCGGAATTAGAAAAGGTACAGAGAAGAGCCACCAAAATGGTAAAAGGGATGAAAGGATACCCCTATGAGGAAAGGCTTAAAAGGCTAGGGCTCTTCAACTTGGAAAAAAGACAACCGAGGGGAGATATGATAGAGGTCTATAAATTAACAAATGGAGTGGAATAGGTAAATGTAGATCGATTTTTTTATGCCATCAAAAAGTAGAAAGACTAGGGGATATGCAATGAAGCTACAATGTAACTCATTTAAGACTAATAAGAAAAAATATTTTTTCACTCAACGCATAATTAAACTCTGGAATTCGTTACCAGAAGATGTAGTAAATGCTATTAATGTAGCTGGGTTTAAAAAGGTTTGGACAAGTTCCTGGAAGAAAGTTCCATAAACCATTATTAGGAGTGAAGGAGTGGGCTAGTGGTTGGGGCATAGTACTTCAGGCCAGAAGGTCAGGGGTTCAAATCCCACTAGAGGACAGCAACCTTGGGCCAGAAGGACTGGGGTTTCTAGTCCCACAGGTGTTCCTTGTGGTCTTGGGCAAGCCACTTAACCCTCCATTGCCCATGTTCCCTGTAAAATAGTTATCTCCAAGTTATAATGCCCTGTTCAATGTAAACCACTCTGATGCAGAATAGCACAGTATATAAGAGAATGTAAATAAATAAATTATTAAAGAGGACCTGGGAAATCCACTGCTTGCCCCAGGACATGTGTGCCTTTTTGGGAACCTACTAGATATTTGTGACCTGGATTGGCCATTATTGGAAACAGAATACTGGGCTTGATGGACCTTGGTCTGACTCAGTATGGCATACCTTATTTTCTTATGTTCTTAGAGTTACTTTGCAACCCCCTCTCACATATTGCAATAAACAGCTGATATTGTCAAGCTGCAATTCTGGGAGGCCCAGACCTCCCTCCTCGCACACTTGCTGAAGCACTCAAAGAGATATGTGCATTTTACAGCCCTTCCATAAGAACCTCCTCACTAATCCTATCCTATTTGAACAAGTTCTTCTTCGTAACAATAAGAGACAGATTTTGTAAGACAAAAAGCCATTGAAGAAGAAGAATGATTTTAATAAGTTGTACCCACCCCATCAAAGATAGGGGCAAGTTCTTCCATCTTGCAATCTCTTTGAACTATCTGCCAACAATGGCTTTACATTCACCTCATAAAACCCCTCAACATCCTTAGGAACAAGTAGACCTTGGTAACACAAATAATCCCCTGCCCATCATAAATGGAAACTCTCCTGCCAGTGGAAGGTCATGTTTCCATTAACTTGCAAGGCCACCGACTTACCCTGAATTCACTCACAACCCAGAAATCACATGAAAGTATTCCAAAAGGTCAAACATCACTGACAAAGAAATAGATGGCCTCTGCAATAAAACCGCAAGGTCACCAGAGAATAATGCCATCCATTCCTCTCAGTTCACTACCACAACCATAGATAACTGGGTCCTTCCCCAGAGTCCATGCCAAGGGCTCAAAGAAAAGAGAAACAGCCCTGATGACAGGGGGACAACCTCTTAGGCATTCCACAACCCAGCTCAAAAGCAAAGGGAACCAGATCATTCACCAAAACTTGAGCTCTTGGCCAACAACACAATATCCGTATACTATTAATTATTTCTGCCACTAGCCCAAAATACTCCTAAATAAACCACAAATACTCCCAGGAGACTTTATTAAAAGCCACAAATCAAAACTTACCACCAGCATTTTGTGCATGTCTCTCTATAGCACCTCTTTGCCCACTAAAATCCACCAAACGTTGGTTACCCCACTCCATCAAGGTGTGAAACCCTTAGCAATCAACTATGTGAGAACAATGTTCAGCCAGTCAATCAAGAGCTTAGCATAAATCTTAAAGTCAGCATTCAGAAGAGAAATAGGCCTTTAAGAGGCCAGATCCAAAGAAACCTTCCCTTCTTTAGGAAATACAGTTATCAACGCCTGATCCATCGATGTCGGAAACACCCCTCCTGCTGAACCTGAGCATATATCACTTGCAGGGGGGCTCAACAACCTTGTCCACAAAAATCTTGCAATCCAGGGGCTCCATGGGGGTGTTACCCTATTTTAGCTTGAAGTTATAAGTGTCACAGGTGGCTGAGATACCTCAGGTAAGCCACCAATGGAAACTCCCAGCCTACAGAGAAAATATCTTTTATTTTTTTCTACAATACACTTCACAGCTTCCTGAACCTCAAATTCAAATCAGAACTTACCAAGGGATGAAAACTTTGCCACAATGTATCACTTAAACAAGTTTAACTTTTGCAAAAATTATCTAATTTTAATTTGAAAAAATAGTGTAAATTCAATTTTTGTACATAAACAATAACAGTTTTTATAAATATTTAATATAAATAAGGAGAAAGCTTTACCTTTAATAATGCTTTCAGGTATAGTCACAAAAGCATTGGTACATTGCATTATGATGTAACATAATATAGTCAACTATAGTCCATGAACAATTCTGAAATGTTTTTATTATTCGACAGTGGTGCAATATGGACCCTTCCCACATCAGGAAAGTATTAATCAACCTACTCTGTAGTAAAAGAAAAGTTCAGACACAGTCCTTAATCTGTTCCCTTTGTTTCAAAAAAAATTCAACTAGAGCACTAGTATGTTCAAAAATGTTACTGTGATGTGTCAGTCATTTATCTCAATCTTCTTTTTCCGGGTCTTGCTGCTTTCTTGACAATGGATGCTTCAGGATCCTCTCTGCTCCAGCGGTGTCCAGCTGTAGTCAGGATACCTACTACCTATCTTTAAAAATCAATAAAAGAAACTATCTTCCTAGAAACGTATTCTTGTCCTTTTTCCTTATTTTCTATTTATGTTACTTTTGAGGCTTGCTATTCCCCCAAAAATAAAAGATAATCAAATTCCCTATCTTTCCCTCCCACAGAACTCTGTGACAAAATCATTTTTTTTCTTTATGTGTGCCAGAGTCAAACCTTCAAAACTGCTAATCAGTTCTGGAGAACTATACCAATTGTCAATCAACTTTAGTTCTCTTAAATAAGGCAAAGGGTTTTTTTTTTTGTTGTTTCCTTAAGAACACATCTGCTCTTTCACACTCTCTCTCTCTCTCTCATCTACACACTTTTTCACGGAGACTGCTCAAGCTGTTTCAGAATTTAAAAAATCCTTTGAGCAGTAAGTACGCTGTTTAAAACAACTCACTTGCAAGTCTTTCTTATCACTGCACTGGCAATTTTATACCTTCAGCCTTACATTTCTTTCATTGCTTGAAGGACTCCAGTGCTCTTGAAAACAAGTTTCACACACTGTTGAACCTTTAATTAAACCAGTGCTCAAATCAAGCTCTCAAATAAATCAATTCAATTTCTCATTCAGATTCAGGCTCATTCTGTCCCGGACATCCAAGCCCTCTGTACGCTTGGGCTGAGCCCCACGGGACCAGAATCGCAAACAGTCCTGTATGTGCAGGCCGGGACTGTGATTCAGTCTGGCGTGCATGTACAGGACATGCCCAACTAACTCAGTCAGGGTTTTACAATGGAGGCACAGCACCATGGCATCCAGTTGCCATGGCACTGCGGCTCCATTGTAAAGCTGCGATCCCCGGCCTCCGGCTGCAGAGCTGGTTTCCCCGCAGACTGATCCCCGATCTGCCCTCTTAAGGCCAGGATCGGGCTGCGGGGAATGTCCTTGGCCCTCCCCTGCCCCATCTGCACCCCGGGCCCACCAATCCATGTTGTTCAGGGAAGTTATTCCACCTCAAAGGTGGAATAACTTCCCCGTAGAAGTTGCTGGCCCCGGACATACAGGGCCGACATTAGAATCGGTCTTGTAAGTCCAGGGCCAGCAACCTCCCACCGCCTGCCCTAACTCCACCCCCGATCTGCCCTTTCCCTGCCCCATCTAACTTCCCCGTACAACTGACAGGGAAGTTGGATGCTGGCAGGGGGGCCATGAATAGTGGGGATGGACGTCCTGTTGTGACATCCATCCCCACTATTTGTGGGACAGAATAACCCCAATGGGTTTTAAAACTGCTTGAATGAATTTCAGGGCTCCCTCAGCCTTGTTCCAAGGAAAAAAAAGTTCTCACACTTAAAATTAAATTTTCTCTCCAGCTTTCATTCCAGTTTCTTACACATTTCTCCTCTAATACATTCTCAGTTACTCACAGTTCTGGCATTAAATAAACTCTTCCACTCCAGATATTTCACACAGATATTCGCTCTAGCATGTCTTACCCCATCAAATGTCTTTTTGCCCAAGCTCTACTGAAGTTCCTGCGTCAGTATTATATCTGTATTGTAAAAATGTTCTTCCACTTAGCTCCATTTGAAAATACTTTAGTCCCCTATTACTAGTTCCGTTTCAATGCACGCAGCACTTTTAGGGCCCAATTCCGTCCTGGACGTAGATCCCCTCTGCGCATCCAATCTGAACCGTATGCACAGAGGGGATCATGATTCTGATCCCGCGGGGCACATCTAGCCCTGCGGGATCAGAATTGTGAACAATCCTGCTCGTGCAGGCCCGGAATGTGATTCAGTCTGGCCTGCACATGCAGGACTGTTCCCGGTTAACTCAGTTAGGGCTTTTAAATGGAGCTGCAGAGCCATGGCATCATGTTGCCATGTTTATGTTTATTGCATTTGATAAAACCGCCTTTCTATAACAATCAAGGCGGTGTACAATTAACAACAGTCGGAGAAATGGCCAAAGGCCAGTGAAATAGAAAAGGAAGTTTACAATTCTCTGATAGGAAAGTAGGAGAGAAAGAGGAGACAAGACAGGACATAGGAGAATATATTCTTAGGGGGGAACATGAAGGTGGGGAAAGAGAAGATCACACAAAGGGGGAGGGAAGGTCAAAGGCCAGGGAAAAAAGATGAGTCTTTAGTTTTTGTTTAAAGGTGACATGATGGGATTCCAGACGGAGGGAGGAAGGGAGAGTATTCCAAAGAGCAGGACCAGCAAAGAAGAAGGCAGAGGAATGAGTGGAATGTAGGTGGGCACATGAAGGGGAGGGTAGAGTAAGGCGATTAAGATGAAAGGAACGAGGGGTGTGCCTGGGAGAGTGAAAGTTAATGAGGTCTGTTACGTATTGTGGAATGCTGGTGTGGAGAGCTTTATGAACCAATGTGAGCAATTTGAATTGGGTACGGAAGGAGACAGGTAACCAGTGAAGATGGAAGAGCAAAGGTGTTACGTGATCCCGGAGAGTGGAATGAGTGACAAGGCGAGCTACAGTATTTTGGATCCTTTGGAGCCGAGACAATTGGGACTTGGGGAGACCAACGAATATCGAGTTAGAAAAGTCTACACGTGACATAACTAGGGATAGCAACAGTGTGATGAGGGCTGAAGAAGAGAGGAAAGGACGAATTGCACAAATTTGCCGAAGGAAAAAAAAGGAGGTCTTAGTAACATGTGAAATATGAGAGTGAAATGATAAGTCAGAATCAAAATGTACTCCAAGGTAACGGAAAGTGGAAACTAGAGGGATAGAGGTACCAGAAAAGGAGGGGGCCAACGAGGGGGGCGGGCTGCCATGAGAGAACCAGATTGCAGTGGTCTTGGTGAGATTAAGATGGAGGCAGTTTTGTGTCAGCCAGCTGGCCACGTCAGACAGGCAAGAATTCAATGCAGAGAGGTCTGGGCAGGAAGGAGAGGTGTGATGGAGCAGGACTATGTCGTCTGCATAGTAGAAAGCAGATATACCAGACTGTTGTATTAGAAGAGCAAGGGGGGCCAGAAAGAGGTTGAAAAGAAGAGGGGCCAGGACAGAACCCTGAGGAACCCCACATGGAAGGTGAAGTGATTCCGAGGGTGGAATAGAGGAAGAGGAAGAGAGAACTGCGCAAGACCGAGATGAGAGAAAGGAGTGAAACCAGCGATAGACAACACTGCAGAGCCCTGCTTCCCATAAGCGAAGAAGGAGAAGGGAGTGATCGACTAAGTCGAATGCAGCGGAGAGGTTGAGGGCTACCGCCACCGAGATGTCTCCATGATCATGAGCTACGTGCAGTGCGTTAGTGAAAGCAAGTAGAACCGTTTCAACACTGTGACCCTGACGAAAACCGGACTGACGGGGGTGAAGGTAGTTGGTAGAATCAAGATGGTGTGAAAGCTGTGCAAAGACAAGTTTTTCCAGAAGTGTGGAGAGAAAAGGAAGATTGGAAACAGGATGGTAGTGGGCGGGGACCGAAGGATCAAACAAAGAGTTTTTGAGGATAGGACGGATCAAAGCATGCTTCCATGTGCGGGGAAAAGTCCCTGAGGAGAGGCTAGAGTTGAACATTGAGAGGATGGAGGGGAGGAGTGCTAGGGAGGGGGCAAGTAGCCAGGAGGGAGGGATAGGATCAAGGGGACAAGAGGTTTTCCTGGAAGAGGAGATGAGTTTATGGAGCTCGGGGGCAGTGGGCAGGGAAAAAGAGGCTCAAGTGTGAGAGAGTTGGGAGACGGGAGGAGGGGAAGCGACCGGGGGAGAAGAGTGAATAGGGGCAGGGCAAGAGGGTGGAGATGCTCTTAAGGAGGAAATCTTTCCACTAAAGAAAGATGCCAGAAGTGGAGGAGGAGGAGAGGGAAGAGTCAAGACGACCGAAGTTGAGGCATGAAGGGAGGTAAGAGACCTTAGTGTAGAGTAGAGATGCCGGGTCTGGTTTGGGGCGTTAGTAATGGCATTGGAGAAATAAGAGCGCTTAGCGAGGTGAACTTTAGAGCGGTAATAAGAGTGGTTTGACTTAAAGAAAGCTAGATTGGTTGGTGAGGGGTCCTTACACCATAGCCGCTCAGCCCTGCGAAGGTGGGAGCGTAATAACCAAAGACCACTTTGGTACCAAGGATGGGTGGGCCTACGACGCGGTGGCCGAGGTTGCAAGGGGGCTATGCGGTCTAAGGCGGCGGAAAGGGTAGAGGACCAGAGGGCGGCCTGGGAGTCGGGTGAGAGGGAGGGGAAGTCAGGGGGGAGGAGCTCAGATGCCGCGGGAAATTGCTGGATTGTGAGTGGGGTAATGGTGCGAGACAACTGTAGAGGAGAAGGCAAGGATGAGGAGGAGAGAGGAGAAGAAGAAGGCAATCCTGAGTGAGAGCAAGAGGCCGAGAGACAGACGTGGTCTGTCCACGGGAGATGTATAAAGCAAAGGTTATGGAGTATAAGTGAGGAAGAGGATGATGTCAGAAGTAGATCGAGAGTATGGCCAGCATGGTGGGTAGGGAAGGTAACATGTTGCAAGAGAGATAGGTCATGTAGAAAGGACATGAAAGCAAGATCTCTAGCAGAGGTAGGAGAATCCATGTGTAGGTTGAAATCACCTGCAATAAGAAGATGAGGGAAATCTAGGGAAAGATTGGTAATAGTTAAAAGGAGAGCATCCCAGAGATCAGACCGCAGAGCAGGGGGGGAGTAGATGAGAAGAACATGTATGGGAGGCGAAGTGGGGAAAGAAAGCAGGAGGGATTCAGGATAATGCAATGAAGGGGAGAAAATCTGGGTGAACGAAAGGGTTGGACATATCAGGGCGGCCATGCCACCGCCTGACCGACCAAGACGGCTATGGCACTGCGGCTCCATTTAAAAGCCGTGATGCCGGCTGCCAGCAAAAAGAGCTTATTACCCACAGCCTGACCCCCTATCTGGCCTCCTAAAGCTAGGGTTGGGTTGCGGGGAATAAACCCTAGCCCCCCTTCCCTCATCCGCGCCCCAGACCATCAAAAATTTTGCTGACCCTGGACATACAGAGCTGACATTTGAATCAGCCCTGTACGTCCAAGGCCGGCGACCACCCACTGCCCACCCAGATTCTGCCCCCAGACCACGCCTTCCCCGCTGCTGCCTAACTTCCCCGCACAACTGGGGGGGGAGGTTAGTCAGGGGAAGGCAAGGGCATGAATAGTGAGGATGGATGTCCCATCAGGCCGTCCATCCCCGCTATTCGTAGCACAGAATAACCCCCTTAGTGTTTTAAAGCCCCTAACAGACCTTTGCACACATAAAGATAATTTTATAAACCTTTAAATTTTCTTTAAAGTGCACTGAGTATCATAATTATTTAAATGACATCATCCTTTCAGCCTTCTGAGAGCTGCCCGCTGTAGAGATTATAAGGTTTAGGTATATGTTCCTGGTTCATAATCACTCAATGGCTTTTATTCTGCTCTAATAAAAATATGTCAACCAAACTACTATACAATGGGCAAGAAGAAACAGGCCAGCATAAAGAACCATATAAGGAAATATCATATATTATAAGCCTTAGCAAAGTGTATACTTGGATTGAAGGATCCATGCAGAGACTTTTTGCAGAAGGCACATACACAGGAAACCATGCAAAGCTGGGCCGTTAGCCCTGAAGACAGTAGACAGTTGACAGGTGGTGAGTATAGCCAAGACAGAGGCCTTAGAGATGTTGAAACAGGAACAGAGGGGTCAGAGAGGTCAGCAGCAGGAAACGAAGGGAGGAGGGAGAAAAGTCACAGAGGGATGAATGTGGAGACTGCATACACGGAAGCAAAAAACGTATATATGTAACACGACTATTGTACTCAGTGGGAGGAGGGATTCTGAGGTCTGATGACTGACAGAAATTCTCCTCTCCCTTGCCTGTATTGTTCCATCAGTTATCTAATAAACAGAGATTATGATTGCACCTGTACTGACTTTTGGATCTGGAATATACAGGAAATTAGTGATAATTAGTAATCGGTCTCTTGTAAGTAACAGGGCCTTACAATTTGTGCCGAAACCCAGGAAACACCCCCTTATTTAGGGGTACGGGTGGGTCTTTATGACCAAGATACAAATTTAAAGATTTGGATTCCCCTCAAGAAAGAAGAGGGAGGTATGTAAAGATTTGGATTACCCTCAAGAAAAAAGAGGGAGGTACATTCCCGGTACGTAGTATAGACCGGAGAAGAAGTGAGTGACGGATTCCCTAGGATGACGGCGGCCTGTAATGACGGCGTCGTGAGTATAAGTATTTTTAACCAAGCTTGGTAAGTGTTGTTTAATTTTTGTTTTTGTTATATGAATTTTTGTTTTTGTTATATGAATAAAGTGTAAGAATAATTTGCTGCTATAAACTGGGACTGAGTGATAAGTGATTGAGACAGTACGTGTCGTCTGACATGAAGCGTGTGTGTGTTCTTGCTCACGGTTCCATACCTCCGCGAGGAGATTGGCTGGGCTTGAACGAAGCAAATTCTTGTTTGAAAGGTGTCCTGGACATTTCGTGCACTTCCTTCCTCTGTAAATAAAGAGGGTGGGTATTGAGACCCTGAAATAAAAGGTTGCACGTAGGAATCATGTCTCTGTTTAGGAGAAAGAAAGATGGCAATCAGGACATAATGGTAAACCAAATTTCCCCAGTGACTCCGGTTGAATGGATGATGAGAGATAATCCCTTATTAGGAAAGGAAATAGAGAAAGTTTTGTCTATTTTCACCCCCACACAGTGAAAACACCAGGTTTACTGATTATAGGCTGAGGGACAGTGAAGGAGAATAAAAGATTGTTTTCTTTTTTTGTTTTAGAACAATGAAAGAAATCTCCTTATCTGGGATGCTCACAGACCAGAGAGGGCAACAATTAGATCAATTGAAAAGAACTAGTCTAGTTACATAACAGTGTACACATCAATTGTAATTATGGAGTTCTGAACTTTGAGGTTTGTTCTTTGAACATTGCCAGTTACCTGGCCAGTGCCTGGCTGTGTTTAATGAATAATTGCTCCTATATGTCGCCTGATGAAAGATAGCTAATTGTCTGCAGCAGGATAAGTTGCCTGTTTTCAGCTAGAGAGAGGGAGGGCGACTGCTAAGGGATTTGTTCTGGGAATGGACGCATTACCTAGAGGAAACTCTCGATTGAGCAGTCTTTCTTGTTTGTTTAAATAAAGGATTTATTCAGTGTGACAGGAGATGAAGTTCAGAACTCTTTCGGTGAAGTATTTTTTCCTTTGTAATTAGCTTGCTAGCTTTCTAGGTACGGAAATGACGCTGAGAGAAAGAAAAAAACTGTTTAGAAAACTTAGGGACCTGATTCTGTTCTATGTGTGATAGTTATAATTGTTGTGAATGAATGGGAAGATCTTCCATGCTTTGATATATGATTATTGTTTTGTGGTAATATATATTCTGGAAACAAAATTGGTAATAGAGGAACAACAACAGCTATGATATCTGCAGAGTGTGATTCAAAAGTTACTTTGCTTTTGAAGCAAAAATTACCAGTACAGCCGTTTCCCTTCTCCATTTCCCTTCTGGAAGTGCCTGGTTTAGTATAACACTCACACAATCAACGCTTTCTTAATTAGATTTTATGATCTCTGAAATTGAACTGCTTAGAATTCTTTGCTACTGGTGCAACAGAAGAAAACTGTTTCCTTTTTCCATTTGACCTTCAAAGTAGAGATTAAGATCCCTGCAGGATAATGTGGTATTCTGAGCAGATTGCAACTTGGGAATGATTTAAATCCTGAGTGAATAAGAAGTTAATCATGTTTGGATTTTGTTCTGATTGTATATGCTATTAAGCAAAATTAAAAGTTAAACAGGGATTTTATATATTATGGCAAGCACCTCATGGAGGTCGAGGTTGGCTGTAACTCTCAGTGATTTGCTCTGAAATAACTTAAAAAGGGAAGTGTTTGCATTCTAGATGTCCACCAGTCTTTTCATGAAAAAAGTATCAGTTTTAAATGTCTGCTTCCCCGAACTGTAAGATTCAGAGTAAATTACTGTGTGTGTTGTTACAGGCCAGTGCCACCATGGGCGTTCCCTCATCTTCCTAGTTTTTATTTGCTACGATATTGGATTTTAGGATAAATTCACCTGTTTTTAAAGTTATGTGTTAGTGTCCAGAGCAAAAGTGTAAGTCTTTTAAATTTCAGTTCCAGGAGTTCTGTTTAGAATGAGCACATATATCCATTCAAAACTATACCAATTAAGTTAGTGGGACTGGGACATTGTTTAAGAATCTAAATTTATATTTTCTACCTCCCCTTTGTTTGCCACAATACTGACTTTTAACAATTGTTTTAGAAGCAGGATTAGCTGTTGTGTGTGAGCAGAAATCCCAGAACGCAATCCAAGAGGAAGAAGGGGGAAGGGAAATAGCATTCTTTTGTTTGTACTTGTAGAATTTCAGGCAACTGAATTGGTGGAGCGAGTGAAGGACATTCTGATAAGAAGTTATTTCAGATCTGATGCAGCACACCTGTGGACAACAGCGACCCCTACTGCAACTACATAATGCTGACTTTTGTGTGACCTTTTGAACTGGTTCAAGCTTGTTTGCAATTTATATAGAATGGTATAATGGTATAAACAGTATTGTGTGTTCTCTCCTTCTGCTCTCTCTCTGGATAGTGGCGGTGTCTGCTGCATTATGTTTTAAATGCTGTCATGTATCCAAGAATATCAGGGTTTCACTGCTGTTGTACTTAATCCTTTTTATCGGGTGGCTGCTACACAGTCTGTATCCAGCCCACCATTGTCACCGTTGCTTCCCCCTTTGCTGCCCACTTGAATAATACTGACACTTGGACTCATGTCAGTTGAAGGTTTCTCCAACGATCACCTCTGTTTGATCTACTTCCTTCCTGTATGAACTGTTGTTGACCAAGATAATTGCTGCCAAACCTGCTCCTTGGGACACCATCTGTTTCCTTCATCCTGATGGACAATTAGTTTTACTTCTGCGTGTTCACAGTACGACCCACATCTCCAAAGAAGTTGTTTTCCATTGCTATTACACGTAGGTTAGATGCTGGACTTCCTCGATACCTTTCAAGACCCCTGACATAACTGCTGAACTTGGTATGGCTATACACCGTCTGCAATGCTTACTGTATGTTCAAATGAAAGCTGTTATTGATTCTATTAGTAAGTTGTCAGAGTCCCTAGAACAAAATACACAAATGACTCTGCAAAAATAGACAAGCCCTAGATTTGCTCCTTGCTTCTGAATGAGGCCTTTTGCTCTTTTATTAATGCCACTATTTGTCGTATAGTCATAGCGAATCATTCAGTGTTTGTGCTTAATGCTATGGATAAGATACGCCACCTGTCAGATTTACATATTGATGACTTTAAGGGAGGACTGAATGTAGGTAATTGGTTTTCATCCCTTACCTCCTGGTTTCACTCGCTAGGTACTGGTCTAAAAGGCCTTTTAATTTCTGCTGGCATCTTTTTAATTTTTGCCTTGTCCTTTTGTTGTATTGTTTTCTCTTGCCATTTCCTGTTGTAAGAAACAGTGTACCAAAGTGTCCACTTCCCTAATGCCCATTCAAACATGCCATACACATGTGAATGCTTCCTATGCTGCAGTCCCCACTTCAGAATTCTCTGATTTGGTCTTATCTCCTCCACAATAAAAAAAAAATGGGGGAATTGTAGAGATTATAAGGTTTAGGTATATGTTCCTGGTTCATAATCATTCAATGGCTTTTATTCTGCTCTAATAAAAATATGTCAACCAAACTACTATACAGTGGGCAAGAAGAAACAGGCCAGCATAAAGAACCATATAAGGAAATATCATATATTATAAGCCTTAGCAAAGTGTATACTTGGATTGAAGGATCCATGCAGAGACTTTTTGCAGAAGGCACATACACAGGAAACCATGCAAAGCTGGGCCGTTAGCCCTGAAGACAGTAGACAATTGACAGGTGGTGAGTATAACCAAGACAGAGGCCTTAGAGATGTTGAAACAGGAACAGAGGGGTCAGAGAGGTCAGCAGCAGGAAACGAAGGGAGGGGGGAGAAAAGTCACAGAGGGATGAATGTGGAGACTGCATACACGGAAGCAAAAAACGTATATATGTAACTCGACTATTGTACTCAGTGGGAGGAGAGATTCTGAGGTCTGATGACTGACAGAAATTCTCCTCTCCCTTGCCTGTATTGTTCCATCAGTTATCTAATAAACAGAGATTCTGATTGCACCTGTACTGACTTTTGGATCTGGAATATACAGGAAATTAGTGATAATTAGTAATCGGTCTCTTGTAAGTAACAGGGCCTTACACCGCGTGCTTACAGACTCAGCTGATTGCCTGCACATGGACATCATAATCCAGCACACAACTTATAAACATACATATATATATATATATATGTGCAGACCCTTGCAACTATTGCAGTTTTACTTTTCTTTACATGTTTATCTCTTGTATTACATGTTTATTTCTTTTTATTGGAAACTTTTTGGCACTTTTTAGTTGCTTTTAATGTTTCTTTCACTCCGTTTTACTTTATTTTCATTTAGCTCTCATTTTGCTTTTCGGGGGTCTCACATGCCTCCCCACCTGATTTGGATCAAAACTAGACTTTCTGTGCCTTATTTTTCATTTAGTTATATTTTTATTCCTGCTCCTGGGGTCTTTTCTCATTTCCCGGCCCCCCTCCCAATCCGGAGCACTTTCGAGCATGCACAATTGAACAATCGCTCATGTGCCAGCACTTCCGGCTTTGGGCTGGCACAATAAACTTTGCATTTTCAGGCGGCCGAGCTCTGGGGCAGCACAGAGAGCCTTGGGCTCACCTTCCTGCTGCTGCTCAATGCCCCTGGAGCTATTTTCTTTGCCCCAGGTTCATTGCTACTATCATGGGGGGCAGAGTTGCCAAGTTACCCAGTTCCAGGATTAAGAGTTTTTGCCACTTCTGGTTTTAAATTTTCATTGCAATGCAGTATGGTCTTTGTAGTCCCTGATTACAGTGGCGCAGGTCTCCTAATGCATCAGGATGTCATTGTCAAAAATCCAGAACTGGCTTAAAATGTCACTCATGGAACTGGGTAACTTAGCAACTCTGAGGGGGGGCCCACGATTGCCATGACCACACCCCCAGCCAGTCCTCTGGTGCCACGGGAGACCCTGGGAGCTGGAAAGCATACCCCACCTGGCATCCCTGCAGCACCAAAAATGGCCTGGACATGCCAGATACAATTATTTTTTCTCTGCCATTACAATCTTATAATATTTTGCTTGAAGGCTCCCTGGTTACTCTTCTATAATACTTCAATAGAAAAGGATACCGTCAATAAGCCATTCTGGTCCACCATCAACTAGGACAAGTCCAGCCATCAAAAAATACAATAAAGCATTCCGGAAAACAGACACTCCAGAATAAAGCCTGTGATAAAAATCCATCACACTATCCATCAAACAACGCTGACATCCATGCGTGTCTCGCAACACCTGCTAAAACACACAAATCTGATTAATTTCTTTGACTGGGTGACCAGTGAGTTGGATGGAGGTATTTGGGTATGGTGTACTTGGATCTCAGTAAAACCCTTGACACTGTTCTGCACAGGCGACATATAAATAAATTGAGCATCTAGAAATGGACCCTAAAATCTCCAACTGGATTAGAAGCTGTTTAGGAGTCGACAAAGGATACAAGTAAATGGTGCTCACTCTGAGGAGAAGGATGTTACCAGTGGTGTGCCACAGCGATCTATCCTTGGTCCGATTCTTTTTAACATTTTTGTCAGTGATATTGCAAAAGGGCTGGTGGGGAAGGTTTGCCTCTTTGTGGATGCTACCAAAATCTGAAATAGGGTAGGCATCTAGAAAGGTGTTGATAAGATGAGGAGGGATCTAACTAAGCTTGAAGAATGGTCAAGAATTTGGCAGCTAGATTTAACACTAAAAAATACAGAATCATGCATCTGGGCTGCAAAAATTCAAGGGAGAGGTACCGTATAGGGGGTGAAGTACTTCTGTTCATGAAAGAAGAGCGGGACCTGGGGGTGATGATTTTAAGGTGGCTAAATGGGTAGAAAAGGCAACGGAAAAAGTCAGAAGGATGCTTGGGTGCATAAGAAAAGGAATGTCTAGCAAGAAAAAGGAGGTGATAGTGCCTCTGTATAATTCTTTGGTGTGACCTCATTTGGAGTATTCTGTGCAATTCTGGAGACCCCACCTTCAAAAGGATATAAACAGAATGGAGTCAGTATAGAGGGAGGCTACCAAAATGGTCAGTGATCTTCATTATAAACCATACGGGGACAGACTTAAACATCTCAATATATATACTTTGGAAGAAAGGTGGGAGAGGGGAGATACAAAACAGATGTTTAAATACTTTTGTTGCATAAATGTACAGGAAGAGAGCCTCTTTCAGCTTAGTAACTGGCATGGAAGGACAGATGGGATAGATTGTATGCTCTTTATCGGCCATCATTATTCTGTTTCTATCTTTCTTATTTGGTTAGAAGGACCTGCCAACTGAATAAGTCCCAGTAAGAGGAATATTCAGTAGCACTATCCAGATAGCGCTGCTAATTATCTCCACAGGCCACCTCAGCACTATCCAGATAGAGCTGCTAATTATCTCCACAGACCACCTCAGCACTATCCAGATAGTGCCAGGGTGGACCCAGAGCAGAGACTCGAGTGATCCAGATAGCAGCGATTTTGAATGCCACTATCGAGACGACTATCCAGATAACTTAGGACAGCAAAAAAGCTGAATATCGCCGCTGTCTGGATAGCACCAGCACCTCACTGCTCTAACCAGATATTTAGTGGCAGCCACTATCTGCATCCTGCCACTGAATACCCGCTGTGGGCCAGTATTGCCCCTTCCAGGGACAAAAATAATGTGCACAACTAGATCTAGTGAAAGAGGTAACCTCAGGAGTAAATTAAATGTGAAGACTGGATAAGGGATGCATGGAATAGCCTCCCTGTGGAGGTCATGTGCCAAAAATACAAAATGAAATTCAAGAAAACCAGTTCTGCAAACGCACCTCAATCCTGTTCTGCAGCCCCTCCTTTCTATTCCAGTACTGAGACCCCCCCCCCCTCCCCATCTGCCACTGCCCCTCAGTCCTGTCCTGCAGCATTCTCTGCTGTTCCAATAGCAAGCTCTATCCTGGATAACATGCACTCTCTGTATGGTAGGGGAGTGCCTTACCCCCATGCATTGCCGCAGCTTTTCACATGGTTCCTCCTGGAGAAAAACATTAGCTATTCATTTGAGCAGCTGCAAAACACACATCAAGTCAAAACAAGAAACTTGGGAGAGAGAGAGATCACCACATAATCCTGCTATTCATGAAGAGCTTTTTCCAGTAGCTTGTAATTGAAATGGAAAGTCCCCACCATTCCTTGGACTCAGACTGGAGACAGTCGCAACAGTCTGCAGGCATTGGCCTCTCTCTGACTCTAGTGTTGGTGTGCCCAGACTGTGGAAGGGGGATGAGGGAGTTTCAGGTATTCTGTAATACTTTAAGCTCCCCTGTGCTGCCTTCCCCCAACACACTCCTCCTCTTTCCTTCTCATAGTCCTCACATCAACTCTCAGAGGCCCACAAGTGGCAGAAATGAGCAAAGCGGCTCTTTGTCCTGTTCCAGATCTCTGCATTCCACCCCTGCCCCAAAAAATTGCTGCTAGCCATAATTTTATGTGACATAAACCAAGTCAGAAAAAAATGAGGGTTGACATTTACTGAACAAAGACTGGTTTCTGTTCTTGGGAAAGGAAAACAAAGGTGCTACTCCCCTTCTTCCCTATATTTCTGTTCCCTCCCCCACCTCAGTGAGCCTTTAAACCTGGAGCTAGACACAGACACATGAATGTAGTTTATTGGAAGTATTCATGTTACAGTACCAGGCTAGATATGAAGCTCTCCCTAATGGAGCCATTCATGTTTATTTCACTGCTGGCCAATTATAATGAGGTCACCCCAGGCCCCAGTGCTTCTCTGCACTCTGACTTCTGGCCCACGCCATTGCCAGCAGGATTTTCAAACACACTGACTGCTCTCTTGGGGAGAGGATGCCTTTCTGAGGGCGATGCAGGCTGTGCCACCATCCACCCCCACAAATATCTTCTTGCTCTAAAGGAAAATGCCAACAATTGTTTTTAGGTGTGTTTCGCTTATGTGATAGCGCCTTTTGGAGATGGTCCTGAATCTGCTTGTCTGTCTGTCCACAAACAAACAGATATGTAGGAAGATTGCTGGAAAAAACAGTGAGCTGTGGGAGAAGGGGAGGCCAGGCCTTGCGTGCCACATGCTTTAAGTGGTGGTGAAGTGCTAACAGGGACCCAACCCCTGCTGTCAAGAGAAGAACACCACCACTATGGCTACAGTGAAGACTGGAGGAGGGAAGTCAAGCTTATAGTTACCTGTGAGAGGCATGGAGGGAAAGAGTGTAAAGGAGGAGCGGGAGAATACAAAGGAAGAGGGAGGACAGGAGTACAAGAAGGAGGCCGGCAGGAAAAGGCCCAAAATGCAGCTGTTCATGTGATTCAAGAGTTATGGAGATTGGATCATGTTACGCCAGCGTATAAGAAGCTTCATTGGTTGGCCTTTCTTTTTAGCTGGAGTTCAAATGTTTATGTTTGTGTTTAAAGCCTTTTTTATGGCCTCGAGTTCTGCATTACGATCGTTGTTATCTCCATATGTTTTGAGGAGGGTTCTACAGTCAGCGACCAAAGATTTGTTGATTGTCTTGTCAAACATAGTGATTCAGTTGGCACTACACATGCTAGGGCCTTTTCAGTGTTGGGGTCTTCTTTATGGAATGTGCTGTCCGATATTCTTCTGACGACACAGGATTATTTAGACATTCACAAGAGTCAAGACTTATTTGTTTTGATTAGCATTTTCATAATGTTGTAGATGAGGTGGAGAGGTTTGCATTGTTTTTAATTTGATATGTTATTATTGTAAACTGCTTAGAAGTTTTGATAGGTGGATTATAATGTTTTGAAATAACTAAATACATAAGAATGGAGAGAGTGTAAAAGGAGAGTAATGGCAGAGAATGCAAGGGAGGAGCAGGGAGGATAGTATTGGTGTGTGCAAGGGGTATGGAAGCCTACATGCTCATAGTCAAAGACACACCTTCGACTCTATGACAGAGCCATACCCAGTTTTCATCCTCTGACACACCCACACCCACACACACACACACCCCCACACACACACACAACCATACACACTCACTTATCCCATGGCACTTCTCACTCACCCCAACACCCCCCCCCACTCACTCCCTTAACACCCCTCCCCACACACATTCTCCATTGCCTCCCAAAACAAACACACATAACCATGCCTACAGTCCCCATAGAACCCCAAAGATGTATAGCTAAACTATCCCCATATGATTTAAAGATATATACAATACTACTGTCAGACACACACACACCCTTACCATACACCATCAAACCCCATACTCTGTTCCCAAAACTTATCCACACATCCACTACCACCCTACTGAAACATACTTTCCCTGACTGCTCCCAGCAAATCCCCCACACTGACATTCCTGGGCCTTCAAATGGAGGAACAGAGAGACGTGCCATTGTGTGGTATTTAAAGGTGATGTATTGGAAGAATTGAAAGAAATATCGATAAACCAGGAAGATGCACTACAACTATTTGTTAAACTGAAGAGTAGCAATCACCTGGACTGGATGGAATACATCCGAGGCTGTTGAAAGAACTGAAATATGAGATTTCAGATCTACTATTAGTAACACTGTTCTACAGCCAAAATGCTTCCAAAATAAATTCAGTCATGCTTTACTAAGTCTGGGTCACTAGAATGAAAATGATGCTTAAAATTGTTTATTGGCTGTAGTTTTCAATTTACACTACTGGGTCAGTACATACAACCTCGACTTCAGAAGTGCTAAGGATATGCGAATAATAATAGGAAGGGATCTTAATTTAAACCATAAATTACTAAAATACATGCACAACTTTGACTGGATTTGTGATAAATCTATGTTTTTGTTTGGACAGTACTTGCTTTTCAGGCAAAACAATTAGGGGTAGAGTCCGTATGGCATTTAGTGGGGATGGACTTCCGGTTGGACACCAGGGTGCCTCTGCAGCCAACAGAGCTCCCTGCATGTATAGGCAATATGTTTATTTATTTATTTTATTTATTTATTGAACGGTTTTATATACCGCCTTTCAGAAAAATCAAAGCGGTTTACATAGAACAAAACTTGAACATTACATTGAAACTTATTCAAACAATTGAAATTACAGTGAACATTAAATTGTATATAATAAAAATGGTAATTTGAGGGTTACAATGCTGAGTAAATGCTGATTAGGTGCGGTGAGCTCTGTTCATGAGCAGGAGGGGGAGGGCCGGAGGTGGAGCGAGAATGGGCAGTGGGCGGGAACCTGACCCCGGATGTACAGGTCTGATTTCAAGGTCAGCCCTGTACGTCTGGGGTCAGCCATCTTGATGGGGGACTTATACTACCTCAGAGGTGGAATAAGTCCCCCGGATGTCATAAGATGGAGGATCCAGGGCCCGCTGAAGAGGTGAAGGAGTGCAGGGGATTCTCTGTGGCCCAACCCTGGCCACAGCAGGCCTGATAGGGGGGTCAGGCTTCGGGGAAAGAAACATTTCAGAGTCTGCTGGTGATCATGGCTCCTGCATGGAGCCACAGTGGCATGACAACAGGACACCATGCCACTGCTGCTTCATGCAGGAGCCTTGCTGGACTAGCCAGATAAGTGCTGGGATATCCAGGGTGCCTGAATCAGGGCACGTTCTGGATGTCTCTGTCTTATGCTGTTATTCTTCTCCCATGGGGCTATCTAGCCCCGGTTGGAGCCGAATCAGGTGCATTCCCGGGCCATCCAGATGTCTGGACATCTGGACGACCCGGAGTTGCACATGTCTGAATTGGCTTCCACATGAATGATGCAATTTGAAGGTTTATTTATTTATTTAGACAGACTTGTATTCTACCTTATCCTACAATCAAAGTGATTACATCACATCACAATTGGGGTTACAGTCAACATGTGGGTGCTTTACAACATTTAACATGAGGGTATTTAACAAGGTTGCAATCATATGTGATATGAATTGCATCATGTTATTCCTAGAAGTCATAGATGATACAACCCTAACTCAGCTTAATTACATCATTCTGCTGAACATATTGTGCAAAACATTTTTTAATGAACATGACATGTCAGTAGTATTTTGACCGTAGACTAGTCTTCTCAGTGCTTGATATTTTCTGTTTTGCTAAAGTGTGAGATGCCTCGTAATTGTTTGAACAATGCAGATTACTTCTGTTATGTTTGTGGTGAAGTGACCTTTGCATCATAAAAACACAGTATAACTGCTTTGATTAAGAAAGCCTACCACCTTTACTTTGGCTGCAAAATTGGAGATCAGGGCAAGAGCTGGGCCCCACACATATGCTGCAACACTTGTGCAACAAATCTTTGCCAGTGGTTGAATAGAAAAAGGAAATCCAAGTGGCTCATTTACCTTCGTTTCTTCGGAGGTGCTCCATGCTAGTGTGATTGCTGTTAGCGGAAGGAGGGAGCCTTGCTATCGCATCTACCCGGGACAGCCAATCAGCATGCCACTTTGTCAGCTGGGGGCCCTTAAAGTAGGGCTTTGCGGAGAGGATCTGGTGGCTCAGTTACCTGCTTTTCTTCAGAAGTGCTCCATGCTGGTGTGATTGGTATTGGCGGAAGGAGGAAGCCCTGCTATCGCTGCTACCCGGGACAACCAATCAGCGTGCCACTTTGTCAGCTGGGGGCCCTTAAAGTGTGACCTTGTCCATGGGACGTGGCTGTGGGCATTTCCTAAGGGGCATGTCCAAAGGGGCACATTCTGCTCCTTTGGAGCCCCTTCAGAGCATGGAGGGGTGTGGCGAATTTCCTGACCTGGTAAGAGCAAGTGAAAGAAGAAGGTGCTGGCTGTAAGTATGTCTCATCCATCTAAAACTGTTAAAGTTGTGGGCCCAATGGACAGTCATGTGGTTAAACCCAACTGGGTGCCAAAAGATAATTCTCCGCTGTCCTTTGGTAGTTTGGAATCTTCGTTAAGTTCTCCTTCAATGCCAGGGGGGTTTATCCTTTCCCCACAGACTCACAATGGAACTATGAATCTGGGAGCCTCCCCATGGAAATAGGGGGGACTCAACGAGCTCAAGAGCTGTCCCCTGTGGTTTTGTCAACTGGCGCTTGTTCAGACCCAGTGTTGAGAGTTCCTCTCCCCCGGGTAGTCCAGGTGTCGCCCTTGGATGAATATGCGAGGGTATTTCTGCTGTTTCTGCTACTATGAGTCTTTAGTTTCTTGTATGGATGTCTCCCTAAGGGATGCTATTCCTCAGTTTGCTTCTTTTACTAAAGAATCTGTGGATAAATTAACTCAGCATGATTTTCAATTAGATGTGTTTGAATCTCATTTACAGAAACTTGAATTGCAAAGATCTACTGTCCAGGGAGCTACATCCTCTTGTGTTACTGATAGTTTGTTACTTCACCGCCAAATGGAGAATCTTGAAGATGCCTCTAGGACCAATAATCTTACATGTTTACATTTTCCTGTAACTAGGTTTTTTTCTCCACTGATTTTATTTCAGAAATATCTTAAGAAAATCCTAGGTTTTCAGGACTATGCTACTTTATCCTTTATGAATATTTATTATTTGCCTAGGGGCATCAAGGTTTCTTCAGAGGACAATGATGAGCATGCCGTGGCTCAGTCTATGGACAATCTTAATCAATCTGATTTCTTAGAATCCTCTAAGGATGAGATCCCTACTCAGTCTACTTTGGTGGTATCATTTACTTCTGTACTTGATAAGAACATGATTTTACAGCTCTGTTATCAAAAAAAGAATGAGTTACTCTGTGGTCAGAAAATTAATATATTCCCAGATGTTTCCAGGCCCACTTAGCTGAGACGCAAAACTTTTCTGGGTCTTAAGCCATGTGTTCTTTCTGTTGGGGCTACTTTCTTTCTTAAGTTTCCTTGTAAGTGCCTGGTTTCTTTTGAGGGAACTAATTATAAATATATTTTTTGAGGTATTCCAATTGGAAGATTTTTTGAATGCTTATACTCTTGCACAACCTGCCTCTGTCACATAGTAAGTTATGGTTTTGTCGGTCTGTTTAAGTTTAATTAGGGATCGAGATTAATATTGTACCGTTTGATATGATTTTCCTTGATGTAATTTGTAATTGTAGTCACCCTAGAAGTGGGCTTGTTGATGTTGCTTATAGTTTGGTTTTATTTTCTTCTTACTGTTTTTCTTCATTTTTTTGTTATTGTTCTTTTTTCATTTGTTATAATGGAATGAGTAAAAAAGAAAAAAAGGAAAAGGAAACCCATGCCTTTTGCAGTGCCAGTGATTTGGAGAGAAACAATAGATCATATCAGCAATTGTTACTTTTGCATGGTACCTCTCGTTGGGAAAGGTTTGTTGAAGAAAAAGTGGACTGTGCAGTATCCAAACATTCCATCACCTATACGCCAAGTACCTCAAGGAGACGGACTGCCTATTCCTGATGCTCCAGAATTATTCTCACTTGAGTCAGAGGAAGTGGAAGGGGATGAAACTTCTGGTCTCGAACCATCAATATCACATGATCCAGATTTATCTCCCATCCTCCTTCTCCGAACCATACCTCATAACACAAGATGAACTGAATGACATTGTCAGGGACTGGAACTACCTAAGAGTAAGGAAGAGCTCTCGGGCTCCAGACTGCAGCAGTGGAATCTCCTGTCAGGTGATGTTAGGGTTTCCATGTTCCGTGAACATCAAAAGGATCTTGTTATATTTTTGTTCATAGAAGGTGATCTTATAGCCTGCAACAACATTGATGGTCTGACAGCAGCCCTCAACATCATTCATCATCCAGATGAGTAGAGACTGCTCATCAATTCATCAAAGACAAGTCTTAAAGCTGTTTTGCTGCATAATGGCAATGTTTTGCCATTGATTCCAGTTGGTCACGCAGTCCATATGAAGGAAGCCTATGACAATATAAAACAGCTGTTGAAATGCATAAACTATGACCATCATCAGTGGCAGCTTTGTAGTGATTTAAAGTCATTGCTCTGTTGCTCAGTCTGCAGACTGGATACACAAAGTACTGCTGTTTTCTCTGTGCATGGGATAGTCATGCGAAACATTCCCACTACATCAAGAGAGACTAGCCACTCTGACAGTCATTGGAGCCTGGAAAAAAAAGTGTGCAGTATCCACCACTTGTTGAATCAAGGAAGATTTTGTTACCATCCTTACACATTAAGCTGGGTCTAATGAAAAATTTTGACAAGGCCATGGATAAAACAAAAACAGCTTTCAAGTATCTCAGCAGGAGATTTCCAAGCCTAAGGGCCCCATTCTGAAATGTGGGTTGTGGGGCAAGCCGTCAGGGCCTGATTCTCCCACTGGCTCTCCCTGAACGTCCTGTGCATCAGGATGGGGAGAACCAGCAGGAGGCAGGAGGGGGCAGGATCGGAGCAGAGTGGGGGTGGGCCTGTTCAGCAGCACGTGCCCTGTACATGTTGCCAGGCCCCTGTACATGTTGCCAAGCCCCTGGGGACACACTGCTTATTCCAACTCAAAGGTGGAATAAGCAACACAAATCCCGTGATTGAGCCCGGTGATCCCGCTCCCCCCAGCGCTGGGGCCAGGTGGGGGGGGGGGGGTTGCCCTGCCACCCGATCCAGGACATGGCAGGCCAGCCTTGAGTCCAGCGGTGGGGAAAAGGGGGGCTGGGAATGCCAGAGTCGGGGGCGCCTGCAGGGAGGACGTTTTGTTCTTCGGTCCAGAATTGGGTCCAAACAGGCCCGATTCTCTGTGGGCCATCCGGACGGCCCAGACATCCCCCTCTCGGAATCAGGCTCTAAGTGAAGCTAAAATAAAGGAAGGTATTTTTGTTGGTCCTCAGATTTGTGAACATCTTTGAGATGATGCATTTAACTGCGCACTATGTAGCAAAGAAAGGAAACAACAAGGCAGACAACTACAGGGAGCTGGTAGAAAAACTCTTCAAACTCCTCAATGCATACAAAAGTTTTGGCTGCAACATGTCACTAAAGATACATTTTTTGCACTCTCATCTTGATTTTTTTCCACCGAACTGCGGAGCAGTGAACAATAAGCAAGGCGAGTGATTTCATCAGGACACTGCAGCGATGGAGAAAAGATATCAAGGCAAATGAAGCCCATCAAAGCTTACAGACTATTGCTGGACAGTGACAAGAGATACTCCATTTACAGAATACAAGAGACAAGCCAAGAAACGCTGGGTAGACACTGACTAAGGTCTGAAATGAATACTAATGCATATATAGTCATTTCTTGCTTTCTGTTTCATAATAACGTTTTTAATAAATTGTATTTAAATAACCCTTTGGCTGATTTTTAAACTTTTAAACAAAGACAACAGGTAAAATATTATCAAGGTCATATATATGGCAACCATAAACACATGAAAAGACCTAGGCTTATAATAATTTGTGATTAAAAATCTACTACCAACACACTATATATATTCACAATGGAAAAGCTTAGATATCTTGGAAACAATAGCCAATCAGTGGTTTTAATTGCCATTTGTGAATTCAGCGCATTAAAATCCATAAGAATTGGTGGATTTTGTCTCTGAAGCAGACAACGTTTAAAAAATTGTAGACCACTGTAATCTATGAACTATCATTCAAATCATCTGTAGAACCTGAAGAGTGGAGAATGGCCAATGTAACAGCACTTTTTGAAAAGGGTTCTAGGAGTGATCTGGGAAACTACAGACCAGTGAGCCTGATGTCAGTACCGGGAAAAATGGTAGAAACCATTATAAAGAATAAAATTACTGAGCGGGTAGATAGTCATGGGGTTTAATGGGAGAAAGCCAAGATGGATTTAGCCAAGGAAATTCTTGTTTTACTAATATGTTATATTTTTTTAAAGTGTGAATCAACAGGTAGACAAAGGTAAGCCATTCGATATAGTGTATTTGGATTTTCAGAAAACCTTTGACAATATCCTTCATGAGAGACACTTGGCCAAATGAAAATGTCATGGGAGAGGAGGCAGTTTACTATTGTGGATCAGGAACTGCTAAAAGATAGAAAGCAGAGAGTAGGGCTAAATGGCCAGTTTTCTCAATGGAGGAAAGTTAATAGTGGAGTACTCCAGAAATCTGTGTAGGACCCGCTGTTTTTTAACATCTTCATAAATGGCCTGGAAATGAGGATAACAAGTGAGGTGATCAAATTTACATATGACACAAAATTATTCAAAGTTGTTAAAACACAAGAGGATTGTGAAAAATTGCAAGAGGACCTTGATAAATTGGAAAACTGGATATTCAAATGGCAGATGAAATTTAATGTGGACGAGTACAACGTTAAGCACTTAGGGAAGAACAATCCAAACTATGGTTACACGATGCAAGGTTCCACATTAGGAACCACCACCCAGGAAAAGGATTTAAGCGTCAATACATTGAAACCCTCTGTCCAGTGTGTAGCGGCGGCCAAGAAAGCAAATAGAATGCTAGGAAACATAAGGAAAGAAAAGGAGAACAAAACCAAGGATATTATAATGCCTCGGTTTTGTTCTATGGTGCGACCGCACCTTGAATGCTGTGTTAAATTCTGGTCACTACATCTTAAAAAGAATATAGCAGAATTAGAAAAGGTACAGAGAAGGGTCACCAAAATGGTAAAGGGGATGAAAGGATACCCCTATGAGGAGAGGCTTAAAAGGTTAGTGTTCTTCAACTTGGATACGAGACAGCTGATTGGAGATGTGATAGAGGTCTATAAATTAATGAATGGAATAGAACGGGTAAACGTAGATCAGTTGTTTACTCCTTCAAAAAGTAGAAAGACCTGAAGACACTCAATGAAGCTACAATATAGCCCATTTAAGTCTAATAAGAGAAAATAGTTTTTCACTCAACGAGTAATCAAACTCTGGAAATTGTTACCGGAGGATGTCGTAAAAGCTGTTAGTGTAGCTGGGTTTAAAAAAAGGTTTGGATAAGTTCCTGGAGGAAAGGTCCATAAAACATTATTAAAAAGAACCAAGGAAATCCACTGCTTACTCCGGGATAAGCCTTGTGGAATCTATGTACCTTTTTTGGACCCTGACAAAGTACATGTGATCTGGATTGGCCACTGTTGGAAACAGGATACTGGATTTGATGGACCTTGGCCTGACCCAGTATAGCATTTCTTATGTTCTTATGTCATCTACCACTACTACTACTTATCATTTGTTTAGCATTACAAGGTGTACATAGCACTGTACAGAGACATGTAAGAGACAGTCCCTGATCATAAGAGTTTACAGTCTAGTCAAGACAGACAACACAACAGCTGGGCACTATGATATAACTAGGAGAATGGTAAGAAAATATATAGGAGGTGAACAGGAGAGTAATGGGATCAGGATCCAAAGGTTGTCTCAAAGAAGTGAGTTTTTAGCCTGGATTTGAACAGGGTCACAGATGGAGCCTGACATACTGATCCAGGTAGTTTTTTCCAGGCATAAGGAGCAGCAAGGTAGCAAGATCAAAGTATGGAGTTGGCAGTGGAAGAGAAGGGCACAGATAGAACAGATCTGCCAGAAGAGCAGAATTCCTGAGGAAGGGTGTAGGGAGTGATAAGAGAGGAAAGGTAGTGAGGAGCAGCTGAATGAAGGCACTTATAGATCAGTAGTAGTAGAAGTTTGCTCTGGATGCAGAAACGGATATGGAGCCATTGAAGAGACTTGAGAAGAGGGGTGACATGAGCATAGTGACACTGGAGGAAGATTAGCCGTGCAGCTGAGTTCTGAACAGATTGAAGTGGGGACAGATGATTCAGAGGAAGACCAGTGAAGAGGAGGTTGCAAACGTCTACACAGGAGGCGACTAGAGAATGGATAAGGGTCTTAGTAGTAGGTTCAGAAAGGAAGGGACAAATTTTGCCAGTGTTATAGAGAAAGAAGGACAAGTTTTAGCTATTTGTTGGATGTGTGTGGAGAAGAAGAGGGGAGAGTTAAAGATGACATCCTAGGTTGCAAGCCAAGGAAACAGGGAAGAGTAGAGTGCTATCCATAGAAATAGAGAATGGAGTGGGGGGGGGGGGGGCTTAGGAAGAAAGATAAGGAGCTCTGTTTTGGCCATGTTCAATTTTGGATGGCGGTAACACATCCAGGCACTAATGTTAGATAAGCAGGCAGAGATCCAGGCCTGGATTCCTGGAGAGATTTCAGATGCAGAGAGGTAGATCTGAGAGTCATCAGTGTAGAGATGGTACTGAAAACTATTGGAGGAGATGAGTGCACCAAGGGACTGGGTATAGAGAGAGAAAAGTAGAGGTCCAAAGACAGAGCCCTAAGCTACACCAACTGAAAGAGAGATAGCAGTAGAAGATGATCTGCCAGAACATTCACTAAAGGTGCGGTGAGAGAAATAAGAAGAGAACCAAGACAGAACAGAGCACCTAAATCCAAATGAGGACAGGATATTGAGGAGGAGGTGGTGGCGATCAACAGTGTCAAAAGCAGCAGAAATGTCAAGGATGAGGATCAAGTAAAGGCCCTTGGATTTAGTGAGGAACAAGCCATTGGAGAATTTGACAAGAGCCATCTGAGTAGAATGTAGAGGGTGAAGACCACATTGCAATGGATCCAGAAGGGACTGAGAGGAGAGAAAGTCAAGACAGCAGCATTGAACTGCTCATTCAAGTAGTTTAGAAATAAAGGGAAGGAGTGAGATGGGTCAATAATTAGAAGGACAGGTAGGATCAAGGGATGGTTTCTTGAGGAGTAACCACAGGATGATTGAAGGCTGCAGGAACAATTGCAATAGAAAGCGAAAGTTGGAAAGTGCACCACCTGTAAGGATGCACTTTTCAACTTGTTACATTTTAGGAAGGTTCAAAACTTTGGGACACCCACATGTGAAACTTCAGTTTGCGTATGTGTTGGGGGGGGCAGATGTTTGGTTTGTAATTTAAATAAAAGTTAGGAAACCTTAGGTTAATAAAAAGAAAACACACTGAGGTCAATATGCACTTGTGCAGCCAGCAGCAGCACAAACCGTACAACTTCTTATTATGTAAAATCTACTGCACTTGAATGGGTGATTTTGGATCTATAAGATGCTATAGGGCCAAAGTTATTTGTCCATAAAAGGGGACAGGATTTGAGGCGGATGGTGCCACTTAACTATATTGAGGAGAATTTTAGAAGGGACATCCAACTGCAATCTGGGGCATCTAAGCCAGAACGTCTGAACAAAAAGCAGGCACATCCAGGCATATCACAAACACAAACATGCCCATATGGACGTCCGGGGGAGCATCTACATAGATATCCCCAGATTAATATCTCAGAACCTGGTTTCTAGGAATAGCCTAATGGTTTGTGCAGTTGGTGAGCAGTGGGGTAGCCAGAGTTCAAATCCCATGGCTGCTATTGATGATCAAGTGCTTTCTTCTTTACACCCTCTGGATGTCTCTCAGCTAAAATGAGCACTTTCAGATGCCTGTTCGTGCCTAGAACAGGTCTAAACAGATGCAACGCTGGATGTCCAGGACATTTCTGAGATCAAGTGGGGATGTCCAGGTTCCTGGAAACACCTCAGGCTTACCTCCATCATGCCCCTGCTCAGCCTTGGATATCCTCATGCTGGGGACATCCCCAGAGAAGGCTCCTAAAATGGCTTTAGAGGCATCTCTGTGCTTTGGACGTCTCTATGCCCTTTTTCAGACATCCAAAGCTCAAATACAGCTTCCAAAATAACCCCCTCAGAGGATAATTTTATAACTGAGTGCCTGGTTCTAGAACCTAGAATGCACCTATATTACGCCTGTTTTATAAAGAAAATTAGGCACCTACTTTTCTTTATAAAATAAGTTTGTAAGTGTCCAAAAACACACATTAAATCTAGGCGCAAACACTTACATGCTGCACCTTGATTGTTAAGGAATGCACATAAGTCATAGTATTTTATAACTTACATGCATAAATTGCATTCCACCCATGCTCCACCCCCTGTGCATGTTCCACCCCCTGTGCATGCCCACATCAAAAGTAAACACTATTGGACTGACTCGTGTATTTACAAAATAGCAGCTGGCTAAAGTACATGCGAAAATGCCTATCCACCATGTAAGTCATTGAAAATACATGACTCACATGGGTTGATAGCATGTAACTTTACATGGATTCTTATAAAATTACCTCTATGAAGGCAAATTTTAGATAATACGTGGAGATCAGAATTGAAACATCATAGTCAGGACATACATAATTCTAGTGACATTTTAGAATATACCGGACCAAACTTGGAGTCTTTTCTAAAATACGTGTTAAGTATGTGCAAGAGTGCATGCATATTTTGCAAAACAGAGCTGGAGGAGTCATCTTACAAATCTATACGTAGGAAAAATAAACAGAAGCCACATGGCAGCTTACATGTGTGTGGGCCGGACGTGCTTGTGTAAATTTGTATTTTACAACTTACAAGTGTAACTTGCATGTTGTTATTTTGCAAATCTGTATGTTTAAATGCTGCCAGTTAGCAGTTTGGAGGGAGAAAAATAGCAAGGGATGAACTCCCTTAATCGCTTCCATAAAGGGCTGGCTGAAACAAGCATTTTTTAAAAACTTACATAGGCCAAAGAGCAGCTGTAAATCTCTATATGATATGGGGAATACACATGTAGATTTTTGACCCATCCAGGCCACCCTCTAACCACACGCTGGCACACTCCCTTGTAATTTCTACGTATTATGGACATCCACGTGTAAATTTAGCCCTTTATAAAATCGCTGTTTCCATGTATAAATGGACATCATCAAGCGAGACTGTATTCAAAACTCATTAGTAGAAGAACATAGCCATCTAAGGCGAAAAAATTGACTTACTAGTAAAATTCCATTTTCAATGTTGTGTATGAGCACTAGCATATTGTAGCAACGTATTGCTATCCGTAGTCTTACAGAAAATGGTAAATTCAAAGCCACTGCCCATAAACATGATAAGCAGATCCAATAAAGAAATAGATCTTGGGTGAGAAATATAAAATAATTGAAGATTTTTTTTTTTTTAAACTTTTATTTTCATTTTACAACAAACAAAAGTAACAACACACCAAAAGAAACAAATACACACATACAATAAAGAAAGCAACCCCAATTACCCCCCACCCCAATGCTTCTTCTCTAAGCTGATAAGAATCATCATATAAGCGCTTACATACAACAATTATTGTACATCAAACAACAGAAGTAGAATCTATGATACCAGATGAGTGTGGGACAGAGATTAATACAGATTCAAACAGTCAACTGAGAGCATTGAATAGTTTGAACATAATCATTGAGCATCTTCTAGCCAGACCAATAGTGAATAGTTTGAACGGAAGAGGCTGACATACAAAGTATTTGCGTATATTTACAATAAAGACAGATATGATTCACCATTCATTAGAGCTCAAAGAGGAGCTATTTTCCCAATATTTCGTGATTAAGGAAATAAGAAATAGCAATGCCCAGTATAAAGGCTAAAAGGAAGTAAACCAATTTAGGAAGAGAGGGGAGCCCCGCAACCAAGCGGAGCCCCACAATCTTCCAAGAGAGGGATTCCGGAAAATATTAAATAGAATGAAGACGACCCCAGACCCGACTCCAGTAATACTGTAATGCGGGACAATCATACTTAACAGGAGTTTAGTGAACCAAAGGCCACATGGCGTGTCCAGCATCAAGTGCTCTGGATGGCATTCCAATTGGCTAACCTATCAGGATTATATGTCCACTTGGGATAGCAGTACTGAGGAGATAAGGAAAAATCTGATCGAGATTGTGAGTGATAGGGGGGCTGAGAAAAGGTGAGCTCTAAGTCAGAGGGGTGTGAAACAGCTTCATATATCTACTCACACAAAATCTGTCATCAGAGCTGGCAGAATGTAAAGACTCTTGGGCGGACCACTCGTTCTAGGCGACAGTCTAGCTATCAAAGGATCAAACACTTGATGGAAGTCACCGCCGAGTAACAGTAACAGGGTCATCCACATTCGGAGCATATATACAAATACACGTAAATTCACTATCTCCAACCTTAAAATATACACAGGCCCAGCTACCCTCCCCATCAGAGCTAGTATCCATTACAGTAGTTGGCAAAGATTTCTCAACCAAGATGGCTACCCCACACCGCTTGGAAACGGCGGGAGAGTAGGCAGCCACCATATAAGGTTTAGCAGTAAGTTTCAGTGATTCAACGGAGGTGAAATGGGTTTCCTAAAAAAACACTAAATCAGTATGGTCATGATTAGAGTAACTAAGGATGGTCATTCTTTTGCTAGGACTATTAATGCCACTTACGTTCAGTGACAAGAGCTTACATAAGGCCATACAACAAAGTCAAACATTCTGAGAAAGAAACATGATGGCGCACCGAGTTGCGCAATGTCCCTCATATCAACTATAAATGACTGTACACACGATATGATAGAAAATAAGCCAATGAAAAATCATGAAGCGCCCTATATAACAGTAGAAGCACCGAAGTGCCTTAGAGAAGAAGCAAAACCCCAGAAATTACTGGCGACCTGATGTCTGCGGGGTGAGACCCCAGAGAAGGCCTAAATTGAAACATAGAACGGTATAGCTGTGCGTGCTCCGAATCCAACCGCGGTGCACATCATGGAGGAGAAGGAGACCAAGAGAGGTAGATATAAAAGAAAGAAAAGTCCAGGCAGTCTCTATTCCAAGCAATGATCAGCGTATCGGGCCATTCAAAATGGCGGGCAGTTCCAGCGGAGTCCATCCGAGTTGTTGACTTAGCGCATCTGGTCAGGGGCGGCCCAAGGGGGGTGCGGGGCCATGTGCGGAGACTCGGTGCGGGGCCTCATTTGCATAAGGGTCCTCATTTGCATAAATATTTGCATAATGTTACCATACACTAACTTTTAGTAAACATGCCTCTTAATGAATGTATGAATAAAGAAAGACTAAAAGACTTCTACATTACTATAATCCAGTGCCAACCGCCAGACACATTAGGAACTACTACAAACACTGCCCATTTAGAACCCATAGCAAACCCGCCGTATCCTAACAGCACTACCAGGACTCATAAAGCACCATACCCTAACTATCAAAAGGAAACGCTGCAAATATTAAACCAATACATTTCAGAGAACAACAATACATGACCTACTGGGGAAAGAGAACAAGTGGCAATGTCAAATAGGAATTACATAAACAGAATACCTCAGCTCAGTTACACATGAATAGAACATAAACCATCACCAAACAAGGAATCACAATTTAGAAACAGGAAGACAATAATTAAACTGGGAATCCCAAAAGCCAAACTTGGAATGTACAACACTGTAGAAATAAAACTATACATTAATTTGCTCTTGTACTAAACAAAGCGCAGACGTTAATGATGCACATTTCCCAGAGCTGACATATTCCAATTAATAAATTCAAAATAAAGAGATATTTTTCTACCTTTTGTGCATTTTTTTTCAGCTGCAATTGCTCCAGCCACTTTCTTCTGGTTTCTTCGTGTCTTCCGCTAATTCTTCATCGTCTGCTGTCCATTTGTCTTTTCTTCTCTCTTCTAGTTTTTTTCCATTCTCTCTCTACATCTGCTTTAACATACTAATCTTTCTCCTTTTCCTCTTTCCTCATTCCTATTTCATCCACTCAAATTTTACCCCTCCATCCTCAATCCCCACTTACTCTCCCAATATCCGGACAATTGTAGATTTGTCTTCCCTCCCACACAAAATATTTTTTCCCTCTCCATTTCACTCTCCCAGCTCCATCCCATTCTAATCCTCCCCCAACATCAGCTCCATTCTAGTTCCAGTCCCACCCAGCATCCGCTCCCTTCTAGTCCCCGCATCAGCCCATTTCCAGTCCTAGCCCCCCATAAGCCCATTTCCAGTCCTAGCTCCCCCATCATTTGCAGTCCCATCCAAGTCCCTCCATCAGCTCATTTCCAATCCCAGCCCCCCATGAGCCCATTTCTAGTCCTTTCCTAGCCCCACCATCAGCCCATGTCAAATCCTAGCTCCCCTCCACTCAGCCCATTTCCAATCCAAGCCCCCCATGAGCCTACTTCCAGTTCTAGCCCCTTCATGAGTCCATTTCAATCCAAACCCCCACCACAGCCCATTTCCAATCTTAGCACCCCCCAACAGCCAATTTCCAGTCCTATTCTAGCCCCTCCATCAGCCCATTTCCTGTCCTAGCCCCCCCTCACCCATTTCCAGTCCTAGCTCCCTCCCCCTCACAACCCATTTCCATTCCAAGCCCCCGTCCCCATCAGCTATTTGCAGTTCAAGCCCTCCTTCCACTCAGCCCATTTCCAGTCCTAGCCTCCTCATAGCCCATTACTAGTCCTAACCCCCATCAGCCCATTACGTCCTAACCCCCCATCACCCTATTTCCAGTCCTAGCCCCCCATCAGCCTATGTCCTGTCTTAGCCCCCATCCCTTAGCCAATTACCAGTCCTACCCCCCCATCAGCCCATTTCCAGTCTTAGCCCCCCATAGCCCATTACCAGTCCTAACCCCCCCATCACCCTATTTCCAGTCCTAGCCCCCCCATCAGCCTATTTCCAGTCTTAGCCCCCCCCATAGCCAATTACCAGTCCTACCCCCCCATAAGGCCACTTCCAGTTTTTTCCTCCCCCCCCATTGCCCATTTAAATTCCTAACCCCCCCCCCCCCCATGGCCCATTACCAGTCTTAACCCTCCCCCCATCAGCCCATTACCAGTCCTAACCCCCCCCCCGGCCCATTACCAGTCCTAACCCCCCCCATCAGCCCATTTCCAGTCCTAACCACCCCCCCCCCCATCAGCCCACTTCCAGTCTTAGCCCCCCCCATAGCCCATTACCAGTCCTAACCCCCCCATCAGCCCATTTCCAGTCCTACCCCCCCCATGACCCATTACCAGTCCTAACCACCCCCCCCCCATCAGCCCACTTCCAGTCTTAGCCCCCCATAGCCCATTACCAGTCCTAACCCCCCCCCATCAGCCCATTTCCAGTCCTACCCCCCCACTTCCAGCCTTAGCCCCCTCCCCATAGTCAATTACCAGTCCTACCCCCCCATCAGCCCATTTCCAGTCTTAGCCCCCCCATCAGCCCATTTCCAGTCCTACCCCCCCACTTCCAGCCTTAGCCCCCTCCCCATAGCCCATTACCAGTCCTAACCCCCCCCCATCAGCCCATTACCAGTCCTAGCCTCCCCCCCCCATGGCCCATTACCAGTCCTAACCCCCCCCCAGCCCACTTAGCCCCCCCCAGCCCACTTAGCCCCCCCCCATGGCACATTACCAGTCCTAGCCCCCCCCCAGCCCACTTAGCCCCCCCCCATGGCCCATTACCAGTCCTAGCCTCCACCCCCCATGGCCCATTACCAGTCCTAACCCCCCCCATCAGCCCACTTAGCCCCCCCCCCCATAGCCCATTACCAGTCCTAACCCCCCCTCCCCATCAGCCCACTTCCCGTCTTAGCCACCCCCCCATGGCCACTTCCCCGTCCTAACCACCCCCCCCTGGCCCATTACCAGTCCTAACCAGCCCCCCCCCCGGCCCATTACCAGTCCTCACCACCCCCCCCCCATCAGCCCACTTCCAGTTTAGCCTCCCCTCCCATAGCCCATTACCAGTCCTAACCACCCCCCCCCCCTATCATTCCAAATTAAAATAAAAAAACAAACAAACTGGCTGCTTCTGCCGCGGCAGCATCAAGAGCTCTGCCGCGGCAGCATCAAGAGCTCTGCCGCGGGGCCCCCCCCTGCCCGGCAGAGCCTCCGTGCATCCTCAGCAGCTTTCTTCATGTCCAAAACGCAGGCTTCTTTCAGAGCCGCGAGAGTTTCTTTTCTCGCGGCTCTCTTAATCCCGCGGGGCTGATGGGAAATCCCATCACCCTCGGCGGGATTAACAGAGCCGCGAGAAAGGAAACTCTCGCGGCTCTGAAAGAAGCCCGCGTTTTGGACATGAAGAAAGCTGCTGAGGATGCACGGAGGCTCTGCCGGGCAGGGGGGGGCCCCGCGGCAGAGCTCTTGATGCTGCCGCGGCAGAGCTCTTGCTGCTGCCGCGGCAGAAGCAGCCGGTTTGGTTTTTTTTTTTTAAAACTTGGGATGCTGAAGAATGTTTTTTGCGCGGGGCCCCCTGAAACGCGGGGCCCTGTGCAAAAAACATTCTTGCTCAATGGACGGGCCGGCCCTGCATCTGGTCAGCCTCTTTGGAATCTAAAAATGTTGCTAGCAGAGCAGGATCTTCGAAGGTTCTAGTTTGGTTATGGAGAGTCACTCTGAGCTTCGCTGGATACAAGAGGCCAAAGCGAGCCTGTAACTGTTGTAATCTAGGTCGAAAAGCAAGGAGTCCCTTCCGCCGATCAACTGTGGGCTTTGCCAAGTCGGGGAAAAAAAGAGACTTTATGATCTTCAAACTGGAGATGCGGTATCACCCGGGCAGCTTTGAAAATTTGCTCAACTTGCTGATATCTCAGTAAACTAAAGATAATGGGCCGGGGGGTCGTCCGATTGAGTGTGATGTTAGTAGGAGCACGATATGCTCGGTCAATTTCCAGATCTCTGCAAAAGGTAGTCTTCAGCAAGGAGGGGAGAGTTTTGATCAGAAATTCTCTGATATCTCCAGCTTCCGCCCCCTCTGGTACTCCTATGAGCCTTACATTGTTGCGACGGGCTCGATTATTGCAATCCTCTAACTCTTTTTGAAGATTCTGTATCTGACGCTCAGCCTTGTCCAGATTCACCAAGCGCACCGCGTGCGAATCAAGGACTCCCGCCATGTTGTCCAGCCGTAGTGAAAGACCTTCAAGCCGGTCCTGAAGCATACCGAAATCTTCTCGCATGGCTCGGAGCGCTTCTTCGTTGGACTGTACCAGTTCCTTCACACCACGTATTTCCTCCAAAATCTCCTGTTGCATCTCGGGGCTTACCCGAAGTGGAACCATCTTTGGTGGGGAAGACAACTCTGTTTTGGAGCGTTTTCCATGTGAAGAAGAGGGAGACCCGAAGTCTAAGCGCACTGGTTTGTGGGCCGCCATTCCCCCCAAGGCACCCCGGTAAGTTCGGAGTAAAATATTAAGTTTATACAGATATTAAGTCAGGATTCTGAGTAGGCCCCTCGGGAGCTTCAGCACGCAGCGTCTAACCCGCTGGACATCAGGCTCCGCCCCCCCCAATAATTGAAGATTTTAATCTACAGTATTTAACTACCGAAAGAATCTGTTCAGTGACACAGTCACTCTGCCATATCAAAAGAACACTGTCTATATAGCAACGCAAAAAAAAAAAAATATGATCCTCAAAAGATGAGACCCCAAGCCATGACTGCTCAAAATGATCTACATACAGGTTGGCCACATCAGGGACCATAATGGCACCCATAGCTGTGAACTTAACCTGTAGGTAGTACCGTTACTGAAACAAGAAAACATTTTTTGTTAACGTCTGATAAGTAAGTTCTCATAAGTAACAAGTGGGAACCCTCTTATCTGAGCGACGGTCTAAAACAGAATACACTACCTCTACCGCAGGAAGTTGCGGAACAGTAATATATAATGCTCAAATATCAGCAGTCATAAGGAGAATATTGTCTGAAACTGCTGAATAGCATGAGTGGAGTCCCTTAAGAAGGTCTTCCTCAAAGGCATAAAAGGGCGCAAAAGGTAGTCCACAAATTGGGATAAAGGTTCTAATAAAGAACCTAAAGATGCAATAATAAGGTGCCCTGGAAAATAGCAAAGCTCCTTATGAATTTTTGGCAGAAGATAAAATACTAGTGTCTTCAGATGGGTCACAGTCAAAAAAGCTGCTTTTTTGTGGTAATCCACCCATTGGTAAGAGCATTAGATATCACTCTATCAACCTCTTCCTTAAATTCCACTGTTGGATCACTTGATAGCGGCGCATAGAAAGAACGATTATAGATGACTGGTGTTGGGCTTCCTGATTATACGCTGCTGTGTCCATAAGGACAATAGGTCTGCTTTTATCAGCGGGTTTTATTGTCAAAATGGGGGGCGGGTACAAATGAAAGGGGGTGTAGTGGTTGGTCTTTTATTATCTTTTTATTTTTGTATAAAATGTCTTGGGTTGCAAGTGTCTTGCTGCGCTGATTATTTAAAGGTTGTCTCAGGTGATGGCGTTACTTTCTGGTGTAGAGGATATTTAAACACCTTTTTTTTTTTTGCTTTGTCATAACGTCTTGTTCCATTGTTTGAGGTGGCAGGTCCCGGTTGTCACTCCTGAAGCAAGCTGTGTACGGGCTGAAACATCAATATCAAGTGTGCTGGAGTACTTGCTGTTGCCTCTTGAGCCGCGGTAAAAGACTGTAGTAGAGGATGGGGTTTTCCTGCCTTTTCTTGGGACTGTTACAACATAAGAACATAAGATATGCCATACTGGATCAGACAAAGGTCCATCAAGCCAGTATCCTTTTTCCAACAGTGGCCAATCTAGATCACAAGTACCTAGCAGTTTCCCCAGATGACACAGGTTCCACAGTGCTTGTATTGGGGCAAGCAGTGGATTTCCCGGGTCACCTTTAATAATGGTTTATTGTTTACTTAGTAGCGGAGCATAGAAAGAATGCACAAATAACTGGCATTGGGCTTCCTGATTATACACAGCCATGTCCATAAAGACAATAGGTCTGCAGCTCAACCAAAGCTGTTCTCTCAGAACAGGATATACTGTATTAGACTGAGGAACTTGACCAAATCTTTTTTTTTTTTTTTTTTCAATATTTTATTTTGAACCATCAAACAAAACAGCAAATACAGAACATAAGACAATCGCTCCCTGGGGTAGACTCTTATCCCCGAGGTGCGCGATACATAGATGGTTACATAATTTTTTAAGTATAGTACCCCCAGATCCCCCCCCACCCCACCTCCCCCCCAAGAAACCCTACCCCCCCCCCCTTCCCACCTAAAGGCTATACCCACCTGGACCAGGATATATAACATTCCCGAGCCTCCATAGGTCTCCACATACAAAGAGGGCTATCAACAGCCCAATTGCAGGGTTACATTACGTGCCCGAGGGCTCAACTTTTGAATATAGGGCTCCCATAGTAACCAGAAAGCAGACCATCGCTTCACATGACCTCGCGCGGCCCGACACTCCAGGAGCATAAATTGATGGAAGGAGTTCCGCCACTCCCAAAAAGAGGGAGGGTGGCTGTCCCTCCACCCCCGGAGGATCGGGCCCTTACCCACCAGACATGCCTTCCGCACCAACCAGCGACTCCATTTCCCCTTTGGAGAGGTGGGACCCAGGAGATCCAAACCGATCAAGGCCGCATCCCAGTAAACAGGTTGTCCAAGAATGTCGGCCATAAATAGGGCAATTCTATGCCAGTAGGGGCGGATGCGTCGGCAGCCCCACCACATATGATACAAAGTCGCCAGGGGCTCCGCACAGCGTGGACAGCTGCCATCCGCTGTCAAATGACAACGAAGGGCTCGCCGCGGGGAGAAGTGAACCCTAGTTAAACATTTAATTTGAATTTCTCGCCAGCGAACACCATCTGCCAAGCTTGCCACTCTCCGGAGGGCCGCCAAGACAGTGCCCCGAGGAATCTCCCGACCCAGTTCCACCCCCCAGGCTCGTTCCACACCACTATAGTCTGGTTGTGGTCGAAATTGTTCCAACCGAGAATGAAAGGTCCGAATAGACGGCCGTTCAAGTTCGCCAAACCCGAAGAACGCTATGATCTGGGCCGAGCGGTCGCCACAGAGTTCCGACCTAGGAAGGGAAGCCACATAATGGGCCACTTGCATATAGGCAAAGAAATGTAGGGGCCCCAATTCATATTCGCGGGCCAGCATTTGAAAGGGCTTAGGTTTGCCCTCCAGGTCCACCACATGGCCCAGAGTCAACACTCCTCTCTCCCCCCACAGCCGAAGCGCCGCGGTTTCAGTGCCCGGGGTAAAACTGGCATTGCCCCGAATAGGCAACCAGCTAGACACCTGCCACCGGCGGCCCCAGTAGGCATTCAATTTCCGCCAGGTTTTATAAACCGGGGCCAGCAACACGCTGTCCACTAGATGCGTAGGCCACCTGCTTGCCTCCAGGTGTAGGAGGGCTCGTAAAGAGTGGGGCGCCACGTAGGCCTCCTCAAGTGCTCGGGGGGTATAAAGATCGGTATCTCCAAGCCAGTCCCCCAGATGGCGGGCCTGACAGGCCAAAGCATAAGCACCAAGATCTGGGAGCCCCCATCCCCCCCCACGAATCCTCCCCATTAGTCTACGATAGGAGATACGAGCTCTCGACCCCCGCCAGAGAAAGCCCCGAAATTCCGCCTCAAAGCGCCCGACATCCCGACGAAGAAGCCAAACCGGGAGGGTCTGTAACCAATATAGGATCCGCGGCAGGAGGACCAGTTTGATCGCCGCAATTCTCCCCATAAGGGACAGAGGGAGGGGTAGCCACGCCTGCAGCTGATTTCTCACCTTGGTCAACATCCGTTGCAAATTGGCCCTATATAACTGACCGGAATGACAGGCCAGTACAATCCCCAGGTAGAGGAATTGGTGCTCCGCCCATCGAAGAGGAAAGTCACCCAACCAACTGCCCCTAAGTCGTCCAGAAACATCAAGGGCTTCAGACTTATCCCTATTAATACTGAACCCCGCAAACTGCCCAAAGGCGCGGAACTCTCTCAATAGAAGGGGCAGGGAATCCTCGGGAGAAAGCAAGTGCACTAACAAGTCATCTGCAAAGGCCGAGACCTTAAATACCTGGGACCCAACACTTACCCCCCTGATTGCCCGCAAGTCCGCCACACGGCGTAGAAGAGGGTCCAGAGAAAGGACAAAGAGGAGAGGGGAGAGGGGGCAACCCTGGCGGGTCCCCCTCTGCAATGAAAAAAGGCTCCGAGAGGACCCCATTACAGAGTATCGCTGCGGTGGGGTTGGCATACAGGCTGTCAACCATACTACAGAACGACGGCCCCAAACCATACTGAGGGAGGATGAATCTCAGGTATTGCCAGTCCACTCTATCAAAGGCCTTTTCCGCATCAAAGCTAATCAAGAGGGAGGGCAGATGTCTATGCTGAACCCACTCTAAGGACGCAATAATCTTGCGTAAGTTACGGACCGCGTAACGCCCCTTAACAAAAACCGACCTGAGACTCATGGACCAGCTGTCCCAAAAATTCCGCCAAACGGTCCGCCAAGATCTTGGCCATTAATTTAAGGTCGAAATTAAGCAAGGAAATCGGACGATACGAGGCCGCTGCAAGCGGGTCCTTTGCTGGTTTGGGGATAAGAACAATATGAGCATGGTTAGCCCCCCACCGAAATGAGCCCTGCTGCGCTCTCCGATTATGTACAGCAGCCAGTGTCGGGGAAATCTGTTCATTCAGTATCTTATAAAATTCGGCACCTAAACCATCGGAGCCTGGGGATTTGTAGCAACTGGCCTTAGAAATAGCCCCTTGCAACTCGGCCACCGTAATTGGCCGATCTAACTGGGCCCTTTGCTCTATGGAGAGACGGGGCAAGTCCAGTCCCTTCACATAGTCCGCCATCCGCGTGGGGGAAGTCGCCTCCGCGGCGTAGAGGGTCTGAAAGAAGGTGCGAAAAACACGCGCTATCGCCGGGCTGTCCCTGTGCAGGGTCCCAAGATCATCTCGCAAGGCAGGCACCAACTTAGAGCCCCGGGGTCCACGAAGGCACCGGGCCAATAACTTCCCCGGCTTGTCCCCATATCGGTACAGTTGATAGCGATAATACAAGACCGACTTCTTTGCTCTCTGATGCAAGAGTTCGTTTAATTCCACTTGAGAATCCCACAGCTGCTTTTTCAAGCCTGCGGTGGGAGTGTGAGCCCAACGGCGTCGCAACTTCGTCACCAACCTCTCCAAAACCATAATACGTTCGGCCCGTACGCGTCGTTTTCTGGCAAGGAAGCCAATTATATCCCCCCTCAGTACAACCTTCGCGGTTTCCCAAAGCAATTCTGGGTCATCCTGGTGACCCCTATGATCAGCTTCAAATTCCTGCCACCGCCGCTGAAGGAACGAGCGAAATTGAGCGTCTCTGTATAATTCCAAGGGGAAACGCCACTGAAAGGTCCGTGAAGTACTCCCAGTCCAGAAGACCTCCATCCACACAAATGCATGGTCAGATATCTCCAGAGGGCCTATCTGGGCGTCCCCCACCTTGGCAAACAGCCCAGCGGATAACAACAAGTAGTCTATACGTGCACTTGTGCCATGGGCCCGAGATTGGTGTGTATAGTCCCGCTCAACCGGATGCAATAGTCGCCAGGGATCCACTAGCCCCAGCCTAGAACAGAAACGTCGCATTGCCCGAACCGTCGCCAGTCTGTCTCTGTGTTCCCCCGCGTTAGAGGTATCGAGGTCAACATCCATGACCCCGTTAAAGTCCCCCCCCAGAATAACGGGATGTTCCGGCCACGTCTCCAGTGTGGAGGCAATGCGCGCATACAGGGACAGGTCCAGTGCGTTGGGACAGTACACGCTGCCAAGAACTACCGGCCTCCCTTCAAGGACTCCCCGCACCAGTACATATCTGCCCGTCGGATCAACGAGGTCTTTCACCACCTCCATCCTTACACGTTTGTGTATCAAAAGCACCACCCCGCCCTTCTTACCAAGAGCTGGGGCCCCCCAGACCTGCCCCACCCACTCCCGGCAGAGTTTACGGTGTTCGTCCGCAGTCTGGTGGGTTTCCTGAAGCATAGCGATGTCTGCTCCCTGCCTAGCCAGGGCCTGCAAAATTTTTGCCCGCTTAATTGGACTACCGAGACCACAAACATTCCAGGAAATTATCTTAAGTGGCATGCAACAGTGAATTAGGCACAGAGATGTCTGTTATATACCATACAAAATATAGGGAAGACACCCCCCAGCCTGGGGCCCTCCCCCACCACCCTTCAAAGACGGTCCTGGATCCGTCCCTTCTTCAACTGGTCCCTGAAAAGACAGCATTTTATCTCCCCCCCCAACCCCTATCCCCCCTCTTCCCCTCTCCCCCCCCTGAAATACTCCCTCTCCCTCTCTTCCCCTCCCCCTCCCTCCCCCCGTCCCCCTCCGATCCTTAATTTCTACTACCATCCTCCTCTCCTCTTCCGTGAATTCCTAGATGCGTGTGGCACCCCCCCACTCCCCCAGCTCCCCGTCTCCACGATAGGGCGGCTCACCCCCCGGCCCCCCAAAACACAGTCACCTCCCGGGCCTCCCCCCACCCATCCCCCACACCCAGAGAAGCCCACAACATCTCTGCTCAAAGACAATCAAAACAAGCCCGGCAGCCCTCCACCCCCCCCCCAATCACCATCACCCTCATGTTACAGTCCAACACAAAATGCTCCAAACTTGTTCACCAAGGCTGCGGTCCTCTCCTCCGAGCCTCAGGTCTCGGCTGCCACTGCGGCCCTCCGGCGTATCTCCTCCACGTATGGCGTTGCTGCTGCCGCGGAGTCAAAAGTCCGACGAATCCCGTCATGGGTGAAGACCAGACGGGCGGGATAGTGCACCATAAATTTAATGTGATTGTCTATCAAGGTCTGGCACAATGGTCCATAATCTCGCCGCCGCTGCCCTAGGGCTGCTGAGTAGTCCTGAACGATACGTATCCGAGCGTTGTCCTTCTGGATGGTCCCTTGTTTTCGCGCTGCACGCAAAACCGCTTCTTTCTGTGGGAATCTCAGGAATCGTGCAATTGTCACCCTGGGTCGGGTATCATTGGTCCTCCTAGGTCCAACCCGGTGTGCCCTCTCCAGCTGCACCGAGGCCCCCTCCGGGTCGTTTGCCAGGAGTAGTTTCACCAGATCCTCCAAGTAGGATTGTAAGGCCCGATCCTCAACGGTGTCTGGAATCCCAAGGAACCTCAAGTTATTGCGGCGGGATCTGTTTTCGAGGTCCTCTAGTTTGGCTTCCTGCCCCTGGAGTAGTTTTTTTACCCGGACCATCTCCCGCTGTAGCTCCAGCACGTGCTCCTCTGACTTCTCGATCCGGTGTTCCACCTCCTGTAGGCGGCCGCCCAAGGTCTCCACGGAGGTCTGGACCAGGTCCATACGGCCCCGCAGGTCCTCAAACTGAGCCGACAGCGCCCCCGCTACGGCTTTGGAGATTTCATCCACCATCCCTGCTGAGGTCTTGGCCTCCCCCTTCAGCGGTGAGGATGGTTCCCCACCCTTAGGCGGGAGGGGGGTCTTCTCCTTCTCCACCCGGCGGCCTCCCTTCGCCGCCATCGCCAGGGCCGCTGCTGTAGTCCCCTCGAAGAGAGGGGAGGTCGCTCTCCCGTCCCTGCTCCACACGCCGGGCGACGAGGGTCTCAGGCGTCGACTTCCCTGGATCACAGCACAGTCCCCAGATCCGAGCCTCAGGCGTCGCCTGGGCAGCGCAGGCCTCTGTACACAGGAAAGAAAATGCGGACTCGGGCCTCAGAGGAGCTAGATGAAAGGCAAGGGTCCCGGTCAGCCGAGCGCTAGAGGGAGGGCCGGAGTCACAAGCTCTGGTGCACTGGGGTCACGCACGGACTTGGGGTCCCGAGATGCCAAGGGTGGGGCGGCTCAGTGAAGAAAGAACATCAGTCCCAGGTCACAGGCTCGTTTTCACTGCGGGCAGGGCACCGGTCAGAGGTTCCAAGATGCAGAAGACAGGGAGATCAAGGGCTAATCCTGCATGCCCCAACGCCGGAAGGCCCCCGTCGGGCAGAAGAAGGCATTAGTCTCTGTTTCCCATGAAAGTAGAAGGAGGGCTGGAGACAGAACCATTCAGCCCTGCGTGGGTACCCTGGAGGGTGGGTGGAAGCAGGCAGAGCCGAGGACAGCCCACAGCCGGGCCCAGATTGGGAGCACAGCCTCCCCCGGTCCCTCACCAGTCAAACACCCAAGCTTGGGAAGAGCGAACTCAGCCAGACAAGTTGGAGGCAGGAGCAGAGAAGGGGAACGAAGCCCGACTATGGAGCCGCAGCCGCCGCACGGGGCCCCCTGCCGTCCCGATTCAGGCTCACCGACCGGCCCAGTCTCCGCTCCACGTGGCACTCACCCCAGCGCGGTGCCTGCAGCGCGAGCCGCGTGGTTCCAGGCCGCCGCCGCCGATCCTCAGGCGCAGGGGAGAGGGGATCGCCGGATTCTCCTTCCGGGCTCCAACCTGGGTAAGGCAGCTCGGGGGGTGCAGGGGAACCCCGATTCTAGCCCCGATCGGGCATTATTCGGCGCCGGGGGAGCAAGGGGGCCCAGAGCTCGAGCGGTGTGCGTCCGCCCGGGCTCACCGCATCACCGGAAGTCTTGACCAAATCTTTTTTAAACCCAGCTACACAACAGCTTTTACTACATCCTCCAGTAACGAATTCCAGAGTTTGATTACGTGTTGAGTGAAAAAATATTTTTTCTTATTAGTCTTAAACAGGTTACACAGTTGATATGATAGAGAATAGAGAAGTTTAAATACCTCTGTAGCATAAATGCACAGGAGGAGAGATTTTTTCGATTGAAAGCAAACTCTGTTATGAGGGGACATAGGATGAGGGTGAAAGAGGATAGACTCAGGAGTAATATGTGGAAATATTTCTTTACAGAAAGAGTGGTAGATGCGTGGAGTCTTCCAGTGGAGATAGTAGAAACAAGGACAATATCTGAATTCAAAAAAGCAAGGTATAAACACAGAAAATCTCTTAAGGAAAAAGGGGATTATTGTAGTTGATATGGAAGGGCAGACAAGATAGGCCATGTGGTCTTTTTCTGCCATCATGTTTCTATTTGTCTATTGGGAATGCCCATCAACACAACTATTATTCAGATATATGTCCCAATTGCAGGTGCATAAGAGGAAGAAATGGATGAGTTCTATGAAGAAGTACAAGCTGAAATTGACAGAACATGCAAACAAGATATCCTAAAAGTCATGGGTGAATAGAGCACAAACATTGGCAACGAAAAAGAAGGCAAAGTGATTAGAAATATGGACTTGGCAACAGAAATGAAGCTGGATAAAGACTGATAGAATTCTGCAAGACCAATGATCTATTCATCTCAAATCCCTTCTTCCAGCAACCCAAGCGGCAACTGTACAAATGGACTTCACCGAATAGACTGTACAAAAATCAAATTGACTACTTCTGTGGAAGTCAATGTTGGAAAAGTTCAATAGCATTAACAAAGACAAAACTGCAGCTGACTGTGGTACAGATCACCAACTACTAATATGCAAACTCAAGCCAAAACTGAAAAAGAGCAAGCCATTCATGAATGTAGCAAAATATGACTTTGAGAATACCACTGGAATTTAAAGACTGTCTGCAAAATAGAGTTGCTGCTTTGGATACAATGACAGAGCTCCAGAAGAGTTATGGGATGGCATCAAGAAAGTTGTGCTTAAAACGGCCAAAATGGATGACTGAAGAAACTATGAAAATTGCTCAGAAATGCAGAGAAGCTAAAGCCAGAGGAGATAGAGAGGCAATCACAGAACTCAATAGAGATTTACAACATGCAGCAAGATGAGACAAGAAGACATACTACAATGATATATGCAAGAAAATACAATCAGAGACTATTAGAGGAAGAACAAGATTGGCTTTCTTAAATCTACGAGAGTTAAAGAGAAAATTCCAATTTCGAACTGGATTGCTACAGGATGCTCAAGGATCCATGTTGAATGATGCTGAGAAAATCAAGAAAAGGTGGAAAGAATATAGAGTCATTATACCATGGAGATCAAGTGGACCAACAGCCGTTTCAACCTGTACCTTATGATCAGAAACCATTGGTGATGAAAGAAGTCAAAGCAGAACTGAAAGCCTTATCAAAGAATAAAGCACTGGGCACTGATGGCATTCCCATTGAAGTATTACAGTTGTTGGATGCGGCTGTTGCCATACTTACAAGGCTTTGCCAAGAAATTTGGAATACAACATCATGGCCAACTGACTGAAAAAGATCTGTGTTTATACCAATACTGAAGAAAGGCGATCCGACTGACTAAATAAATTATTGCAGAATTGCTCTGATCTCACATGCCAGCAAGATTCTACTCAAGATCATTCAAGAGAGACTATAACCATACCTGCAACGAGGACTGCCTGAAGTGCAAGCAAGGTTCAGGAATGGGCAAGGAACAAGAGACATCATCGTGGATGTGTGGTGGATCCTTGAAAAGACAAAAGAATACCAGAAGGATATCTATATGTGTTTTATTGACTACAGCAAGGCTTTTGACTGTGTAAACCATGAGAAGCTCTGGGCCACATTAAGAAGCGTGAGTATACCAGAACACCTGATAGTTCTCTTGCACAACCTTTACATTGATCAAGAAGCAACAATTTGAATAGAACAAGGATAAACAGAATGATTTAAAATCAGCAAAGGTGTATTTATTTATTCAACTAGGTTTATATACTGCTTTTCACCAGGTCAAAGCAGTTTACAGAAAACAAAATATTTTACAGAGAACATATGTTGAACAGGTAATATGGTGATATTTAACTTTTAGCATAATTAACATTTTTTGAACATAGAACTTTAAACATAATACTTCATATAAGCAACTATTTACATTACAGATTCTGGATGACAAGATTGCATACATACCCCCTACCTGTTTAATTTATATGCAGAACAAATCATCAGAGAAGCAGGACTGAATGAAGACAACTGAGGTGTAAAGATTGATGGACGTCTCATCAACAACCTTTGCTATGCTGATGACACCACAATACTGGCTGACAGAAGACTATCTGAAACATTTGCTTCTCAAGATCAAGGAACATAGTCTTAAAATGGGCCTGCACCTTAATGTAAAGAAGACAAAGATCTTGACAACTGGCAAAATCAATAAGTTCATCATTGATGGAGAACTAATTGAAATAGTTGACAACTTTAACCTGCTTGGATCAATAATCAATAAAGAAACGACAAGCAGTCAAGAGATCTGATGATGCATTGCTCTTGGCAGAATGGCTATGAAGGACCTAGACAAGATTCTCAAGAGCAAAGATGTCTCTCGCCATACAAAGATTTGATTTGTCCAAGCCATAGTATTTTCAATAACATCTTATGGATGCAAATGTTGGACAGTGAAAAAGATAGACAGGAAGAAAATAAATGCCTTTGAATTATAGTGCTGGCAAAGAATACTGTGTATACCATGAACTGCCCAAAGAACAAACCAGTCAGTTCTAGAGGAGATCAAGCCAAAGCTTTCTTTAGAAGCTCAGCTGTCAAGACTTCGACTTTCATTCTTTGGACACATCATGCGAAGAGAGATCATTAGAGAAAGACATCATGCTTAGCAAGGTTGAAGGACTGAACACAGTTTAGGACAGCTATCCACAGGGTCACCATCAGTCGACACTTACTCAACGGCATTTAACAACAACACCCGTCATCGCTTTAACTAAGACCAGATATTCAGGGGCAGAACATATCCAGTCCATCGCTGAATATCCGGGTTGGCTGGCCACTGACACTGCTAACTGGTTCATGGCAATATTCAGACGCTAACTAAACAGTTCAAAACAGTTAAAGTTAGATCAGCCATCAGAACTGCTTACATTATCCAGTTAGCAGCTGAATATTGCCACTGATCGGACAGCGGCTGTCAAAGCCCCCACTCCACCCAAAGACTGCCCCAGTTTTTCAGTTTCACTATCCATATGCTGAAAAAGAGCACTCTCCATATTAGAAAATGCATACCACAATGAATCAAGTGTCACTACCTGAGGTTTAGATGTTAAAGTCCGTTGGCATGCTAGGAGTTTTTCTTCAACTTGCCCCCCATTCTTAGATGTAAAGGAACTTCCTCTGAGGAAACTGAAACTGTAAATCCACCTTCCTTTCCAACAAGAGGGATACTCAATTGCCGGACACCAATCACTCCAAATGCCAGCATTACTGGAGTAGTCAGAGCCTCAGCTTCAATAAAGCAGCTTCCCTCCATGGCTCCTTTGAATGTCCCAACCTCTGACCTCAACATCATACGCAGCTGCTCTGGGGATGCCTGGGTCTCCAGACTCAGGGACACCTTTGGTCCTGTTAGAGATGCGGCTCCCACACCCATCCCTAGAGAAGAGTCCTGCATTGTAGCAGCAGTAACTACAAACTGATTCATAGAAGACTGTACCAAGGAATATTTCTGTGGTGTTACAGCAGCGTAAGTATCAAACTCCCCTTGCACTTCCTGGGACATATTCCCATATCTCTTGGGTCACAGTCAGAATTCTGCAGAAGCTTTGCCGCACACATCCATCAACTCCACCACCTTGGATTCAAGTACAGGATATTTCTATCATTAACATTGCCAAATGGAGTATCTTCATCCCATAACTCCTCCTCAATCTCCCAAACCACTTCAGGATGAATGAGGGGAAACAACTAGAGCTTTACATGGTTTCATTTCACCACAAAAGGATTCTGTTCCACTTCAGGTCTTATCTGAAGTGTATTAGAAACATAGAAACATAGAAAAATGACAACAGAAAAAGATCACATGGCCAATCTAGTCTGTCCTTCCGTATCAACAACTACAACAGTCCCCTTTTTTCCTTTAGAGATCCTCTGTGTTTGTCCCATGCTTTTTTGTATTCAAATACTGTCCTCATCTCTACCACCTCCACTGGGATACTATTCCATGGATCCACCACTCTTTCAGAAAAGAAATATTTCCGCATATCACTCCTGAATCTATCCCCTTTCATCCTCATCCCATGTCGTCTCATAGCAGAACTTGCTTTCAATCGAAAGAGGCTCTCCCCCTGTACATTTATGCCATGGAGGTATTTAAACATCTCAATCATATCACCTCTATCCCGCCTTTCCTCTAAGGTGTACATATTAAGATCCTTAAGTCTATCCTCATATGCTTCATAATGAAGACCACTAACCATTTTAGTAGCCACCTCTGTACCGACTCTATCCTGTTTATATCCTTTCAAAGATACAGTCTCCAGAATTGCACACAATAGTCCAAATGAGGTCGCACCAAAGACTTATACAGAGGCACTATCACCTCCTTTTTTCTGCTAGCCATTCCTCTCCCTATGCACCCAAGCATCCTTCTAGCTTTTGCTGTTGCCTTTTCTACCTGTTTAGCTACTTTAAGATCATCAGACACAACCACGCCTAGGTCCCGCTCTTCTTTAGTGGACAAAAGTACTTCACCCCTATACTATATTGCTCCCTTGCATTGCTGCAGCTCAAATGGATGACCTTGCATTTTTTAACATTAATTCCCAACTGCCAAATTCTAGACCATTCTTCAAGCTTTTCTTGATCCCTCCTCGTGTTATCTACACCTTCCTGGGTGTCTACTCTATTGCAGATTTTGGTATCATCCGCAAAGAGGCAATCCTTACCCGACAGCCCTTCCTCTATATCAATAACAAAGATGTTAAAAAGAATCAGACCAAGGACAGATCCCTGGGGCACACCATTGGTAACCTCCTTCTCCTCAGAGTGAGCTCCATTTACCTGTACCCTTTTTGCCTCCCACTCAACCAATTTCTAACCCAAGCAGTAACTTTAGGGTCCATCCCTAGGGTGCTCAGTTTGTTTATAAGTCACCTGTGAGGAACAATGTTAAAGGCTTACTGAAATCTAAATACCCCACATCTAGGGCTCTCCCTCGTTCCAACTCCCTGGTCACCCAGTCAAAGAAATCAATCAGATTTGTCTGACAAGACCTGCCTCTGGTGAATCCATGCTGCCTCGGTTCCTGTAATCTGCTGGACTCCAGAAACCTCACTATTTTCTCTTTCAGCAGCATTTCCAATAATTTACTCACCACCAAAGTTAAACTAACTAGCCTGTAGTTTTCAACCATATCCTTACTTCCGCTTTTGTGTAAAGGGACCACATGAGCCTCTCTCCAGTCCTTTGGCACCACTCCCAACTCAAACGAGGCATTGAAAAGGTCAGTCAGTGGAGCTGCTAGAACATCCCCAAGTTCCCTCAGTATTCTAGGGTGTATACCATCCAGTCCCATTGCTTTGTCTACTTTAAGTTTAGCTAGTTTCTCATGAACACAGTCTTCAAAAATTGTTCAAGTTGCGCCTCACTTCTGTTCCTGTTTGTGGGTGTTTTCTGAGGTCCTGTTCCTGGTTCTTCATCTGTGAATACAGAACAGAAATAGTTGTTAAGCAATTCCGCTTTATCCTCATCAGCTTCTACATATTCCTCCCCTTCACCCTTGAGTCTGACAATACCACTTTTGCCCTTCCTCTTCTCACTAACATATCTGAAAAATGTCTTATCCCCCCATTTTATTGCATTGGCTAATTCCGCCTCTTTTTGAATCTTTGCTTTCCTGACTACTTTGCTAGCTTCTCTGAGTTTTTCCAAATATAGATGCCTGTCTTTCTCTCTCTGTGATCTCTTGTATTTCATGAAGGCCTATCTCATTTTATTCACCTTTTCAGCTACTTCTTTCGAAAACCATAACAGTCTCCTTTTCCTTTTATCTTTATTTATCATTTTAACAAAAAGGTTGGTTGCCCTTAAAATATCCCCTTTCAATTTTTTCCACTGTTTTTCTGCATCCCCCAGCTGTTCCCATCCCGCTAATGACTCCCCGAGGTATTGGCTCATCTTGGCAAAGTTAGTTTTCCTAAAGTCTAAGACCCTCACTTTTGAATGGATTCTAACAGCCCTAGTCCTAATACTAAACCACACCATCTGGTGATCACTGGATGCAAAATGATCTCCCACTATAACATCAGAAACACTTTCACCATTGGTAAGCACCAAGTCCAGTATGGCCCCTTCATGTGTGGGGTCTGTTACCAATTGCCTGAATAGTTCTCCCTGTAGAGAATTCAGGATCTCTTTACTTCTAGATGATACTGTAGCAGGAATGTGCCAATCAACATCTGGCATATTGAAATCCCCTATCAATAGCACTTCCCCATTCCTAGCAAGGCTGTGTATGTCTTCAATTAACTTTCCATCCACCTCTTCCTCTTGTGAGGGAGGTCTGTATATCATGCCAATGCACAGTGCCTCCTCTCTCCCTTTTAAGCTCTGTAATTCCAAAGCTTTAATATCATTTTTTATATATAGTGCCACTCCTCCTCCCCTTCTTCCTACCCTGTCCTTTCTGAATAAAGTATAGCCTGGTATAGTTACATCCCAGTCATGGCGTTTTGTGAACCATGTTTCTGTAACTGCCACTAAATCCAAGTCAGCCACTCCCATTAAAGCTTCAACATCTGGGATCTTATTTCCCATGCTACGGGCATTTATACACACTGCTTTCCATATGTTGCCCATTTTACCCATTTCCATAAAGGTATTTAATGTTTCACTTATCTGGGGACTTTCACTTACCTGGGGGCTTTCTTCACCCATCCCCAACTAATCTAGTTTAAAGCCCTCTTCAGTAAATTAGCCAGTCTACTGTATATGGGTCTGGTTCCCACAAATCTCTGAACTTATGTGAGCCACTGAAACTCCTCACTCTAAGCAACATGTGGTCTCTGGTCTTGATCAGTGCACCTCAGGAAGAACGATCATAGTATCTTTTGTGCACTCTTTCCATGAACTCAGATGTCTTCTCAGCAACTGTGAATGCCTGCACCAATCTCTGTTGATGTCCATTTAGGTGCCCCCTGGGACGTTCAAATCACAACATCTTAAATTCCATAGAAGGGGCAGTAGAGAAGGAGGACATATGTAAATGCATTTGAACATCCGCCCTGAAAGATAAATGTCTCCGTCAATGTACTAGAAAATGAATGCATGCAGAATAAAGGCCTGGACATGTGCAGGGAAACCAACAACTTCAGAAATATACACTTGCAAAACATTGATGTGGGAAGGTCTGGCAACATAGATATCTCAGCATCAGTATTCCAGAATCTGCTTGTGAATATGTCATCACATCCATGTATGGGTCGGCCATTTTGCAGAAGGTGACATGTAGCAGCACTGCAGTAAACAAAGAGGCCTCAATTTGTATTTGATATTCTTCTTTGAGGGTGAGAAATTTATTGGGTATTCAGAGGGCATTCCTCTGCTATTCCTACTGGGAACAGCTGGCAGAAACGAACACTTTTAAAATACCTGTTGGTGCTGGGGCAGGTCTAAATATGGATGTGTCCGCCGACAGTTTTAAACATGCATCGCCGTTGTGAAATCTTAGATGTATGTAGATCTTTCTTGACCTGCCCTAGACATGCCTCTGCTATGCCCCTGTGTAATACCAATATTATCAGAGTGGACATATATAACACCCAGCCTTCCCAAAATGACTGCTCAGTCATGGAGGTGATTTGCATGTGTGCATGGGCACTTTCACACATGAAAATGACAAGTAGGGCTCCTAAAATAACCCCTCCATAGTTTCCATACACCTAGATTTGTGGTTCTAAAAATTTGTCTGAACACTTGCGGAGGGGGGCTCGTTCTCCCCCACAGACATTTTCCCAATAGGGTTTGGGAGCTGTCTGGGGGAAGGGTAAGTGCTGAAGAAGGGGTGGGGGTAGCCAGATTACTATTGTTGGTACCACAGATCAACAGATCCGCAGCACTGGCAACTATTAGGAAGGGAAGGGGCCCGAGGGGGGATCAGGGTCTTTCTGTTTGTGATCAGGGGGACAGAGAAAATACTTGTTCTGTCCACACTATGCTCCTGCCTAGGATCCTGCTATCCCTGCATCATTACCTGCCAAGGCAGGGATCACAGGTCACTGTGGTAAATGCTAGCCCTGTGCAGTACCTGCAGGGCTGGTGCTGATCACTTCCCTTGCAGATACCAAATGGCTTTGCAGCTACCACATGGCATTTTCACATGTGCTGAGTGGTAGCTGCAAAAACACTTACCGCATTTTTGTAAACATGCCCCATGAGTATTATGTGACATTCTGGTTGCTTATCTCTAAAGAGATATAGAAGTGGGAAAGGTACAAAGAAAGGAGAGGAAAATTATGAAGGAGATGGAATGGTTCTCTTGTAAAGAAAGGCTAGGCAGATTAGGGCTCTTTAGCTTGGAGGAAAAACAACTGAGAGGGGATATGACAGAGGTTTATAAAGTCTTCTTCACCACCCCAGCCACATCCACTAATTACAGAACTCTGGCGCAAATTCCTCAGAAAACATTATGGGATTGATAAGCCCAGGCTTCCTTCTCCAGAGAAGAAGCCACTGCCACCAAAAAAGGAAGAGGTTTCAGAGATCCTCCCAAATCTCACCTTCTCCACCATGACAGAAGAAGCACACCTTCCCTTCATGGCCCGCATCTCTTTCACATTCAGACTCCTCCGATATAAGCATGCCAATGTCTTCGCTGAAAAGGCAGTTCCCTTAAGACTCATCACCTCCTCCACCTTAAAATCATTCACAGCCTAAGGACACATCCTACCTGGCATTCCTTCAAAAGATATCAAAACGCTTTTCTCTCTCAACTCAGGACTCCCCTGATCCAAGAACAGAGTTGTTGGGAGCACTTAAGTATCTGGACACACCCAAAGATGTAGTAGTGCTCTCCATTCACAAAGTCCTTCTGGAACAGCACACTGTTACCTGGCTTACCCCGCATTCTTCAAAAGGAATGCCAAAATGGCTGAAACAAAATATCATGTACAAGTCACTACGGGACATGGCAAACTCCAACCCTGCATTATTCAGTGGTCATAGAGTCAGCACTGAAACCAGTGAAGATTTCTCGCTCCCATTCCAGTACACCACCTGAGAAGAAACCTTGGCCACTTGATGCTTTGGGCCAACATATGCACTGAATCTCTGCATCAAAAATCCATATGAACTAAACAACCTTCTGGCTCCTCCACCACATTAACTCAGGACCTTCAGGAATGCACTAGGTACTTAATGCGTTCCCCATTTGATGCATATGATACCACCACTAGGGAGCAGCAATCACCATCACAACTAGGTAGATGACCTGGCTGAAGGCCTCAGTCCTCAGAGAGGATGTACACATCTGCATAGCGGATATTCCCTGTACAGGGGACAATCTCTTAGGAGAGAAAGTTAAGGATATTGGTTCATTGATCAAAGAAGATTGCCCTACTGTTCAAACTTTTTCAGCTGATAATTTAGATCAGCGCAATCTTTGTCATCCAAGAGCAGATCCTATTATTTTCACAAGAAACTTTACAAATGTCAATACTACTATAATTATGGTTGCTCTCACTCACAGCGACAGAACCAATCTTGTAAATAACGCCAATGCCAAAAAATTTAAAAGCCTTAGGAACTAATATTACAGCAGCAATCAAAGAACTCCTCCAGATTTTGACTACAATCCTGCCCGTCACATACCAGTCAGGGGTCAATTGACCCTTTTCCAGGACCACTGGCACCGTGTTATTTCACACCGCTGGGTCCTCAGCATAGTGAAACATGGGTACTATATCAGCTTCAAATCCAGCCCTTGGAGGAGACTACCTATATTTTAGCCACCAACCTCCTTCTCAAAATCTGTACTGCAAGAAGAAATAATCAAACTTCTCTCCATGAATGCCATCAAAGAGGCACCTACCAATGAGCGCAACAAGGGTTTCTACTCTAAATACTTCCTAATTCCAAGGAAGTCCAGATGTCTCTGACCAATTCTGGATTTGAGAAAATTAAATTGCTATATCTTCAAATATGTTTCAAGAGGAACTTGTTAGCTTCTATTCTTCCCTTTATATGTATCAATGACTGCCTGGTAATGTTGGATCTCAAAGATGCCTACACTCATATCCCTATTCATCCATAATACAGACAGTACCTCTGTTCCACTATACTCAACAAATATACAAGGTGCTCCCCTTCAGACTCTCCTCCTGAGTATTCACCAAGGGCCTGATTCTCTGTCTTGGATGTAAATCTCCTTTGTACGTCTGGGCTGAGTCGGACATACAAAGATGATCGCGATTCTGATCCCACAGGCCACGTCTAGCCCCACTACAATGTCCCTGCCAGTGCCCTATGCCCTGTGCAGATGCATCCTGGCCAGCCCACCCTGTCTGAGCTATACCCATGGTACCTTGCTGCTCATTATGCACATCATCAGGCCAAAACTGTGGACAGTGTTTGCAGCCAACACACACTGTATAGACAGACACACACTCCCACACGTATGCCAGCATTGTGCTACTATAGAGGGGTTCAGAATCCTTGCCCACCACACCAGTCCTGGGCACAGTACAGGCATGGGTATGGTATGCAATACCGTTGGGGGTCCCTCCCTAGGGTGGTAAACACTGTCAGGGGCCATACCTGACGCACACACCGCAGACATCAGATAGATTATGATGGAGCTCATAGAGCAGACTGTGCGTAACGTAGGGATATCTATCTGCCAGTACTCATAGCAAACGTTTGAGAGCTGTGTACCATATACCCTGGTGTAGGGTGACATTGCTAAGGTATGCAAGTGCTGGTATTGGGCGATGCACGCAGGGCCCAATGTCCTGCCTCACCAGGAGGCATTGGCCAATGGGGCCTGTGGGTGTGGGAGTGGGTGTGTCTGTCCCTGTTGGCTGCTGCTGTACGGCAGAGGTTCCCAAATCCAGTCCAGGTTTGCAATACACTGGTTGGGGTTTCCTGCTGTCCCTCATGAATATGCATGAGCTACATCTACATGCCATGGGGGTGGTGCATAGATATACAGCACGGTTATTTGTATGAGTGGCAGCATGGAACCTGAATGGTGTGTGGTCCTCCAGGACTGCATTTGTGAGACTCTGCTCTAGGTAATGCCCCTGGTCATGGTGTCTGTGCTTGGTGGTGTAAAAGATAGGCGTATGACCAATGCGTATATCCCCAGCAATAAAGGATTGCCCTTACTAACATGGTTTAGTTGTGGGGAAAATATGTGGACAGGATTGGCAGTAGCCCCAGCTGGGCTTTGAACCTGTGACCGTTTGCTCCTGCACACACTGTCTGTGTGCACTGCACCACTGTGTTGCCACAGATGTGCTGAATTCCCTGGGAAGTCCATGACTGTACATCCGACAGGGCCTATGTTGCAGTGGACGTGCCAGCCTGCACATGGCTCGGCCACTGTCTTCTGTGGCTAGCAGCCACTGCCCCTTCCACCACCTGTACCCTACCGCCAACATGCTGGCATGTCCGTATCTTGGAAAAGCATATGACCTGATTGAGTTGTGGCACTCCAGGACTGCATTTGGGGGACTCAGCTGTCGGTAATGCCCATTGTTATGGTGTGTGTGCGGTGTTGGGTACAAAATGGGTGTGTGAACCATGCTTATGTTCTCTGCAATAAAGGAGTGTCTTTACTATCTCTGTTTAGTGGTGGGTAAAATATGGGGACTGGGTTGGCAGGAGCCCCAGCTTGGATTTGAACCTGTGACCTTCTGGTCCTAGAGGTACTGCCTCTGTCTGCTGCACCACACTGTGGCCACAGTGATAGTGCAGTCCCTGGGGGTGGGAAACCTGACCAAAGGAGTCACAAACCCTGCTCTGCACATTTGTACTGTGGGCTCAGTCACCTTGTCTGGTGACAAAAGTGCAGATAAACCCCTCAACCGACCATGACGAACTGGGGATAAATATAACCAAGCTGGGCAACAGTGATATTAATGGGCAACCATAGCAAACACTCCCAGGAAGGCTCAGAAAAAAGGAAATGGTTTTTGGAAGGGTCTCCGCTCCGTAGCCCCTTCCATACTTCATTTCATTTTTTTGGAGCTTTCCTGGGTGTGTTTCTTATGTTTGCCCATTAATATCAGGGTTCCCCAGCTCACTTCCTATTTTTAATATGTTTGTTTGGGTCTTTTTCTATCTTTATTTGCACTTTTGTTCTGTGCACATGTATCACACTGCTCACGTTTTGCAGGTTTCCCCGGTTTCCCTGTACATTGCTGACGGAAATGGTTTCTCTTCCCTTTAAATGCCCTCTACCGTGAGTGTTTCACTCGCGCTATTTTTAACCTGCAAATTCGTCCCTGATACTGTGCGGGGAGCCTCTCCCCTCCCCTTCCCCGCCCATTGACCCCGTCTCTCCACCCCTCGGGAGCCTTTCTCCGCCCTCAGAATGCCTTTCCACGCCTCTATCGGACATTTGCGGGCCGGGTACTTGTGCGGGGCACGTTAGTGCGGCGCGCAATTGTGCGGGGCCCACGCACACTTGTGCGGGGCGTTTAAGAGCATTTCTGAGCGTTTGAGTGCCACGTTTCCGTGCGCTATTGTGCGGCACGCAATTGTACGGCTTTTAGTAAACATGCCCCTTAGACTCAATCTTCATCTGCCTAACTGCTTGTGAGCTGTGCTTATCTAGGTATCTCCGAGCAGCACCTCCCCCCAGCTGATTTGTATCAGGTGAGAATCTCCTAGCTTCTCTGCTGGCTGGGTGTGTCTCCCTAGCTCGTGACCTCATTTGCTTTCGTTGCTCATGACAACTTTCTAACATGTGCTCTCCCCAAACGTCAGTGTCTTCCTGATCTGCTATTTCATCTATCTCCATAGGGTCCGCTAGTGAGTCTGCTCTGTGACAATACATACATACATAGAGTGGCTGGAAAAAATCCCAAGAGCCATGCTCTGCATGCTTTTCTACCAATTTTTTTTAATGTTTAAATCGTTTTATTATTATTAACCAGAATATTCCACCTTTCTAATATATTGGCTTTAAATGCATCAATGCAAATATTCAGACAACACAACTGATAATACTCAAACCATTTACAGGTTTATATTTGTATTTTTGTATTTTTACCCCTCCCCCCTCCGCCCCCCTCCCACCTATAATAGTCTCCTTAACTTGTGGTGTTAACATTCTCCTTAGCATTTTCCAGAGAGCAGGTGCTCTTATACCCGCCGGAGATGCAATATTTAGAGTTTTTCCAAACCACCACCCGATGACTCATAACACTTAATTCTGTGCCAATCTTGCTCACCTTATTAACTTTCCCCCAAATGATCCATTTATACGTTGGTATTTTAGGAATTATCTAGCACTTCTATTTTTGTATCATCCCTTACTCTCCCCCTCCCTTCCTCCCCCCTCCCGTTCAACTAGAAGGAAGACTACCATGTCTTTGGCATTTTTCATAATTTAAAACCTCTATCTGCAGTTCTTTAATCCTTCCCTCTGTGTGAATGAGCCTGTCCTGCCTACTTCCAATATAACTAGCAGCAGAGACGGTGGGTAGGATCCAGCCATTGAGAAAGCTGTAAGGATGAAGCCCTAGAATACTGCTGTAATTACAGGTCTGGAGGAGGTGAGCTGGCAGAGGTTTCTGTCCTGTAGAAGTTACGTTTCTGCCTGTAATGGGAGATGATAGAGAAATGAATCTCCCATCCCCCCAAAAATATCTTGATGCATTTCGATAGGAACAGAAGTTCCAGCAGCTGCAGTATACTAAAACGTATTCACAGTAATATTGCAATTATGCAATTGTACATGTCAAAACATCCCTCCCCTCTTATCCCCTCTCCTGATCATAAACACACACAGAACAAACAGATATAAACACACACACACGCGCGCGCGTACACATACACATATGAGCATTCACACACACATGTAAGAATGCACAAACACACATAGAAGCACATATGTGGTGACATAAATACATGCACATTCATACAAACCCGCGCAAATATACCAACCCACAAAGGTACCTATACATGCATTCAAACAAAAAAGAGAGACACACAGTAAAAAAAACAGCTAAACCTACAAAATGGAGATATACTGGCACACACATTCATAGTAATACAGATACCACATTCAAAAGTGCTAATGAACATATGGTTGTGTGCATGCACACACATATGTACACACATACAGAGGAGTTGGAAAGAATTCTTGAGCCATGCTCTGCATGCTTTCCCCACTTGTTTTGCTTTTCTTTTTATTTATCAATCATATGTTATTAGTAACCAGGTCTTTCTGCATAAAATAGGACCTGTGGTAAAAAAACCCCCACGCATTAATGGTGTTATTGCTCGCTAAAGCAGTAGTCAATGGCATACTGGTTACTCACGTTGTAAGTATATTTTCTCTGCATTCACTGCAGGGGCAGATGAGGAACATCTCCAACATTGCAGTTATGGTAAGATAACTGCAAAACCTTACCATACTAAAAGCCCCCTTAGGGGCATGTTTACTAAAAACCGCTAATTTGCGCGCCGCAAAATAGCGCACTAAAAGCGGTAGTTAAGAGCGCTTAAATGCCCCGCAAACGTGCGATGAAGCCCCGCACACTTGCGCGTCACAGTAACGGGTGGCGCACAAGTACGGGCCCGCAAATGTCCGATAGAGGCGTGGAAAGGCTAACGGAGGGCGGAGGAAGGCCCCAGAGGGGCGGAGAGAAGAGGTTAATGGGCGGGGAAGGGGAGGGGAGAGGCGGGGCGCACATTATCGGGGCTGAATTTCCACAAAAAAAATAGCGCGAGTGAATCACTCGCGGTAGAAAGCATTTAAAGGGAAGAGAAACCATTTACGTCAGCAATGTACAGCAAAACCGGGGAAACCAGCAAAACGTGAGCAGTGTGATACATGTGCACAGCACAAAAGTGCAAATAAAAATAGAAAATGACTACAACACAACTATTAAAAATAGTAAGTCAGCTGGGGAACAGTTATAGTAATGGGCAAATACAGAAAACACACCCAGAAAAGCTCCAGAAAAAAGAAATGAATTTTGGAAGGGTTTACGGAACGGAGACTCCTCCAAAAACCATTTCCCTTTGTGGTGCTTTCCTGGGAGTGTTTGCTATGGTTGCCCATTAATATCACTGTTGCCCAGCGTGGTGATATTTTGTCCACCATTTCCCGTGGTCATTTCCGGGGTTTATGTGCACGTTTTTCACCAGACAGGGTGCATATGCCCACAGTAAAATTGCGTAGAGCAGGGTTTGTGACTCCATCCTGCCAGGTTCACTACCTCCAGGGGCTGCACTGTGTCTGTGGTCATAGTTTGGTGCAGCAGACAGAGTCAGTACCTCTAAGACCAGAAGGTCAGAGGTTCAAAGCCCAGCTGGGGCACTTGCCAGCCCAGTCCCTATACTTTACCTACCACTAAACACAGATAGCGCAGACACCCCTGTATTGCAGGGGACATAAGCATGGGGAAAACACCCGTATTTTACCCAACAACGCACACACACCACAACAATGGGCATTACCCACAGCCAAGTACCCCAAATGCAGTCCCGTACTGCCACCTGCTTTTTATGGGAGAAGCTCATGCCAGCATGTTGGCGGACAAGCACATGTGGTGCAGGGGGCAGTGGCTGCTAGCGACAGAAGACAGAGGCCTAGCCATGTGCAGGCTGCCACTGTCCACTGCAACAGACAGGCCCTGCTGGATCCACAGTCATGGACATTCCAGGGAATCCACCCAATCTGTGACTACACGGTGGTGCAGTGCACACAGACACTGTATGCAAGAACAGAAGGTCACAGGTTCAAAGCCCAACTGGGACAACTGCCAATCTTGCCCACATATTTTTCCCCCAATTAAACAGTGATAGTAAGGGCACACCTTTCCTGGCGAGGACATATGCAATGGCAATACGTCTATCGTTTACCCCACTGAGCACAGACACCATGAACAGGGCCAGTACCCAGAGCAGAATCACCCAAATGCAGTCCTGGTGGGGCACACACCAGTCAGGTTCCATGATGCCACTCATACAAATGCCTGTGCTGTATATCTATGTACCACCCCCATGGTATGTAGATGTAGCTCATGCATATCCATGAGGGCAGCAGGAAAACCCGAACAGTGTGATGCAAACCTGGACTGGAGTTGGGAATCTGTGCCGTAAAGCAGCAGCCATCAAGGGCAGACACACCCACACCCACACCCACAGGCCTCATTGGCCAATGTCTCCTGGAGAGGCAGACCATTGGCCCCTGCATGCATCTCCCAAAACTAGCACTTGCATAACTTAACAATGTCACCCTACACCTGAGGTATACGGTACACAGCTCTGAGACGTTTGCTAGGAGTACTGGCAGACAGATATCCATACGTTACGCACATACTGCTAGTTGACCCCATCTGAACAATCTGTTAGGTGTTTGCGGTGCATGCTCCAGGCCTGGCCTCTGACGGTGTTTACCACCCTGGGGAGTGACCCCCAGCTGTACTGCGTACCATATCCATGCCTTGCCTTTCCCAGGACCGGTTTGGTGGGCAAGGCTAATTACCTCCTCAATAGTAGCACCATGATGGCATAGGTGTGGAAGTGTGTGTCTGTCTACCAAGTGTGTGTCTGTCTGCAAGCCCCTTCCACAGCCCACACTGCCAGCACTGTTGCCAGTATTGGCCTGCCAATGTGCATAATGAGGTGCAAGGTACCATGGGTATAGCCAGGACAGGGTGGCCTGGCCAGGATGCATCTGCACCGGCCATAGGGCACTGGCAGGGACATTGTAGTGTCTGGCCACCACCTACACAGACAGGGTGGCCAAACCATGTTCTTCTGGGAGATCGCGCTCACCCTGACTGTGCAGTGACCACAGCATGGCTAGGCACCCCCATAGTGCTATACAGTATTTCTCATGTGATAGATATGGGTTTCTCTTTGGGGCCCAGTCATTGATTTATCTGCTTGCTGTGTATGCTGGCAGCCCAGTTCTGGGTACATGTGTCTCCATTGGGAACATGCACTATGGACTAACCAGCAGACAGTTTGTAGCTGGTATATGTCTTGCTGGAATGGCTTGCAGGGTGCAGTGGCTGTTGGCTTGCTGTAGGGGAGTATCTGGTGGTGGGGTGCAGCTTACCTTATCCTGGTCTTATGGCTGTGTATGGAGCTGCCGGGGGGGGGGGGGGTGTTCCTCAGCAGGACTAGGGTTGCTGTTGCCCTCTACTGCCACCTTTGCAGGGAGGTAGAGTGTGGATCTCTTGATGGGGGACCATGTTTGCTGCTGGTGGGGGGGGGGGCTGTGCCTGAGTGGGATATCCATGGTGTTTGTGCAGAAACTAGCTATCTTACACATTAACACTGCTTTGGAACTCCTGCTTGGCCTCCATCAGCCATGGAAGTTGTTGTGGACCTGGTCCTGGGCACCTCATTGCACACTCAGGGTGAGCACAGAACCCGCACGATGTAACGGTGTGTAGCTACTCTGTGCCAGTAAAACACCCGGTCAGTGCCCCCTACCAGGCGGAGGTGCTGTGTGGGTGCACCCGGTCACTTCCCCCAACAGGGCCGAGGTGCTGTAGGGGTGCATTCCCCATCTTGTGTCCATCTGTGGACAGCTAATTTGCATGTGCAGTGCATCATGGGTACGTGTGGCCTAACCCTATCCTGTTTACACCGGCAGACTGTCTGTGAGGTGACGTGCAGGCTATCTGCAGCCAGCCAGGGGCTTGCTTACAGCTATGGAGCTGTAGCCCAATGGTTGCGTCACTGCCTGTGCAGCCAGTGGTCATAGGTTCAAACCCACAGTGGGGTTCTGTGATAGGGGTGTCCACAGCATCTTTTTACTTTACTGTACATATGTTGCTGCCAGCAATAACACCCTGAGCGTACTGTACCCATAAGGTGCCTCTGAGGGTGCTTTATGGGGCGTTGTATACGGCACTTTATGGTTGCCATCCATATAGGGTGCACTATACATTATCCTGTGTCGCAGCATACATGCTGCCCTATAGGGGACATTCTAGGGTGCCTTGGCGGACGGTGCACTGTAACATGTGCCTTATGGGCTGCCTTATGTTAACATGCTGTGAGCGTGCGTTTGCTAGTTGTTATCACAAAATAAAATTAGAGGGCCTCCTACAGCACTCCACAACATAAAACATACTGCCTCTGCTAGTCTTTTTCAATGGGCATTGTGAGGGATTGAACCCCTGGTCCCTGCACCATTGGTCAGTGTCACAACCATTGTGCTGTGGCTCTGTTCCTGTGTTTGAGCAGCAGCGCGCAGCCTTGTAGCCATCGGCGCGCCGTCTTGTGGCGCACAAAATTAGCAGTGCGCTGCCTTCTGCCGTGTAACATTAACAGCGTGCCCAACATGGGCATGCCCCTTAAAATAATGCCTCAGCCAGCTGTCTTCAATGGGCACTGTGGGGAATTGAACCCATGATGCCTGCAAGAGTGGTCAGTGTCTTCACCATTGTGCTATGGCTCCATTCCTGGTATTTGTACATCAGCGTGCCACTTATCCCTCCCACTATTGGGCTGCCCCCTCACACATCAGCACGCTGCCTTCTGCCCACCGGCTTTCCGCCTTCTGTTGCCCAATTTTATCAGCGCGCCATCCTCTGCCGCCCAACCTTAACAGCACGCCGCCATCTGCCACCCACAATGAACAGCGCGCCGCCTCATGCCGTATAAAAAAAGAGTGCGTCGCCTTCTGCCGCCCATAATCAATATGCCTCCTACACCACTTTTGCCCATAAAAGCTGATGCCTCAGCTGGTCTTTTTTGAAGAGTGCAATGGGGGTTTGAACCCCTGGCCCCTGCACCATAGGTCAGTGTCTTCACCGTTGTACTACGGCTCTGTTGTTTGGGTTATGCAGCAGCGCCCCACTTAGCCTTCCCACGCGCTAATGTGGGCCCCGCACATTAGCGCGACGCACACACGTACGCTCCGTTTTTTTTCTTTTTTCTGCCTGAACCGCCCACTCCTTATATGGCACACGCACACTAACGGGGACCCGCACAGCAATGGAGTTTAGTAAACATACCCCTTAGTGTGAGAAGTGACAGCCACAATTGTGGGGAGGAGAAATAGTCCTCTAGATAATCTTAACACTCCTATGGGCAAAGAAGAATTTAGCCACACAGCCTCATTTGACAAAGTGATGAAAGCAGATAAATGAGAGGTTTTGCACATATCACTTTTACAGGTTTATATCCCAATCCCAATCCCTCCGGCAATCTCAGGCTGGAGGGATTGGGATTTCTAGTCCTATAGGCACTCCTTGTGGTCTTGGGCAAGCCACTTAACCCTCCAATGCCCATGTTCTCTGTATGTATTAGTGTGTGTGTCTCATATCCCCTCGTGTTAAATGTATCCCCAATTGACCGCTTTGACCCGGTGAAAAGCGGGATATAAATACAGCTAAATAAATAAAATAAATTTTAATCAGAACTTTTATTATGAGCGAGAATATACTGTAAGTATTCCAGGTGAACGGCCATTCCAGTTTCACCTATATACCAAAGACCTAGACCAACATGTATCAATATATAAGAACAAAAATACAATAGAACTTCAACAACAATCCCTCCCTCATAATTCACATCACATCACTTCCTTTCCATATTACCGCTGATTTACCACCCTACCTCCCCCTTCACAGAAACACAGATATTTAAGACATTATACTAAAAGAAAAATGTAAAAAATATTTTAAAAACCAATACATATCTTTAGAAGTACAAAGCAAAGTCAGAATCTCACATATGCACACACACATCACTTCTTATCCCCACCATCTTCTCCACTGGTTTATATTTTTTAACAAAGTATTAGCAAACAAAGAATTTCGGAAATCTCTGCTATGCTGAAAATTTGCTTTACGCTGTTGGAAAAATAAATAACAAATTAGGAGAAGTGAACTATTTACCTTTTGCAAAACAAAAGCAAAAAAACCCCAACAGCAATCCCCTGGCATGCTGGAGAGACTGTGTCTGATCTTTTGAACCATAAGGGCTCCACATTCCCTGAGAATTACACAGCTGGTGATCCAAGGAGGGGGTTCCAGCAGCCAGAGCTGTGCAGTGCTTCAGAAGGCAAGATTAAGACTTTGTCATCCTATTCCACAATCTGAGGTAATCAAAGAGTTCATTCAAAAAGAGATCAAATTTACACATATTTTGGGAGAGGCTAGGACTGCACAAACTGGGAGCTCCCCTACAGTCTGCATGTCTGCACAGTGCCCTACACTGGCTCCTGCTGGGAAAAGATGGGATTGCAGCTGTGGTGAGCTGTCCCACAGCCAGTGCTACTGTGCCATTCCTTCTTACAACACTGTCTGCTGGGAGAAGCAGGGAACATGTCCCAATATCATAACCAGAATTTCTTTATGATTAGTTAAGTTCCGTTACTGTCCACACCAGGTTTTACAGCTAGCACCGCCAAATTAGTAAATGATGGCAGAAAAAGATCAACCATCTCATCCATTCTGCTCAGTTATTCTGTCCACATTAAGGATACATCCCCACTCTCAGCCACAGAGTATGACCACCTGCAAGACTCCTTGTGCAAGGCAGTTTTTATTTTCTCCTTTGTACTCCACCATCATATGAAAAAAGCAAATAAGATCCCTGCTTATTTTCCTACAGCCAGGGGCAGTTCTATCATTAGGCAGGGTGAGGCGGTCGCCTCAGACAGCAAATTTTTTGGGGTGGCATAAAAATGCCCCAAAATCATGCCACTGGAGGCTACCTCATGCTGCTTAAAACAAACAAAAAACCCTCCGGAAGATCACCAATTTGGTGGCATCTCCTCCATGCTGTTGCTGTTGCTGCTGTCACTTTTCCTTTTTGGCAGCGGCACCAGCAGGCCTCTGAAGTTCAGACTGAAAAAAAAGCACAGGTCAGTGCTTCCTTCTGCTCCTGTGCAAAGCCCGACCAGTCCCGCCTCCTGTGACATCGCATCAAGGGGGCAGGACCAGCCTGGCCATGCACAGGAGCAGAATGATACACAGGACCATGGGTTTTATTTTTTTTTTTTAAATACTTTATTTTATAACCACCAACAAATTCAATATACAATATACAAATATCCCCAGAGGGGTGTACTCTAATCCCCTCGCAGAGGATAAACGAAACAGAGATAACAGGTGGAAAATGTTTCTCCCAAAAGTAATCCCCCATTCCCCACCGCCCACAACCCTCCCCCATCCCTCCCCTCACCCATAGCACACTACCCTATGCACTTTGTAAGCCTCCAGCAATATCTACATACACTCCACATCACCCACCAGCAGCTCTCCCTGTCAACTACCAACATGCAAAATCTCATTGCGACACCTAGCACTCATCCGTTGTATATAAGGCTCCCAGACACGCATAAAAGCTGTCCAGCGTTTGACACTGCCCCGCGCCCCCCATCTCTCCGTCAGCATCATTTGATGGAAGCAATTACGCCACTCACCAAAGGAAGGTGGACTACTTTCCCTCCAAAGATGCAGAATTGTCCCTTTCCCCACTAAGCAGGCTTTGCGCACCAACAACCATTCTCCATCCGCCACAGGGCAAGGGGGGTCAAGCCGATCTAGCACCACAAGGGCCCCGGTCCATCTCACACGCCGCTGTAGTAGGCGATTTAGAAAAGTACATATCATAGCCCAACAGGAACGCACTAATCTACAACCCCACCACATATGAAATAAAGTCGCTATAGGCTCTGAACATTTCGGGCAAGACCCGTCAATGGTTAGCCGGCTGCGTAGCGCCCTTCGTGGGGAAAAATACACCCTGGTTACACATTTAAATTGTGTCTCCCGCCAGCAGGCCTCTTGTGTCAGTTTCACTATCCCTTTTAAGGCCTGAATGACCGCCCCGGGGGGTACTGCTTCTCCCAATTCCATTTCCCAAGCTGCCTCGACCCCACGATAGTCAGAGGCAGTACGAAGGCCAGCCAAGCGTTTCTTGAAATCCGAGATCGATGGGGGATTTTCCTCCCCTAGCCCAAAAAACTCCAAAATTTGTGCTGAGCGGTCAACATGTAGCGCTTTGCGGGGCAGGGAAGACACATAGTGCGCAAGTTGTATATAAGCAAAGCAATGCCTAGGAGATATATCATACTCCCTACTTAAAGTCAAAAAGGATTTGCACTGCCCGGAAGGCTCTACCACATGTCCTACATTCTGGATTCCTCGAGCATCCCACTCTCGGAAAATCACTGTCTCCGAGCCCGGGAGAAAGTTAGCATTACCCTGTAATGGGAGCCAACTGGAGATCTTCCATGATGTATTCCAACGAAGGTTAAGTTGTTTCCAGGTTCGCTGAGCCAAACCAATCAGCTCACTATGCACAACATGGCGAGGGAGAGCATGGTGCATCCCATGTAGAACCCCCAATAACGTCAATGGTGCCACAAAACACTCCTCCATAGCTCGAGGTGTATACACATCTGTCCCTCCCAACCAGTCTCCAAGGTGACAAGCCTGACAGGCCAAAGCATACCCCGTAAGATCTGGGAGACCCATCCCCCCTTCGCGCCAGGACCCCACCATTCGTGACCACGAGATACGCGCCTTCCCTCCTTTCCATAAGAACCGTCGAATAGCAACCTCAAACCGACGCACGTCTCGGCTCAACAGCCAAACCGGCAGTGTTTGGAACCAGTACAACAACCGTGGTAAAATCACCATTTGAACCGCTGCCACCCTCCCTGACAGGGATAGCGGGAGTAGCTCCCATGTTTTCAACTGTTGCTGTAGCCACCTCAGCGACCTCTCCAAGTTACACGGATACAGCACTCGGGGGTTGCGAGTTAGCACTATGCCTAGATAAATAAATTCATCCACCGCCCACCTAAGAGGGAAAACCCCCACCCAATTCCCACGCAGCTGTGCTGATACATCCAATGCTTCTGATTTGTCCCTATTGATACGCAGCCCAGCGAGGCTACCAAATTCCGCAAACTCCTCCAACAACTGCGGCAGCGATTGATCTGGGGAGAGCAGGTGAACCAAAAGATCATCCGCAAAGGCTGAAAGTTTAAACTCCTGTGAGCCCATGCGGACTCCCTGTATCCCACGGGAGGCCTCGATAGTCCGAATCAAGGGGTCCAGCGACAAAACAAACAATAGGGGAGAAAGGGGACACCCCTGTCTTGTGCCCCGTTCCAAAGGAAAGTCCTCTGATAAGATACCGTTGCACAGTACCCCCGCCATAGGCCGAACATATAGACTCCCTACCATCCTACAAAAATTAACTCCCAACCCATAACGCGGAAGATTACGAAGATAGTGCCAATCTACCCTATCAAAGGCTTTTTCCGCGTCAAAACTTATAAGCAGTGAGGGCAACCGATGGGCATGGACCCATTCCAGAGACGCTAGAATCTTACGCAAGTTACGAACCGCATGTCTCCCCTTGATAAACCCCACCTGGGAGTCATGCAGTAAGTGGCCTATAACTGTTACCAGCCTTGTTGCCAAAACTTTCGCATTTAATTTGATATCAAAGTTAAGCAGGGAAATAGGACGATACGACCCTACCAGCAAGGGGTCTTTACCCGGCTTAGGAATCAGCATGAGATGAGCATGATTACTTCCCCAGTGGAAGGCCCCTCTTTCCGCCCTCCCATTAAAGACCTCCGCAAGTATGGGGCTCACAGGTTCATCAAGAAGTTTATAGAACTCGGCACCCAAGCCATCCGGTCCAGGTGATTTATTACAACTAGCTGCGGAAATCACAGAGGATATCTCCAGCGCGGTTATAGGTTGCTCTAAGAGCTCTCTCTGTTCCTCAGTAAGATGTGGCAGATTCAACGGTTTCAAATACTCATCAAGCTCCACTGTGGACGTGGGTTGTGCCTTGTATAAGTCCTGAAAAAAGTTCCGGAAGGCCCGGGCAATTTCAACGGACTCTTTTTGCAGCCATCCCTGTTCATCCCTGACGGCCGTCACTAACGAGGACCCCCGCTGACCCTTCAAACACCGCGCCAGTAACTTCCCCGGCTTATTCCCATAGCAATGTAGCCGATATTTATAATAAAGGACGGACTTCTTGGCTCTCTGATGTAATAACTCATTAAGATCCACCTGAGCTTCCCAAAGCTTTTTCTTATTCACAGACGTCGGGTGACGAGCACACAGCCTTCTCAAACTAGTAACCAGGCGTTCTAAGCCAATTATTCGTTCCGCTATCAGCCGACGTTTCTGAGCGGCGAACCCAATAATGTCACCCCGTAACACCACTTTTGCCGTTTCCCACACCAATTCAGGGTCCCCACTGTGGCACTGGTGGTCACTCACAAACTCCCGCCAACGCTGCTTCAAAAAATGTTGAAATCGAACATCCTGACACAGCCCCAGGGGAAGTCTCCAGAGTCGCGTCCGGGTATGTGCCACCCCCCAATGCAGCTCCATCCCGACCAGCGCATGATCCGAGATTTCCAAGGGGCCTATCTGCACCTCCCCCATATTAGTGAACAGGGCCCCTGACACTAGGAAATAGTCAATTCGAGCACTGGACCCGTGAGCCAGGGACTGATGGGTAAAGTCCCTCTCCAAGGGGTGTAATAAACGCCATGGATTGACCAGGCCGAGTCTGCCACGAAAGCGCTGTAACACCCGCGTCATCGGAATCCACTCTCTCGCCTCTCCCCCTCTAGAGGTGTCAAGGTCTACATCTAGAACCCCGTTAAAATCTCCCGCCAGGAGCAGCGGGAATTCCGGAAGTTGTTCGATTTTAGAGGCAAGACCATTATAAAAGCCAGGATCCATCACATTAGGACCATACAGATTCCCAATAATCACCGGCTTCCCTTCCAGTCTACCAGCCAGCAGAAGAAAGCGCCCGTCCTCCGACGCAACTACCTTTTCCATGGCAAAGCGTACCCATTTATGGAACAAAATTACTACTCCCCCCTTTTTCCCTCGTGCAGGGGATCCCCACACCTGCCCCACCCAGCCCCTACAAAGTTTACCATGTTCTGCCTCTGATTGATGTGTTTCCTGTAGCAGGGCAACATCACACTGTTGTCTGGCCAAGGCCTGCAATATTTTATACCGCTTAATTGGAGTCCCCAATCCACAAACATTCCAGGTAATAACCTTCAGGGGCATGGGGCAGTGTCAAGATCCATCCAGGCAGAGAGACCCAATCCCAACAAGGGAGCTCCCCCAGCCTGGAGCTCCCCCCCCCCCCCCCAACAATCAACTGAACAGTACAGAGTTGCTTACAATAAAACAGTGGAGTGTGTGCTATCCCCTCCCCTCGCCTCCCCCCCTCCCAACTATCCCCCCCTGCCCCCCCACTACTTGACCATCAAGTCCACCCATAGATTGGACAACTTCCCTGTAGCAATTGGGACTGCCCCAAACATCCCCAAGCTCCAAAGTGAGCCTAACTCATTTATAATGAGTAACTTTCTTCCTAATTCCTATAATATGGGTCTACAGTATTCCCCACTCCCCCCCTCCTCTCCTCCCTAAGAAGGCGGCTCTCCGCAAGCACCTTCACTTGCCCTGATTGGTCAATACTAAGAAATCACCCCCCTCCTATCTATTAAGCCCAAAGGAACTTTCTCCCCAGGGTCCTTTAACCCTCCGTCCCCCACCCATACTTGTACCCCTTCAGCGTGGCCATCCCCTAGATAAAGCCCAAGTTATCTATTTTCTATTCCTTATGACCGCAGTGGTCCACTGTATCAGGTGTCCCAACCCTATTATCCCCCTGTGGGACCAACCCACATCCCTCCTCCAGTCATACTCCAGGGGATAGCCACTTACTGTACACAACATCACATATAGGATCATCAGCGCGCCTCTATAGGCCACCCATAAAATAAGCAAAACAACAGTCAGTAACATTGGCCTAACTTAAAATCCACTCATCCTCTCCATCTAGGGCCCACCCCCCAACACACATACCTTGCCACATTCATCCCCCCAATCATCTTATTTTACCGAAGATCAACCTCCAACATGGAGACAGACTCCTGGGTGAAAGACTGCAAAATCTCGGTGTTAGACCCAATACCACCGGAGTCGCCTACACGAGGTTTCCCAGTTCCCAGTGGCGTATTCGCTGCAATACTCCTCCCTTCAAGATCGAGAGACCAATCTACAATCCTGCCCCCCATCAACTCGCTATCCGGGTCTTAACTAAGATTAAAAATAGACTTAGGAGGCAGGAGCAGGGCCAGCACGCACCTCGATTAGCCCTTCACTGTAGCTCCCGATAATAGGGGGAAGACAAAGAGGGAAAGGAGCAGAGAACTATATAAAAAACAAATGAGATTATTAGAAAAGACCAAATAAACACCCCTTCCTCTCAGGATCAGCCAAGAACCCCACCCAACTACACATTCGCACGTTCCATACATTACCCACAAATAACAGGGAAACTACCCCCACATTACGACCCATAGTGTAAAGCAGATGTGGCAACAATGAAACAGTATAATCATTAAAACTTTCACATAAGGGATCAACTTAAACACTGTAGCCAAATGTATCAGGCCACAGCTTAAACAAAACAGAAAATGTAACAGTGTAACAACTGAAACCAGGAGAAGAGCAACCGCTACTGTTCAGGCCCCAGGTAGGCCCTTGAGCCTCTCTCTTTCAACAAGACAGCAAATCTCCATCCACACAAGTAGCACAGGTCTCACGGGGGAGAAGCAGTCTGAGTATTTAAAGTTCCTAGCAGAGATGTAGCCGCCGCCGGTGTCGTCAAGTAGCGTGTCTGTCCATTGACCTCCACCCGCAGACGAGCAGGGTAGAGCAGTGAGAATCGCACGCCTTGATTTTGCAGTTGTGTGCAGACCCCGGAGAAGGCCCGTCGCTGTTGGCTCACTAAAGCTGAATAATCTTGGAGCACAAGGATTTGTGGTGAGTCCTGCTGCTGCATATTTCGGCCCCGAGCTGTCCTCAGTATCATCTCTTTTTGCCGGTAGTCTAGAAATCGGGCTACGACCGCTCTCGGACGCCTCAGTTGGTCTCGCCACTGGCCCAACCGGTGCACGCGTTCCAACTTTACAGGGTCCTCGCTTTTACCTTGTAGCAGTTTCTCTATCCAGGACTGCAGGTAATCAAAAAGAGCGCCATCTGCCACGCTCTCCGGTATCCCGATAAAACGTAAGTTCTTTCGTCTCCCCCAATTCTCGGGTTCATCCAGCTTGTCACCCTGTTGTTTTACTAAAGTCTCCAGGGCCTCTACTTTAGTTTCCAGGGAATGCCGGGCTTCTTCGATGTCCGAGACGCGGGCCTCTACCTGGTCCATCCTCCCTGTAAATTCAGTGAGATTTTGGCTGACATTCTGGATCCGATCCACCAACTCCTGAAAGCGGGTATCCAAAGCCTGGACCACTGCAGCACTCACTTCTTTCACCAGATCCGTGGTACCACTGGATTTCGAGCTGGCTAGTGCTCCCTCCGCCATTTTACCCTCAGTAGCCCTCAGCTTCTCCTTCCTTGGCGGCTTCGATGCCATCGGGTTCCGAGCCGTTAAGAAACTGCTCCCAGCTCAAAATATCCCCCGTGTCTTAAGAGAGATAAATATGTGATTAGTGCCCACTTTTATAGATAGCTATAGCCGTTTTGTGGGGCAGAGTACCCGGAGCTGATCGTAGGCGATCCGATCAGCTCATTGCCAAACCGGAAGTGGGTTTTATTTATTATTTATTTATTTATTTAGCTTCTCTTATATACCGCGCTATTACATATCAGTGCAGTGTACATTGAACAGAACAATATACTGTGCAGACGGGCGGCATAGAGTTTACATTGAACAGGGATTAAAACTTGGATTTAAGTGGGGTAACATTTCTACAGTTTATTTACAACGTTGTCTGTTTTAGGCTATAGACTATTTAGAGTTTTTCCACTCTCGGAGACCTGCTGCTGCTGCCAACACAGGAAAATGGTAGACAGATGTGGAGGGAAAATTTGAGCACAAGTTGGATGGCAGATGGACATAACTGGAGGAGCAAAGGGCAGATGTTGGACACAAATGGGAGGGAGTGGAGGGAAGATACTGGACACAAGTTGGTGGGTGAGGGGCAGATGTTGGCCACAACTGGGGGGCATGGAGGGCAGATGTGGACACAAGTGAGGGGTGGAGGGCTGATGCTGGACATGGAGTGAGGAGCATAAGTGGATGAAATTCAGATAGTGGATAAGAGGTGGGGAAGTGGGGGGACAGATGCTGGACAGGGGATGAGGGATGGAGGGAAGATACTGGACATAGGATAGGAGTAATGGGGGGTGTAGGACATGCTGGATATGAGATGGGGACATAGGGAGATAAAGGGCAGATTCTGGACATGAGCTGGGGCATAAGGGATGGAGGACAGAGGATGGACACAGGGTAGGGTTGGAGAGCAGATGCTGGACAAAACGTGGGGCGACAGAGGGTAAATGCTGATCATGGGGTGAGAGAAAGCAGATGCTGGACACGGAGTGAGGGAAGATGGGGAGATGCTGGACATAGGGTGAGGGAGAGAGAAAGAGGTGGATGCTGGACATAGTGGGGGGTTAGGATGAGAAAATGAGGGGAAGTGCTGGGTGGTGTGAGAGAGAGGAAGAGACACAGGATAGGGTAGGAGAAAAGGGGAGAGATGCTGGATACAGGGAGGGTGGAAGAGAGAAAGAGAAAGGGGAGAGTTAGTTAAAGACTGGGGCATAAGTGGCAGGGGAAGGATAGAGAGATAGGGAGTAAGAGGACTGTGTTAAAGGTTGAAAAATGGTAGGTAGACGCAGTAAAAAGAGGGAGATTGAGGATTGGATGATAAGAAGGGATGTGAAATCTGAATTGGTAGAGAAAAATAAATGGAAGAAAGCTAAAAGGAAAAGATCCGTGTCGGAGTTGGAAGGAAGTGAAGAAGACAGGAGGGGAGAGAAGTGACAGATGGACCAGAGACCCTAGAGGGTGAGAAGAGATGATCAAGGAAAACAAACCAGAGGCTGGGGTCAACAGGATTAGAGCATAAAATAGCCAGAAAGGCAGCAAAGGTAGAAAAATTATATTTTTTAAATTTAGCAATTGAAATATGTCTGTCTTTGGATTTTATAGGCCCAATATTCAATCTACAGCGATCAGCATTTTTAAAGCTCCTGACCACCGTGGGTAGAAGTGAACCCGGATATTCAGTGCTGGTATCCGGATATCCTCTGGCACTAAATATCCAGTTTCAATTTTGACAAGCATAGCTATCCAAACAGTGTCAATACTCAGTTGCTGTAGCCGAATTGCATCCCAGCTAAGTGCTGGGACTACCCTCGTCCTGCCCATGGACCGCCCTGGCACTGTCCAGACAGTCACTTACCAATAATAGTGCACTAGGAGTGATATAGTATATATATAGTAAATCAAAAGGGGAAGAAACCTCTACCGAACACGTGGAGCCCAATTCAGAATTGGGTGCCTCCAGCCCATCCGGATGTCCAGAATCTGGATGGGCCAGAATTGCACCGGATTCTGATCCTGTGGGGCTTAGATGTCCCCACGGGATCAGAATTGGGTGCACCCAGCCTGGAAGGGCCAGCCATGCTCCGATTTTGGGCCCCCAGATGTACAGCCACATACCCAGGGGTGGCTCAAGGCAATCTGCTGCCTGAGGCGAAGAATGAGATGCCGCCCCCCCCCCTACCTTAGAGGGGGCGGGGCTTTTTCAGAAATCCAATCAGAGACTGAACCAAACCAAAAAGCCGATTATGGAAATGCAAGATGTTTGCACACAGGGCCGTATCAAGCTGCAATTGCGCCCTGTGCAACTTGCAGCTCGGGTGCACGCCCCCCTCTCCCCCCATACCTCCATCCAGCGCTGCCTGCTCGTTCCCTGCTGCTGCTGCCCTCTGTTTTTTTCACAGCGGGGAAAGAGCAGGTAGCGCTGGACAGAGGTAAGGGGAGGAGGAGGGGGGCATGCGCCTGATCTGAAAGGCGACAGCACTTTAAGCAGATCTGTCCCTCCCTGCTCTGACATCGCATCGGAGGAGGGAGGGAACAGACCTGCTTAAAGTGCTGCGAAAAGGCTTGGGGGCACATTTTGGCTGCCTGCTATTGTCCTGCCAGCGGCGGCAGGGCAACAGCAGACAGCCAAACTGTGCCCCCCCCCCCCCCCCCCCACAAGCCTTTCCACCCTGTGCAGCTGCACTGCTTGCACAGGGCTAGATATGGTCCTGTTTGCACACCAAGGAACTAGAAGACAGCAAGAACCAACAGCACAGTTTATAAAACTAAATTATAACTCATTTTTATTTTGTTATAAACTGCGTTATGGTTCTCGCTTTTTCTTTTTCAACATATATTTTTCATCCACAGTAGGTGCAGAGCAGAACCAGGACATTCACCCACAGAACTCAATATTTAAAAAAAAAAATCTGATTCTGATCATCTCACTAACAACAACAACCACTATTCTCCAGTACCAGGCATATTATGAACTAATAAAAAACCTTGCAACAAAGAACAAACCTACCATATCATACCATATCAGCACAAACTTACAAAACTCACATAAGGAGCCCATCCAAAAAAAGCGTCACTGTAAATACTACATTGGGCCCTGGAACATCCATACACCTATTTGAAAAGCTGAACAAGTCAAATTACTACAGTATAGTATAGATCTTTATATACAAACTCCATCTTAACAGAACACCTAACCTCAGTCACACACGCACAACATCGACCTTCACCAAGTACAGAATAAGTAACCACAATCTAAAGTAAAAATAAAAATATGTAGACAAAAATTAAACTGAAACCCCAAGAAGCCAGAGTCCACATGCAGTGCAACATCAGATAAATAAGAGATGCAGTTCCCTAATACTGTGTAAAATATAAAAATAGCACAAAATCCAATCATTAAAATTAAATAAAATTATTTTTTCTACCTTTGTTGTCTGACCATTTTATTCTCTGATCATGCTGGTCTCGATCTGAGGCTTCTGCTTTCCTGTCTTCTCTTAGCTCTCTTTCTGTGGTCTATGGTCCACGGTCCATCTGCCATTTCTTATCTCTTCTTTTGTTTTCATCACTTCCTTCCATCAGCCCGTTTCCAGTTCCAGTAACCCTCCCCAGGATCAGCCCCCTTTCCAGTCCTCCCCTCCCAGTACCTTCCAATGTCAACCGCCTTGCATTCCCACGACTGCCACTGGTGTCCATTCCCTTCTAGTCCCCCTCCTTCCCCACTGCCCAGCCCCTTCTAGTCCAAATACCATCCCAGATCCACTCTCAGTGTCAGCTCCCTTCCAGCCGCCCTACCCTCTGTCCATCTCCCTTCCAGTGCCATTCGCATGTCAGCTCCCTTCTAGCCTCCTCCCCATTACCCAGCCACCTACCACACCCATCTCCAAGTGTCAGCTCCCTTCCTGTCCCCCTTCAGTACAACCCAGGTGTCAGCTCCTTTCCGCCCCCCCCCTTTCCCCTGTGTCATCTCCCTTCCTGCCCCCTCCTTCCCCTGGCAGGCCCTCTCAGTATCCACTCCCTTCCAGTCCTATTCTACCATCCCCCCTCATCAGCCCATTTGTACCCTAGCTCCTAGTTTTCTTCAAGGGCCAGCAGCACTCTCCTCCCCTCCCCTATCAGCCCATTTCCTGTCCCAGCCCATTTCTAGTCCTATCCCCTTTATCAACCCACTCCAGTCCTAGCCCCCCAATCAGCCCATTACCAGTCCTAACTTATTTCCAGTGCTAGCCCCCCATCTGCCCATTACCAGTCATAACCCTCCAATAAGTCCATTTTCAGTCCTAGCACCCCAATCCTGTCCTAGTCCCCCCAATAGCCCATTACTAGTCCTAACCCCCCATCAGCCCATTTCCAGTCCTAGCCCTCCCCTGAAAGCCCATTTGCATTCCTAGCCCCCATCAGCCCATTTCCAGGTCTACCCATTACCAGTTCTAGCCCCCCTCCTGATCAGTCCATTTCTGGTTTGAAAACCCCATCAGTCCATTTCCAGTCCTAACCCCCCACATGAACCCATTTCCAGTTCTAACCCCCCCCCCCCCCCCATAGCCCATTACCAGTTCTGTTTTCCATCAGCTCCGCGGGCTCAGCTTTAACAGAGCCACAGTTAAGGGAAACACTCTCCCTTCGCCGCGGCTCTGCAAAACTAAGCCGGGGCGGAAGGGAAACCGGCAGACTCTCCGAGGGGGGCGGGTGGCCGCAGGCTCCTCATTCTGCCGCTGCCGCCGATAGATTGGCAGTGGCAGCTGCTTCTTACCCCGGAGGTTTTTATTAGTTTTATTATGAAGGTTGAGTGAGGCGGTCTTTTTGGGGGCAATTATTGCCGCCCCCAAAAAGTTGCCGCCTGAGGCCACTGCCTCTCTTGGCCTAATGATAGAACCGCCCCTGCACATACCTAGCTAGCCCAGCTAGGCTCCTACATAGAGCTGTGATGTTGTGGCATCCTGTTGCCATGGCACCACGGCTCCATGCAGGAGCCACGATCATCAGCAGACCCCGAAACGAGCATTTCTCCACTGCCCAACCCCCAATCAGGCCTGCCGTGGCCAAGGTTGGGTTGCAGGGAACCCCCTGCACCACCTTACCTATTTTCCCGGGCCCGGATCCCACATATTGCACCGTCCAGATGGACTTAATCTACCTTTGAGGTGGAATAAGTCCACCGTCCAAATGGCCAACCCCAGAAGTACAGGGACAACCCCGGAATCTGCCCTGTATGTCTGGGGTAGACGTCACGCCTCCGCCCTGCCCTCACACCTCCCTCAGTCCGCCCCTGTACAGAGCTCCCCACACATCTCTGCTGTACATGCGGAAAAAAGACCCCAGGATAAAGATTAACATAAGATCCTAGTTTCACACCAACAGGGCTTCATCAGGGGCTAGTAGCACTCTTTGTAGGTTTATCCACATAAGACTGCCGCTAGCCCCTGATGAAGCCCTGTTGGAGTGAACTAGGATCCTATGTTAATCTTTATTCTGCGATCTTTTCTCCTCTTTTTGATTGATGGTCTTCTTCTGTCGATCGGTTTTCTCTGAGTTTTGATTTTAGGAACTATATTTGCTTAGCCTTTGGCATAGTGAGTATGATATAGAGGAATTGCTATTATTAATAATAATATTCATTGTATATATACATTACGGGCCTGATATTCAGTTGGGCAGGCCAAGCCTGCCAACCCTTAACACCAGATATTCAATGCCAGTATCGCATACAGCCCCAGCATTGAATATCCGCAGATCGCCGCACACGCCGGAAGTTGCAGTAGCTAACTGGGCAGCATGCAGTTATCAATCATCTCCGCCTCCGCTCCTCTCCGGAATGCCCCCGACACCCCTTAATGCTAAGCGGTTAACATTGTGGTACGTAAGGGCCATAATCGGGGATATTCAGTGGCACTAACTCTGTTAATACCATTGAATATTCCTCTCAGTAGCAATTACATGGTTTACAGGGCTGTAATGCAAAAATAACAGCTGTCCAAGGGCAAATCACTAATCAAGTTAACAACGACTACCCTCAATACTAGATTTACTCCAACAAATATTATCACCAATTTTCAATAATTAATTCCACACAACTCAAACAAGGCAATATTGACCTCAGAATGGCTAGAGCCCTACATGTAGTGAATTAATCACTATAGGGAATAGCTGACGCATGCATCACGGGTCAAATAGCCACTTCACTCGCCCCAAATATTTCAATCTTTATTAACCTTAAACCACAAAAATTACCTATGGGAACACACTATAACAACGCATATTACAACTAAAGAACACATACACACTTCAAGCACGACATTCAAACCATACCAAAAAGCGTCATATTAAAAACCGACAATTGAGCATCACTGGAACAACCCTCCTACAAAAGGAAGGAGAAATATTGCCTTGTTTGAGTTGTGTGGAATTAATTATTGAAAATTAGTGATAATATTTGTTGGAGTAAATCTAGTATTGAGGGTAGTCGTTGTTAACTTGATTACAGGGCTGTAAACCATGTAACTGCCCTTCAAATATCGGGCCCTATATGTTTGGCTAGGGTTTTGTTTCCTTTTGATTTATATACTGTCCAGACAATGGCATGGCGTTTAGAGGAGACATTCACAGCACTGGCCAGTTACTGCCCTCTGAATCTCTCTAACAAAACAGTGTGATGGCGTTCATTGAAACATGAAGGGAAAAACTTTAAAGCTAAGTATACTTGCAACTTCCTCCATTTATATAATGTTCTACTATTAAAAAAACTGTTGCTAAGTATACTATATCCTTTATTTTCTTCTGTTTGTTCGATGGTGTTCTACTATCCACCAATGGTGCTCCCAATTAAAAAAAAATTTCTTTTATTTTCTTAATTTTCTTTTTCTTATTTATACTATAATGAGAACCACTGGTGCTTATATTTAAAATAGTGTCAGGAGGTCTCAGATTCTGTATTACTTCTACTCCTTTGGGCTCGACTCCCGTTTCTGAAATGAGTATAGAAATCACTTCAATGACCTCCACAATGATGGACTCTCTTATATCAGAGGTTACCAAAACACACAAAATGTCTCAATCTTCTATGGTAACTTCTATCAATATTTCTATGATCCCGACGCTCTCCCCCAGCGCCAGTAGCGTTTCTCCTGTTCGGGTTCTTCAGGGGATCATGAACCAAAAAGAAGCTGCCCACGTCCGAAACTTCAAGGTCATTGAAGTGATTTCTATGTATGGAGTTCTATGTAGGGATCTGTAGCAATCCAGCTTGTTCAGTTTCCAAATAGGTTATTGATGTTCTAGAGCCCACTGCAATATTTACAGTCTTTCTATTTTCTGGATAGGCTCCTTGTCTGAGTTTTAGAAGTTGATGCTGTTATGGTATGATACATTTTCTCTATAGGCCTGAGTGACTGTTACAGAGTTTTGTATTACTTCACAATATGCTCAGTGCTGGTGAAGGTTTATATTGCTGTTACTGAGATGACATCAGAATCAAAAATTATTTTTTGTATGTTGAGTTCAATGGGGAGATGTCCTTTACACCATTGTGGGAGATGGGTTTCTCTGGACATAGAATATGGGGGTTATTTTAGAAACCTTGTTTGTGCTTTGAACGTCTGAAAATGGGCATGGAGATGTCCTCAGAGACATTTTAGAAGCCGGCTCTGTGGACGTCCCTGGGGCGAGGATGTCCAAATGTGAATGGAGGTGTAGAGCAGACATGTCCAGGTGTTCCCAGAACTTGGATGTCCTCACACAGTTTCAGAAACACTCTTGATGTTCTGAGCAGTGTCCAAGTTTATACCTAAGAATGCACAGACAAAGCAGAACACGAGGAACCCTTGGTAGGAACAAACTTTATTGAAGAGGTCAGCCCCGTTTTCAGGAGGGAGATTTTAGGTCAGTCATGCATTTCTGACAGCTACATCCTGGTGCATCATGGGAGCTGCAGAACCCTAATGCTTTGTTATATAAGTTCAAAACCAGAACTGGCCAAAAAGACTCCTGATTGTTGAAACTCCCCCCTACATAACAGTTTTCTTTGTCCCTGTGGCTATTTCAGCATGTCCCATGTGTAATTCTTTCCTTCTGAGGTATGAAATACTTTCCATTGCTATTCTTGAAGTCCCTGGCTCTCTGTCTTAACTTGTAATTTTCTGAGTCTGTCTGAAAGGCAGTTCCTGGACAGACCCAGCAAGCTTCCTCAGCACGGAGTTAAAATATTCCCATTTGAAATCTGTTCTCCTACCAGGAACACACAACTCAGCCAATGCACCTCAGTCTTGCCCAGCAGCTCCCTTTGCTATCCCAGTACTGAAATACCCCCAGGGCAGGGGCGAGGGCGCCCTAGAAGAAGCTTCAGCCTTGCACCCTCTTGCAATTAGCTTTTAGACCCATAGCACGGGCCCGGTATTCAACTGGGATGGCTTTGCGCCACTTTGGCGCATAGCTGTCACCACCAACCTGTAACCCCAGATATTCAATGCTGGGGTCATATGCGGCCCTGACATTGAAGATCCAGGATCACCACACAGCCTCTGATGCCACAGAAGCTAACCAGGTAGCAGCGATATTGCACTGCTAACCAGTTAGTTCCCATGGTAAAACTACGCCAGCTCTTGCTTTGCCTAGTTTTACCTGCAATATCACCGCTACCTGGTTTGCGACTGTTACCGCCCGTGACACGCCCTGGAACACCCATGACACGCCCCAATGCTAAGCAGCTATTATTGGGGCATATAGTGGCGTTAGTTGGAGATATTCAGTGGCACTAGCCGTGTTAGTGCTGTCGAACATCCCACTCAGCAGCATTTACAGGGTTTACGGGTCAGTAAACTGTGTAAACGCCTGGAATATTGGGTCCTTTATGTACTAAACTCAATTGTAATCAACTCGACATCATTCCGCTAAGACCAGTCCTATAAACAAACATATTCGGACATCATACTTTTAAATATTAAACTGTGTTTTGCAAATATATGCATAAAGAGGGGTATTTCAAAATGGACTATTTGCATATTGTGCATTTTGCCTGCCGGTGAACGTATTCACTGATTACTCTGTGAGGTACGTTTACTAAGCTGCGCTACCTGCTAACGCAGCAGACGGTAAGTGCTAACGAGCCGCATTAACAAATAGCGCAGTGATTTTCTGTGCTGTCTGCACAAACTGCGTGAACTGCCAGAGTGGGTGGGAAATGGGCAGAGAATGGGCATGTCTGCAACACGCAGTTACTGCAGGAGTCAACAGCGCACGGTAGTCGTCAAAGCTGCAGGCAGCACAGGTGTAGATAACACCACCTCAATAGGAGCAGCACCGTTCTGTGTATCCGCGGTGCTGCCGGTTCGCGCTCTCGGCAATTTTGGTGCTTTATCTGCTGGGGAAATGCTGTGCACGTTCCCAACAGATAAGGCACCGCGTTTGCAGCTAACAGGACGATATTTGCACAAAAATACTGCGTTAGCTGCAAAAGCCTATCGTGCTTTAGTAAATGTACCTCTTTTATGTGGCTGCCAGGACCCAGTGATTTGCTTTCACTGTAGCTGCTCTTTGCTGCCTCCCCCAGAAGCTGCTGCCCTAGGCAAATGCCTAGTTTGTCTAGTGGTTGGGCCAGTCCTGGATACTCTTCTCCCCCTCCCCTCCCTCCCAGTTCTGACATTGCACCCCAGCCCTGTCCTGCAGCAATCTCTGCTATCCAATAGCTTCAACTTGCCCAGTCCCAGTAAGGACATTTTAGGCCAGTCTCGCATTTATGACAATCTTATCCTGATGCATTATGGGAACCTGCAGCACTGATTTCAGTGGGTAGAATCAATACAATGTAAGTTCAAACCAGGACTGGTCTAGAATGTCCTCACTGGACATGGGTAAGTTGGTAGCTATACTATTGCAGTACTGAGCCCCCTCTTCCCACAAGTGCATCTAGTGCACCTCTGTCCTGATTTACCACACCTCTGCAATTGATAATGTTCTAATCCATAAAGTTGCAAAGGGAACTAAATTTGGCAAAAAAACACCATAGTTTCCATCTTTAGTCAAAATGTTTCTTCATGCTTCAGTTCCCGTACATACTGCCTTTCACTCTGTCCTTTTTAGGACAGTATAGCCGCTTTCAAACAAAAGAATATTTTTAAATCTCCAGAGACTGCTCGTAAGTTATTCATCTGATGCAGAATGTGCATCACTAGGGATTTTATGGTACATTTTAAGATTTATAATCCAGAATAGAAACCATACTAGCAGAGCTGCCAAGTTATCGAGTTCCACGAGTGAGATTTTTTGCCAGTTCTGATTTTAAATTTGCATTTCAAGGCAGTATGGTATTTGTAGTCCTTGATTTTACCCATTGAAATTAGAGCTGCAGGTCAGAAATTCAAAACTGGCTTAAAATTTTACTCCTGGAACCGGGTAACTTGGCATCTCTGTACTAGTGAGTAAGGTGACCATCTAGCTCTGGGGCACAAAGAACAGGTGAGTCAGTCCTGGTTTTGTATCTCGCTGATCCTGATTCAAAGCATTCTGGTTGTTTTTCCATAGAAAACCAAAACACTTGGGAGGCAGAGTTTAAAAATCAGGATTGGAAGTTAGCCAGTGACCTCACTAATGTAAGTGTATCTCATTCCTAAGTAAGTTTTGGCTGACCAGACAGGTCGATGTCATAACTCCCACATGACATCCATAAGACCTAAGCGACTTCCGCATGAAAATAAAGACTCATCTATTTAGGGAATACTTTGGTATCTAACCCCCCCCCCCCCACCCACCCTTCACAGAACTACAAAGCTCCCTTAATAAAATATAAACTCAGTAACACATCACCCAAGACCATGTCAACAACTCCTATAATGTTATTCTACTGTAAATATAACTGTAAATAGTAATATCATGCATTCCTATGCTAATACCTTAAACCAGTTCATAGTGTTATTTACCTTAACAAGTTCATTATGATATACTTCTAATCGTTCAATGTCGTTCTAATCTTAATGTTAAGACCCTTAACTGTTCCATGTAAGCCATCTTGACTGTAAGATAAGGCGGGAAATAAAAAACAAAACAAACCTAACATCAAATAAATAAATAAATAACTCACTGTATCTGTAGACTTCTAGTTCCAGCTTTGCTTAGAAAAACCGAGTGTTATAAGAAAGAGAGGAGGAATAGGTGAAATACAGGGGTTTCTTATGAGTGACCCACATACAGTTCAAGGAAATAGGATTGAATGTTGGGTATTGTAAAAGTCTTTGTAGGGGTGATTGCTCCTGTTAGCTAATGGGTTAAAGAGGTTGTTGAGGGGGGAGGGTTGTGGTTGGGAGAGAGTTGGAGGGAAAGAAGAGGGGAAATATAGATGTGATATTAATTTATATATTGGTTTGTGAAAAGAGGATGCAAAGGTTTGAATAAAAAAAGATTTGGGAAAAATATGTACAGCATGACTCATGGAATTCTTTCCAACCTCTCTATGCAGGGCTGGTGCAACACCGTAAGCGAGATAAATATGGCAGGGGGGCATTGAACTTGGGGGGGGGGCGCCAAAATGTAGAAAAATAGAAAATGAGGAAATAATATCAAGAAATGAGAAATGAAAAATAAAAAAAATGAGAGAAATAAAAACAAAAAATGAAAGAGACATTAAAAACAAAGGTGTTATCAAAAATAGCATTATAGGTGTAGCCATGGGCCATTATTATTATTATTATTATTCTTAATATTATTATTAATGAGCATTTATAAAGCACTACCAGACACAGAAAAGACAGTCTCTACTCGTCGAGCTTACAATCTAAAAGGACAGACATACAGAAGTACGAAAAGACGACAAAAGGGGCAATAAGGACCTGAAACATAAGGATGGGGATTATAAGCCAAAGGTGGTCTCAAAGAGGTAGGTCTTGAGCCTAGACCTGAAGAGAGTGAGGGAAGGGATTTGATGCAGGGAAAGAGTAGGCTATTCCAAGCAAAAGGGGCAGCAAGGCCAAAGGAGCAAAGCAGAGAACTAGCAGAAGTAGAATGCGGCACTGAGAGAAGACAAGCATTAGATGAACGAAGATCATGGAAGGGGGTGAAGGGAGAGAGGAGAGGTAAAGAAGAGCAGAAGAGTGAATGCATTTATCTGTGAGAGTAAGTAGTTTGAACTGAATATGGCAGGTCTTATTCTGCTGCTCTAACAGGGCAGTTTACATAAGAACATAAGATATGCCATACTGGGTCAGACCAAGGTCCATCAAGCCCAGTATCCTGTATCCAACAGTGGCCAATCTAGGTCATACGTACCTAGCAGTTTCCCCAAAAGACACAGGATCCACAATGCTTGTACTGGGTCAAGCATTGATATCCTGGGTCCCTTCTTAATAAATGTTTATGGACATTTCCTCCAGGAACTTGTCCAAACCTTTTTTAAACCCAGCTACACTAAGAGCCTTTACTACATCCTCCGGTAACAAATTCCAGAGTTTGATTACACGTTGAGTGAAAAAATATTTTCTTTTATTAGCCTTAAATAGTTTACCCTGTAGCTTCATTGCATGTCCCCTAGTCTTTCTAAATTCTGATAACGTAAACAATCGATCTACGTTTACCCGTTCCACTCTATTCATTAATTTATAGACTTCTATCATATCTTCTCTCAGCCGTCTCTTTTCCAGGTTAAAGAGCCCTAACCTTTTTAGCCTTTCTTCATAGGAGTATCCTTACATCCCCTTTACCATTTTGGTGGCTCTTCTCTGAACCTTTACTAATAACGCTATATCCTTTTTAAGATATGGCGACCAGAATTGCACACAATATTCAAGATGCGGTCTCACCATTGAACGATATAGAGGCATTATAATATCTTTTGTTTTATTTTCCATTCCTTTCCTTATGATACCTAGCATTCTATTTGCTCTCTTGGCCGCCGCTGCACACTGGGCCAAGGGTTTTAACATGTTATCCACAATGACGCTTAAATCTTTTTCCTGGGTGGTGGTTCCTAATGTGGAACCTTGCATCGTGTAACCATAGTTTGGGTTGTTCTTCCCTAGTTGCATAACTTTGCACTTGTCCACATTAAATTTCATCTGCCATTTGGATACCCAGTCTTCTAATTTATCAAGATCCTCTTGCAATTTTCCACAATCCTCACGGGTTTTAACAACTTTAAATAGTTTTGTGTCATCTGCAAATTTGATAACCTCACTCGTTATTCCACTTTCCAGGTCATTTATGAATATGTCAAAAAGCAGCGGGCCCAGCACAAATCCCTGCGGTACACCTCTATTCACCTTTCTCCATTGGGAAAATTGGCCATTTAGCCCTACCCTCTGCTTTCTATCTTTTAACCAGTTCCTGATCCACAGTAGTACACTGCCTCCTATCCCATTACTCTTTAGTTTTGCCAAACGTCTCTGATGAGGGACCTTGTCAAAAGCTTTCTGAAAGTCCAGATACACTATATCAACCGACTCACCTTTGTCCATCTGTTTATTCACACCTTCAAAAAACATAACAGATTAGTAAGATAAGATCTTCCTTGTCTAAAGCCATGTTGGCTGTCTCCCATTAGGCCATGACTATCTACATGCTGAGTAATTTTATTGTTTATGATGGTTTCTACCATTTTTCCCGGTACTGATGTCAGGCTCACCGGTTTGTAGTTTCCCGGATCACCCTTGGAACCCTTTATAAAAATTGGTGTTACATTGGTGATCCTCCAATCTTCAGGTATTAGAGATGATTTTAATGATAGTTCACAGATTACCAATATCAGGTCTGCAATCTCATATTTCAGTTCTTTCAACACCCTTGGATGTATACCATCCAGCCCAGGTGATTTGCTACTCTTCAGTTTATCTAATAGTTGTAATACATCTTCCCGATGTATCGATATTTCCTTCAATTCTTCCGCACCTTTAAATACCACTTCAGTCATGGGTAACATCCCTACATCTCCCTCAGTAAAGACCGAAGCAAAGAATTCATTCAGTCTCTCCGCTATCGCCTTGTCGCCTCTTAGTGCCCCTTTAACCCCTCTATCATCTAATGGACCAACTGACTCTTTCACAGGTATTTTGCTATGAATGTACTTGAAAAAGTCTTTATTTCACGTTTTTGCTTCCGCAGCAAGCTTCTTCTCAAATTCTCCCTTTGCCTGCCTATCAATGCCTTGCATTTGACTTGCCAGTGCTTGTGCTGTTTCCAGATTTCGTCGTTCGGCTCTTTTTTCCATTTCCTGAAAGATGCTTTTTTGGCAACAACAGCCTCTCTGACCTCACCTTTAAATCATGCTGGCAGTTTTTTGGACTTCCTTCCACTTTTCTTAAAGCATGGAATACAGCTGGTCTGGGCTTCTAAGATAATATTTTTCAACAACACCCAAGCTTGATGTAAGTCTTTAACCTTTGTAACTGCTCCTTTTAGTTTTTTCTTAACTATTTTCCTCATTTTATTATAGTCTCCATTTCGAAAGTTAAAAGGTAGTACTGTGGATTTCCTTACTATCCCTCCTCCACTAATTCAATCAAAGGCGATCATGCTATGATCACTATTGCCAAGTGACCCCAACACCCTTAGCTCTTGCACTAGATCTGGTGTTCCACTAAGGATTAGGTCTAATATGGCTTCCCCTCTGGTCGGTTCATGAACCAGCTGCTCCAAGAAGCAGTCATTTATTTCATATAGGAACTTTATCTCCCTAGCATGTCCTGCCGTGACACTGACACAGTCAATACCAGGGTAATTGAAATCACCCATTATTATTACTGCGCTGCAACTTTTGTTAGCTTCCTTGATTTCTTTGAGCATTTCATCATCCATTTGTTCATTCTGGCCAGGCGGTTGATAGCACACCCCCACTGCCATCGCCTTCCCCTTTTTACATGGAATTTCAATCCATAGAGATTCTACAGCAAATTTTGTTTCCTGCAAAACTTTAATCCTTTCTGATTCAATGCCCTCTCTAACATAGAGCGCAACCCCTCCACCAATTTGATCAACTCTATCATTACGATATAGTTTGTACCCAGGTATCACAGTGTCCCACTGGTTGTCCTCCTTCCACCATGTCTCTGATATTCCAATCATATCTAACCTCTCATTTAGTGCTATATATTCTAACTCTCCCATCTTATTTTTTAGACTTCTAGCATTTGCATACAAGCATTTTAGAGACTGTATTTTATTCATATTAATTTGGCTATTGGTAGACATGGGTAATTTGGGATCTTTAAGCTCTGTCTGCTCCATACTCGAGGGCATTTGGGCTACTTTACTCTTTTTTGGAACCTCTCTTCTTTTGGTATCATCTTGTGTATTAATGCCCGTAGCATGGGAAATAAGATCCCTGAAGTTGAAGCTTTGGTGGGAGTGGCTGACTTGGATTTAGTGGCAGTTACAGAAACATGGTTCACAGAAAACCATCACTGGGATGTAACTATACCTGGCTATACTTTATTCAGAAAGGACAGGGTAGGAAGAAGGGGAGGAGGAGTGGCACTATATGTAAAAACTACTATTAAAGCTTTGGAATTACAGAGCTTAAAAGGGAGAGAGGAGGCATTGTGGGTTAAACTAGAAAGAGGGAAAGAGAAATCTATTTGCATTGGTGTGATATACAGACCTCCCTCACAAGAGGAAGAGGTGGACAGAGAGTTAATTGAAGACATAAGCAGCATTGCTAGGAAAGGGGAAGTGCTACTGCTAGGAGATTTCAATATGCCAGATGTTGATTGGCACATTCTAGTATCATCTAGAAGTAAGGAGATCCTGGATTCTCTACAGGGAGAACTATTCAGGCAATTGGTAACAGACCCCACACGTGAAGGGGCCTTACTGGACTTGGTGCTTACCAACGGTGAAAGTGTTTCTGATGTTGTAGTGGGAGATCATTTTGCATCCAGTGATCACCAGATGGTGTGGTTCAGTATTAGGACTAGGGCTGTTAGAATCCATTCCAAGGTGAAGATCTTAGACTTTAGGAAGACTAACTTTGCGAAGATGGGCCAATACCTCAGGGAGTCGTTAGTGGGATGGGAACAGCTGGGGGATGTAGAAAAACAGTGGGCAAAACTGAAAGGGGGTATTTTAAAGGCAACCAACCTTTTTGTTAAAATGGCAAATAAAGGCAAAAGGAACAGGAGACCGCTATGGTTTTCGAAGGAAGTAGCTGAAAAAGTGAAGAAAAAGAGGGAGGCCTTCATGAAATACAAGAGATCACAGAGAGAGGAAGACAGGCATCTGTATTTGGAAAAACTTAGAGAAGCTAGCAAAGTAGTCAAGAAGGCAAAGATTCAAAGGAGGAGGAAATAGCCAATGCAATAAAATGGGGGGATAAGACATTTTTCAGATATATTAGTGAGAAGAGGAAGGGCAAAAGTGGTATTGTCAGACTCAAGGGTGCAGGGGGGGAATATGTAGAAGCTGATTAGGATAAAGCAGAATTGCTTAACAAATATTTTTGTTCTGTGTTCACAGATGAAGAACCAGGAGCAGGACCTCAGAAAACACCCACAAATAAGAACAGAAGCGAGGGACATCTTGAACAATTTTCAGAAGACTGTGTTCGTGAGAAACTAGCTCAACTTAAAGTAGACAAAGCGATGGGACCGGATGGGATACACCCTAGAATACTGAGGGAACTTGGGGACGTTCTAGCAACTCCACTGACTGACCTTTTCAATGCCTCGTTGGAGTCGGGAGTGGTGCCAAAGGACTGGAGAGAGGCTCATGTGGTGCCTTTACACAAAAGCTGAAGTAAGGATGTGGTTGAAAACTACAGGCCGGTTAGTTTAACTTCAGTGGTGAGTAAATTATTGGAAACGCTGCTGAAAGAGAAAATAGTGAGGTTTCTGGAGTCCAGCGGATTACAGGATCCGAGGCAGCATGGATTCACCAGAGGCAGGTCTTGTCAGACAAATCTGATTGATTTCTTTGACTGGGTGACCAGGGAGTTGGACTGAGGGAGAGCTCTAGATGTGGTGTATTTAGATTTCAGTAAAGCCTTTGACACTGTTCCTCACAGGCGACTTATAAACAAACTGAGCACCCTAGGGATGGACCCTAAAGTTACTGCTTGGGTTAGAAATTGGTTGGGTGGGAGGCGACAAAAAGTACAAGTAAATGGAGCTCACTCTGAGGAGAAGGATGTTACCAGTGGTGTGCCCCAGGGATCTGTCCTTGGTCCGATTCTTTTTAACATCTTTGTTAGTGATATAGCGGAAGGCCTGTCGGGTAAGGTTTGCCTCTTTGCGGATGATACCAAAATCTGCAATAGAGTAGACACCCAGGAAGGTGTAGATAACATGAGGAGGGATCTAGCTAAGCTTGACGAATGGTCTAGAATTTGGCAGCTGGGATTTAATGTTAAAAAATGTAAGGTCATGCATTTGGGCTGCAGCAATCCAAGGGAGCAATACAGTATAGGAGGTGAAGTACTTTTGTCCACTAAAGAAGAGCGGGACCTAGGCGTGGTTGTGTCTGATGATCTTAAAGTAGCTAAACAGGTAGAAAAGGCGACGGCAAAAGCTAGAAGGATGCTTGGGTGCATACGGAGGAATGACTAGCAGAAAAAAGGAGGTGATAATGCCTCTGTATAAGTCTTTGGTGCGACCTCATTTGGAGTATGGTGTGCAATTCTGGAGACCGCACCTTCAAAAGGATGTGAACAGGATGGAGTCGGTGCAGAGGGTTGCTACTAAAATGATTAATGGGCTTCATTATAAAGCATATGAGGACAGACTTAAGGATCTTAATATGTACACCTTAGAGGAAAGGCGGGATAGAGGTGATATGATTGAGATGTTTAAATACCTCCGTGGCATAAATGTTCAGGGAGAGAGCCTCTTTCAATTGAAAGCAAGTTCTGCTACGAGGGGACATGGGATGAGGGTGAAGGGAGATAGATTCAGGAGTGATATGCGGAAATATTTCTTTATGGAAAGAGTAGTGGATCCGTGGAATAGTCTCCCAGTGGAGGTGGTAGAGATGAGGACAGTAACTGAATTCAAAAAAGCATGCGACCAACACAGAGGATCTCTAAAGGTAAAAAGTGGACTGTTGTAGTTGTGTTATGGAAGGACAGACTAGATGGGCCTTGTGGTCTTTTTCTGTCATCATGTTTCTATGTTTCTATTATCCTTCAAGGATACATTCTTCCGAACCTTCCGCTCTTGGGCGACTGTCGGCTTTCGCCTATTATCTAGTTTAAAAGCTGTTCTATCTCCTTTTTAAAGGTTAATGCCAGCAGCCTGGTTCCATCCAGGTTAAGGTGAAGCCCATCCCTTTGGAAGAGCCCCTCCTTTCCCCAGAATGTTCCCCAGTTCCTAACAAATCCAAAACCCTCATCTCTGCACCATTGTCTCATCCACGCATTGAGACTCCGGAGCTCTGCCTGCCTTTTGGGTCCTGCACATGGAACGGGAAGCATTTCGGAGAACACTACCCTGGAAGTTCTGGATTTCAACTTCCTACCTAAAAGCCTAAATTTAGCCTCCAGAACCTCCCTACCACATTTTCCTATGTCAGTGGTACAGACATGTACCAAGACAGCAGACTCCTCCCCAGCACTATCTAAGACCTTATCTAGGTGGCGCATGAGGTCCGCTAACTTCGCACCAGGCAGGCATGTTACCAGGCGATCCTCACGTCCACAAGTCACCCAGCTATCTACATGCCTAATGATCGAATCACCAACTATAACGGCTGCCTAACCCTTCCCTCATGGGCACATGGCCCTGGAGAAACTTCCTCGGTGCAAGAGGGTTTTACATCACCTGGAGGACAGGTCCTAGTTACAGGATCACTTCCTGCCACACCAGGGTGATACGTGACCTCTCTCCTCCATGGCAACAGGGATGCTGCCAGACTGGAGGTGGGACTTCAGGACTATATCCCTGTAGGTCTCGTCTATGTACCTCTCTGTCTTTCTTATGTTTTCCAAGTCTGCTACTCTAGCCTCTAGAGAACGGACTCATTCCCTGAGAGCAAAGAGCTCCTTGCACCTTGTGCACATGTAAGACCTCTCACCAACTGGGAGAAAATCATACATGTGACACTCAATGCAAAAGACTGGAAAGCCCCCATCTCGCTGCTGGACTGCTATCTGCATCTTAGTTTTAAGTTTGTGTTTAGATCTTTAAGTTCTTTACTTACTAAGGGTTGCTATGGATATTTATACTAATAAAACTGTACCTAATACGTTTAATATAACCTGTTCACCTGAAGCTTAATTAATCTCAGGTCCTTAGTGTATGACTGATTTGGGTAACGAGCTTCACCTGAGAGCACCTCCTGTCTTTTAAGATGTGTAAGTACCTATAAAGCTACGATTATCCCAGGGGTGGGTGGGTGTTGGGAAGGGAGGGAGGGAAATAACACTTATTAAAAGAGGGCTGCTACACAGTACCCTGTCCTGTGCTGCTGAGGTAAGCTATATTCTGATTTGATTTAAATTATAGTTCTTTGCTGCTGCTAGGCTCTAACTTATTATGAAATTTAAACTACAAGCTCTCTGCTGGGTTCTAAATTTAACCAGAAATCTCTCTTCTGTGTTTTAAATTTAAACTAAAAGTACTTTGCTGATGCTAGGCCCTGAGTGACTATTAAATTTAAAGTACAAGCTCTCTGCTGGGTTCCAAAGTTTCTCCATATGGGTTAGTTTTGCGCATACTATCGCAGTCATGAACCTCACTTCTAAGACAGAGTATGTGGAGTATGATCTCAAGCTCTCAAATTCACTGCTAATGCTCAGCATAATACTTGCATCGTGCCAAAGAGAGCCTCCTGCTGGAGTTTGTAAGATGTAACATGTGTGGGTAGTTTGTCAAGATGTGCTTGGAAATTTTTCTTTATCAAGACTGTGACTCCCAATACGATGGGAAATATTTCTGTACCTTTCTGCCACATTTTCTTGGTCTCTAACTGTATTTCTTGGTACTTCGGGATCTTCTGCCTCTCTCCATGACATTCACAGAATAATCATTTGGAGCCGATACCTCTATTATCAATGTCGTTCTGGTATTTTTCTCCTTTACCACTATGAAGGGTTTCCTCACATCCAGTTTCTTATCTGTTGGAATGGGAATGTCCCAAGTGATCATAACTCTTCATTCTCTATAATTCTTTTAGAGTCATGATCTCAGTGCTTTTTAGGGACAGTGATGTTGTAGTGTTTACAGAATCTCCAATGTGTATAGTGTGCTACCTTATTGTGGTTTTCTGTATAGAAATTTTCGGCCTTTGGAACTGTACAGTCAGCTATAAGATGAGTCACTATTTCCAGGTCTTTCTTATAGAATCGACATACAGTCAAACCTCGGTTTTCGTATGCCCTAGTTTCCGTACAATTCGGTTTTCGTTGACTTTTTTCGTCGAGATTTTGTCCCAGTTTTCATACGTTGTCCCAGTTTTCATACGTTGTCTCGGTTTTCATACAGTTGAAAATAGAGCACCATCTTGTGGCCAGAAGTGGGATTTTCTTTATTTTGATTCGCTTGCTGATTGACTGTCTTCCATATGCCAACAAGAGTCTTCAATAAAGGTAAAAGTGATGTTAAATGTTCTTTTATCCATTTCATTAGTCATTTATATTTATTTCTCATTGTTTTCTGTATGTAAAAATATAGTTATCTATAAAATGTATTTTTTGTTAATATTTTTGGGTGTCTGGAACAGATTAATTGGATTTACATTATTTCTTATGGGAAATATTGCTTCAGTTTTCATACATTCGGTTTTAGTCAGACTTTTTCTAACGGATTAATCACGAAAACCGAGGTTTCACTGTATGTCTGTTTTGCCAGTTTTTTCAATGTTTACTATAAACTATCTCGTCCATAATCCACTGTTCTGGGCTGCAACTATCAATCTCTCTCACCATTAGGATACTTCTCTATTGTTTGTGTGTGTGTGTATATGTATCTTTGTGGGTTGGTATGTTTGTGTGTTACTACATATATGCTTATATGTGTATCTGTACTTCTTGCATGTTTTATATGAATGCTTCTATGTATGTGTGTGTGTGTGTGTGTGTGTGTGTGTGCGTGTGTGTGCGTGTGTGTGCATGTGTATGTTTGTTCTCTGTGTGTCTGCAGCTGTTGGAACAGCTTTTCCTAGAGAAATGCATTGAGGTATTTTTTTCGAGGGTGGGGGCTTCATTTATGGTTGCCAACTAGCCCAGTATTCAGCCGGCCTAACTTTTCAATAGTTAGCTAAAACCGGCTATTGAAAAGTTGTTTTTTTGCTCTGGCCGCAGGACCAGAAGTGAACAGAGCAGAAAACTAGCTTTTCATTTCCCTCCTTGTATCCCCTGCCATGGCCTCCCTCCCTCCGATCCAGCCATGGCTCCTGCATCTTACAGAGCCGCAGCAGTGATAGCGCTAATAATTTAAAATAAAAGCAAAACCCGTATGGAGCCTTCTGCAGCGCTCACCCCCTCTAATGTCACTTCCTTTTCAGCCTGGGCACTGCAGCAGGAGTTTCATAGGGTCCGGAGGGCTCCACACAGGTTTTCTTTTCTTTTTAAGTTACCTTTATTGAGGCTGCTGCTCTGTAAGAAGCAGGAGCAGCAGCTGCAAGGGGAATGTGAAGCTGCACTAAGGGGGAGTGAAGCTGCACTAGGGGGGGTGAAGCTGCACTGGGGGAGTGAAGCTGCACTAGGAAGGGTAAAGCTGCACTGAGGGAATGAAGCTGCACTAGTGGGGGTGAAGCTGCACTGGGGGGAGGTGAAGCTGCACTAGCGGGGGTGAAGCTGCACTAGGTGGGATGAAGCTGCACTAGGGGAGGAGGTAAAGCTACACAAGGTGGGGGGGGGGGGCGAAGGCTCCACACAGGTTTAATTTTGTTTTTAAATTAGCTTTATTGCAGCCGCTGGTCTGTAAGAAGCAGGAACAGCGGCTGCAAGGGGAAAGAGGTGGGAGAAGGGACTGACAATTGGAAGGTGAGGGTTGGAAGAGAGCTGAAAGAGGGGAGAAGGAGGATGCAGGAAGGGACTCACAGGGCGAAGGAGGTGGCTGGAAGAGAGCTGAAAGGGGGGGGAGGAGGTGGCTGGAAGGGAGCTGACAGAGGGGGTAAGGAGGGGGCTCAAAGGGAGCTGACACCTGGGAATGGTACTGGTAAGTCACTGGGTAATGGGGAGGAGGCTGGAAGGGAGGGGGCACTGGGACTGGAAGGGAACAGAAACGTGGGGATGGCACTGGAAGGGGGATGGACAGAAGGTAGGGTGACTGGAAGGGAGCTGGCATGGGGATGGCACTGGGAGTGGAAGTGAGCTGATACCTGGGATGGTATTTGGACTAGCAGGGGCTGGACAGTGAGGAAGGAGAGGGACTAGAAAGGAATGGACACCACTGGCATTCCTGGGAACACAAGGGGATTGACAGTGGAATGTAATGGGAGGGGAGGACTGGAAAAGGGGCTGATATTGGGGACAGTTACTGGGACTTGAAATAGGCTGATGGAAGGAAGTGAAGAAAAGAAAAGAAGAGACAAGAAATGGCAGCTGGACTACAGACCATAGAAAACGATCTAAGAGAAGAAAGGAAAATGGAAGCCTCAGATTGGAGCCAGCATGATCAGAGAATAAAATGGTCAGACAACAAAGGTAGAAAAAATAATTTTATTTTAAATTTAATGACTGTACTACCTTTATATTTTACACAGTATGGGGAAACTGCATCTCTTATTTATATGATACTGCACTGCATGCAGAGTCTGGCTTCTTGGGGTTTCAGTTTAATTTTTGTCTATATATTTCTCTTTTTGTTTTGTGCTCATTTATTGGTGAAGGCCTGTCTGTATTGTGTGTGTGTGTTCAACCAATGCTGCATATTCTGTCAGTATAGAATTTCTGTTTAAGAATGTGCAGAAATCTTGCTTGTTCAGTTTGCACATTGCCCTCTCTGCAATCTTTTTGGGGATAGGGGGCAGGGCAGGGGCGGGGAAAGGGAGGGGTGGGGTGGGCATGGGCAGGGCGTGACTAGCCACAGGTTTTTTCTCTTTCAAAAAGTTGGCAGCCCTATACTATCATCTTATGAAAAAAGTACACAAAGGAGTTTGGGGAAAAAGGAGGGTGGGGTATAGCTAACATTAATAATAATGAGGGAGGGGCACCCATTTATAGGTTGCAGGGGAGCGCCAGAAACCCTAACAAGGCCCTGCGCGGGCCAGCTGTACGCATGCAGCAGGACAGCTTCGGGCTGCGATCGGGGCTGTGAGTGGCCTGATGGGCCTGAGTCAGCCCTGGGCCGAAGCAGCAGAATTTAAAAAGAAAAGTGAAGCCGCGGGGCAGGGCTCAGGTAGCATATGGGGTCATGCGGGCGTCGGGGAGAGCCGCGATCACCGTGGCTGCTCCCGTTTAAGGCCCGCGGTGCTTGTGGCTACTCCCGGGCACTGCCGCCACAATCCTGATAGCAGTCCAGCACTCTAGAGTAGCCATAAGCACCACGGGCCTTAAACGGGAGCAGCCACAGTGATCGCTACTTTCCCTGACATCTGCATGACCCCATATGCTGCCCCAGCCCAGCCCTTCACATTGCATTGCCTAAAGCCCACTACAAGCAGTCTCAGACAGATCTGAGGCCCTCTCTGGCTTGTGGGTCCAGGGCAATTGCCAAGTTGCATCCCTCCTAATGACAATCCTGACATCCGCTGCCTTGTATTTTGTACAGTAGAGGGGAAATAGATACATAATAAATACAGTAGAGGGACTCTCATAATGCTGACCATATAACATAATGAAGGACTCTCATAATGCTGGCCTCTCCACTTACACAGACTTTTACCTTGAGTCCTGCTACACAACTTGTACTTAGTTCTCCGTCCTCTCCCTACTTCCCCTGCCTCGATCCCACCCCCTGTCCCTTCCCCTACCCCTTTCTCCCTCCCACCCTTTCCCTTTTGTTGGCGCATTTGCATGTTAATAGTTCCCTGCCTCTGTTACCAAGATTTGCTGTTCATGCCTGTTAATGTAAAGTTGCCTGTTTTGATGTTTTATGCCTGTTCTATGTAAAATTGCTTGACTGTTCACGTTTCCTGTAAACTCCTCTGATGCTAAATAGTGCGGTATATAAAAGCTAATAAATAAATGCATTTCTATTTCTCTTGTATTGCACTACATGCAGTGTCCGGCTTTCTGAGATTTTAGTTTAATTTTTGTCTATATATTTCTCTTTTCATTTTGTGCTCATTTATTGATGAAGACCTATCTGTGTTGTGTGTGTGTGTGTGTGTGTGTGTGTGTGTGTGTACAACTAATGCTGGGTATTCTGTTAGTATGGAATTTCTGTTTAAGAATGCATAACAATTGCTTGTTCAGTTTGCACATTGCCGTCTCTGCAATTATTTTTTGGGGGCAGGGGATGGAACAGGGGGTGGGGAAAAGGCAGGGTAGGGGCTGTACAGAGGATGGGACAAGGGTGGGGTAGGGTGGGCATGGGCAGAGCATGGCTAGCCACAGATGGTGGGTTTTTCTCTTTCAAAAAGTTGGCAATCCTAGCTCTTCCATCTCTACTCCCACATGCAGAAATAAACTTGTACATACAAGAACTTCTCTTAGCTCACCTCCTCCCTTTCTGTGACTAGAGCAGCATTCTAATGCTCCGCCCCCACGGCCTTCCCATTGGCTGGACCCTATCCACAGCCTCTGCTGCTAGTTACATTGGCAGCAGGCAGGGCAGGCTCACTTACACAGGGGGAAGGATTAGAACCACAGATAGAGGTTTTAAAAACTTTGAAAAGTGTGCAGACGTGTTAGCCTTCCTTCTGACTTCCAGACATTAATATTAAAATCAATATAATCATGAAAAAAGCCAGAGAGTTATTAATCCTAAATTCCAGAGTGGCGACCACATCTGACAGTGTTCTCCTCCCTAACTTTGGTATGTTTCTACCTTGTCATTTCCTTAATCCAGTCCTGCCCATGGCAGCAGATATTAGCTGAAAGTACACATAGCAAACCATAAGAAAACAGTAAAATTTCATCAGTAGCTTTCACATTAGAAATAACAGCAGAAAAAAATGACATATGTATCGAGTAGAATTTCTTATAGAACACTGCTTCTGGAGAGACACTGAGTCCAATTCCATAACGTGCATGTCCTGGCCACTGACACATCTAAACCAAAAATGTGCCCCCATTTTGTAGGAATGGACAGATAAAGGGATACCAGAATCCCCAATATGTAATTGAAGATGGATGAATTTCTTGATACAGAATGTGTTTAGAAGTTTAGCTTTTCACCTACTTCCTCTTAAATAGAATAGGATGTCATGATCATGAGTTCTGTGTAACCGTCTTTAAAATAGATGGAACAGTGTTAACGCAAGCATAAAGAGTAAATATAGGCTATGAACTGTGCAACCATAGTTCATTGTACAGTCACTGCTGACAAAACATAATTTTTGCAACTTTTGCAATTATAAATAACTGTCATAATCAAGTGAATTTCATCTAATACACTGCAATCAGATCTTACTCTGTAAAAAGAACTTTGTCGACACCTTGTGTTATTTCATGGTTATAATAAATGACTGTTACTTCCTCTTTTTCTCTAATAAAAGGAGCTTTTTAGGAGGAGGAATTTGAATTCAATAAGCGTGGAATTATGCATGTCCATAGACCCGTTTATTGTCTTCCCTCTGAGCTCAAAGAAAGTAACACTTGTGTGTGATTGTGTTCTGTATTACTCTCTGCCTGTTTCTCACTGTTTGAGGACCAGAGACCAGAAAGAGCCGTGGTATTGTGGCCAGATCATGGAGTTTTCATCAATTGTGCCGTGACTCGGATCTCTGTGTTCCTTCAGCAGTTGGAAATAGCAGACAAGTTGTGAGTGAGTATACTAAAGAATTGACGGATATCTGTGTGTATATTGTGATTGTAATGTAAAGCCGGTAAGGTTAATTAGAGATCTCAGTTAGATAAGTGGAATGAGATAAGGGCAAGAGAAAAAGGAAGCCCTAATTATGAAATGAGGCGCAAGTTTGGTGAAGCGTCCTTATGTTAACATTCGATGACTGCCAGTAACCACAGTTTGCCGTTCCTCCTTTGTGGAACATTTCAGTGGGACAAGTTGAGTTGATTACAGTATGAAATGTGATTAGATTTAAGCAAATTTCATACCAGTCATGAATGTGCTGTGTATGGTTTAAGGCTGAAAAAGTGCAGCAAGCCACTGACTCTGAAAAATTTAAAAATCAAGAAACTGAAACTTACAGGGAAAAACTTAAGCCATTGCTTTATGAAAAAAATAGAAGTTTTGAAGGACTAATTTTCATGTCATAATTGTAGTGTGAAGTTTGTTTCCTCTAATTTTGTGGTTAGGGAATTGTTCTGTGCAGTATAAGTTTTGTTTCTTACTGCAGTAATAATTTAGAGGTTTCCGGCAAGATAACAGCTTGGCATGACTGCAATATTAGCAGGAAGAAAGTCTTGAGCAACTGTGGTAAGATTTTCTTTGTTAGACTAACCATAAGCCTTATTGGGGAAGTTAAAAAAAAACCTCAAAATGTGATTAACCATTTCTCTTACTTGTGTAACTATGTATAGTAAATAAGTTTTGTTTTTTAGGTCTGGATCTGAACTTATTTTGGGTTATGAGAATTTATCTACTGATTCCATTCTATGTGTAATAATGCAAATGCTGAAAAATATTATTAGAAACATTACTCCTTGGTGTTTCTTATGTCTCTGGATACTTTGGGAAAAAATGATTGATGATATATTCTCCAACTTGCATTTCTAGTTATAATTGATGTGAATGAACAGGAAGATCTTCCATGCTTTGATATATTTAGATATTTGATAAATTATGTGATGTAATAAAGGTTTAAAAAATTAAGTGTTTTAAAGGAAAGAGAAGTTAGTAACTTAACTGGAAAAAAAATTGAATTGCTAGGTTTAGGTTTAGGTTTATTAACTTGATTGACCGCCCTTCGTGGGTAAGCAGAGCGGTTTACAAAAACATTTTTTCATTGCAGTAGGCACAAGGCCGGAAAAGGAAAAGAAAGTTACAACTTGGTAAAAGTAGAAAAGCGAGTACAGGAAAGGAGGATCAAAAGGGGAAAGGGGAGGCTAGGGAGGAGAGAGGTTAAAGGCAAGGGAGAAGAGGTGAGTTTTCAGGGCGTGCTTGAAGGTAGGATGGTGGGGCTCCAGACGGAGAGTAGAGGGGAGGGAGTTCCAGAGGGCCGGGCCTGCAAAGAAGAAGGCAGAGGAGCGGGTGGATTGGAGGTGAGCATGTGAGGGGGGAGGAAGAGTGAGGCGATTGAGGTGAAAGGAACGAGGAGTGTGCCGGGGGGTGTGAAAGTGGATGAGGTCAGCAAGGTACTGAGGCGTGGTGGTGTGAAGAACCTTGTGAACGAGCGTGAGAAGCTTGAATTGGATCCGGAAGGAGACGGGAAGCCAGTGGAGACGAAGGAGAAGGGGTGTGACATGGTCCCTGTGGGAGGCGGAAGAAACGAGACGGGCAGCGGTGTTTTGGATGCGTTGTAGACGAGAGAGGTGGAGCTTAGATAGGCCAGAGAGAATGGAGTTGGCTAAATCGATCCGAGAGATGACAAGGGCTAAGAGCAGAGTGACAAGAGCGGAGGGAGAGAGGAAGGGGCGAACAGCACGGATCTGTCTAAGATAAAAAAAGGAGGATTTGGACACGTGAGAGACATGGGCAGAGAAGGAAAGGTCTGAGTCAAAAATTACCCCAAGGTACCTAAAGGTGGAGACCAGAGAGATGGGAGTGGTAGGGAACGATGGGGCAATTGATGGGAGCTGATGACCGTGCTAGTCAAGTTAAGTCAAGCAAGTTTGTTTACTTAAAGGGAAAAAGTGAATGATACAATTAAATTCAAACAAGTGAATTAAGTAATTAAAACAGTATGGTGAATATATGTATAATGTTTTATTATTTTCCTTTTGTGATAGTGGACTAGTTGAAAGTTCAACTATGATAGTGTATGAGTAAATGTTTGAAGAAAAATGCTGATATTTCTCATAGTCTCTTTGAACTAATCTGCAGGAGTCGATTGGAGGAGTGATCTTAAATTCTCATGTCATATATGTTTTAGTTATTATGGAAAGACCTCTGCAGAATTGATGTTGTTAATTGCAAGTGTGAAGTGAATGCCTTGTTGCTAGTTTTAAATTAGTATCACTGAGTTAGATTTAATATGCCTACCTCTTCTATTGTTACTGTTTGTGTTTTTGCTCAGAAATTTCCCACTGGACGTAAGCCACTGGGCTATTTCTCAGACTTTTGTGACCCTGTTGTAGCAGGAATGCCTCCATGTTTTCAGTTTTCTGGCAGCAGTAGTCTTTGCAATCCAAATTATTGATTTTCTAGTACTATAACATGTCTCTCATTAAGTTTTCGCGTCTTCTACATTTGGAATAAAAAAACCCAGCTTCCTTCCAGCTCTAGATTGCTACTGTTTGACCTCACTTTGTACTGATGGTTCTGCTTTCCACAATGAATAAGGAAAACTGATGCAATTATAAGAATTGATTCTGTGACAGAGTCGGCTGCTTGTTATTTGCTAATGCTCAACTAGCTGGAGTGTTCGCTCTTTCTAGAGCTCTTGAGTTATCTGCTCACATGATTAATACTGATTTTGTCTCAGGCTTCTTGCATGAGGAGCTCTATGTGCTGATACTACTATGCTGTTTTGTTCTGAGAATAGTGTAACAAAGATAGAACTGTTAAATTATTAAGAAGTGATAATTGATTTTCTAGTTGGTTCAAATTTGGTGTTAAAAAGGTTTTATAGTTTATGAATGTACACACCCTTATATAGATGTTCCTTCCTTTGTGAGCTTAGATGTCTATGCGAAGTAGAATGGAATGGAGAAGTAGTCTAATGACTAGAGTACTAGCACTCCTTGTGACCTTGGATAAGTCACTTAACCCCCCCATTGCCTTACAAAGAAAAATTCCAAGTTATCAATGTTCCTATTTAATGTGCTGTACCAAGTTTTAGTTGCAATGTGAACTGCTGTGATTAGTGGGGAAAGTAGTATTAGAAAAAAATAACAAAAAAACAAAGAAAAGTGCAAACATAGATAAACCAGGTCAGCTGGGTGTGGCCGGGAGGTTATATGCTGAGGTGAACAGATGGGATTTAAGTAGGGACCTGAAAGTGGTGTAGTTATCTTCCAGACGGAGCGGAGTGGGCAGAGAGTTCCATAAAGCTGAACCAAGGAAGAAAAAGGCAGAATGATGGGTAGACTGTAAGTGTGCACGAGATGGTGGGGGGAGGTGAAGTCGATTAATGTGAAGAGAACGAAGACTACGTGTAGGGATGTGGAAGCGGAGAAGACCAGTGAGGTACTGGGGTGTTTGTGTGTGCAGGATGCGGTGATAATGTTTAAAGTAATGTGAGTTGAATCATCACCTAAGATAAGACAGCCTTCCTAATAATTGTTGACAAACAATTGAAATGAGTTTAAATTATTTGTCATAAACTGCTAGTTATGTTTTAATGTTGTTACCCCTTGAATAACCAGATTGACTATATCTTGTATATTGTTAAAGCTGGAGAATACATCACAAATATAATTAGTGATATGAATATGTACAATTGTGTTCCTGACAGGAAAAAGCAATGTGTCTATCAGGCCACATGCTAACATTTGATTTGGCAAGTAGACAGAATAAGTTTAGGAATGCAGATGAAAAAAATAACTATGTTATGGATGTATTGTAATTAACAATAGATAATATAATTCTGTTCAACAATTTAAGACTGTCATTAGGGATGAATAATTGTGCTTGTTTGCAATTGTATGGCATCAAGAGAGATGCTGTAGTGGAGAATTGGATTTTTACAAATTATATATTGATCCTATGGGCCGAAGAAGAAAACTACTGTGAATGAAATGCTACTGAATATGGAGACTCCTGATAAAGATCAACGATTCCAGCGGAACTACTCATGTATGCGCAGCAGTGAAGCCTGGGTGGACGGTCACTGAAAAAGATTGATCTAAGATGTGCATAGCACAGCCCATGGTGAGAAAGGATGCTGCTGAAGAATCTGGAGTGATGACTGGTGTCATGATATGAGGGACTAATCTCTGAATTATTGCTAGATCTACGAGAAGCAGTTGGCCACTGCTGGATGAGGTAGTGCTTACAAGAATAATTGGTAAAGTCTTGCTCTCTGTACACATTTTTATTGAGGCTAAGCAAAGGTAAACAATGTAACATGATTTTGTATAATGATTTCTTCCAATGAACAAGATGGAGCTCACCTATGGACCAGATGTGCCTAGGACTTTGAAAGAACATCTCCAAAATGAAGCCTATTGTAGAAGATTATTCCGGAATTGGACAAGTTTCAGCTACTGTTCTTTTGTAATGATTCTTTATAGAATCACAGGGAGGACTGTAGGAATGGACAGATAAAGGGATACCAGAATCCCCAATATGTAATTGAAGATGGATGAATTTCTTGATACAGAATGTGTTTAGAAGTTTAGCTTTTCACCTACTTCCTCTTAAATAGAATAGGATGTCATGATCATGAGTTCTGTGTAACCGTCTTTAAAATAGATGGAACAGTGTTAATGCAAGCATAAAGAGTAAATATAGGCTATGAACTGTGCAACCATAGTTCATTGTACAGTCACTGCTGACAAAACATAATTTTTGCAACTTTTGCAATTATAAATAACTTTGTCATAATCAAGTGAATTTCATCTAATACACTGTAATCAGATCTTACTCTGTAAAAAGAACTTTGGCGACACCTTGTGTTATTTCATGGTTATAATAAATAACTGTTACTTCCTCTTTTTCTCTAATAAAAGGAGCTTTTTAGGAGGAGGAATTTGAATTCAATAAGCGTGGAATTATGCATGTCCATAGACCCGTTTATTGTCTTCCCTCTGAGCTCAAAGAAAGTAACACTTGTGTGTGATTGTGTTCTGTATTACTCTCTGCCTGTTTCTCACTGTTTGAGGACCAGAGACCAGAAAGAGCCGTGGTATTGTGGCCAGATCACGGAGTTTTCATCACATTTGAACCTAATTCTGCATCCATCTGGACGTGTCCGCAGGTCCAGAATCAGATAGATAGCAGTGTTCGGCGGGCACGTGCAAGCGCTATTCAGACCGCCCCATGCCTGGGACGCAGGTAAATGGTCTGGGCATCCCCATGCCCACCGCATTCTGAAATGTTATACGGGTCCGATGCTGCCCGTCTCCATGTGGACATGCCTCTGCTGATAAAATGTACATCTTCTAAGCTGATGTTCCTGTTCGCACCTCCAGTCTAGTCCCGGAATCCTTGGGTTCTCAACCTCTACCAGCAGCTTTGGAGAGAGAAACTTCAGAGCTGTGATGTCACTAGCATATAAACGCTGGCACCACCTCCTCTCCTCAGTTATCAGTCTCCAAAGCAGCTTGAGGGGTTGTGAGCCCAGGGATTACAGGGCTCACTTGAGGAACAATTAGGCAGACTTTCTTTAAAAAAAAAAAAAAAAAAGAAGGAAAGGGCCCGGGTTATTTCGGGTTAATTGGCTGATTCTGGGCATTTCTTAAGTGCTGTGAGTCTAGTCGGCGGCTGCCTTGAGGTTCTTTTTCTCCTCTTCCCTTTCTCTAGTTAGCATTCCTTTTGGGGGGAAGAGTTGGGAGCCTGCGGGGTACTTCTGCGCTGTGCAGGGGGGGCCCGCGCTTCGGTCCCTGGCCCTCGCAACGGACGTCAGGCATCACCACAGGGCTGGACTCAGCGCGCAGAAGATCTGTCTGCTAGCGCTTGAGCCGCCCTCACTGTTCCCGGCGCAATCGAGACAGGATTGCAGTGCCCGCGTTTTTCGGCGATACTGAGGCTCCGGAGCTGCAGGGGCACTCAGATTGCGGGGCTTTGGAAATTCTTGTGGTGAACGGAGGCCTGAGAGGTAAGGCAGTTAATTGCACGGCAATCGGCCTGACGGAGGGAGACAGGCCGCACTGCGTGCGCTCTGCGCGGGAAAGCCAGCAGGGGGGGGGGGGGTTGTTTCCTTCCCTGAGACCCGTAGAGCCGTTAGAGAACCGCGGTTTGCCCTGTTTTATTCATTTTTGCGCTGAGGAGGCAGTCTCTTTAGGTTATTTGAAAAAGCTTGACCAGGAAATCCTTTTTGTTCTGGCTAGTGGGCAGCATGCCAGCCAAGCAGCTTTGTTTACTATGCGGGGCTAGAAGGAGTTCAGTTACTCCAGAAGGAGTCTGTAAGGGCTGTAGCCTTGAGGCTGGTGTTGGTGAGCTACCTGTGGAGGGGGGTGCAGAGGGTAAGGAGGGCTCCATGGAAGGGGGAGACCCGGTTCCGGTCCCTCTGCCCCCTCCCAAATCGGGGGTCACTGCGGTGTCTGGACAAGATTCCTTGCATTCAAAGCTGCTGGTGTCAGGAAGCTTGGCGGCTATTTTTTCCACGGATTTTTTGTCCTTGATTCATAGGGCCTTGGGCTCTTCCCAGGAGGCCCCGGTAGCAGGACCTTCAGGGGAGAGCTTCAGGGGAAAGAGGTCCGTTTCTCCAGTGCTAGGGGACAGCTCTAGCACTGTGGCAAAGAGGGCCCATTTGGACAGGGATAGATTAGAGCAGTCGGTGCTGTCAGAGGATTTGCGCACAAACGTAGCGGACCTTGAAGAGGGCCTGGTTGAGGACTTAGAGGAAGGTGAGATTAAGGATCAGGAGGATCAAGCGAGAGTGGTTAGGGTCTTCCGTAGAGAGGAGCTGCCAGCTCTCATTTCAGAGTCCCTTAAGACCCTAAATATGCCAATGGCAGGGCCTGCAGAGGATGCCACCCTGGAGGATCCCTTGCTGCAGGCCTTCCGTAAGACGCAGAGGGCGTTCCCAGTACATAGGGTGTTTAAAGAAATGATTCAGGAAGAGTGGGATATGCCCGAGGCAGTGCTCAAGGGCTCCAGAGTGATGTCGAGGCTTTACCCGCTGATGGATCAGGACCGGGATCTGTTTAAGGCTCCAAAGGTGGATGCGGCGGTTTCTGCGGTAACTAAGAAAACCACCATTCCGGTGGAAGGGTCCGCTGCGCTTAAGGATGCGCAGGACCGTAAGCTGGAAACTTTGCTGAAGCAGGTTTTTGAGGCAAATGCCTTATCGTTGCAGGCGTCTATTTGCGGGGCTTGGGTAGCCAGAGCCTGTTTGCGATGGGCGCAGCGGATTCAAGCTGAGAGCTCGGTGGAGGAGAACGAGGAGGCGTCCCGGTTGGAGTCCGGAGCAGCGTATTTAACCGATCTTCATTATGATCTCATCCGGGGGTTGGCTAAGAGTATGGCCTCAGTAGTAGCGGGTCGCAGGTGTCTCTTGCTCCAGAATTGGGCGGCGGACGGTTCTTCTAAGGCTAGGTTAAGTAAGCTGCCTTTCCGGGGCAAGCTTCTGTTTGGAGAGGATTTGGAGAAGTTGGTTAAGGATTTAGGTGAGTCCAAGGGAGGTCGGCTGCCGGAGGATAAGCAAAAGCAGACTCGTTCTGGACTCGGTTTTCGGGGGCAGCAGCATGATTTTCGTGATTTTCGTCGTTTTCGGAACGCGAGGTTTGGACAGGGGCAGCAAGGGCGTTTCCCTACTCGGAGTCAGGGGTTTCGGGGGTTTCGAGGGGCGAGCAGAGGTTTCTCACAGACGTCCTCGTCCTCTTCCTTCAAAAAGTCACAATGAAGTCAGGCGGGCCCAGGAGGGGTTGGTTCCCGTGGGAGGTTGTTTGCGGGAGTTTTACCCTGCCTGGGTCCAGCTCACGTCCGATCAATGGGTGTTGGAGGTGATTCGAGACGGTTACACGTTAGAATTGCAGCGGCCGGTATCTGAGGCATTCGTGCAATCTCCGTGCAGAACTCTAGCGAAGCGCGGGGCGGTGCGGGACACCGTTCGTCGCCTGCTGGCGCTCAAGGCGATTGTTCCGGTTCCGCCCGACCAATTAGGAGGCGGTCGATACTCCATTTACTTTGTGGTGCCCAAGAAAGAGGGGACGTGGCATCCAATTCTGGATTTGAAAAGGGTGAATCGCTGTCTCCGCGTCTCCCACTTTCGTATGGAAACCCTTCGGTCCGTGATTGTAGTGGTGAGAAAAGGCGAGTTTTTGACGTCTTTGGACCTGTCGGAAGCGTACCTTCATATTCCAATCCGGCAGGAGCATCAGAAATTCCTCAGATTTGCGGTTCCGATGGGTCATTTTCAGTTTCAGGCGCTGCCCTTTGGCCTGGCAACTGCACCACGAATCTTTACCAAGGTGATGGTGGTGGTCGCAGCGGCCTTGCAAAAGGACAGAGTGATGGTGCACCCATATCTGGATGATTGGTTGATAAGGGCAAAGTCATGAGCGGAGAGTGTCTCGGCCACGGCCAAGGTGTTGGCGATGCTGCAGCGCTTAGGTTGGGTGGTAAATGCGGAGAAGAGCAAGTTGCAGCCGACTCAACAGTTAGAGTATCTGGGAGCTCGCTTCGACACGGAGGTCGGCCAGGTTTTTCTTCCACGGCAGTGGAGAGTGGCGCTCCAGCGGTTGATAATTCGCTTTCTCGGCGTGCAGAGGCCTACCGCCTGGGAGTACCTGCAGGTGTTGGGAACCATGGCAGCGACCCTAGAATTGGTTCCGTGGGCGCGGGCCCACATGTGCCCGTTGCAGAGAGCGTTGTTGCGGCGCTGGTCCCATCAGAGGGATGCCTTGTCCCAGAGATTGGTTTGCCCCCCTCAGACTCGGCGAGCCCTGCGGTGGTGGTTGGCTCCAGGGAACCTAGAGAAGGGCATGGCGTTGGAAGCGCCGGAGTGGGTTCCACTTACCACAGATGCCAGCTTACAGGGCTGGGGAGCCCATTGCCAAGACCAAATAGCACAAGGAGAGTGGTCAGCGCAGGAAAAGACTTGGTCCATCAACAGATTGGAGTTGAGAGCGGTGGTCTTGTCCTTGCAGGAATTTCGTCGGTATCTCATCAGGAAGGCGGTTCGAGTATTCTCGGACAACGCGACGGCAGTAGCTTATGTAAATCGTCAGGGAGGCACCAGCAGTGTGGTGCTAGAGACCGAAGCCGACGGCTTGTTCGAGTGGGCCGAACGGAATCTCTAAGCTGTGTGCGTGTGCGCGCGCACACACCTCGCTGAGTGAGCGCACATACTTTACAACAGAGCGCACAAAAATTATGGTTCTGATTCTGATAGAAAACAACACAGACGTCTTAAAATTTAAAAGTTGTTGTGTATTTACGGTTTTCACAAGTTCTACAATATTTTCTAGTGCAATCAATGTGGTGTACATACTGTATTCTGACGTGTAGTCAAATTTTAAAGTATATAACTCCGAGTGTCGTTATGTGGCGCACAAAAATTTAACCTTCCTTCAAAAGCTGCACAGCTGATATTTTATGTGCACACAGCCTACAGAAAATTAGAGGGAGAATTGGAGTGGACAATGTGCAGGCCGACTTCTTGAGTCGCGTGAAGGTGGACCTGGGGGAGTGGGCCCTTCATCCGGAAGTCTTCCAATTGCTAGTGCATCGCTGGGGAACGCAGGTCATGGATCTCATGGCGACGTTTCAGTCAGTGCAGGTCAGTCGGTTCTTCAGCAGAAGAAGAGAAAGGATGTCCGAAGGATTGGATGCGCTGGTACAGGGGTGGCCGCGGGACAAACTTCTGTATGTCTTTCCTCCGTGGGTATTGATCGGGAGAGTGCTTCAACGCATCGAGCTTCACAGAGGGAAAGTGATTCTCGTGGCTCCCGATTGGCCGTGACGTCCGTGGTACGCGGATCTGGTACGGATCGTGGTGGAGGGGCCCTGGCGGCTTCCGGTTCAACGGGATCTCTTAACTCAAGGGCCCCTGTGCATGCCTCAGGTGGATCGATTCTCGCTTACGGCCTGGCTATTGAACGGGCTTGGTTGAGAGCGAAGGGTTATTCGGCGGCGGTGGTAGCGACCCTGCTGCAGGCGAGGCGGCGGTCGACTTCTCTGGCGTATGTTAGAGTGTGGCGAATCTTTGAAGCGTAGTGTGCGGACAAGAATTTTCTGCCTTTTAGGGCGTCAGTGCCCCAGGTGCTGGCTTTCTTACAGGATGGTTTTCAGAAGGGTTTGGCGTCATCGTCATTGAAGGTTCAGTTGGTGGCTTTGTCCTGTTACAGAGGTAAGGTGCTTGGCAGTTCCTTGGGCAGCCATGTGGATGTGAAGCATTTTTTGAAAGCCGTGGGATTGTTGCGGCCTCCCTGCAGGAGGGTAGTTCCGTCCTGGGATCTTCCTTTGGTTTTGGAAGCGTTGAGGAAGGCGCCATTCGAGCCTTTGTCAGCGGCGACATTAAAGGACATGACTCTGAAGGTGGTATTTCTGGTGGCCATTGCGTCTGAGAGGCGAGTGTCGGAGTTGCAGGCGCTGTCCTGTAGGAAACCTTTCCCGTCCTTTTCAGATACCAAGGTGGTGTTGAGGACTGTGCCTTCCTTCTTGCCTAAGGTAGTTTCGGGGTTTCATATGAACCAGGTGGTGTATTTACCAGTTTTTTCGTACAAGAGAGTTCCGGATGCGGAGCGCCTGCATCGCTTGGATGTTAAGCGGGCATTACAGGCATATTTAGATAGGACGGCTAGTTTTCGTAAGTCGGACAGGTTGTTTGTTCTCTTTGCAGGGGCTCGGCGAGGTGAGGCGGCCTCTAAGGGTTCGATTGCTCGGTGGTTGAAGGAAGCGATAGCATCAGCGTATCTTTTGCGGGGCCGCTTGGTGCCGGCAGGTTTGCGGGCTCACTCCACTAGAGCACAAGCTGCCTCCTGGGCAGAGTATGGCCTGGTGCCGGCGGAGGATATTTGTAGGGCAGCGACATGGTCGTCAACGCACTCCTTTGTGAAGCATTATCGTCTGGATATGCAAGCGGAAAGAGATGTCTGTTTTGGATCGGCAGTGCTTCAGGCTGGGCTAGCAGGTCCCTCCCGTTGATTGGTTTTCACTGCTCTGTTACATCTCAAGGATTCCGGGACTAGACTGGAGGTGCGAACAGGAAGGTTAAATTAGACTTACCTGCAAATTGTAGTTCCTGGAGCAATCCAGTCTAGTCCCGGTTCCCGCCCTGAGGGTTGATGCTAGGGAGCCTGAAGCTCGAGGGCATTTACAGGTAAGCCTTGTCAGCTCCAGTAGTTCCGGTCAGTGATGGTAAGTGTTTTCTGTCTGGGGGCTTGGGGGTCTGTCCCTTTCGGGAAGGGGAGGGAAGACCTCATAGCATAGCCGGCATACGGTATTTATCATGTAAATAGTTTTGAGGCATAATAGCCTTGTTGGTGTTTTGTGCATTTTCTACTTACTTGTTGCTCTGGTGAGTCTGCTTTGTCAATAGGTTAACTGAGGAGAGGAGGTGGTGCCAGCATTTATATGCCAGTGACATCACAGCTCTGAGGTTTCTCAGTCTCCAAAGCTGCTGGTAGAGGTTGAGAACCCAAGGATTCCGGGACTAGACTGGATTGCTCCAGGAACTACAATTAGCAGGTAAGTCTAATTTAACCTTAACACTGATAGTGTTATATCCATGCAAACACATGATTACTGTTGAAAAAAGTATGTGCATGCAAAGGAGACTATGTACAACTCTCTGCTGGATGCTCAGAACAGTACAGGGTTATCCAAGTGCAGCAAGGCTACTATAACAGCAAGTGGAATGTGAGATGTTTGTCCTGTCTGCAAAACATACATGGTATTTGCAGAACACCTTAGGTATTCCTGCAGTGAATATCGCTGCCAATAGTATTTGCAATGATAAGTATGGGCCAGAAAAGACCAAAATTGGTCCTACAGCTACATGTCAATACATATCCCTGTCAATAACAAGGACCCATCAGGATGGTAACATGCAACAGTGAAACATGAACAATACAGGCCCATATGCACCATCAACTTTCCTTCTAGATGTGCAGAGTGTTAGAGACCTCTGATGGTGCATTTGAATATATATTCATGCTGTGTGCACTGCAGCATGCCACCTCTCTGAGAGTCCTCCACCGTAGCCAGGGACATGCCCTGCTATGTTGCTGCAGAGCAGCTTGTCAGACTATACTGCCCATTCACACTGGCACCTGGCGATACTTCAGTCAGTCCTATGGTAAAGGTACTGTCCAGGCTTACATGTCCCCCCCCCCCAGATTTGGTTTCAGAAAATAGGTCTAGACATTTTTGACTGCAAAACATCAATCCCACACATTCACAGGGCTTATTCGTGTTTCAGAATGACCTCCAGAGTGAAAATTCACTCCCTTGACTCACGCAGTGAAAACAGTAGCGTGAATTACCTAGCCAAACCCCTGACCTAGATTGGCCATTGTTGGAAATAGGATACTGGGCTTGATGGACCTTGGTCTGACCCAGTATGGCATATCTTATATTCTTATGTTCTTATGAGGTGATTTAAATATGCTGGATGTTGATTGGCACATCCCTGCAGTGTTGTCATCTAGAAGTAAGGAGATACTAGATTCTCTACAGGGAGAACTATTATAGCAACTGGTAACAGAACTCACATGAGAAGAGACCACATTGGACCTGGTGCTTATCAATGGGGAGAGTGTTTCAGATGTTATAGGGGTGATCATCTCACATCCAGTGATCACCATACAAAAAAGATCACAGAAAGAGGAAGACAAACAGCAATATTTGGAAAAGCTAAGAGAAGCTAGGAAAGTTGTCAGGAAAGCAAAGATAGAAATGGAAGAAAAAAATTGACAATACAGTAAAATGGGGGGGAACAAGAAGCTTTTCAGATATGTTAGTGAGAGGAGGACATGCAAAAGTGATGTTGTTAGACTCAGGGGTGAAGGGGAGGAATATGTAGAAGTTGATGAGGATAAAACAGAATTGCTTAGCAAATATTTTTGTTCTGTGTTCACAGATGAAGGGCTAGGAGCAGAAACTCAGAAAACGCCAACAAATATAAACATAAATGAGGCGGATCTTGAACTATTTTCAGAATACTGTGTTCGTGAGGAGCTAGCAAAATTAAAAATAGACGAACAGATGGGGCCAAATGGGATACATCCGAGTGTATTAAAGGAACTTAGGAAAGTTCTAGATGCTCCACTGTCTGACCTTTTTAATGTTTCTTTAGAGATGAGAGTGGTCCCAGAAAACTGGAGAAGGGTGCATGTGGTGCATTTACCCAAAAGCAGAAGTAAGGACGTGGTTGGGAACTACAGGCCAGTTAGTCTGACCTCTATGAAAAGTAAATTAATGAAAATGCTGCTAAAACAGAGAATAGTGAATTTTCTAGAGTTCTATGGATTGCAGGATCTGAGATATCATGGTTTTACTAGAGGCAGGTGTTGTCAGGCAAATCTAATTCATTTCTTTGATTGGGCAACCAGAGGGTTGGATTGAGGGAGAGTCCTAGATATAGTATACTTAGATTGATTGATTTATTTAACAATTTTTTATATACCGTTTTTCTACAAGTCAAAATGGTTTACATGGAAATGAGTGAATACAATGAATGTTTTAAGTACAACAAGATGAACTAGGAATGTAACTAAAAGTGGTAAATACAATGAACTAAATATAAAGTTGGGGGAGGTGGAACATATAAATAATGCAGTGAAACAAAGGTTTTCATAGGTTTAAATAGGGAATCAGAACTATATACACAATAGGGTATAGGCTCAGGATGGTGGGCTTGGGATCCTGGTACTTCATGGAGGTGGGGTGGGAGAGATCCTGTGTGTCCAGCTGGGACCCGGCACCAAAGTGTTCTTGAAAGAGATAGAGTCTTTAATTTCTTTCGGAAGTCTGTGGTGGATTTAACATTTTGAATTGTGGGGATAGTGAGTTCCAGAGGGTGGGGGTGTAAAGTGTGAATGCTCTGAGTCATGTGGTCTGGTTGATCTTACAGGTTTGGGATGGGAGACTGAGGAGATTTTGTGTGCTGTTTCTTCGTGGTCTGTTAGGAGTGTGAATTAGTGTCTGAAGGTGCTCAGAGGTTTGGTTGTTTAGGGTCTTGTGGATGGTAGTGCGGACTTTGTATTTTATTCTTGAGCTGATGGGTAACCAGTGGAGAAATTTGAGGATTGTTGTGATGTGGGTTTGCCTAGAAATTTGGAAGATGGTCCATGCTGTAGTGTTCTGGGCAAGTTGTAGTAGAAGCAGAGCATGCTTGGAGAGGTCCTGATATATAGAGTTGCAATAGCCAAATAGAGGAGTGATAGTGGCTTGGCATACTGAGCAGAATGTTTCGGTACATAGGAGAGGGCGTAGGTTCCACAGAGGTTTAAGCTTATAATATACAGATTTGGTGGTGTTTTGAATTTGGGCTTTGAAACTCAGCTGCTGATTAAGTATGATGCCTCGGTATCTGATCTCAGTTTTGACATGGAGGTTGTGGTTACCAATCCTGTTGGAAAATGGTGGGGGGTGAATTTGGGGTCTCTTCTGACATGGAGCAGTTCTGTTTTGTTGAAGTTGATGGATAAATTGTGATAGTGGAGCCATTTGATTACTTAAGCTTGTGATTTTGGAGTAGTCAGGAGTGGACGTGGAAAAAGGCGCATAAATCATAACATCATCAGCATATATCAGGTACTTGACGCTGAATTTTTGGAGGATAGTGCACAGGGGTTGAATGTAGATGTTGAATAGGAGAGAGGAGAAAGAAGAGCCTTGGGATGCTCCTTGGATTAGGGTGAAAGGATCTGAGGTTTGTGTTCCAATTTTTATTCATTGACTTCGGTTGGATAGGTAGGAGTGGATCTATTTGAGGGGGATGCCTCAGACTCTAATGTGGTGGAGTTGGTCAAGACGAATTTGATGGGATATGATGTCAAAAGCTGCAGAGATGTCCAAAAAGAGCAGGGTGAAACCTTGGGTGAGTATTTCTCTGCCAGCTATGAGTATGTTTAATAGGGAGATCAGTAGGGTTTCTGCACTATGGTAGGGGTGGAAGTCATGCTCGTACTGGTCTAGTGGTGCATGGTGGTCTATGTGATCTTGAAGTTGGGTTTGGATGGCCTTTTTGATGATTTTCAATATGAATGGTATGCTGGTTATGGGTCTGTATGAGACAGGTGAACAGGGATCGAGGTTTGACTTTAGGAGAGGTCGGATTGAGGTTTGTTTGAGGGAAGGAGGGATGAATCCTTGTGAAAGAGAAGACTGTAGTATTTTGGATAAGAATGGTAGAAATTGCGTTCTGATGATTTTTATCCAGGAAACTGGGCATGGATCAAGTGCAGAGGTTGTGGTGTTGATGTGGCCAATTATGCCTTACGTTCCTCAAGTGATATAGTTCTGAAAGCAGTCCAGGAGTGATTGTAAGCATATCCTTATTTGATGTGGGTATGGTGAGGATATTGGAGGAACTAGAGTTATATTTGGTTTGTAATAGGAGGACATGTCCTGAGGGTGTGGAGTGTTATCTTGATATGTATACTTAGATATGGTATACTTAGATTTCAGTAAAGCCTTTGACGCTGTTCCACACAGGTGACTTATAAATTAATTGAATGCCCTAGAGATGGACCCTAAAGTGATTGACTGGGTTAGAAATTGGTTGAGTGGAAGTGACAAAGGGTAAATATAAATGAAACTCATTCTGAGGAGAAGGATATTGCCAGAGGTGTGCCCCAGGGATCTGTCCTTGGTTCAATTCTTTTTAACATCTTTGTTAGTGTGGTTGATAAGGTTTACCTCTTTGTTGAAGATACCAAATTCTGCAATAGAGTAGACACACAGGAAGGAATAAAAAACATGAAGAGGGATCTAGTGAAGCTTGAAGAATGGTCAAGAATTTAGCAGGTGAGATTTTATGCTAAAAAATGCAGGGTCATGCATTTGGGCTGCAAAAATCCAAGGGGGCGATACAGTATAGAGGGTGAAGTGCTTCTGTCCATGAAAGAAGTGTGTGACCTGGAGATGGTTGTTTCTGATGATCTTAAGATGGCTAAACAGGTAGACAAGGCAACGGCAAAAGCCAGAAAGATGATCTGAAACATCTGCTTCTCACAATCAAAGAACATAGTCTCAAAATGGGCCTGCACCTTAATGTAAAGAAGACAAAGAGCATGACAACTGGCATAATCAACAGGTTCATCGTCGAAGGAGAAGAAATTGAAATCGTGAATAACTTTAACCTACTTGGATCAACTATCAATAAAGAAGCAACAAGCAGTCAAGAAATCAGACGACTTACTGCTCTTGGCAGAATGGCTATGAAAGACCTAGATAAGATTCTCAAGAGCAGAGATGTCTCTCTCCATACATTTATGACATATTCATAAATGACCTCGAAAGTGGAATAACGAGTGAGGTTATCAAATTTGAAGATGACACAAAACTATTTAAAGTTGTTAAAACCCAAGAGGACTGTGGAAAACTGCAAGAGGATTTTGATAAATTGGAAGACTGGGCATCAAAATGGCAGATGAAATTTAATGTGGACAAGTGCAAGGTTATGCACCTAGGGAAGAACAACCCAAACTATGGTTACACGATGCAAGGTTCCACATTAGGAACCACCACCCAGGAAAAAGATTTAGGCGTCATTGTGGATACTGTGTTAAAACCCTCGGCCCAGTGTGCAGCGGCGGCCAAGAGAGCAAATAGAATGCTAGGTATCATAAGGAAAGGAATGGAAAATAAAACAAAAGATATTATAATGCCTCTGTATCATTCCATGGTGAGACCGCACCTTGAATATTGTGTGCAATTCTGGTCGCCGTATCTTAAAAAGGATATAGCGATTTTAGAAAAGGTTCAGAGAAGAGCCACCAAAATGGTAAAGGGGATGGAAGGATACTCCTATGAAGAAAGGCTTAAAAGGTTAGGGCTCTTTAACCTGGAAAAGAGACGGCTGAGGGGAGATATGATAGAAGTCTATAAATTAATGAACGGAGTGGAACAGGTAAACGTAGATCGATTGTTTATGTTATCAGAATATAGAAAGACTAGGGGACATGCAATGAAGCTACAGGGTAAACTATTTAAGACTAATAAAAGAAAATATTTTTTCACTCAACGTGTAATCAAACTCTGGAATTTGTTACCGGAGGATGTAGTAAAGGCTGTTAGTGTAGCTGGGTTTAAAAAAGGTTTGGACAAGTTCCTGGAGGAAAGGTCCATAAACCATTATTAAGAAGGGACCCAGGATATCAATGCTTGAACCAATACAAGCATTGTGGAACCTGTGTCCCTTGGGGAAACTGCTAGGTACATATGACCTAGATTGGCCACTGCTGGAAACAGAATACTGGGCTCGATGGACCTTGGTCTGACCCAGTATGGCATATCTTATGTTCTTAACCAAGCCATGGTATTTTCAATAACATCATATGGATGTGAAAGCTGGACAGTGAAAAAGATAGATAGGAAGAAAATTGATGCCTTTGAATTATGGTGCTGGCGGCGAATACTGTGTATACCATGGACTGCCCGAAGAACAAACCAGTCTGTACTAGAGGAGATCAAACCTAAGCTTTCTTTAGAAGCTCAGATGACAAGACTTCGACTTTCATACTTTGGACACATCATGCGGAGAGAGAGATCATTAGAGAAAGACATCATGTTTGGCAAGATAGAAGGTCAACGCAAAAGAGGAAGGCCAGCAATGAGATGGATCGATACAATAACAGCAGCTACAGGTACCAGTCTGTCAACACTGAGCCGCCTGACTGAAGACCGAATACAATTTAGGATAGCTATCCAGAGGGTCGCCATGAGTCGACTCCGACTCGACGGCACTTAACAACAACAACAACAGTTTTTGGAAATGGAGCAGTTTTGTGGGGTGGTGGGCAGATACAGGGGCATTTGGTGATTTAGTGGGACAGTTGCAGGAGGGAAGATTTTGGGGTGTGGCATTTGTGAAATGGTGAGGTTGTTGTGCAGATATATTTTAGCGATGGGTTTGTTTGAGGGGTGGCAGGGCAGTGGCAAGGGAATGTTTATGGGGGGTGGAGCAGTGTGAGAGTTGGTTCAGTTTCAGCATGGTAGTTTTTTGGAGGTGGGTAATTTGTAAGAGATGGAGCAGTGGGGGGTTGATTTAGGAGATAGGGCATTTGACAGGGTGGTGTGGCACTTGGGGGAATATTTGAAGGATAGGGAGAGTTTGGCAGTGGTAGAGCAGTTGTGAGGTGTATTTTTTTGAGGGTGAGGCAGCTTTCAAGGTAGTTGGGCAGTTGTAGGAGGTGTTTTATTAGGATGGGGACAGTTAGTGGTATGATGGAGAATCGCTGCATTTGGTGGGTTGGTAAGGAAGTTGCAAGGGGTTATATTTGGAGGATTGGGCAGTGTGCAGGGTGGTGGAGCAATTGTAGGGGCACAGATTTTGGTAGTGGGGACAGTTTGGAGATGTCAGAGAGTAAAGAACAGAGAGAGGGAATTTGAAAGGAGCAAATCCCTAACTGCTTTATTTCACTAAACTACTACGACTACTACTACTATGTAGTTTCTATGTTACAGAAACTGGAACATTTTCTCCCAAAGAAATGCATTGGGCTAAATTTTTGTGGGCTTATTTCTCTGGAACCGCTGTCTGATTTGGTCCATTTTTGAACTTGCTGGCTCTTTTTACCAGTTTTCCCACATGCCAAGTTTCAACCCATTCTGTTAAATGTTCAGAGAGCTTTGTTTACCCCCAGAGAGGACAGACAGACAAACATAGACGTTCATGTCCTCTTTTGCATAATTCTTTCCAACTTCCATTTGATTGTAAAAAATAAGGGCCCCCCATTGTCGGAACCCCGTGCGGTGACACTCCTATTGTTGCCCAATTCCCCCTCCCTTACACACATGCTGCCCCTCTGCAGGCTCCAGTGGCTGTTCTTCCCAGGACAAAGTCTCGCGGTGTGGCTCTTATCGCAAGAGTTCAGCCGGGGAGGTAAGAGTCACCAGGCCTGGAGCAGAGGCAGCACGAGAAACAAATCAAAATAAGTTGCCTTGCTGCCACATGGACCTCCTTCCTGCCCATCCCCTCCCCCCTGCATTGTGGGGGCTGCTTGAGTGGAATTGACACCACTGGTAACAAAGGTTTCTGAGTTGGAGACCCTGCCAGAAAACTATCACTGGTGCTCATGCCCAAAGAGATGAAGCTCGCACATATTAGAAAAAGAACTTTTAGGGATAAATACCAATCTTATGGAAATCCCTACTGCTAAACATCAGACTAGAGCCTACGCGGATAGTACTGTATTCAAAAAACATTTAAACAATTGACTCTTCAAGGCAGCCTTCAGTCCAGAACTGGAAGCAGGGCCCTAGCAGGATGGGATTTAAGATTATGGTGCTTATAGGCAAAGGACAGATGAGAAAGGCAGTTCTTCAGAGACTGGAAAACAGGAGGCTTAAACCCCAGCTTTTCGGCTCCTTCAGAATTCGGATCCCTAATTATGTTCTTATGTTACCCACGTCTAAATCTAACTCTGGGCCGGAAAAAAACTTGTCCAATATGTAGCAACTTTAATTTTACTGGATTTCCATATCCCTTCCCTCTATATGCTACCTACTGCGTCTTATTTTGTATGTTACTCCCAGAAGCTTTAAGCACTTCATTTTCCCTTCCTATCCTGCTACACCTTATGCCTATTTGTAAATATTATCCACGGTTCCAGGGTTCGATTGTATGTATGTAAGTTGATGACCTGTATGTTTTATATGTAGATACCCTGATGTAGATGCAAGCCTGGTGTAAAACATTTTCAGCTCTATTAATAATTGGAAAGGTGTGAGAGAAATATATGATGACGATCATGAACAAGAGGACATGGGCAAGAGCAGGGCTGGATCAGCTTGTTTCATAACATTACACTATTGGGTCACTTTCTTTTACATTAAACAAAAGACATAAGCAGTAACTGTCAGTAGTTATATTCCCAGGAGTTAGGGAGGATATGTAGCATAATTCTTTATTGGTTCCTTCTCAGCAGAAGGCAGCATGAATGCCCAGCTGTTTTCTTAGTGAAGAGCGCCCTCTTGTGTCAATTCCCCATGCATAGTGGCAGCACAGTGCAATGCAATGTGCCTTTGAGTCAATGCTGACTCCTGGCGATCCAGCAGCCACTGGGATTTCTTGGCAAGGTGTCACCGGATGTAAATTGCCAGGCATGCACCAAAAAGGCTGGAAGCGTATCTGAAGAGCTGATGGAAGATCCGTGTTGCCCGCTGAACAGCAGTGCAGAACTCGAATGGTCATGTCAAGCCTGAGGAAAATTGCATGCCTCTCAGCCTTTCCTAGCGAACCAAGATAGAATCATCAGAAGATCTTCGACGACATGTCAGAGGTTGGGGGTTAATTTTCAAAGGGATTAGACTCCTAAATTGGCCTTTTTTAAAAACATTTGCTAGTGTTGTGTGCCTAAATTTATGCTCAAAACTTCAATAAACCAGGGCATAAGTTCAAATGAGTGGTGCCCAAACAAATTTTGCCGATGACCCTTCCATGGCCACTCTCTAATAAAAGTAGTCATTCCTAGCAACCAGAGAAGTAGCTCTTACTGCAAGGCCGATGTCTCATGATCATAGCTGCAAAATCACATGGCTGATGAGACCTGAACCCAATAGGGGGAGCTGCATTTCCAGCTACCCGTAAGCAAGGTGGTGTGAGGCAGGGTGGCAAGAAATTTTAAAATAAATAATACTTGCTGTGCTCTGCCTCTGTCGTGTGTGGTTGCTGGGCCACATAGGTCCCCTTCTTGAATGGGCCCTCCTGCACTACGGGAGTTTTTTGCACTAGACTCCTAAATTTAGGAACCTAAAAAATGGGCCACAAGAGGAGCAGATTTAGGGCAAGAAAAAAAATGTTAAAGCTTAGGCATTTGAATGTCAAGGCTATTTTCAACTGGAAACTTAGGCCCCTGAACACAGGGCACAAATTTAGGAACATAACTTAGGAGCTCAGCTTTTCTTGTCTATCAAGCCCTTAGGTTTCTCTAGATCAAGGGGGTTTTAAGAATATACACTGTGGAAATTCATCAGCTGTATTTGTGTTTGTTATAGGAAAGTTCAGTTGAATTGTAGCTAGCCATAGGATGATGTTAAGAGTTCCACGTCAAGGGGAACAAGTTGAGCCAGTTCTGCTTTTACCATATTCCATGTTTTAGTTTGAGACCTCAGCAGGGAAATCAGAATTACATCTCCCTGTATATAGTGGGACAAAACTGGGACTAATTTAGCCTGTCCCCCTTTATATGGAGCTGGGTCCCCCTGCTATATATAATGATGTTTTGCTTTTAAAAGATGAAATAACTGTGAATACCAGTGTATTTGATGAAGTAGAAAATGTATATCATCTACTCTGGTATGGAGAATTTGATTCCTTTCAGTGGCAGGTTTTTAACCCCTTTGCATGCCTTAAGCTGTCAATGGAGTGGAGGAATAGCCTAATGGTTAGAAACGAAGAAATCAGGGTTTGATTCCCACTACCCCTCCTTGTGGTCTTGGGCAAGTCACTTAACCCTCCATTGCCTCAGAAAAATCTGTTATTAATGTCCCTGTTTAATGTACATTACTAAGTTTAAGTTACAATGTCAACTGCTTTGATTGAAATGATAAAGTGGTATAAATAACCTGATAATAAATAGTCCTGCTTTTCCTAATGTAAGCTACGCATCTGTATGACTGGGTTCGGTAGCCTGGGCTTCCCTTGAGTCACCAATGCACCGTTGCCAAGCCAGGGTCATTAAGCACCAATCTTCCTACAGGGCAGGGCACTACAAGACACCAACCCTCTTTAGAGTATTTAGAACCACCACAAATGGTTACCAAAATATCCAAACAAAATACTTTAATAGATGGAAAGAAGTAGGCAATGACCTGAAAGGCAGAGTCAACTAAATGAATGTTATTGAGGATGAAAGGGTAGGATACAGGAAAAAACGGCAGGGTAAAGGAAAAGAACAGACAATCAAGCAATGCAATGCAAATGTTAAAATGCAACACTTTAACACTTTAGAATTTGGCAACAAAAGCAGCAACCAGAAACATTACTCTTATTGTTGTTGTTGTTAAGTGCCATCAAATCAGTGTTGACTCATGGCAATCCTCTGGATAGTGTCCCAAACTGTGTTTGATCTTCAGTCAGGCGGCTCATTGCTGACAGACTGGCACCCATAGCTGCTGTTATTGTATCGATCCATCTTATTGCTGGCCTTCCTCTTTTGTGTTGACCTTCTACCTTGCCAAGCATGATGGCCTTCTCTAATGATCTCTCTCTTCGCATGATGTGTCCAAAGTATAAAAGTACTCTTATTACCACATTGTAACTTTTGACAACACCGTATTTTGAGATGAGATTTTATGCTGAAAGACAAAAAAAAATCTTTTCTTGTAAAGAGTGACCCATGGGTGCACTGGTTTAGTGTTTCTGCCCCACAGTAAGGATTAACACTGCACCCCAGATGCAGGACCCCCCCCCCCCCCCGTCGCTCTCAAAATAACAATGTACTGGTGTAACTCAGAGTGTGGGAGTATCCCGAATAACCCTCACCAGAAATGTATTTGAGCTCACACCTCGTATTTCATTGGGGCCCTTCTGTAGGGCGGTGCTGATGCAGCGTGCATGTTCAGCAGCTCCCACATTGTAGCTTTTCTTGAGTCTTTTGCCTTATGCCGGTCCCTGTCTCCCCGCCTTAAGGAGATCACAAGGAAGCAAAAGCCATAACTACTCTCACTAGGCTTCCCCTCTTTATTAATTGGACGAGGTGTAAGTTTATGGTTTATTTAAACACTTGATATACCGCCTTTTTTTGACAATCAAAGCAGTTTACAATAAACATCAAACATACAATAAATGGAAACTGGAAAACAATGCCAAAAATTTAATTGGATAGAAAGTAAAAAAGGAGGAGGAGGGAATTAGGAAGGGGAGATCCTAAACAGACCCAATCTTAAGATCAAAGGCCAGCTGGAAAAGACGAGTTTTGAGGGCAGCTTTAAATTCTGAAAAGGAAGAATCCAAATATAGTAAGGAAGGGGGAAGGGAATTCCATAGATAGGGAGCTAGAAAAAAGAATGCAGTGTGATGGGTACTTTCAAGATGAGCCTGAGGGGGCAGGGGATACACTGAATGTAGGACTTGAGACGGAGCATGGGGGGATAAGGTGAGAACGAAGATAATCCGGGGAACCAGAGTGCATGATCTTATGAGTGAGAGTAAGTAATTTGTACTGAGAACGGTATGCGATAAGGAGCCAGTGGGACTTGTGAGTAAAGGAGTAACATGGTCAAGTCTTGAGGTATGATGTAATGGAAATATTTTGAATGGACTGTAGTCAATGAAGCTGATACTTTGGAAGCCCTGAGTAAATGGTGTTGCAGTAATCCAATTTTGAAATTACCAAAGATAGAAGCAATGTAACTAAAGATGATGAAAAGAGAGCAGAACGAATGGAATGAATCTGGTGCAGGGTAAAGACACAGCATTTCACTAAGAAGTTGATATGAGAATGGAAGCTAATTGCAGGATCTAAGGTGACACCAAGATATCTCAGGGAAGACACCAAAGGGATAAGGAAGGTATGGATGGTAGATGCTAGACCTGGGGAAGGGAAGGAAGCTGACAGCCTTAGAGCAGATGCTTCTGCAGGATTAATTATAAGCGATGAGCATGAAGCCAGGAAGAGACTGAGTCCAGACAAGAGTTCAAAATAGTAAGAACAGGTGACACTGCAGAAGTGTGAAACAGCCATGTCATCCACATAGAAATATGCGGAGATACCCTGCTGCTGAATCAGAAGAGCATGTGCGATTCTTTCTAGCAGGAAAATAAAAGTAACACATGGTGTCGCTGACTAGGTGATTTCCCCACAGCCTCGTTTCCTTTGGAGCTGGTCTTCACACAGCTCCTTCTCTTGCACTGGCTTTGATTCCTCTCCTGCTCGAGGATCAAGCTCGTTCTCTCTCTCTCTCTCTCTTACAGCAAGGTCTTAGATAGTGCTGGGGAGGAGTCTGCTGTCTTGGTACATGTCGGTACCAATGACATAGGAAAATGTGGTAGGGAGGTTCTGGAGGCTAAATTTAGGCTATTAGGTAGGAAGTTGAAATCCAGAACTTCCAGGGTAGTGTTCTCCGAAATGCTTCCCATTCCATGCGCAGGACCCAAAAGGCAGGCAGAGCTCCGGAGTCTCAATGCGTGGATGAGACAATGGTGCAGAGATGAGGGTTTTGGATTTGTTAGGAACTGGGGAACATTCTGGGGAAAGGAGGGGCTCTTCCGAAGGGATGGGCTTCACCTTAACCGGAATGGAACCAGGCTGCTGGCATTAACCTTTAAAAAGGAGATAGAACAGCTTTTAAACTAGATAATAGGGGAAAGCCGACAGTCGCCCAAGAGCAGATGATTCAGAAGAATCTATCCTTGAAGGATACTACCAAAAGCAGAGAGGTTCCACAAAAGAGTAAAGTAGCCCAAATGCCCTCGAGTATGGAGCAGACAGAGCTTAAAGATCCCAGATTACCCATGTCTACCAAGAGCCAAATTAATATGAATAAAATACAGTCTCTAAAATGCTTGTATGCAAATGCTAGAAGTCTAACAAATAAGATGGGAGAGTTAGAATATATAGCACTAAATGAAAGGTTAGATATGATTGGAATATCAGAGACATGGTGGAAGGAGGACAACCAGTGGGACACTGTGATACCTGGGTACAAACTATATCGTAATGAAAGAGCTGATCAAATTGGTGGAGGGGTTGCGCTCTATGTTAGAGAGGGCATTGAGTCAGAAAGGATTAAAGTTTTGCAGGAAACAAAATTTGCTGTAGAATCTCTATGGATTGAAATTCCATGTAAAAAGGGGAAGGCGATGGCAATGGGGGTGTACTATCGACCGCCTGGCCAGAATGAACAAATGGATGATGACATGCTCAAAGAAATCATGGAAGCTAACAAAAGTTACAGTGCAGTAATAATAATGGGTGATTTCAATTACCCCGGTATCGACTGGGTCAGTGTCACGGCAGGACATGCTTGGGAGATCAAGTTCCTAGATTAAATAAATGACTGCTTCTTGGAGCAGCTGGTTCATGAACCAACCAGAGGGGAAGCTATATTAGACCTAGTTCTCAGTGGAACACCAGATCTAGTGCAAGAGATAACGTTCTTGGGGCCAGTTAGCAATTGTGATCATAGCATGATCGCCTTTGATTTATTTAGTGGAGGAGGGATAGTAAGGAAATCCACAGTACTACCTTTTAACTTTTGAAAGGGAGACTATGATAAAATGAGAAAAATAGTTAAGAAAAAGCTAAAAGGAGCGGTTGCAAAGGTTAAAGACTTACATCAAGCTTGGCTGTTGTTGAAAAATACCATCTTGGAAGCCAGACCAGCTGTATTCCACACTTTAAGAAAAGTGGAAGGAAGTCCAAAAAACTGCCAGCATGGTTTAAAGGTGAGGTCAGAGAGGCTGTTGTTGCCAAAAAAAGCATCTTTCAGGAAATGGAAAAAAGAGCCAAATGACGAAACCTGGAAACAGCACAAGCACCAGCAAGTCAAATGCAAGGCATTGATAAGGCAGGCAAAGGGAGAATTTGAGAAGAAGCTTGCTGCAGAAGCAAAAACGTGAAATAAAGACTTTTTCAAGTACATTCGTAACAAAAAAACCTGTGAGAGAGTCAATTGGTCCATTAGATGATAGAGGGGTTAAAGGGGCACTAAGAGGCGACAAGGCGATAGCAGAGAGACTGAATGAATTCAGGAGGGAGGAGTGGTCTAGTGGTTAGGACAAGGTACTTCAGGCCGGAGGGCCGGGGGTTCAAGTCCCACCTGGGGACAGCAATCTCAGGCCAGAGGGACTGGGATTTCTAGTCCTATACTCCTTGTGGTCTTGGGCAAGCCACTTAACCCTCCATTGCCCATGTTCCCTGTAAGTATTATCATATGTGTCTCATATCCCCTCATGTTAAATGTATCCCCCAATTGACCGCTTTGACCCAGTGAAAAGCAGGATATAAATACAGCTAAATAAATAAATAAATATGAGATTGCAGACCTGCTATTAGTAATCTGTGAACTATCATTAAAATCATCTGTAATACCTGAAGATTGGAGGATCGCCAATGTAACACCAATTTTTAAAAAGGGTTCCAGGGGTGATCCGGGAAACTACCGACCGGTGAGCCTGACGTCAGTACCAGGAAAAATGGTAGAAACCATCATAAATAATACAATTACTCAACATGTAGATAGTCATGGCCTAATGGGAGACAGCCAACATGGCTTTAGACAAGGAAGATCTTGTCTTACTAATCTGTTATGTTTTTTTGAAGGTGTGAATAAACAGGTGGACAAAGGTAAGTCAGTTGATATAGTGTATCTGGACTTTCAGAAAGCCTTTGACAAGGTCCCTCATTAGAGACTTTTGGCAAAACTAAAGAGTCATGGGATAGGAGGCAGTGTACTTCTGTGGATCAGGAACTGGTTAAAAGATAGATAGCAGAGGGTAGGGCTAAATGGCCAATTTTCCCAATGGAGAAAGGTGAATAGTGGTGTACCCCAGGGATCTGTGCTGGGTCCGCTGCTTTTTGACATATTCATAAATGACCTGGAAAGTGGAATAACGAGTGAGGTTATCAAATTTGCAGATGACACAAAACTATTTAAAGTTGTTAAAACCCAAGAGGATTGTGGAAAATTGCAAGAGGATCTTGATAAATTGGAAGACTGGGCATCAAAATGGCAGATGAAATTTAATGTGGACAAGTGCAAAGTTATGCACCTAGGGAAGAACAACCCAAACTATGGTTAAACGATGCAAGGTTCCACATTAGGAACCACCACCCAGGAAAAAGATTTAGGCGTCATTGTGGATAACATGTTAAAACCCTTGGCCCAATGTGCAGCGGCGGCCAAGAGAGCAAATAGAATGCTAGGTATCATAAGGAAAGGAATGGAAAATAAAACAAAAGATATTATAATGCCTCTATAGCGTTCCATGGTGAGACCGTACCTTGAATATTGTGTGCAATTCTGGTCGCCGTATCTTAAAAAAGATATAGCGATTTTAGAAAAGGTTCAGAGAAGAGCCCCCAAAATGGTAAAGGGGATGGAAGGATACTCCTATGAAGAAAGGGTAAAAAGGTTAGGGCTCTTTAACCTGGAAAAGAGACGGCTGAGGGGAGATATGATAGAAGTCTATAAATTAATGAACGGAGTGGAACGGGTAAACGTAGATCGATTGTTTACGTTATCAGAATATAGAAAGACTAGGAGACATGCAATGAAGCTACAGGGTAAACTATTTAAGACTAATAAAAGAAAATATTTTTTCACTCAACGTGTAATCAAACTCTGGAATTTGTTATCGGAGGATGTAGTAAAGACTGTTAGTGTAGCTGGGTTTAAAAAAGGTTTGGACAAGTTCCTGGAGGAAATGTCCAAAAACCATTATTAAGAAGGGACCCAGGATATCAATGCTTGACCCAGTACAAGTACTGTGGAACCTGTGTCTTTTGGGGAAACTGCTAGGTACATATGACCTAGATTGGCCACTTTTGGAGACAGGATACTGGGCTTGATGGACCTTGGTCTGACCCAGTATGGCATATCTTATGTTCTTAATGCTTCAGCCCTGACCTCTCCGACTCAGTCTGGGATTCCTCAGCTGACTCCTACACTGTGGCCACAACGGGGCTGATTTTCTGCAGTCTCCCACTCTTGTCTGTGTACTCTGGCTGCCTCTGGCCACTTTCCTTTAGCCCAGCTTCTGAAACACAAGAGACTGTTTCACTCACCCTCTGGCTGGGCTTCATCTCTACTCTGCAGTCTACTTTCCAAGTTGCTGCTGATGTTTTCTCCTCGCTCACTTTGGGGGGGGGGAGGGGGTGAATACTAAGCTGCGCTGTTAACACAGCAGATAGTGTGGGTTATTGGGTCGAGTTAACAGCACAGCAAATTTTGGCACTATCTGTAGATCCCACAGTAACTGCTGGAGTTGAAAAGTTAAGGGTAGAGATTGTATGCATCTTCAACACACAGTTACCTTGGGTGCTGGCAGTGCGTAGAAAGCAGAAAAGTTGCAGACAGCACAGGTGCAGCTAATGCCACCTCAGTGGGTAACACTGAAGGCCGACCCACCCACTAGGTAAACTAAGCAATAGCCTAGGGCAGCTGACCCTGGTGGGCGGCCTGGCTTGTCCTGCCCCACCCCAGTGAAGCAGCAGTTCAGTGCTGTAGAGGGCTGTAAAATGCCCATGCGTGTGTGCACAGTTATGGCCTGCCACTCCTGCCCCTCCAATAGGAAGTTGTGTCAGAGGGGGGACATGAGCACAGGTCATAAACATGCATTTTAAGGCCCGATGAGCCTTCCACCCCCCCCCCCCAGTGAGAAAATGGATGCCGGGGGCAGCATGATGGGCTGGGGGACGGCATGGAGGACCTGCCTAGGATAGCAGAAACCCTCAGGCCGGCCCTGGTGACGTCAGTTGCATCCACAGTTCTGCTGGGCTGCATTCTTTGTAATTTTGATGCATTATATGTTGAAGAAATGCTGTGCACGTCCCCAATAGATAACCATATTAGTTGCAAAATCCTAACACAGTTTAGTAAACATACCCCTTCAATTCTGTGTTTCAGCACAGCCCTGCACTGGGAGTCTTCTTTCACTTGAGCTGCTTTGAGTCATAAGAACATAAGATATGCCATACTGGGTCAGACCAAGGTCCATCAAGCCCAGTATTCTGTTTCCAACAGTGGCCAAACTAGGTCATATGTACCTAACAGTTTCCCCAAGAGACACAAGTTCCACAATGCTTGTACTGGGTCAAGCATTGATATCTTCGGTCTCTATGTTTATCAAGGCACCTCTCTGCCCTCTCCTCTGCAGGTAGGCCTGGGCTCTCTTTTCTCCCTTCAGTTAGCTCCTCTTTCTTCCATGGGCTTCTTCTTCTGAGCACATGAAGCCTCTGCTCTTCAGCACGTGCCCTCTATGTGCTACTCAGTGCTTGCTCATGGTACTGAAGCACACCTGCTTGTCAGTCATTCTGTTGCAACCAAGCAGCTGAAAATGCTCTCATTCTCTCACTCACCCACAGAAGGAAGCACACAGACAGGCTGGAATGCAAACAGGATCTTTTAATGTGCACACAGGTTCAGACAGAGAGCCGGTACCCTCCACAAAAATCTGAGCCCCGAAGGACGTCCTACATTGTCTTATATACAGTACATTTTTAAACTCATTCTACAATCTCATTCGTCTCAGGTATTTTCTGTCCACCAATCAGCAGCCCCTGGGGAAGGTGCCTGGGTGACCTGGGGAAGGTGCCTGGGTGACCTGTCCAAACCGGTATGCTCTGGTCTGCTGATTTCTGGGCAAGGGGGTATTGTGCTCAGGCCTGGAGGGGGGGGGGAAGAGTGCCTACTGAAACCTTTATGTCTTTTCTTAGCAAGCTGATCACTATGTAAAATCCTCATGGCTTGGGGGGAAGGGTTACCCACAGCTGAACCTTATGGCTGCCTCACTCCCCCCTTTTTAAGAGAGACCTCAACCGCTAGGGGCGGTAGAGGGCAGTATTACTGGAGGCAAGCCGCAGAGGGGTGTATTGGGTCAGGACCATGACAGTGGTAGCCGCCTTGCGTTCTACCAGGGTATCAAGGGTGGTGGTAATGAAGCGGTAAAGAATGGGGATACAACATGGCAGAATGGCACATAGCAGTAAAATAAAAAGAACCCCTACCACTAGGATTTTTAGTCCCCCTAGCCAACTGAACCACTTCATAAACCACCCAGGACCCATGGACGGGTCAGTAATATGATTAACTAGATCACGTAGGTCTTGGATAGAGTGTTCAATAGAAACACTTGCGTCAGTGAGTTTAAAACAACACATACCCTATACCCTCTGCAGCAACTCCTGCACAAAAGTTTTGTTCCGTGTGCAAAAGTTGCTGTACAGTCTGTAAAAGGTTGTAGGGCCTGCAGAGGCCTCTTTCCTTTGGGACAAAGGAGGGCCGTGTGCAAAAAGTCTGCAGAGGCCTCTTTCCTTTGGGGCAAAGACTGTTTCCCTGGGATCCACCCTTATTAACATATTAATGGTTTTTATTCTTGCTAGTGTTGAGTCATTCTGGCTACACCCTGCCATCCCTTTTGTTTCATTAATCACTGACACTGTAGTCTTCAGGGCTTATGAGCACTTTGTATCACCAGCTTTGTTTGGCCTGTTTAACTTGTCCAGGCTTGCCCAGCTTGCTCAGGCCTGTTCAATCTGTTCAGGCCTGGCATGTCTTTTCTTAGCTGGGTCCATTTTCTGTGCACTTTCAGGCCTGACCTGTTTCTTAGCTGGGTCCATTCTCTGTGCACTTCTGTTCAGAGTATGGTTCCCCCTGGCTTTACTCTTGTTGTGCTGGGCTCTGGGTACTCATTTTCTTAGCCCACATGTTTTTTTTTTCCGTGCCATCATTTATTTATTTAGTTGTATTTATATCCCGCTTTTCACCGGGTCAAAGCGGTCAATTGGGAGATACATTTAACACGAGGGGATATGACACACATACGCTAATACTTACAGGGAACATGGGCAATGGAGGGTTAAGTGGCTTGCCCAAGACCACAAGGAGTGCCTATAGGACTAGAAATCCCAGTCCCTCCGGCCTGAGATTGCTGTCCCTAGGTGGGACTTGAACCCCCGGCCCTCCGGCCTGAAGTACCTTGTCCTAACCACTAGGCCACTCCTCCCACACTCTTCATAATGTATTACAGCCTCAAGCAAGGATGCAGCCATACTAGACATACCTATCAGCCAATTTCCCTTCATTCACCAATTTTTCTTTTTCTTTTCTTGTGAATGGGGCAAAGGTAATCCCACTAAAGGCAATGGACAACAACCATTTGAGACAGATAGGGGGCATCAGAAAAGCAGCTTCTGGTACTGTTCCCTAGAGATAACATACATTGTGTCGCAGGCCTCTGGGTGCACCTACCGGTGAGCTTTGGTATTGCACTAGGCCCCGGTGTAACTGGCCTCCCGGTAGTTGTAGCTGCTGCCAGATTACACCAAAACAGTTGTGGACAACGAGTGAAGGTAAATAGGGCTTTATTTCCCTTCCCAAATAGGATGTTCAATTATTTACAGCAACACAAACACAAAACCCTTCTTGGGTGAAACAGAAAGCAAAAATAAACACAAAATAGCTTTCTTTCAGCAATCAAAAATATACTTTTAACATAGGCTTGTAGCCACAGTGAATAAGGCTTTGCTGTGCCTTGACAGGCTTCTTATTCCTTTTTATCTGAGAGATACTATATCATCTGCTACAGAAATGCTACAGTCCATTTTCATAATATCTTCATTTACTGGTAAATCATATTGCATGGGCTCCACATCAGGAATCAATCCCTCTGCACTCTCCCTCCGTGTGGGCTCAGCAAACAGCCTGTCCTGGCTGTGACGTCGTTCTCCCTGGCTAGATGAGAACGGTTGGTAATTACCACAATCTCCCTGTCTGTGGTAATAGGAGCCTCCCCTTTGCTGACCTCTGTGCAACAGTTTGAGGAATTGCTCTGCCCCACTATTAGGGGAAATTGGCCCTGCTATGAGCTCTGCTTTAGGCAGGAACTGATAACCAGCTGGGACTCCTGACGATAGCCTTTGGGAAACTCTAGGTCTCACGTACCTTGCAAAGGGTGTCCCTTTTCCAGGTAAAAAGCTTTTACTTTCCTTAGCTGTGTCACGCTGTCTGCCCCTTCCACTCAAGCACTCTTCAGACTCATACAGACGTCCATTCAGGCTTCCAGTGAGGTACTCTGACACGCTCTCTTCACAGCTCCTCTCGTCCTGTAACAAGTTCCTTCCCTGGGTTTCTCTCCAGTTCCTGTCTTGGCTCCTTGTCTTGCCCTGAGCCTGGCTCATGAACTGCTTCTGCTCGGGCTTGCTCCTGAACTCTGTTCCGGTCCTGGTCTGGAACTTGGTCTGAGTCCTGAACTGCCTAACTGTTTGTGAGCTAGGTTTATTTAGGTCATTCCTAGCTGCACCACTCCCTAGCTGATTAGAGTCAGGTGAAAATCCCCTGGCTTCCCTATTGGCTGAGGGTGTCTTCCAAGCTTGTGACCTCACCTGCTTACGTTGCCCCTGGCAACTTTCCAGCATGTGTTTTCTCAGAACGTCATTTTTTCCCTGAGCTGCACTATCTTCTGTCTCCATAGGGGTCACTGATGAGTCAGCACTGTGACAATTGTAACATCATTTTCTTGCAGCAACTCAATAATATTGAAAACACATAACATGAAAGTGTATCAAAAGCAGCAGTGCTTAATAATGTGATAAAGAAAGCTCTGAGAATAGTACAGCAAAACTTGAGCTGGTGTGGGTATTGCAATTGCTGAAGCCGAAATGGCTTGTAGATTTCAGTTACTTTCTAAGAAAACAATATTAAAAGGATAACAATACAATCATTCACAAAAGCCCCCAAAAACCCCCAGTCAGTCCAATAGTCCTCCTCCCATTCTCAGACAATGTGGTCCTGCCTCTCAGCAGTTCCCCAGGACCTCGCAGTGTGCTTCACCTTTCTCTGAAGTTTAAGTTCTGTTTCTCTCAAAATTTGAACCTCTCATTCTCATAGGCAGATATCTTGGCCCTTTTTCAATGTGACACACTGATACAGATAGGGACTCCTTCACACATTTCAGCGGTGGGTAGTTCTGAGTTCTTGGGATGGTCTGTTCCATCTGGACTTTGGCCAATTTTCTCTGCTGGACTCTCTGGATTGCAATTGGTGACATGGCTCCAGGCCTTATTCAGAAAAGCAGCACCAATATTGAATGAAAAAAAACTAAATATGCTGGATTAGATTTCACAATGATGTAAACTTAATTTCATCCATATTTACTTAAGATCATAACTATCTCATATGGTGTCAACTATGTCTCTCGGTTTGATAAACTCTTTGTCTCTCTGTCTCTTTACCACTGGAGATTCCTTTGCAGGTAAGAAATATTCCATTATGCCCTTGACTGATCTTTACATGTTTATAGATCAGACAAGTTGCACACATATATTCTGCGATTTCTGGCAAGGTTTTTTAGAATTATACCAATTTTTGTGAGAATTTGTCATCAAATCATCCCTCTTTTGCCCATGCGTGCCTGGCCAGGACATACAGGGGCAAAATGAGGTAAAAAGCATCTGGAAGTACCACATGGCCAGTGTGGGTTTTCCAAAGCTCATCAGGGTGCAAGGTGCACCCAGCCTGTCTCCAGATGTCTATTTCTAATTGTTGAGTATGTGTTGGGGCTTAGATGAATTCCTAAATTGAAGATTCTGGAGACGGCATAGTTGAATAAAGTGCTTATCTCCTTTTTTTTGTTTGTTTTTTTTGTTTACATATTCATTAGCCAGATACATCACTTCAAATTACCTTCATCAGTTTAATGTCCATCAAAGTCCTTCTTCTTAATATCCCACTTCATCCCTCACAACACTCCCCCATCACCTGCATCATTCCACCAATCACATACTGTGATGAGGAAGCTCCTCAAGAAGCAATGGAGATAGCTGAAAATCCTGTGGAGAAACGTAGTACTGCACTGAGAAGCAGGATTTTCACTTCAAAAGGGAAAAAACACTCAGCTGATCTAAAACCACACCTCACCTTAGGAGAGGAGACAGGTCTGGTCACTGATTGGGCACGCCCAAGCAGGAGGCGGGCAATGCAACGTAGTGAGAGCTTGTTAAATACGCAAGCAGTTAGAACACAGTCAGAATTATCTGAATCAGAGCGGTTAGGAGAATCACTGGAATTACCTGGAGAGTTACTGGGAGACTCAGAAGCACAGAGAGACTCCAAAGGATGGAGAGACTCAGCACAGAGAGACCAGGAACTACAGGAAGAGTTACTGGGAGACTCAGAAGCACAGAGAGACTCCAAAGGATGGAGAGACTCAGAAGCACAGAGAGACCTGGAACTACAGGAAGAGCTACCTGAGAACCAAGCAGGACCTTTGAGCAGTAATCAGTGATCTAAGGATCCACCCTGGAGACACTCTCATTATAAGGTACATCCTGGGGTTAAAGGAGCTAGCAGGTTTGATACCTGGACCAAAGAGAGCTGGAAACACAGTACTAAAACTCAAAGCAACAACAGACAGAAGTACGGAGGAATTGTTCAGCCTCATATTCACTTGCAAAGCACAAGGACTAATGATAAGCCAGCTGGAGCACAAATTCTGAAAGCCAGTAGAAGGAAAAGTGCTAATGCTTATTCAGAGGACTTGAGCCAAGGTAAAGCTGACATTTCTTATTATGATTGCTTGTTCAGAAAGTCTCCAGAACGTGTTAAACTTCTAAAGACAAACCCAACACTTGCTCTTAAGGATAAGTGGGGGAGGGGTTTTACCCACACGGAGAACTATTGCTTTGATAAGAACAGCATAGCTAATTACCAGGAGCTGGGAGCCTTAAACAAGCGTTTGCCTGAAGAGGAAGAAAGATATCAGCTTGGGGAAGAGCATAAGCAGGCTGAATTACTTCTGGCACAGTTTAAGGAGTTCTTAGAGCAAAAGGCAGCCTCTGCTATTAATCCTATACAGCATGCCAATAGCTGTGAGGAAGAAATGCAGTTAGATAATTATTTGCCTTCAACAGAACAGGACCTAGCCATGGATTGCTCTACATGTATTATTGAAGATAGCCATGATAAAGAGTTTTGAAACTACATGAAAAGAATATAGTAGAAAGATTACTTTACCTGTTTCTCTTGTGAAACGCTTATGAAGGTAATAAGTGTAATCACATGCTGGAGCTGAGAAGCCGTGCCGTTGAAAGGACATTGCTTTCTGTTCATTGAAGAGTCACATGATTGCCTGAATGTGAGTCTGAGAAGGAACTGTGAATAAGCTGAATGAAAGCTGCCTCAGCACTGCAACTTCTGTATATTTGGTTTTCCCATCTTTTGTTGAATGTGCATTATTCTTCTTTTGCGTCTGAAAGCACTGAGCTTCAATGCGTTGGAAATAAACCCTCTTAAAAGAAATTTTCTTTGCCTGCCTTTGTCTGCTCAAGCTACATCTACAATCTCAATCCTTCAGGAGGCCCAGTAACTACATTTCCCAGAATCCCTGGGGGCCAAATGTTAGTGCTCTACCCCTGAAGGGCATCAAAGGCCCCTCCTACCTGGAAACCCTCAAGGCCCAGGTAGTAAGGGAGTGGCAATACATAGGTCCCTTTCATGTTTTTATACCATACTAATGTATCCTTATTTGGCAAGGCTGCTAAGAATATCAAACAATTGTTTAAAAACGTAGTATTGTTTCTTTTCTCTCATTCTTTTTCTCAAACCTCTCCTGGATCATTGGACAAAACCAAATTTTGCTTGTCAGCAATCAACTCAAGTTAAATAATTTTACAAATATTTCCATATTTTCTGGTGTAATTGGCACCTATGGTGTTACTGTCCTGTTCAGCAGTCATCAGCACTGAGCTGCCTTAAATCTTACATTTCAGAAAACAGGCATTCAAATGATGAAACTGATACTTTTGCATGAAAAGGTTGGGGGATATCTGGAATGCAAACACTTCTCCTTGTATATTTTTAATGCTGAATATTCCTTTTCACATTTAATTTAAAACCTAACAATACCTGAGACTGGCATCAAACTGATCTGAAAACCCTCTGTGAGGTGCTTGCCACAGTATATAAAATCCCTTTTAACTTTGAATTTTGTATATGCAGTCAAAACCAAATATATGTACCAGAGATAAAAATTCAAGCTGGATTACCATTTTTATTCAGAGCTCTTAACCTCTACTTTGAAGGTCAAAGGAAAACACTTCCTTAGTTTCATGCCTTGTTTGTTTGATCTAGCATCCAGGGGCACTTGGCAATGAACAGCCAGCAATGAAAGAAAAACAATATTTACTGTAGATTTTAAAACATTTAAACACAAGACTATTAGTCTTTTAAGTATAGCAGCTAGCAGCCTATCTGATTGGAATAAGGTTTTCTTGATAAATTTCACTAAACCCTCCCCCCTGGGTAGTTCTGAAAGTAACATGCTTTAACAACATCTTGGGAAAAACAGGGACCTTAAAAAAGTAAAAAAGTATTTTTTTCTTCATAATCTTATAAGGATTTTTCTCTCTCTTTTTATAGGCTGTAACTAATGGTTTGCAGGCTAGCTCTTTCACATGAGCTTTGCCTTACAGATATTCCCCACCCCATACATCTTTGCTAATAGTAATTTGACCAGCCTTTGTTTGATTCCACCCTTACACAATCAAGATGCTGGTCAGACATCTGAGGACGCTCAAAGGAGGCACCCCCCATGGTTCTAGAAGCTTAAACTCTACAATTAAAATTGATGACAAGAGGATTGCTTGGAGGCTAGGTGAGGCTAGGTGAATTGGGGGGGTTTTGTCCTCTTTAATGGGTTTCCATTTGTTTGCTAGGAGAAAGACTCCTAGGTGATTTGTCCTTTTGTCCTCTCTAATGGGCCTCCATTCATCTGCTAGAAGAAGAAACTCCTCCCTGATCTTCCAGTATCTTTCTATAGCTATGCAAACAATTTCAATGGTTTCATTCCTAGTATCTTTCTGTAGTTATGCAAACCATCTCAGCAGTTCCAACCACCCCCCACTCACCGCTGAGAGGCATGACCAAAAAACCTGGTTCCCTGACCACTGATCATGCATGAAACATAGCAATGAAACTGGATATGCATTAAACAAAGCAATTGTCTTCCTTCACTGCTACACCAGTACAACAGTCTACATACAGTAAACCCTACTCTCCTTTTATTTACAGGGAACAGTCCCTTTCCTCTTTATTTTCAGAGGTTAGAGGAGAAGCTATGAGGTTGGGGCCAGATTCAGTTCCCTTTTTCATTATCTATCCCCTTCTTGGATTTCTTTTTTAAACATTTTCTAAACTGTCCCTTTCCCTGCAATCAGTAGACCTGGGGTTTTTCACTGTTTGGGGACACAGGGGCGATTTGTTAATAACTTCACCTTTTACTGATAGAGTATCAAAATCAATCCTGAAATATAAAGACCTAATGTCTGGACAAAAACTTTCTTTCCCTAATCTTTCCCTAATGTCACAACTAAACACAGAGACACTCTAACATTTACAGAGACACTCTAACAGTTTCTACATAACAGCACATTAACTATATGGACCAGCCATGAATCTATATAGGGAAAGTGGTCCGGATGCTCCTTCACTACAATTTAGCCTCCGGACCCCATGCTCTAATCACAATTTACAAATCACAATTTACAGTGTAAATCTTCTAATCTCAATTCAAGGAATGCAATGTTCAGTGTAAATTTTCTAATCTCACTTCTGGGAATACAATATACAATATAATCCAGGTAACAGGCAGAGTTTGGTTGCGCAAAACACACAGGACCACAAAGGGAAAAATAAAGAGGGAAAAAGAAAACAGAGACGTCTCAGCAGTGAATACTCATACACTCTCTTTCCTCAGTAGCAGCTGTTACAAATACATATTACACACACTCTCTCTAGCTGTAGCATAGGATTTAACTTTTACCATGAGGATAATAGTAATATGAGAAATATAGCTAGCTATCTTTCTAATGTCCACTAGATGGAGCTCCAGGATCACTAGCACAAAAGAAGCCCCCAACACCACAAGCACATGGCAGCACAAGCACATGGCAGCACAAGAGAAGCCCCCAACACTAGAAGCACATGGCAGCACAAGCACATGGCAGCACAAAAGAAGCCCCCAACACTAGAAGCACATGGCAACACAAAGGAAGCCCCCAGCACTAGAAGCACATGGCAACACAAAAGAAGCCCCCAACACTAGAAGCACATGGCAACAAAAAAGAAGCCCCCAGCACTAGAAGCACATGGCAACACAAAGGAAGCCCCCAACACTAGAAGCACATGGCAACACAAAGGAAGCCCCCAGCACTAGAAGCACATGGCAACACAAAGGAAGCCCCCAGCACTAGAAGCACATGTCAATACAAAAGAAGCCCCCAGCACTAGAAGCACATGGCAACACAAAAGAAGCCCCCAACACTAGAAGCACATGGCAACACAAAGAAAGCCCCCAGCACTAGAAGCACATGGCAACACAAAAGAAGCCCCCAACACTAGAAGCACATGGCAACACAAAGGAAGCCCCCAGCACTAGAAGCACATGGCAACACAAAAGAAGCCCCTAAGTATGCTTCATTAGAGACAGCGTGTGTAGGCTCTAAATAAATCGCCCCGATCATCGGAGAATTGCAATCAGCGCAATTATTAATAAACAGCTTGAAAGGCACACTTAAGGGGGTCAAGTGCTAATGTTTTTGGTCATTTTAAGAAGTTTTGGCAGCTCTTTAAAGTGCTTTAAGGTACCCGAGGTTACTGCGACCATTTTTGGCGCTCGCAAGCGCCCCCACCCCCTCCCCTTTTTCCACACAGACTGGACGAGCAATGGTTTCAGGGACTCTGGGGCCCTTACTCGGACTGCTCGTTGCAGGTGATCAGGCCGCTACAGGTTCACAGAATTTACCAGATTTACCAGATACAGAAATACAGAACTACCCAAACAGTAAAACAGTAAGGCAGTAGTACTCACCAGACCTCTGATCAGACAGAGTTTGGATGCCAGTCTATCCAGCCGGTTTTCAATCGGGGGTCAGCCGCAGGGACCGACTGACCAGACAAGTCAAGGTGTCCTTCTGGAGCACAAAGGGGCCCGGGGCACCAAGGACTGTTAATCACCTGGAGGGGCCGGTCCCTGACCAGTGGAGGCCCGATGCTGCAAGAGCAGACGTCTTCCCACCGTGGGTGTGATGAGAGAGGCTTTTTGTTTAATTTAAAAGGGTCCCACCTGGGGTGCCAAATGTTGCAACCAAGCAGCTGAAAATGCTCTCATTCTCTCACTTACCCACAGAAGGAAGCACACAGACAGGCTGGAATGCAAACAGGATCTTTTAATGTGCACACAGGTTCAGACAGAGAGCCAGTACCCTCCACAAAAATCTGAGCCCCGAAGGACGTCCTACATTGTCTTATATACAGTACATTTTTAAACTCATTCTACAATCTCATTCGTCTCAGGTATTTTCTGTCCACCAATCAGCAGCCCCTGGGGAAGGTGCCTGGGTGACCTGGGGAAGGTGCCTGGGTGACCTGTCCAAACCGGTATGCTCTGGTCTGCTGATTTCTCGGCAAGGGGGTATTGTGCTCAGGCCTGGGGGGGGGGGGGGGGAAGGGTGCCTACTGAAACCTTTATGTCTTTTCTTAGCAAGCTGATCACTATGTAAAATCCTCATGGCTTGGGGGGAAGGGTTACCCACAGCTAAACCTTATGGCTGCCTCAATTCTTTTGTCTGTCTGATGGAAGGTGACATCATTTTTCATCTTCTAAATCTGAGGGGCACAATACTCTTCCTGTTTCCTGCTTCGCTGTTTGGTGTCCAACTCCTGCTCTTCAGAGATAACTTAAAAACCTTTTTCTATACAGTTTACACTAGGACATCATAAGTACAAATTCATGTGCAGCCTCATTGCCAAGTGGTCCTCTGTAATCTGTCCTTGTCATGGTGCTATTAGAGGTAATTCCCCCGAGTCTTGTATTTGAAAGGGTCCTGCGCTGTTGTGGTAGGTTCACATACACACTCACACACCACCACAGCTATAAATTCATGTTAGCTTGTGGGCAAAGTACACATATCAGTGTAGCGAGGCCTAATGTTGTCTGCTTCATCCTAGGCCCTGCACCATCTCTAGAGTCAGTCTTTATAAGAATGTTTATGCCCTTTAAGCCCTTGCTGGTAATCCTAGGAGAAACCTGACATGTGAGTGTAGAGGTGGTAAATCACAGTATAGTGAGATGTCTGGAAGATATTGGAGGCGCTGCACCAGTTATGCTCTGCTCCTCTTTTCCAGTAGGGAAAGTTCCAGTCCACTTTCTTTCTCATAGGATGGGCCTTCTACAAGAGCCACTAAGAAAATAAGATAGCACTACCATCTGAGAGATCTCTTTCCCTTTGGGGCGTATCACAACACATGACACATGAAGGGCTGGGTGAGTGGAAAACTCTTGTAGTATTTTATTTTATTTATTTTATTTATTTATTTATTTATTATTTACATTTCTTTTATACCGCGCTATTCAACATCAGTGTGGTTTACATAGAACATCAAACATACACGTTGCATATAATGAAACAGTGTTTACAGGTAACAGGAAATATAACTTGGATAACTTGGGGTAACTATTTACATCAGATTTCAAGATGTACAAGCTAGACTTATGAGTGTCTTATATATCCGCTTTGTCATGATATCTATATTAGACTGTGGGTGACGTTACTATATCTTCGTCTATCTTGTAATAATGAATGAATAGGTAGTGTTTTACTGCCTTCCTAAATTGTGCCAAGTCGGTGATTGCACGTATATTGGGAGGGAGAGAGTTCCAGCTTCTCGGTGCACATAATTTGAAAGCTCTATTAGCAGTCGCATGAGTGCAGTGGGTTAATTCTTTTGGGACAACTAATGAGTTTATCGCTGCTGATCTCCTGGATCTGTTGGATGGTGTGGTATGAACGAGTTCCGCAAGTGATGTGGAGGCTAGACCATTGATTGACTTGAAAGTGAGCAGCAGAATTTTAAATGATAGTCTGGACTGAATGGGGAGCCAGTGAAGATGTTTTAAAATGGGTGTAATATGGTTCTTCTTCGACGATCCAATTAGAACTCTCGCTGCAGAATTCATTGCAAGCTGTAGAGGGTTTAAAGTAGACAAAGGGAGGCCATGCAGGATTGAATTTGCGTAGTCAAAATGAGGCATGATAAGTGCCTGGTAGATAGTTCGGAAGTCGCTTGGATCAAGTAGGAAACGAAGATGCCTGAGGGTACGGATTTTGTGGTATATCGCTCTGACTACATTGCTTATGTGGAGTTTCATGTCAAGGCGTTGGTCCAGAGTGACTCCAAGGTACTTGATCGAGGATTTAGTCTGGAGTTCTGCTTCCTTGACTTTTATATGTGTTGGTGTTATGAAATTTGGGTTCCTTGTAATGAAGAGCACCTCCGTTTTCTTGTGTTGAATTCTAAGGTTTTGTGATTGAAGCAATTGGATACTGAGTCAAAGCATTCTGTAATTGGTGAAAGGTCCTGGTTTTCTGTTGAGAAGGGCATATAAAGTAGGACATCATCCGTGTATACCAGGCAGTTTACCCCAAAAGAGCGAATGAGATTACAGATAGGTTGCATGTAGATATTAAACATCAGGGCTGAGAGGGATGATCCCTGCGGGACTCCTTGTTTTTGGTGGAAAGGTTTAGAAGTTGAGGTCCCTGAACGTACATGTTGCCATCTGTTTGTAAGATAAGATTTACACCAGATTATCGCCGTTTCTGAAATACCCTTTTCCTTGAGGCACACCAAAAGAATCTCGTGACATACCGAGTCAAAGGCAGCTGCGATGTCAAGGAATATGAGTACAACGCCCTGCCGGATGTTATCAATTCCTGTAGATATGTTGTTTATAAGTGTGGTGAGGAGGGTGTCTACACAATGTTGTTCCCTAAAACCATGTTGGCATGGGTCAAGTGGTGATCTATTGTCGACATGGTCTTGAATTTGTCTTTGTACCTCTTTTTCTATTATTTTGGCCAAAAGTGGAATGCTCGATATCGGTCTGTATGAGTCCACTTTCAGGCTATCCAGCTTGCTGTTTTTCAATAGAGGTCTAATAGAAGTATGTTTGAGGGATTGAGGAAATACCCCTGTTGTAAAAGATCTTTCCATGAGCTTGGCTATAAATGGGCTAAGATCGGACCGTAACTCCTTTATCCAGAAGGCAGGGCATGGGTCAGTCTGGGCAGTGGTGGTGTTGATCTTAGTAATGATGTTTTCAATATGTTTCTTATCAGGGGTAGAGAACATGGTCAAGGGTATTATATTGTTTTGTACTATTGCACTTGCGGTTACTGAGGATTTGTTGGTATGGCTTATCTTTGCTTGCAAATAGTCAGCAAAGTCTTGAGGGTAGATATCGTTTGCTTGCTCAGGTACTGGTTCCTTTGTTAATTTCTTTACGAGGCTGAAAAGGTCATGGGGTTTGTTCAATGACCGCTTCAGTGAATCTATGTGAAATTGTCGTAGGTTGGTGGTTACTGCTTCACGATGTTGTGCCAGATGGGAAATATATGCCTGTTGATCTATTTCTGAGTGAGATTTGCGCCAGCATCTTTCCAACTTCCGTAGGGAGGAGAGAGATGATCGAAGTTCTGAGTTGTACCAAACTGCTGATGCTCTTGTCTTTAGTGGCTTGTTTGATTGTGTACGTACTGCAATATTACTGAAGGTTTTGTTCCATTCAGAGACCATATCTTCAGGACCAAGCTTCGTCATGGCTAGAAGTGGGCGAGTTTTACTCAGGATCGACTCTCTATCAAAGGCTTGAAACCTTCGTTCTGGTGCTTTGGTAGAGCTGGTCAACCTTTTGATTTTGTTCTGGTTATTTCTGATTATGGGTAATTGGAAAACGATCAGTTTATGATCAGACCATGGAACTGCAGATAAGTAGAGTCCTAAGTTGTCTTTTGATTTGAGAAATGTTAGTGGAGCAAAAATCAGATCAAGTAGGCCTCCTTTCACATGTGTAGATTCCTCTACTAGTTGGGTGTATCCTAGGTCTTTGAGGGCTTCAAGGAAGGCTGAAGAGTGGGCCTCTTGCAGTGATGGAAGATTAAAATCTCCCAACACCCAACTCGGTGTGCATGGGCTTTGAGTGTTAGATGCCAGGTCAATTATTGAGGAGAGCGCATCTGGATCTTGAGATGGGGCACGATAAATGAGATTTATAGAGCATAGTTTGTTAGATATGGTAACAGAAGAGGAAGGATAAACTGGGATCTCTTAAGTCATTTTGTGAGGACATGACTAACGCATTGTGGTTAGAATATCCCCTGAGCCAGGATATGAGACTTGTTTCTTCTAAGTATCAATTCCTTCTAGAGACTGTGGGAAAAACGTTTGCAGTTGCTATGATTGTTGTATAACTCAGGTCGCATGAAGTACCTAGTAATTAAAGTGTGAGCCTCAGTATATTTCCAATGCTGTTAACCTATTCAATGTGATTAAGTGAGCAGGGGTATCATAAGAACATAAGAAATGCCATACTGGATCAGACCAAGGTCCATCAAGCCCAGTATCCTGTTTCCAACAGTGGCCAATCCAGGCCACAAGTACCTTGCAGGTTCCCAAAAAGAAACACCGGTTTCACAATACTTGTCCAGGGGCAAGCAGTGGATTTTCTGGGTGCTCTTTAGTAATGGTTTCTGGATCTTTTCTCCAGGAACTTGTCCAAACCTTTGTTAAACCCAGCTATACTAACAGCTTTTACTACATCCTCCGGAAACAAATTCCAGAGTTTGATTACGCGTTGAGTGAAAAAATATTTTCTCTTATTAGTCTTAAATAGATTATGTTGTAGCTTCATTGTGTGTCCCCTAGTCTTTCTACTTTTTGTTGGCATAAACAATCGATCTACATTTACCCGTTCCACTCCATTCATTAATTTATAGACATCTATCATATCTCCCCTCAGCTGTCTCTTTTCCAAGTTGAAGAGCCCTATCCTTTTAAGCCTTTCCTAATAGGGGTATTCTTCCATCCCTTTTACCATTTTGGTAGCTCTTCTCTGTACCTTTTCTAATTCTGCTATATCCCTTTTAAGGTACGGCGACCAGAACTGCACACAATATTCAAGATGCAGTCGCACTATGGAACAATACAGAGGCATTATAGTATCCTTGGTTTTATTCTCCATTCCTTTCCTCATGATTCCTGGCATTTTATTTGCCTTCTTGGCCACCACTGCACACTGGGCAGAGGGTTTCAATGTTTTATCCACAATGATGCCTAAATCATTTTCCCGGGTGGTGGTTCCTAATGTGGAACCTTGCATCATGTATCCATAGTTTGGGTTGTCCTTTCCTAGGTACATTACTCTTCACTTGTACACATTAAATTTCATCTGCCATTTGAATGTCCATTCTTTCAATTTATCAAGGTCCTCTTGCAATTTTTCACAATTCTTTTGCTTTTTAACAACTTTGAATAAGTTTGTGTCATCGGCAAATTTGATCACCTTGTTCATTATTCCCATTTCCAGGTCATTTATGAAAATGATTGTGTGTGTGATGCATAAACAGTGTAATGGGGTGGACCACCAATAGTTTGGCTAACATAGCAGCAACTAGAGAGCTTGGGGGCAGGGCCAGAGAATTGCTCATTTGGCCCCTACAACCAAAAAGATGTTTTGCTGCCCCTGGTGAGAGCAATTTTTCTAGTTGACTTTTCCCAGTGAGAATGGCCTAGAAAGGAGTTGTAAGTTCACAAAGTATATAACAAACATGCCAAGTTGCACACATCAGGCATGTGACATACGCATTCAACCCCACTCACGTTCAGACACCTTTGCTGTCTTCTCTCACATATTTTCCATCACCTGTGCCGCCATGCTTCTGACATCAGGCTCACTCCCAACATTCTTACAACATCATTCTGCCATCTTCCTTCCCCCCACCAGTGCCTAATTCTGCTGTTACCACTTGCTGGGATCTGTGGCAGTGGCAATTAAACACAAAAGAAAGAGGAGAGCCTGCAACTTCATGCACACTGCTGACGGCTCTGCTGGTCCCGCCTCTCTGAAGCAGGAAGTCTACATTGGAGGTGGTGGAACCAATAGAGCTGCCGGTGACATGCATGAACTTGCAGGCTGTTTTTGAGTTTTGTTGCCACTGCTGCAGATCTGGGCAAGAGGCAGCAGTGGAGGTGAGTACTTGCTGGGGTATGGGGAAGGAAAGAGGCTGGATCAGGGTGGTGAGAGCAGACAATGGACATGAGAGAGGGTGAAATAGAGGGGATATGCTAGCTCAGGCTAGGGGAGACACAAAAGAGGTGATGCTGGACATGAGAAGGGGCTGCTGTAGAGACAGGAAATAGCATGACAGGGAAATGTTGGACATGGGGGAATAGGGATACAGGGGGATGCTGAACATGGGAAGGGGGAATAAGGCGACATAGAGAAGCGGGGCACGTGACTAGAGGAGTAGGGATACAGAAAGGAGGTGCAGGACATAGGAGATTGACAGAGATCCAGAGAGGGAATGTTAAACACATTGGGAGGGAGAGGGTGACGGCGTCGGGGAGATGCTGGACACAGGGGGAATAGGGACACATTGTATATAGATGCAGTAAAAAGAGGAAGATTGAAGACCAGATTATAGGAAGGAGTAAAATCTAAATGGATAAAGACAGAAAAAGAAATGGAAGAGAAAGAAAAAGATCAATGTCAGAGATGGATGTAGAGGAAGATATGAAGAACACAGGAGGAGAGAGCAACTAGGCAAATGGACCGGAGACCCTGGTGAGAAAGTTAAGAGACTGGGACCAACACTGTCAGAAAAATAAAATGGCCAAAGAATTTTATTTTTAATTTACTGCTTGGAATATGTCAGTTTTTAGAATTTATATTGCTATTTTAATATTTGGCGCAGTACAGGGGGAAATGCATTGCCATTTTTATTTTTCTTAGAGTTTCAGTTTAATTTTTGTCTACACATTTCTATTCTCAGTTTGTGGCAATTTATTCTGTACTTAGTGAGGGTCTATCTATGCTCAGAATGTGTGACTGAAGCAAGGTATCCTGTTAGCAATGAGTGCCTGTGCAGGGATCTGTAGTCAGGGTAGTAGCAAGGGCCATACAACACACAAGTATGGAAAGGGCACTGATGTCATCCCAGAAAACCCAACAAGAGCCAGTTTCTATGGGCAGCTGGGTGGGTGGGGGGTTTACGAGTCACATAGGGTGCATGTTTAGCTTGTTATGTCCTGTTGGTAGTAATCCAGCTTGTTAAATTTTCCCAGTAGGTGGTACTGATGTATTTACAGTGCTGCCTTTTCCTAGGTAGGTCCTCATTGGTGCTGTTATGGAATGGTAGATTTGTTTTATCCTAAATTACTTTTGTAGGGTTTTGTATTATTTCACAATATGCCCTATACTGGAGAGGATTTATGTTGTTGTTACTGTATGTTTGTATGGTGAGTTCTACAAGGAAACATACTGTGGAGGAAGTGTCAAATTACAAGTATAAAAAAACCATGCAGTTCTTTCCAAATTTATACCACAAATGGGCTGTGAGAAAAATCTCACTCATTAGCCTTCAATCTCACTCATTTAGGTGGCAAATCTCACTCTTCGGGATGGGCCACCTTTGGCATCTTTGATTTAAATAGAGGATTTTTGGAGCAAAGCTGATTTTTGCTCCTTTCTGCCAGGGAAGAAAGAGGGAGAGAGGGCTCCTGAGCCAGTGGGATCCTGCGAGCTGAACATGGCCATGGATAGAGGAAAAGAGAGGTACTGTACCTTCTTTCACCTACAGGATTGAGGCCTATAACCAGTGGGGTAGGGGGAGAACGCTAACATTCAAGAGTTTCACTGGCAGTCTATGACCAGTGGAGACTGCACTGGGGAAGAGGAAGCGGATCAAGTGATTTGTGAGCTAGAAGTCAATGACCAGCGGCATTGACATTGGGAAAGGAGACATACAGCAAGGTATTTTCCCTATTTGTCAAAGAAGTTTTGTAATAACCAAGAGGAGTGTGTTTCTAGAGATTATGCAATTGGATTCCTCTAGGTTCAAGAACCCACTGAAGAAAAGGATATAGAGAGAAGTGCTTGGTGGAAGTTTCTTTGCAGAGTTCCAGAGGAGCTCCCTGCTGAGCAGCTGGTGAAGTAAAGCCAAGGAATGCTGAGAGAGGTTCCAGAGAGTTCGAGGAAGACGAGTCCCAAGAGGAATAGGAGAATAAAGGAGACAAAATAACTGTGCCATTTTTGTACTTTTTATTCTTTTGCTTTTGTCTATACAGATGAACGTTTATTTCTTGATTTTTCCTCATTCACCCAGTATATACAGAAACCTAAATTAACTCCAGCTTCTAGCTAAATAGCAGCAACTGAGCTGATTTGAATATTCCTGGATGAAGATTAATGCTGTTTCTGTTGTATGAAGTGAATTTGAAGCAAAAGTCTAAACATGCTAAACAGACATGGACCTGCCAAAAGACCTTTGGAATAAATGTATTCAAAGATACAGACTAGAGGAAGGCTATAAAAAAATCTTATTGTGTTATAGTATCCATTATGGCACTGTCAGGTCCATATCACTATAACATGTAAACCACTAAGACACTGCCTCAGTCAAGGAAGAGGGTTTTGGATTTGATAGGAACTGGGAAACATTCTGGAGAAGGGGGGGACTTTTCCAAAAGGATGGGTTCCACCTTAGCTGGAGTGGAACCAGGCTGCTGGCATTAACCTTTAAAAAGGAAATATTTTATTTATTTATTTAGCTATATTTATATACCTCCTTTCACCAGGTCAAGGCAGTTTACAGGGAACAAACAATTTCACAAACTATATACATCATGCCAATGCTAGGTTTTGTTCTCATAACTATATATAATTATAATTATGTACAGTAGTAGTGTTAGACATCTGGTTCTAATCCAACTGTAGGGTTATGTGTGAGGATTGAAATGTTCTGTGAATAGGTATGTTTTTAGGTGTTTTTTGAAGGACTTGAAGTCTGAGATGTTCTTTATCTGGTCTGGTACGGTGTTCCATATCGAGGATATGTACAATTGAAAGGCTCGTTTACATATTTGCTGGTTAGATTTGGTTCTGGTGTGTGGGATGGTGAAGGTGTTCATCGTTGAGGTGTGATAGGCAATGGCCTAGTTCATCCTGTAGAAGTAGGTATGTAGCAGAGGCCTGTCAGCTAGGCCTGAGTCCCCCTCCCCTACTTTAGAATATTATAACTGACTTTGGAATATTACAGCTGAACAGGACAGAAAATACCAGTAGCTGTTAGAGACACTGCTCTGCTCTGCTTTTGATAAGAATGCTTCTGATAAGAAAGTAAAACTTTTCCACTGAGCTTGTTATGATAATCACAGATGTGCTTTCCACTGTATCTCTGCTGGCTAACTGACCTTGCAAAACGTAGCAAAATGTACTGTAGCAGAATGTATTATGTCTAGGGATTTGAGCCACAGCTAGAAAGGCCTGCACAGGGAGAGAACAGGTACAAGCCAGATCAGAGATGGCTATTGGGAGAAGGGAGGGGGGCCACCAGGACCAATGAGGAGTTTGTCTGTGTAGAACTGATGTAGAAGGATATATAAACTGTCGTTTTGCTGAGCTCGGGGCTCAGACATTTTGTATGTGACATTGCCTGAGACTGTGCACATTAAACTGGTTTGAATTCTAGTCAATAGATTCCTGGTTTTTATTCGTTGCGGGCCCTTCGCTATTACAGATTTCCATCTTGACCAGTGTGGCTGGGAGGTCTGAAGTAGTGAGTAGAGATGTATAGTAGCATAGAGGGGATGTTCAAGTGCAATCTGGGATGACTAAGCCAGAATGTCTGAAAAAAATTAGGCACATTCAGGTGCAGACATTCATTTCACAAATGTAGACTTGCCTAATATGGACATTTGTGGGGTCTATATAAATGTCCCCAGAACCATATTCAGAAATTGGATGTCTGGGATACCTAATGGTTAGAGTAGTGGGCTAGGAAACAGGGCAGTCGAGGTTGAAATTCCATTGTTAACATTGTGCTGAGTATTGGGAATGATAGAATGCATTCTTCTCTACACCGTCTGGATGTTTTTCAGATGCCTGTTTGTGTCTGGAGCAGATCTAAACTTAGATGTCATGGCATTTTGTTTCTGAGATCAGCTAGAGACATCCAGGTTCCTGGGAATGTCTGGGCCAGACCTCCATCATGCCCCTCTTTAGTCTTCATACTAGCGATATCTCCAGAGCCTGCTTCTAAAATGACTTTGGATATCTCTATGCCCATTTTTGGACATCCAAAGCATGAATACGGCTTCCAAAATGACTCACATAGTGTATGACAGTAGATAAAGACCAACATGACCCAGTCTGTGGAGGAGTAGCCTAGTGGTTAAAGAAACTGCTTAGTACCCAGAAAATCAAGGGTTTGATTTCATCTGGTAGTCCTGTGACCTTGGGTGTCATTTTACCCTCCATTGCTTCAGAAGAAAAGGTCTGGTAATCTTCTTCCAGTGATACATTGCAAGAAAACCCGGGGTCACCGGGTCACCAGGAGAGTACTAAAATAAAAAAAATGATCCTGTATGCTCATTAGGATTGTTAGGAAAGAACCTGCCCACATGGTGCACCTGCCTTTAGCTTTCAACATTCCTCAAACAAATTTTTCATGATTAAGTCCCCAGCTCACCATGGGACCATCAAAGGCTGTCCTTGCTTCTGCATCATCCAGGGCCCCCTGCTGTACAGCATGAGAGCCCATCTACAAGCACAACGATTCTAGCAGCACTACATGACATGGTTTATTTGAGGGCGTGTACCTGCCATGTGGTACAGCTTACTATCTCCATGATTTCTTAGGTGAAGTGAAACATTTATTTCACATGTGTTTTGAACCTGAGGTGATTCATTCCTGGTTCCCATCCTATTGCTCTTGAGAGATTAAAGTTTGTAATGTTTCTTCCCACTCACAAACTGGCTAGCTTGCTGACTTGTGGAACAGTGTCAAAACCTGTACTACTATAGTATTACCTTTTAACTTTCGAAAGGCAGACTATGATAAAATGAGGAAAATAGTTAAGAAAAAACTAAAAGGAGCAGTTGCAAAGGTTAAAGACTTACATCAAGCTTGGGTGTTGTTTAAAAATACTATCTTGGAAGCCCAGACCAGCTGTATTCCACACTTTAAGAAAAGTGGAAGGAAGTCCAAAAAACTGTCAGCATGGTTTAAAGGTGAGGTCAGAGAGGCTGTTGTTGCCAAAAAAGCATCTTTCAGGAAATGGAAAAAATAGCCAAATGACGAAAACTGGAAACAGAACAAGCACTGGCAAGTTAAATGCAAAGCATTGATAAAGCAGACAAAGAGAGAATTTGAGAAGAAGCTTGCTATGGAAGCAAAAACGCGTAATAAAGACTTTTTAAGTACATTTATAGCAAAAAAACTGTGAGAGAATCAGTTGGACTATTAGATGATAGAGGGGTAAAAGGGGCACTAAGAGGGGACAAGGCCATAGCGGAGAGACTGAATGAATTCTTTGCTTCGGCCTTTATTGAGGAAGATGTAGGGATGTTACCCATGACTGAAGTGGTATTTAAAGGTGATACTGCGGAAGAATTGAAAGAAATATCGATACACCAGGAAGATATATTACAACTATTTGATAAACTGAAGAGTAGCAAATCATCTGGACCAGATGGTATACATCCAAGGGTGTTGAAAAACTGAAATATGAGATTGCAGACCTACTGTTAGTAATCTGTGAACTATCATTAAAATCATATATAATACCTGAAGAATGGAGGATGGCCAATGTAACACCAATTTTTAAAAAGGGTTCCAGGGGTGATCCAGGAAACTACAGACCGGTGAGCCTGACGTCAGTACCAGGAAAAATGGTAGAAACCATAATAAAGAACAAAATTACTGAACATGTAGACAGTCATGGCTTAATGGGAGACAGCCAACATGGCTTTAGACAAGGAAGATCTTGTCTTACTAATCTGTTATGTTTTTTGAAGGTGTGAATAAACAGATAGACAAGGTGAGTCGGTTGATATAGTGTATCTGGACTTTCAGAAAGCCTTTGACAAGGTCCCTCATGAGAGACTTTTGGCAAAACTAAAAAATCATGGGATAGGAGCAGTGAACTATTGTGGATCAGGAACTGGTTAAAAGATAGAAAACAGAGGGTAGAGCTAAATGGCCAATTTTCCCAATGGAGAAAGGCGAATAGTGGAGTACCCCAGGGATCTGTGCTGGGTCCACTGCTTTTTGACATATTCATAAATGACCTGGAAAAGGGAATAACGAGTGAGGTTATCAAATTTGCAGATGACACAGAACTATTTAAAGTTGCTAAAAGCCATGAGGATTGTGGAAAATTGCAAGAGAATCTTGATAAATTGGAATACTGGGCATCCAAATGGCAGATGAAATTTAATGTAGACAACTGCAAAGTTATGCACCTAGGAAAGAACAACCCAAACTATGGTTACACGAGGCAAGGTTCCACATTAGGAACCACCACCCAGGAAAAAGATTTAGGCGTCATCGTGGATAACATGTTAAACCCTCTGCCCAGTGTGCAGCAGCGGCCAAGACAGCAATATAGAATGCTAGGTATCATAAGGAAAGGAATGGAAAATAAAACAAAGGATATTATAATGCCTCTGTATCGTTTCATGGTGCGAACACACCTTGAATATTGTGTGCAATTCTGGTCGCCGTATCTTAAAAATGATGTAGTGTTATTAGAAAAGGTACAGAGAAGAGCCACCAAAAAGGTAGAGAGGATGGAAGGATACCACTATGAAACGAGGCTAAAAAGGTTAGGGCTCTTCAACCTGGAAAAGAGACGGCTGAGGGGAGATATGATAGTGGTCTATAAATTAATGAATGGAGTGGAATGGGTAGATGTACATCAATTGTTTATATCATCAGAATATAGAAAGACTAGGGGCAGGGGCGGCCAAAGGGGGGTGCGGGGCCATGCGCGGAGACTCGGTGCGGGGCCTCATTTGAATAAGGGGCCTCATTTGCATAAATATTTGCATAATGTTACCATACACTAACTTTTAGTAAACATGCCTCTTAATGAGTGTATGAATAAAGAAAGACTAAAAGACTTCTACATTACTATAATCCAGTGCCAACCGCCAGACACATTAGGAACTACTACAAACACTGCCCATTTAGAACCCATAGCAAACCCGCCGTAACAGCACTACCAGGACTCATAAAGCACCATACCCTAACTATCAAAAGGAAACGCTGCAAATATTAAACCAATACATTTCAGAGAACAGCAATACATGACCTACTGGGGAAAGAGAACAAGTGGCAATGTCAAATAGGAATTACATAAACAGAATACCTCAGCTCAGTTACACATGCAGAACATAGACCATCACCAAACAAGGAATCAATTTAGAAACAGGAAGACAATAATTAAACTGGGAATCCCAAAAGCCAAACTTGGATTTCCCATCAGCCCCGGCGGGATTAACAGAGCCGCGAGAAAGGAAACTCTCGCGGCTCTGAAAGAAGCCCGCGTTCGAGGATTCAACGCTAGCCTACGATGCAGGGAGGCTCTGCCGGGCAGGGGGGGCCCCGCGGCGGCACTCTTGATGCTGCCGTGGCAGAAGCAGCTGGTTTTCTTTTTTTTTAAACTTGGGATGATGAAGAATGTTTTTTGCGCGGGGCCCCCTGAAACGCGGGGCCCTGTGCAAAAAACATTCTTGCTCAATGGACGGGCCGGCCCTGACTAGGGGTCATGCAATGAAGCTACAGGGTAAACTATTTAAGACTGATAAGAGAAAATATTTTTTCACTCAACGTGTAATCAAACTCTGGAATTTGTTACCAGAGGATGTAGTAAAAGCTGTTAGTGTAGCTGGGTTTAAAAAAGGTTTGGACAAGTTCCTGGAGGAAAGATCCATAAACCATTATTAAAAGGGACCCAGGATATCACTGTTGACCCAATACAAGCACTGTGGAACCTGTGTCTTTTGGGGAAACTGCTGGGTACGTATGACCAAGATTGGCCACTGTTGGAAACAGGATACTGGGCTTGATGGATGTTGGTCTGACGCACTATGACATATCTTATGTTCTTATGCTGTGCTGAAATTCAGATAGGCTACATCCAGTGTACTCATGTGTTCTACAGTCTGGCCATTTCAGGAATGAAACCAATCACATTTGGCAAGAGTTTTCCTGTAAGTTGTTGACTCCAGCGTACTGCACCACTCTGTCCTTCAGTAGTGTTTTCATGATTTTGCCCACCACTATATTTAACTTAAAAACTGCAAAAACTGCTAGAAAAGCATTCTGTAAAATAGTTGTGATCATCTACTCTGTTGACGATGTTTTAAGATTAAAGAACTTTATGTCCTCAAAAGCAAGCTTCTGGCTGATATATGACTGACGTTGGGTTATCTCTGAAGTCCTTGGTCAGAGCTGGATTTCCTTTTTATCGCCATGAGCAGTGCATTTAAACCTTTGTTTGGATGCTGAGGTTATTTGATTATGTGAAGTTGAAGCTTTGATGAGTGGCTCATATATGAAATACTTTTAACATGTTTCATATTAGATGATACCACTTATTGTCAAGGTCAGTCCATCTGTCTGTCCATAGCCGTAGATCTGTTTACATATGTGCATGTACAGAAAGCTGTGAACTGTGGCAGGGGGGACCCCCAGACCTGTTGAACAAGACGAAGGGCTGAAAGGTGTGAACTGGGAAGCAAGGGGGAACCCAGGATCTCCCTTTCTCCCTCCTGATCTCCCTGCCTGTAAATTACCAAAAAGAGCTGTTCCTGAAGCCATCCTCCTTCTCTTTGTGTCTCTAATGTTAAAAAATAATTATCTGAAAGAAAACCACACTGGGAAATCCCCTTTCTGCCCCTGTAGCCCATAAAAAAACAGTGCCAGCTGGTGAGACCTCTTTGATGTCCAAAAAAGGAAATCCATTTTTTGGACATCAGGGAGGGAACGAGTATCCCCAGCCAGCACTATTCTATTATGGGCTGCAGGGACATGTAGGGGATTTCCCCAGACAGTTTTCTTTCAGGTTTTGGTTTGTTTGTTTTTGTAACAGCAGAGGTGTAAAGAGAAAGAGAATGTCCATTCTGGATCAGAACAAGATCCATCGAGCCCTGCATCCTGTCTGTGGCAGTGGCCAGTCTGGGTCACAAGTACCTGGCAGATCCCAAAATGTAGATATATTTTTCATAGCTCATTTCCAGGGATTAACAAAGGCTCTCCCAAGTCTACCTGGATAATAATTTGCATGGACATTTCCTCCAGCAATTGTACAAATCTCTTTTTAATTCCACTATATTAGTCACCTTGACCACGTCCTCTGGCATCATGGCTTAATTATGCACTGTGGAAAAAATAAACTTTCTAGGATTTATTTTCAATCTGCTGGTCATAGGTTTCAAGGAGTGTCCTCTTGTTTTGTTTTTTTTTAAATTCTTTATTTTCGTTTTGCAACAACAAAGGAAAGGAAGACATACAACTAAGAGACAAGTACATACATGTAATGTGATACATACACCAAAGCAAACCCCCACCACCCCCCTCCCCCCTGCTTCTTCTCTAGAAACTAAAACATTCTCAAAACGGACGTGTACTGACATTATTGTATTACAAGACCGTCCAGCGGTCTGAGACATCATTATGTTACAAAACTTTACAGCGATCTGAGACATGATGGGTGTACATTAAACAGACATGTCGAAGCAATAAGCAGATGGTACATGATCATTGAGCATCCGCCATTTAGACAAGCAAGAATGAAATTGGGTATGGAAAATAGCCCTCCAAGATATCTGCTCATAGTTACTATATAAGCAGACAAGGTTCCACTATTCATTGACAGCAAGTCGAGAGCTATCCCTCCAAGTCCCCGTGATCAAACACATGGCTATACCCAGCATAAAATCAGGAGAAAACGACCCTTCTTAGGAAGAGAGGGGACCCCCGCCACTGAGCGGAGTCCAACAGTCGTCCGAGAAAGAGGCTCGTGAAGGTGCAAGATAAAGGAAGAACGACCCCAGACCCGCCCCTAGTAAATCTGTAGTTAAGGACATTTACAAGAACATGAACGAAGGTTCCCACATCAGTATAGCGAGACCTGCACGGGCCCCTGGCAATTGTGTTCCATTTGACTATTTTCTGGAATATGAGAACATCTTTGTGCAAAAGGACAAGAGTTGAGTTTGGATAGCTGAAGCAGATCGGGAAAGCTGCATCAATTGAAAATAATGTTTCGCTAGGAACGCAAATCCCCTGTATAGATCAGAAAAGGTTTTCCAACGAGCTGCAGAAAGAGCTGTTGGGGTGTCCTGAACCCGCATTATGTTGCTCCAGAAACGCTCCAATGCACAGGGGTTAAAGTGGTTTGCGGTTAGCAAGCCCAGGCTGGTTGGATTCTACAAGTGACAGTATCTGTACCCTGACATAATAGGTTATAAAAGGTAAAGGCTGCTCCAAGTGTACTACTAATAGAGTGAATTAGTTCTAAGAGCCCATCCTTAGTAGGGACAGAGGGCGGCATGATTGGAGCACTTTTGAGGCAGCATGTAAGAGCCAGGCCCCCGGATTCCCTTGAAGTGCAGTAGTATGGTAGTGAAAAGGAATAGCAGCATGATCTGAAATATACGAGGAGTGAATCTTTACAGCGTCCACCTGGGGAGCTAACAATGTTGATATTAGAAAGAAATCTATGCGAAACTGGAATTTGTGAAGGGAAGAGAAGAAGGTAAAGTCTAGCTCATTGGGGTGTATCTAAGCAAATCGCTACAATAGTAGCATGCAGAGATTTCCTATCCAATATAGCAACCCCACATTTCTTAGAAGCAGCTGGGGAGTAGGCGGCCACCATGTAAGGTGTAGTATTGAAGTGGAAAGTTTCCTTCGAATTGAAATGTGTTTCTTGGAGGAAAATCAGGTCCGCAGCCTCATGATTTAGATAGCATAGGAGTTTCCTCCGTTTTATCGGATTATTGATTCCTTGTACGTTCAATGAAAAATCTTACATGGTGCCATCAGTCGATACTAGACATTTCTGGGTAAAAGCGCTTGAAAACTTACAACATAATCAGAATCTGTACACTAATGACATAAGCACCAAATATGCTGGCCAATACACCATATTGAAAAGTATGTACCAAAGTAACTTAGAGAAGAAGCAAACCCCCAATGAATATGGCGACCAGATGTCTGCGGGAGGAGGCCCCAGAGAGGAGATAAGACATAATAAAAGAAAAGAAACACCAGAGTCCATAAGAAACACTGTCTCTGATATTCGTCGAGGCTACAATGGGTAGATGGAGTCGGGTCCCAGATATCTTCAAAATAAGGCGACAGACCTCCTTCGATAAACTCTTCGCTGAGCCGCGGTAAATCCAATATGGCAGGCACAGCGGATATGAGAGTACTGGCAGGAATATTCTGGAAATCAGCGCATCAAGTCGGCTTCTTTAGAGTCCAAAAACTCCGCTAGTAGCTCAGGGTCCTCAAATGTTCTTGTCTGATTGTGAAGCGTGACTCGGAGCTTGGCCGGGTACAGCAGACCATAGCGCGCTTGTAATTGTTGAAGCCTCGGCCGAAATTCCAGAAAGCGCTTTCGGCGGTCGACCGTGGGTTTAGCCAAGTCAGGATAGAAGGAGACCTTGTGGCTCTCAAACTCCATATGGCCCTTTGCCCGGGAGGCACTGAGAATTTGTTCCACATGTTGATATCTCAAAAGTCGAAAGATGATAGGCCGCGGGGTCTTCCTGTTGAGCGTTATGTTTGTGGGTACACGATGAGCACGATCGATCTCCAATTCTTTGGTGAAGGTGATTTGGAGCAAGGAAGGGAGGATTTTACTTAAAAACTCCTTCATGTCACCCAATTCCGCTCCCTCCGGTAGGCCCACGAGGCGCAGGTTGTTGCGGCGCGCTCTATTATTGCCATCTTCCACTTCTTTCTGCAAAGCCCGCACCTGACGTTCAACTTTGTCGAGTTTGGACAGCCGGACCGCATGAGAGTCTAATATATTCTCCATTTTGTCCTGACGCGAAGAGAGCCCCTCTAGCCTACCTTGCAGTACACCAAGATCTTCCCTCAGCGCTCGAAGTGCTTCACCGTTTGACTGCACGAGGTCCTTAACCCCTCTAATTTCTGCGAGGATTTCCTGCTGCATTTCGGGGCCCTCGCGCAAAGCCAGCCCCTTCTGCGGGGACGGGGGTTCGGTTTTGGAGCGTTTACCGTGAGAAGCCGCTGAAGAGCCAAATTCCAGGCGCGTGGGTTTGGTCCCCGCCATCTCACCAATGTGCCCCGGCAAGATCAGAGCAGAAATTCAAGTTTGTCCGGTGTTAATTCAGGATTCTGAGTAGGCCTCTCGGGAGCCTCAGCATTATGCGACCATCCCGCTGGACATCGGGCTCCGCCCCCCCGTGTCCTCTTGTTTTGTGTTGTTTGATGTGTTTTACAATCATTTCTAGTGGTGTACAGTAAATTCCACTTAAGCAACTCCTACAGTGTGGGGATGGGGGGGGGGGGGGGTTTTGGCCTAAACAGCCCAGCGACTCCACACCGTAGCAATGGAAGCAGAGCACGGCAAACATGATGTACTTTAAAATATGTTTACCACACTGACTTCTGCTGCTCTCTATGAAAAATCTTTTTGCCCGGCAGCTGAAGAAACACTTTCCGTTGCCAGGCTAGAGCCTAGTTCCATCCCGGTTAAGGTGGAAAAGCCCCTCCTTTCCTTAGAATGTTCCCTAGTTCCTAACAAATCCAAAACCCTCTTCCTTGCACTATCGTCTCATCCATGCATTGAGACTCCAGAGCTCTGCCTGCCTTTTGGGTCCTGCGCATGGAAAAGGAAGCATTTTGAAGAATGCTACCCTGGAAGTTCTGGATTTCAACTTCCTACCTAAAAGCCTAAATTTGGCCTCAAGAACTTCCCTACCATAGTTTACTATGTCCTTGGTACTAACATGTACCAAAACAACAGACGCTCCTATTGAGCACTGCTGTATCCCCCTGCAGCGGTATCCGTTTATGATCCCCCTTATACACGGATTACCTGATGCAGGTGTAGACTCGAGTTTATCAGCCAACAGATCACGGCTCAGTAATCAGCTCCAGTTCCGTCCTTCTGCTGCCACTCCAGTCTTTGTTCCTCAGCAGGCTTCTATATCATCACTGGACTCTTATAGAAGTTTTCTTCCTCCTTTGTAGTTGCCGAAATCTTGCTTATACGTGAGGCAAAGGAAAAATCCTTAAAACTACGCCACCTGTGGCACCCCCATTTGCCTAGGCGGTTGCCTATAGACAGGGGCGTACCTCCAGGAGCTTCTGGGTCGCCAGGAGTCAGGACTGACTCGAAGGCACACATTGCATTATTGCAGTATGGGTTCCCAGAGCCGAGGCTTCTGGGGCTTGTAGTTGTGTGAAATGATGAACAGGCCGAGGGTTGAAGGCAAAACACAGGAAAAAATTATTTTTCTCTTCCTTTGCACCAAAAACACATATTAACAAAATTAGGATACTTCTCCCACAAAAAAAAAGAGACTTTCCAGATCCAGAACCACAGTGACAAAAGTTACAATTGCTTCTTCAGCTGTTACATAATGCAGCTTGATAGTTCCTTTACTTCTGGCTTAAACAATTGCTTTTCCAAACTGTGCAATATTCAAATTAAAGCTTCTTTTACTTCTGGCTGCTGCCCACTCAGATAGTTCTTTCTTAAATATTCAAATCAAGCCTTTGAATATTTTCTAGCTGTTTTAAAACACCAGCAACTTCATTTCAAACATTATCAGCACTCTAGGCACAAGACATACTGGTATAATAGCTTCTGGGTCTTTCCACATTTAAACCCTTCACTTTGTCTTTATACAAAAAGAGCAATCCATTTGAGATTCTGTAGAGGCATTATCAGAATCATAATTATCTATCTGCATGCCCTCATAATCAGGATCTGTTGTCTCCTGACTGGAATCAGCTTGTGGGAACGTAGGCTTAATATCTTCTAACAATTTTAAAACCTTTTCCCAGTGAGACCTCTCTCTAAGTTCAGGGGTTTTTGATGGGCTATGGAGATCCTTATCTTTCAATAAACTGTTCAAGGCTTCTAATGGGCTCACCTTCTTTCTAGCAACAGTTCTTTTCACAGGCCTTTCCAGAACTGAAACTCTCCCCACAGGCTCTGCAGCTTCCTCAGGCCAAACGCTCCTGTATCCAGGGCCAGCTGTAATTCCTCTACAACACGGGCTTCCTTCAGGGCTGTAGTTTCCTGTGTTTTGGCTGCAATGGGAATCCCTTCTGAGGCTGTCTTTGGAGCACCTCTCTCTTTCAGCTTCCCTGAAAGATTCCTTTCCTTCTGGTTCCCTTGTGATCTCCTCGTCCTCTGGTTCCCTGGTGGTCTCCCTTCTTCCTGTTCCCTGAGGCTTAAATGAGTGGGGCTGCCCTACAGCCTCGAACTCCTCCCCCAGGTGCTTCTCATTACCTCTCTTGGTTGCCTTGGAGCTTGGGCGTGGTCTGAGCTCAGCAGCCCCATGTGTGTTTTTTTCCACTTTGGCTGAACTTTGAAAGTCAGTGCTCTCTGGGCTATCCCTTTGCTTGAAGGTAAATACTTGTCTTTTTTTTCTATTTCCATGGGCTCTAATACAGT